>CM075876.1:17854718-18454718 GCA_038021265.1 Cyprinella venusta | reverse complement strand
CATGTGAGGGAGAATGTGTTTTTTTGGGGTGCTGCGAAGGCCCATTTGTTTCACGCACACATTTAAACGGTTACGGTTAGCAAGGGCAGTAAAAGTTGCAGGCCGCTGCATTTGTTGAATTCTGTCTGGATGTGTCATAATAAACAGTGTTGAGTCATTTGAAGTCAAGACATCTGGACACACGCACACACAGACACAAACATGCATTTGCTACACTTAATCAAATCATATTTTGGTGTTTGAAGAAGTATATACTCCATGCACACTTAGGATTTGTATGTTTCTTTTTTTTTATGCTATTTCACCATATCATTTTTCACATACTGTCTGTTTATGCCTGCCGTTTCAGGTTTCCCATTACCTCCCGGTCCCCCTCCACCTATGATACCAACATTAGATAGGTAAGTGTTTATTTTGAAGTGTTTCTTTGTCCATTAATGATTGATTGTTAAGCGTTTTAGCAGGGTTTGTGTTATTATATATGGATCATGTGTGTGTATGTGTCCAGGTTGATCTCACATAGATACTGGAGAGAAAGACAGAGGAGATATAGCAGACATAGAAAGCAAGAACATAGCAGGTCACTATACAAGAAAAAGAGGGAGAAAAGGAAAGACAGAGAAATAATTCTTCTTTCTCTGAGAAGGAGAAGGCAAAGACAAAGAAGAGAAGGAGAGACAAAGAGGTAGAGCTTGTGAAAGAGACTTAACCAGTCAATATTCAGACGAAGTCATTAGTAAAGTGTCCGTTTATAAAATTGTCCATTTATAAATTTGATAATTTGTTTTAAATTTATTAAATCAAACTGTATTGCATAAATTGTAAACAAACAAAATACATAATGAATACGCTTTGCCTGTGAAGTGAATAAATAGTTTATGTGGAAGGAACCATGCTCATAAATTATGATGGGATAGAATGCTTTATTCACCACATTTTGTTCTTTAAATGGCTGTTTTGTATTTTAAAATGTAATTTATTATGTATTTTCAGCCACATTACTCCAGTCTTCTCATGCTCCTTCAGAAACCATTCTAATATGCCAATTTGCTGCTCAAGAAACATTTAAATTTGCTGCTTAAAGGGACACTCCACTTTTTTTTTTGGAAATAGGCTCATTTCACAACTCCAAAGAATATCAGTACAAAGAATATCAGTAACCAGACAGTTTCTGGTCCCATTGACTTCCATAGTATATTTTTTTCCTACTATGGAAGACAGTGAGACCAGAAACTGTCTGGTTACTGATATACTTCTAAATATCAGAAAATCGGCTGAATGGATTTGAAAACAGTAAAACCCAACTGTTTAACTCTGGGGAAGTTGTGAAATGAGCCTATTTCCAAAAAAAGTGGAGTATCCCTTTAAGAAACATTGATCAATTTAATGCATCCTTGATGAATAAGGATGAGTTATTCATCCTTGATGAATTAGACTCACCCCAGACTTTTGAATTCGCAACTTGGATGTAATCATCATAGTTATAGTCATTCCTATTGCCTTAATTTCATTGTGAATTGTATACTAAAAGAATTCAAACAGGACAGGCAAGTAAACAGGCAGAGACTATTATACAGTGTGTCAAATTATAATTACCAAAAGGAAATATCACATAAGGAATAAAAAGATGCCCATGAGGTTAAAACAAGAAAGTAAAACAAGTTTAAAAGTTATGGGACTCATTCATTCAGTGTCCCTCATGACAGAGATCATTGACTCTTCCTAAAGCTGTGATTGGCAGCCTTCATGGAGTTTATGGGACAGTAAAACTAGGCTGCAACTACAAAAGCTTTTTTCACTCTGTCAGAGTTGTTACTTCTGTCTCTGTTCCTGTCTGAAAGTATGTAGGGCACCTCATCAAAGTTTCACCCCAGACTTAGAAGAAGAGAAATCAAGACAAAAGCACTAAACTTCCATCTGCTTCAGTTAATCCACTGTGACTGTCTTTCTTCCATACACACAGAATTACTTATTCAGTTTGAACAGGCTCTTTCAGCTCATCTCTGTGCTTGGAAGATATCAAAAGTGTGGTTAAGTGTGTGTGTGTACCGTGTGTGTCTCTTTGTACATGTACTTGTATGCCTCTCAGCCTTCTGACGCCATTAACTTATCTTCTAAAAACTAAAATATGGTTAAAAAGCCATCCCTGACCCAGTCAAACGCCAAATAAGGCAGAGAGAGACACAGACAGGGTGGCCATGTTTGTGCCTCTGGCCTCCTGTTTACAGGCATCCAGAACTCCCCATCCATCTATGCCTTATACTCTTCCTCCCTTTCTCCCCAAGACAAACAGCCAAGTCTCTGCCTGTCTATCTCCCCCCCCCTCACTTGCTTTATTTCTAGATTCACTCCCCTCACAGTTTGACAGGCATCACCATCTGCAGAACATTTGAGTGGTTCAGTGCCAATTGTTTTAAGGCTTCTGGGGAATCATGACATTTCCTAAACATAGGTATATGTTACATATTTTGATACGTACTGTATGCTAGGTTTATAAATACTTCTCCGCTTGCCCTCTGTGTATATTTTTGTGATTTGTTTTAAAAGATATATTTATATATAATTATACAAAATGTAATATTATTTTGTATATGATATTGGAAGTGGAAAATTACAGTTGTGAGCTTGATCGATCATTTTTGAGTAATTTAAGTAAATATCTGTTTAGTGGCAGTTTAAGAAGGAGGTTCTTTGCAGACATCAGAATAAAATACAATCTAAACACACATTTTGCTACTGATAAGTGACGTCTGTGCTTCCCCACTTTTAAATGGATTTAAATGTTTTTAAATGGATTTCTGCTTTGTTCACGTCTTCGTTAAGCATTAGCATGAGTCATGTGGATTTATGCTCTGTTCATGTCTTTGTCGAGCTGGTAATGCCAAGTTTTATAAAAGCTCAGACTTCTCTCAATTGACTGTCATTTACAGTATGTCCTATCCACCGTATTTTTCATGTACAAATGGCATGTAAGTTTGCAAATGGCATTTGTAAATTTAATGTGTCTGGCTTCCGGCGTCATCCGCTTCCAGTTATTTTTAGCTGTACAAAAAAGCTCATTATGCTGCTTGATATTGCAAACAGGTGTTTCTTACTCCATTGTTTTGTCTTTAAATGTTTTTATTTGGTATTTCGGCAGAAGATAAATTGTAACTACACTTTTTTATACATACAAACAAATATAACTTACATCCTAAAAAATATGCATAAAAAAAGACATCCAACCCCACCCAAAAGCTCAACCCAAAAGTGCTATCCACTGGTAAATGCAGGTCATGAAGGCATAGTAAACATTAATCACTAGCTTGCAGAAAAGAAATAAAAGGTGACCAAATTTTTTCAAACAACGAAATCTTGTTTTTGAGAACACGCCTAATCTTTTCTAAATGTAGTGTGTCAGTCAACTCTGTCAGCCATAGTTTAATCGTTGGAACTTCCTTTTTCTTTCAAAACAAAAGAATTAGGGGTTTTTTTTAGCAGGAATTAAACCATATGAAACAAAATATTGTTGTACCAGAGTAAGTTTCAAAAATTCTTCAGAAACTACAAATCTTACCCTATTATTTTAATGTAGTGGCTGCTTCATGAACACGCTGGTTTGTTGCACAAGCAGTTTTACCATTTACTGCACTTTGTTATTCTTCTCGTTATTTCCCTATTGCGGCTAATGAACTGGAATTCTCGCACATTCACATAAAATAGCTTACTTCCGCATTAAAAAAACAAGGTGGATAGAAAGTAACTAAAATGGCTGCAGACTCTCTACTTCTCTGTGCTAATTTTATCCTTTTTCACCCTCTTCTGACCCAACTCCCTCATTTTTTTTCCATTTCCTGATCCTCAAGTTTGCTTTTTTCATTCTTTTTTTTTCTGTTGTTTAAAGAATGGTTCTTCTCACGTCTCAGTTTCTCTGCCAAGTCCAAACATCCTTGGAGGAGTTTCCGTTCATCCGAACCCTGCCAGCCAACAACTGTATAATTCATGAATCACTTCCTCTCCTTCCATCACTCCAAAAAACTCACTTTTCTTCTTTTCTCCTTTCTTTTCTGTCCTCTCTGTCACATGCACGCCTGTTTTTCACACATAAACATCATGCTGGGAGAATATAGTAAATATAAAGGGTCCTTGTACAAAGCCCTGAGGGACACCTTTGGGGCCAGTTGCATAAACTTAGCCATGTTAAGACTTTATTCAAATTAGACCGATCTACCTTTTTATATAACTGCCTTTAAAAAGTTAGGACCAGTTTTGAAGAGAAAAAAAGATAGATGACAAACTTTTATGACTACGCTAATCAGTTTATGCAACCGGCCACTAAAATAGGCCATAAGGTTCTCTGGGTAATTATTTTAAAAGCATAGCAAATTTCCTTCTGCTTTAAATGTATCATGCCTTGGCTCTCCAGTTATCAAAAAGAATCCACAGTCCATTTTTAGGAAGAGGCGATCATTTATTAAGTTTAGATTGCTTTTCATCCTTCGGTTTGATTTAGATGTTTTGAGTCTTGGCATCCACATCCAGTATAGTTTCATTACTTGCCAGCAATCCCTCATCACATGTTGTGGAATATCATTAATAATTGTTTTAATGGTAACACTTTACAATAAGGTCTCATTTTTTTAAGATTAGTTAAAGGAGCCGTATGCAAGATTGTGGTCAAAACTGGTACTGCAATCACTTTCAAATTGTAGAGCGGTGCATCCCTTCCCCCCTGACTCGAGGTTGCCAGATAGGCTGCAGGATCCAACTTTTTTTTTTTTATCTGACATGTTTTGTATCTGCAGCTGTGGTAACTAGAGCAGAGCTGGCAACCCGGAACACTGCAACACTACTGACTCTGTGATTGGTAGATAGGTGGAGGGTGGAGCATCAGACCAAAACACAACATGACAACATCAACATCAGTTGAGGGCTGCGACTTCACTTTTTAAAAGACAATATCCTGGCTGGACTACTGTTGTCAGTGATATGATTTGAAATGAACATGATTTCTTAGTCTAGTGACAAATCAGGGCCATTCTATGATTATTTGAAATAAATTTCTTACATACCGCTCCTTTAATGTATTAACTGACATGAACTGATAATGAGCAATATATTTGTTACAGTATTGATCAATCTTTGTCAATGTTAGTTAATAAAAAATCTGGCTGTCCATTGCTTGTTCATGTTAGTGCATTAACTAATGTTAACATGTGATTTCCATAATATAGTAAATGTTGAAAATAACGTTAACTAAGATTAATAAATGCTGTAGAAGTATTGTTCATTATTAGTTCATGTTATCTATAATAGTTGACTAATGAAACCTAATTGTAAAATGTTACCGTTTTAATAATAATTCCTTAGCAAAGTGATGTGGAGCAGCCTCCTGCATGTTTGCGCAGCCATTAGTGTGAGGCCAACAGGGTCAAATTCTGCAGTGATTAGCTGTCTTAATGATCCAGGCGCTAATTAAAGCTTACCTCAGGGGTGAGATGAGACCGTAACTGCCAGATCATCTTACATCGATTATCATAAATTCCTCCTCTCATCTTCTTTTGTCTGTTCTAATGTATATAGAGAGAGCAACAATGAAAAATTGTTGCTGGCTGAATTTAAAAGGATTCGTAAGTGAGAGAATAGAGGAAGTGGGATTCAGGAAGGGAGAAAGACAAAGAGAATCTAGAACAGCAGCATCTTTTCCAGAGATATTAATAGAATCTGTGCACGAACACCTGACCACAAGGAGTCCTCTTGAATGCGATTTCTCTCACACACACTCGACTTCTACTCCAGCATAGAACGCCCCGGAAGCAGGCCGGGCAGTCAGGGTTTATGGCAATGGCTCGTTTGCCTGAGCTGTATCTGCTCACATAATCACACACAGTCACACACTGCTGGCACGTTACCGGGCCGCATGCTGCACTTTGAGTTAATGCCAGTAACATCAAACAATGAGGAAATTGAGCTCTGAAACAGAGGAAAGTCTTTTGATCATAGAGAAAAGTTCTGTCTGCCCCGTCATTCTCTTACTTTTTTGCACATTTTGTTGGTATGCTCTATTTATTCCTTTCGCTTTATTGTTAGTTAAATGCAATAGGGTCTTGCTCTGGGTGCTGTATAAGCAAATTAAAAAAACATTTTTAATTAAATGTGTTTTTTTTTATCTTTAAGACTCCTTCGTTTTTGTGGTCCTTTGGCAACGTCAATCACATTGCATGTAACGGCACCGTTTTTTTTTTCCTGAAAGAGAAAGATTCAAATTAGTGTGTATGTGCATCCAAATGGTTTCAAGAAAAAAAATGCAATTTAGTGGATTTTTGAGCCACACTTTTGTCACTTACCTTATCTTTCTCATCACAGTAGTGGACGTTTGGCAGGAGGCTATGATCGACGCTCGGCTCCATCTTACCCTTTTACTACAGGTATGAATATTGAAAGTCTATGAAAGATATACACCTGCAATGAGTAATGTGTATTTTGTTGAATGATTGTTCTAAGAACTTCATCACTTTTGGTTCTATGCCAGTTCTAACTTAATAAACATACTTTTTATATAGTAATGTGATTAAAAGTTTAGGCCCTGAAAATAAATTTGGGACATATGGGAATTGAAATATATATATATATATATATATATATATATATATATATATACATTGTGAGTTTTCATTGGCTTCTACATTTTCTGTGTGGGAGGGAAAGGAAACCTTTTAATGTTTTTGTGTATGTTTTTTAAGTCTGTGTTTGAGGAACATTTCCTTGTGGATTTTCCAAAGTCTTGTAGCGGATGGTGGGAAATTATTTAATTTGGAACCTGCGTTTGGACCGTCTTAATTGGAGCATCAAACACCCTGCCTGGACAACCAAACGAGCGAAAAGAAGAGTTTCTGCTCACACAAACACAACTGCACAGATTGCCGCACAGATTGGCACACACCAACAGCCTCAAACGTCACAGAGCGTTTTTTCTACATGTGAGGATGCGTACGGTGGGGGGAGGGGTGGTTGGTGGCGACAACAGAGTGTAGAACTGCAAACAAAGCGTTAATGTGTACTCAACACTCTCTCATCATCACCACACACACACAGGTCCTGTACAAATGTGGAGGGATACGTTTCCAGCCACTGAGCATAGAAATGCACTGCAAGCATTTCCACTGCAGTCCAGCACGCATCATTATTGTTGGCAGAGGTTAACAAGGACATACATACACAGAAAAATGAGCGTGTCAGAAAATCTGTGGCCTTGTTAACCTCTGCGTGTTGTAATGATTTGGGCGTACTCAAGAGACCAAAGCCGTTATTGTCACTGTGAGCTCTCAGTGATTGTCGTGTGCGTGTTTGTGTGTGAAAGAGAGACAGAGAGAAAGCCATAGCTTTGCTTGTTATATAGCAAGCTGTTATCCTGCCATCTGTCTCAAATGTGTTTAAATATGCAGCAGAAATGTGCTGCATAAAACTGTCATACCTTTAGATTTGAGCTAGATTTGAACTAGCTAGATTGTGTGATATTGTAAAATGTCAGATCAGAGTTTATGGTCATTCCAGATGGATTCTTTTTTATATATATCACTACTGTAATTATATTATATTACATTACATTATATTACTCATATTATATTATATATTCCAAAAATTTATTATTATTCACTCATGCAAGAAATCAATAGATATCGTATATTTGTATCTGTTTCTTAAATAATTTCATGTTTTCTTTTTTCCAGGTGTGTACTCACCTGTAATGGGCATGGCTTCCTGGCCAGGTGTAATAGAAAGTGACAAGGCATGGGAAGACTACCCCCGTCATAACAAAGAAAGGGTGAGAGAGAAAACCAGAGAAAGAGGGCTCAAGACAGAGCGAGAGCGTGACAGAGAGCGGTACAGAGAAACCGATCGAGAACACAGTCCATCCTCCCAAGACCACAGAAGGTAAGACAGCCAATCAACAGTCTGAATATTAAGGCCCATCGAAAACGAGATGCCATATCTCAATGGGTTTTCCTCTTACCAATAAAGTGTGATAATATAGCAAGGTTAATTGGATATTTAATTGGAGCTGTTTATAAGATTTGTGAAATTTCTTGACCAGTGCAGTTTTTTTTTTCATGTCAATGCATTTCTTATTGAAATAAAAGAACTTGCTTAGCAGGTGAGGTGATTTGGGGGAGGGTCATTCTCATTCTAGAGAGCATTTGATTGGATAAAAATCTATGTAGTGCAAGTTGAGTCATCAATATTATTGGTTCGTTCTCCCAAAAGAGAAAAACTGTACATATTATGTTAATTTTTATCAGTGTTTAGGAGTACTGGCATATAGGTGCCCTTTTTTCATAGACATCTGTTTTTTGTTGGTTGGTGTGTTTGTTTGCTTTAATTGAGGGAATGAAAGTTCCAGCCATGGATCAGTTGGTACAGATCTTCTCCACATTCACAGACAGCATGACATAAGCAAATGTGTGGGAAAGAAGAGATGAAGTGAAGAAAAACTGTTGTGGTGGGAAAGATGACAGGATGATGAGACCTAACAGAACTGTTTATCTGTTTGTCTGTCTGACCATCTGCATGTGTATTAAATATACACGCTTTTCTTGCAGAAGTTCTGCAGTGTGGACAAAAGAAAGAAAATTTTAGAGGACCTAGCACAGAATCAGCGTGCACTTAAAGGGATAGTTCACTCACAAATGGAAATTTTGTCATCATTTTGCTCAACCTCATCGTTCTAAACTGTATGATCAAAGAAGGAAATCTTTTTTTTGGGTGAACTGTCCCTTCCCTTTATCTGAAATGTATTAATCATCATCAATTATTTAAAGCCGCAGTCTGTACTTTTTCCTCTTTGTCGCCATCTCTGTTCGAAAACTGCAATTGCAGTCATTCGCAGAATTATCAGCTTTAAGCGAGTTGTAGTTCAACACCAATCAATCACCACGCCGGTGTCGATACTGGCATTCGCGGAAATCAAAAACTTTATTACAAGCTTACCGTTTTGAATCCAGCTACGGCAAGCAGATGGTTTTAAACTGTGTATTTTGTAAAAAAAAAACAGCTTTAACCCCAGTAATGCTTACATTTCTCTTTGAAACAGAGAATGTTGAGTCTCAGCTTTATCAAGGAAACCAACATATTCCTCAAATGTATTGCTTTTGTGCTCCACAGATGACAAAAAGTCAGAGTTTGGAAAGAATATTCATTTTTTTGGTGATCCATATTTAGTTTTCTTTGACCTCACACATTTCTGCTCTGAGTCTGTGCTGTGGTGGCAGTATATTCAATGTGAGGTCACATGAGGAGACAGCTGAGATTAAAACAGGCCAGTAGAACAGCTGGGAAGCACACCGGTCTGTCACACTTAAGAAGGCAGCATGCTCTCTCTCTTTTAGATGATCTTTCTCTTTCTCTCGTTTCCGGGTTCTTTCATGCACACACATAAAAACCACACTCTTCTTTACTTTATGTCAGATGTTAAAGTTAATTTGTGTGTGATCGAGACATACAGAAAGAACCTGAGTGACCATATCTCAGTATCTACTGTAGATGGGTATATCCTCTCTGGTGCCTTAAGGGTTGCTTTTTAATCAAAAAGTATGACAACGTGCTAAATAAAATGACTGCCAAATCTCAACATGAGTCATCTGACTCACTGCTGGGCCTGTGCAAGCCGAGCAGACACACACACGCACTTTTGGCTCGGTACCACATAAACTAGGACTGAAGTTGTCACACGCAGCCGCCCATGCCAAGGCTTTGAGGGTATGTTAGCAGCTTAGCGCCTTTTGCCGTTTCTATGAGAGAGCAGAGAACCTACTGAGTTACATATTCTTTCAGCTCTCAGATCCACTCTCTCACATATACACTGACAAATGTGTCTTCTCCATTTCTGTTTTACACAATATCCACTCAGAAGCTGCAGAATTGATCTCTGTCTGCCACATGCTGAGTGAATGACAGTCCAACTCTCTGTTCACCATACACAACCGCTCTCTCATTAGCACATGCTGAGTGAACTTTACATCTAAGATCCTGTTTACGGCTGAAATTTAATATCTATTTCGAGGGATTCGATCATGAGCTGTAAATACTGTTGTTAATGGAGTCCAAACTTGCATTTGCAGTTGCATACAGAGATTCAGAAACACATTTGACACATTTCATGTCCAGTGTAAACAGTCTTTCATGGTGTGTCCTGGACAGCAGTGACTTTAATCTTTTGACAATTTAGAAAAATACTATTTTACTAAAAAAAAAAAGTCATATAAAGGCTTTGCAGGACGTCTTTAGTGTGAAATTAATTTGAATAAAGTAAATGAATTAATACAATTTATTTGAATAAAAGTAAATGAATGAATGTAAATAATATAAAGTTATTTTAAAGTAATAATATAAGTTAATTTAATACATGTATGAGACACAAATAACAATATGCTTGAAACCACATTTGTGACCAATTAAAATAAGCTTTAATGAATGCATGTATGTATGCAGGCTTTGTGATCATTACTATCTTTCCAAAAATATACTACATTTTAATAAACTTTATCAATTTGGAATGGTTTTTTAATGTTTTAAAAAGTCTCTTATGTTCACCAAGGCTACATATATTTGTTAAAAAATAATGGTGAAAACAGTAATATTGTGAAATGGTTATTTAGAATATCTAATGTTAAATCAAGTGTAATTTATTATTTATTATAATTTATTATCAAAATCGAGTGTAATATATATACCTCTGGCAAAGTTTCAGCATCATTACTCCAGTCTTCAGTGTCACATGATCATTCAGAAAACATTCTCGTAATGCTCAAGAAACATTTCTTATTATTATCAGTGTTGAAAACGGTTTTGTTGCTTAATATTTTTGTGAAAATATATTGTTTGCTTGCTACTAAGTGGCTTAAATTAAATAGTTATAAATTCACATACACTTAGTCGTCAAGTCACTTAGACGTAGAGTACCTGGCAAAACCATATCTGTGTGGGCACATCCAGTGGTTTCTTTCTTTTTTTTCATGTAATAATACCTTTTTAAACATAAATTATGTGTCTTGCTTGGTCACTCATGATCAGATCATCCAAATGGCCAAACTTAAAAGCAAAATCAGCATTCAAACAATCTGCCACACAACCTTTTTCTTCTTTTCTCACTTTGCTCTTTCTCTCACTCACTCTCTCGCTCTCTATCTCTTTAATCTGGCTGGTAATGCTCTTAGCAACTGGTTGGACATTTGGTGAACACTTGTCCCCTAGATATGATCTCATTCCTGTGGCTCACAGAGAGGACTGGCCTGTCTTCAGTCCAGCTGGCACGACACCTACACACACACTCACACAGACACCCACATCATGTCTTACTCATTGTGTCTTTATACATTTACAAGTCCCAGAGGGCCATGAATATTGTTCAAATCTGTTTTAATAGCATGAAGAACAATTTGCAAACGCATGGGACACACCAACACGGATTCATGTTGGTTTCAGTAATGGTTGCCTAACAATGAGAAATACACAAAAAAGGAAACATTTACATATTTGTCACTTAAAAGGAGTTCACTCAAAATTGTAGAAGTAGGATTTTTATTTTTGGGTGCAACTGTGCATTTAAATGAGATAAAAACATTTGGCTGTCTGTTTGCCTCACTGACCACTGCCATCAGAAACTCTGTTGTACCCCGTCATCCGATTAGTGTTTCCAAGACTAATCTATTGCACATCACCTGAGGGCCGGAGCTTTTAGCTGACTGCTAATTAGTGATGGAGGGTCATGTTATTGAGTTTGTCTCTTTTCTGTGCAAATGTCCAGCGAAAAGAGAGAACGTGGTTATACTTAGAGGCTTTCATTAGGATACATCATATTGTCTGCAAGTTGAGCCATTTCAGAGAGATGCGGTGTTAGCATGACAGTGACCCTGTAAACATGTAGAAGAATATTAATATGTTTTAATTGAATCATTCTGATTCTGTGTATGTTGAGAGTGTTGGAGAAGGTACCAGCACTTTCATTGGAATATGTTATACTTGAAGATAAATCATGCCTGTAGTTGACAAGAGCGAGCATTAGCTTAGCACAATTAGCATAGCAAAATGCAAAAGTCAAACTGTGTGGATAACAATTGCCAGTTTGCCATGCAGTTGCTGCTTATGTTGAGCATTTCAAATGGTCACTTATGAGGTTTCTTGATGGTTAATAGGCAGCTACCTTGGAATGTTGTAGGTAGTGAGGCATCTTGCTAAGTTTTGTGCTGTGTTGTCTCATTGTGCTTGAATATGTGTGCAGTGAGGAGGAGCGTCCATCTCGACACAGGGATCACAGTCATCACGGGAGCGAGAGGTACAGGGAAAGCTCGGGAAGAGAAGGAGAGAGGGACAGACATCGAGAACGAAGACACCGAGAAAGGAGTGAACAACACAGATCCTCACGCAGGTAATGCACAGGGTCAGAAATTCATTATGGTGCAAGACAGTAAAAGACAAAATATATACCAAAGGTGACTAAAACGTTTCCCCGGCCTAGATGTGGGGGCAGAAAAAGTCCCGGCAGTGAACTCCTCTGTTTGTTTGTTTGCTTTTAATCTGTTATCTAGCATTTGATATATTTAAATATAACATTCTCTTCTAATCCTGTCTAGTTATGTGTGTAATTCCTCTACTAACACCATAGTGACCCGTGGCTGACAAATGTGGTTATATGTAGCTAACATGAAGTGCTTTTCATGGAAAAATAAGCAAAATTTTTTCATGGAAATTAGCTCTGAAAACACGTATTGTTAAGAAGTCATTCCCAACAATTTGAATCAGTGATTAGATCAAAATCTGCTGTGACAGAAAGCAATAAAAAGCTGTAAAATATGATCTAGGAATTTTATGCAAAATTTATTCTGACAGAGCATTTCTGTATGATGAGATATTGCGCATTATTTAGAGCAGGGGTATTCAATAAAAGTTCCAAGAGGTCCAGTCTCTGTTTCCTTCCCAGCGGAGGTTCGGGCAATACAGCTGTAGTACTTTGTAAAAGAAAAGAAAAAACCTAAACACTCATAATAGTCATCAAAGATGAGAATCTTGGGCCCAGAGAGCCAAAACAGTGATGTCTACAATTTTTTACCTACATTTTACTGGAAAAAGTAAATTGTTATCCCAACTGGATATAAATAAAAAAAGGTTAGATCAGATCTTTTAACAGGGTATTTTTTTATACTGCTTATATGTGCTTATATATACTGCTTTTATACTGATAAGTGAACACACCCATGCTAAAGTTGACTAAAAAGAGGAATTAAAAAAATAAAATTAAAAAAGAAATAAATAAATAAAAAACTTTTGGAAATTGATCTTCATGCCTTATTTAAAAAATAAGGAACAATTCAACCTTTTAGGACTCCAATTTTCTTTGTGAATGAATGTTTCATAAATAATAAATGTTCTTCCTTAAAATACAGGGGCATAAGTCAGGACACCCCTATGTTAAATTCCCATAGAGGAAGGCAGATTTTTATTTTTAAAGGCCAGTTATTTCATGGATCCAGGATATTTTGCATCCTGATAAAGTTCCCCTGGCCTTTGGAGTTAAAATAGCCCCACATCATCACATACCCTTCACCATATCTAGAGACTGGCATGGGGTAGTTTCCATAAAATCATCTCTCAATGCAAATCAAACCAGGTATTAGGCTAACTGAAATAAAACCATGCCAATGAACACAGCAAATGTACAGTATGTTCACACGCCATTACAGCATGCAGAATAACACACACACACTCAAAAAGGCATACAAAAGTGATATTCATTAGAGGGGGCAAACCATCTTATATAACCATTATATATTTAGATCATGTGACCTTCTTCTCTCTCTCTCTCATTAGTGGCAACAGTAGGAGGCGTCATGAATCTCATGATAGTGGTGACGCAGATAGCCACAGGAGACACAGGCACAAACGTTCCAGACACAACCGAGGAAGCCTTCAGCCCAGCGAGGAGTGCATTGCGAACCAGGAGAACCAGTCAGAGGCCACAGAATAACTCCCTGGCCAGCTGGTGAGCACGTTTGTTGACCAATATGAGGTCTTTAGTGAAAGATCATTAGTTTCGTCAAAGCCTGAATGACCAACTGTGAATGGATTTTGATTAATCATATGCCAAACACTTGATAAGCCAATTTATGTTACAGTTTTAGCAATTCAACATTTAATTTCTTAAAAAAAAGTAAAAAGTGGTCCAAAGGGTACACTATTTTTTAATTTACAAATTTATTTATTCATTATTTAAAATGACTTCTTTTTATTTTGATAATACAAAATGGTATTTTTGATGTGCCAAATGTTAATTCTGTTGAAGAAAATCATTATAAACATGGTCAAGAAACGTAAATGTGTGCAAACCATGATTTTAGCGTGGAGAACGCCAGCAGGTGTACTAACCTTCAGTCAAGGTCAGTCAGTACATTCACATTTACACTATCGTTCAAAATTTGGGGTCAGTACGATATTTTGTATTATAAATGTTTTCTTTTTAACTTGCTATTCATCAAAAAATCCTGAAAAAAATGTATCATGGTTTCCACAAAAATATTAGACATCACAAATTCACGCATTGGTAATGTAAGAAATATTAGAATGATTTCTGACTGATCGTGTGACTCTGAAGACTGATGAAAATTCAAATATATTAAAATAGATAACAGTTATTTTAAATTGAGTATTACTGTTACGGAAGCCCTGAACTTTAAAGTCAAAATGTGTGTGTGTAAAGAAATGCACTTGTGAAGTCGAACTGCCATGGATCAACAAAAAATAGTAGCTTTTGACTTTTTTCTGTGCTTCTACACAGGTGCTAATCTACCAACAAAAATTTCCATGGCGTTGCCTATAGACTAGCGCACAGACTCTGCCGGAGTAGGTATCACAATCTGGTCCAAACTTTATGTAGAAGTGTTTTTGAGGTGTTTTCGTGCTCGTCTAGGCAACACTATCTGGGTCAAGAACACAACAGTAACCGTTCTGTCTCCCTCTTCACCGTAAATACGTTCTGGATACATTTTAAGTGCATCATTCTGTATCCAATCATTTGGCCGGATCTCGTGATTTCCTCAGATTTAATAACCACTAATGGTAGTTGAGGAGAGATTCTTTGATATGATTGTAAAGTGCTTTGAGTGTTGGCCTAGTAGACATATGAAAGCACTATATAAATGCCTCATTTATTTATTCATTCATATAGCTAGTTATCTCCATCCAGTCTGAAAAGTGTTTTCCTGGTTGGTTTTCCCATAGGCTTAAGTCTATTCCAGCACAGTATATTTTATAATGTCTTATAATGGTACCCTAATGCTGGTAGATTGGCACCTGTTGAATTTCCTTTTGTTGAAACAAAACACACACAAACACACACACAGTGTGATACACTCACTATGCACCATTATGAATGCCTGTGTGTGCGGCAATGTGAAACAATGGCAAGCATACACGCAACTTCTACAGAAGACTGTATTCTCGTACTCTCGAAATATTTCGACTTTAATCTCAGCGTTGTGGTTCAGGGCTTCCGTAGTTTTCACTCTATTGTTGATCAAATAAATGCATCCTTTGTGAACGTAAGACTTCTTTTAAAACGTTTAAAAATCTTTCCGACCCCAAACTTTTGAACAATAGTGTGTACACACACACACATTGGGTTTTCATGTTTTATAGGGATTTTCCAAAGACATAATGGTTTTTATACAGTGCTGTATATTCAATTCCCGAAACACAATCTTCATAGGAAACTTTTTGCATTTTTACATTTAAAAAAAAAACGAATTTTGCATGATTTATAAGCTCTTTTCCTCATTGGGTACCAAAAAATGTCACTGACAAATAACATAAAACCCCCATGACGTAGGGTTTACCAGAAACACACGCATACAATGCACACTAAGAATTCTCCCAGTAACACAAGTCTCCTTGTAGAATGACTTTATTGATCATTGAACCAAAGGAACCAACAGATACAATATACTGCACAAGCCAAAGCATGAGATGCCAGAGCACACACACCTTACCCCACAATGACACCTACACACACACTCATACACACACTCACACAGTGAGCCTTTCACACACCACTCTCTCCTGTCCTTTCTCCTCCAAAGTAAACAAAAAAGTCAGCAAGGCCGCCTAAATCTCACATTGTCATTTATAAGCATTATAAGTTATCATCCATTTTTAAAATAGACTATTAACATTGCTTTTCTTTTTTTTAGTTGCTATTCTTTTTTTATTACTCACTATAGTTTATTTTCATATGCAACAGCATCTGAAATGTACCAACAAAGATAGAACTACTTGGCAAATGTGTCTCCATGCCGCCGGATGGAGAGTACGAACCACTGTCAGAACGAACGAAATGAAGCCGATATCCGAAAGCCGTAGAAACAGAGAGAGAAATGAACCAAAGGTAATATTAGTCATTGTACAAGTGCTTGAATCTGTTCCGTTATCATCTTTTCAGACATCGACGTTTATAGTAAAGAATGTGCGTCCACTTCGATGCATTTTCTAACATGTAAATATAATGGAATTGGCAATGTGTCCCCCCCGCCCAAACCCTACTTATCCCAGTATCCCTTTTACCTCGCTTCTCAAGGAAACCCCTCTCATGTGCAGCATCTTGAACGTCCTCTACGAACAACATTAGAGTGACACAATCTGACTACATAGACCACAGTGCCAAAACTGTTTATACATCTGTTTCCGACTCCTCCGTGCTTCCTGAATTTGCTTTTAGACCCTCCCATGTCCTTTAGTACTGATTAAGAGCTCCGCCTTCTGTCTATAACCAACATGATGCTCCTCTCATGCACAAATGTCATATTTATGCCTTGCCGATCGACAAAAGGGCAATTGTGAAAGCGCCTCCTGGTTTTGGAGTCTGACGAACGTGCTTCTTGGTGGGTGGAGTTGTGTTGTTGGCTTCGCCTTCAGGTTTAGAGTCTTAGCTCCTACTACCTGGATGAGGTCCATGTGTCATTTCCTGCTCCCGGAGGGGCAGTCCGTGTCTTAAGCCCCACCTTTTAAGGAAGTCTCAGATTCTAAAATCCACCATTTTTGTTGTCATTATAAGGTCTGTAGTGTAAGCTCCACCCCCTAGTGCGGGGTCAGTGTAATAAGCCCCTCCCCCATGCAGAGTAGTCCTATAGCAGGCTGCCAGGCCAAGAAACAATGGTGAGAGTGATCCGACCCCTCAGCTCCTTGAGTAGGCGGACTAGAGCCGTGTGTGTCATTCCCCAGGTACTCTTGGCGTTCACCTCCAGCAGGATGTCCCCACAGCTAATAGGAAAAAAACAAAAAGTTTCAGAATATTGGAGTCAATGAGGGTAAAGGAAAAAAATAGCATTTAATAAATTGTACAGGTGACCGTACCGTATCCTCCCATCGTTGTATGCCGGTGTGCCCTCTACGATAGAGCGTATGAAGAAGGACTGGTTACAGTTGAGTTCTTCTTGTCCACCCACAATACTGAAACCCAGACTGCCAGACGTGCTCCTGCGGAGGACTATGTCTTTACAGCAGTATAGATGCCTGCAATGGACAGGAAATTCAAGGTTGATTTTATTGTCATTCAGCAGTTATACAAAGGACAAAGCATATAATGCAAGAACACTTAAAGGGATAGTTCACCCAGACAGGAAATGATTCACTTTCAATGCATCTCTTGGAACAACAAGAGTGAGTTAAAACTGATAGAATTTCTGTTAACACTTTTCTATAAGGTTTAATTTGTTTACATTAGCTAAAGCATTTGGTATTATGAACAATACTTTTACAGCATTTAATAATCTTGGATAATGTTAATTTCTACATGCATATGCAGTATTAATTAGGGGTGTCACAAGATATCGTCAATATCGACAATATATCGCAATACAAAAATGCAACAATATGCATCATGTATATTGACAATCTGTATTGTGTATAGTCAGAGACTATTTATCTTGGTGTAGTTCACTTACGGCGAGACACGGCAGGCAAAAACATCGAGTTTTCATGCAGTGATCAGATTTGAGATTTTGGGTTAGTTTACTCCTTCAAATATGTGTTCTTTCAAGCTGCTATAAAGAAAACGTTGAAAATATACATTCAAATGTTTATTTTATTACATTTAGTTTACTTGCGGCAGTACATTTTTTTTCCGAATTTACCAAGAAGTTATCGTCATACCGCGTTCCGTCTGTTTACTGAAGTCTTGTCATGACTGGTATCGTTTGAAAGCTCTGAATCTCGTGCACAACGCCGTGTAAGCCAAATTTTCATGAGCTTGAAATATTTTATATTATTATTACTAAGGGCCTGAGCATTTATTCTGTTTGTGAGCATTTTTTCCAATATAAATGTATTAAAATCCCACTCAAATCTTTAAATGCCTTTTTCTCAAAATGAGTTTTTTGTCATTCTCCTGTAGAAACTTCTCAGCCTATGTATCACCTACCGTATGTACACCAAACTTTCCAGTTATACACAGTATTCTTCACGGTATTCACAGTATAACAGTATTCTGAAGATATTTTCATAGGGATTCCTGGCCTGATGTATGTGACATTTTAATAAAAAAAATGGCGAAAATCATTTTTTTTTTTTTAGGGTATGGACAGTATATTTTGATTTCCGAGGCAATGAAAGCATATATCCTGAAATCCCTCTGAACTTTTTAACGTTGGTACGTTTACGTTCATTACGTTGGTTCAGATGGAGCTTATATAAGGGAAATAAGTGACTTTCAAATGTCAAGCAACACTGAAAGTCTCGATTTGTATTCCAACACTGGCAATCCTTGGAAAAATGCTACTGTATATCAAAGGCTAGATATCGACCATGTCTGACAGTTAACAGCATGAAAGTTCAAAGCTCAGATTTAGAGTGGACTTCTGTGAAAGACGATGTAGAAATGGCGAGCAGACAAGAGCAAAAGAACAGTGTGAAGGAAAGACAGATGCATAATTACAAGGAAAAGTTCAGTGAATGGGAGAAAAGGGTCTATTTAAAGCCGTCACACTTTCAAGCGTCTAAACCTGTTACAGCAGAGAGGGTGAGAAGGGCTTTCCTCAACCCTGCTCTGTTATGGTGTCGCTCTTTTTTTCTTTCTGAATTATGCAAATGAAATAAATCTAGAAGTTGTTAAGAACGCTCTCTATCATGCCAAGTGACTCTTTTTAATTTCTAAAGATTCATTAAATATGGACAAAATAAAAAGCTCAGAGATGGGAAGAATGTGGGGGAAAGACTAGGGGGGAAAAAAGCAAAAAATATTAAAAATTTTAAAATATAAAAGTAGCATTGCATTTTGACATTTTTACTTTGATATGAATATAAAACAAGCCAAAGATACTTCCAATTAATTTAAGCCTATTTGGTTGATTGTACCTGGGCAGCTGGAGCCAGGACACCCAGAGGGGGGCGTAGTCATCGTTAGGCGGGGGTAGTTTGGTGTCTCCGGGTGAAGAGGGCAAGAGAGCGCAGGGGGAATGCAGGGGCGGCATGCAGTCCAGGGAGCTGTCATTAGGGGGTCTCATTTCTAGTACCCGCAGGACCACCGGGGACGAGGTGTTCTTCAGGTTAGCCACAGCCTCGCTCCGAGTCACTCCCGTCAGGTCAACCCCATTCACGTTTAGAAGAATGTCACCTAGAATACGAGATAGACATTAATAAAGAAATCACCACCTGATAATAGTTTTTTCAGGATTCTTTGATGGACAGAAAACTCCAAAGAACAGAATTTATTTGAAATAGAAATATTTTGTAATATTATAAACTTCACTGTCACTTTCGATTAATTGAATGCATCCATGCGGAATAAAACTATCAATGTTAATATTAGAGTTAGTGTATTGAATTTATACAATTTTAAATTAAAAATACATTAATTAAAAAATGTGATTTTTACAATATAATTGTCACAGTGTAACACTAGAGGAAAATATGCAATACTTTGCAAAGATTAAAATGGCTGCATTCTACCTTTATTAAGAATCAGCTCGATAAGACAACTGTTATTACTGTACACATTTTGAATGAGAATAAGAAGGATAACTATAGTAGTCTAGAAATATTTTAATGCAAATCTCTAAAACCCATTTTCTTCCAAATATTGGACCCTCCCAAAGCTTTTGTATATTCAAACTCAGGGTTTACCTGATATTTATATACAGCAAAAAAAAAAAAAAGTCTAAACACTTTATGTATGTGTCTGTATTTACACACAGAGGCCCCCATACACCTGCCTGTGCATGATCACACCTTCACACACCTACGTTCATGTCACATGTGACAGAAATACACCTTAAGAAACTTCCATAGGCTCAGTCGGGAGCTAATATGGCAGGTGTATGTGTGGGAGTGTGTGTTATATGCATATTTTGGCAGAGCTGATGACAGTCATGCATATGCAGTAGCAGGTGTGTCTTTGTTTGTGTGTGTGCACTTGGATTCAAAAGGAAAGATCAGAGGGGCACCTTGGAAAACAGGTGTGTGGCTTTGTCAGATGTCCCTGAATAGGTTAAGCACTTTGTGAGGGTGTACCTTTGCAGATCGAGCCCTCCTGTCCCACCACTCCATTGGGGTCAACGTTGGTGACGTAGACGGGCAGATCCCACCCCCTGCTGCTCATCCCACCGGCAACCGTCATACCGAGAGAATCGTGCGGCTCCTTCAACAGAGTCACCGTCTTCTCGTAACACGCAGGCTTTTGGCACGAATCCTGGAATGGAGGAACGGGAAACGAGAGATTAATCGCTAAAGTTTTGTGCGATATTTCAGCGCATATTATTCGGATTATGACGTGTGGTTATCTATGACCTGTTGTTGGGCACTGATTGATGCTTTCCTGACGCCGCGCATAAGAATAATGTCCGAACACATGACTGCCCGAAGCGTGTGTTTGTAATAAATGTTGAGCTTGCAGGATGCTGTGATATTGCTGACCGCAGCCAAATTCTGCCTTGGATCCCCTCCAAAAACAACAAACACAGTCGCTAAGTCCTAACTTAATAAAAAGCGCTATTAAAGTTCAACAAAAGGCCTGTTTATATTTAGTCTGAGCCTCCGGGTACAGCAAATCAGATCTGGAGTTAGTGTGTTAGGCTTATCGCTAGAGAGAGAGTAAGAGAGTGTGTGTGTGTTAGGCCGTGTCTAATTTGGAGGAGCGAAAAGCCTCTGACTATATACTGCCAGAATGTTTTCACCTCTCTTAGTGTGTAAAAGAGAATTAACAAGAGTGGTGGAGAGATAAAGGAGAGGAATTGGTTTGGTCTGGGTTTATAGGGGGTTGGGCATTTGTCATGGTTTCATTTGGAAAAAAACATACAACAGGAAATTACATCATAGAGAAGAACCCTGCAGATTGCCATTACCGTGTGTCAAGGGTAATAATTCGATTAAAATATTGGTAACACATTACAATAACAATTACAAAATACAATTACAATTACAAAATACAATTACAATAAGGTCATGAGTTAATGCATGAACTAACAGTGAGTATTACATTTGTTATGGTATTTATTAATCTTTATTAATGGAAGTTAAAGGAATAGCTCACTTAAAAATGGAAATTCTGTCATTTAATCACCCTCATGTTGTTTCAGACTTATGAATTTCTTTCTTCTGCTGAACACAAAGGAAGATATTTTGAAGAATGTTGGTAACCAGACAGTTGGACCCCATTGAGTCCCATAGTAGAGAAAAAATACTATAGAAGTCAATGGGGTCCATCAACAGAAGAAAGAAATTCATACAGGTTTGAAACGACTTGAGGGTGAGTATATGATGACAGAATTTTCATTTATAGTTCATGTTAGTTTATAGTGCGTTAACTAATGTTAACAGATAGATTTGATTCGCATAACGTATTAGTAAATGTTGAAATTAACTAGATTAATAAATGCTGTAGAAGTACTGTTCATTCTTAGTTCATGTTAACTAAGTAGTTGGTGTTAACTAATGAAACCTAATGTAAAGTGTTACCAAATCAGATAATTAAAACAGTGTTGCTATAAAGATGTGTATACTCATGTAGCCTCATACTCATGGGTGAAAACGATTTCACCCATGTAAATTTGCCTAATAATAGGAAATGCAGTCCACACCTTTATTTGTCATTGACTCTAATACCAGCAAACCCTCACAGACTGGTTTATGATGTATTTATCAGCAGAGAAAGGAAGGGAAGAAATGACTAACGATGAACTTGAGTTTTATTAGAACAAGGAAAGTTGTCAGTGCAGATATTTAGAAGCAGAAAATCCCATTTAGAAGACACACTAAAATCCTCCCTCCCTGCCACGGCTGTGTTTCTTCCTTCTGGGTTTTCTTCTGTTAATAGGTTTGGAGACGGCTCTCTCAGAGGAGTGTGTGTGTGTGTGAGAGAGAGAGAGCTGGCTGATTGCGCGATTCTTTGATGTTTCAGATCTTTTTCCTCAAAAAGAGAATGTTTAGTAAAGTGGTGCAGAGGGACTGGAAATAAATAGTGTGTGCGGCTATGCTCATGAAACCCACCAGTAAAGACTGCTCAATATCCACAGGCGAGTAGGGCGGTGGCCCTTCCATGTTCCATGGTGCCTCCTGTAGTATGTCCGGAGTAGGGATGTGAGTCTGGCGGGACACAATGAAGTGGACGCGGTCCTCACTCGCCTGTAGAACATGTAGCAGGTGCCATTAGTGTCCTGCCTTATGTGATTTTTAGGTTAATACATGAGCTTATATAAATGTTGAAACATATGCTAACTAGGGACAAGATAACTAGCTTGACGGGAACATTTCATTCTAGAGAGCATTTAATTGGACAAAAATCTTTGTAGTGCAATATGATTCACCATTAGTATTTCTTAAAAAAAAAATTAAATGTTACATAAATGTTAAAATATTAGTGTGTTAAAACTTAAATTTAAAATTGAAAGGAATTAAAATTCTGTTTTCATAAATTATGAGATTAATAATTATGGATATATATTAGGGCGTATATTAATCATGATTAATCGCATCCAAAATAAAAGTTTGTGTTTGCATAATATATATAATACATAATATATATAATATATATTGCATAATATATATATATCATATATAATATATGTGGGTGCACTGTGTAATATATATATATATATATATATATATATATATATATATATATATATATATATACACATGCATGTATATTTAAGAAAAAAAAATATTATTTATATATAAAATATTTATATATAATATAAATTATATATAAACCTATATACAGTATATACATGAAAATAATTCTTAAATATATACAATCGTGTGTGTATATAAATATATAAAATAATTATACACAGTGCACCCACATATATTATGTAAACACAAACTTTTGGATATATATATATATATATGTTTTCACTGTATAAATTCTTAGATCAAATTATTTAGCTCCCTTTATATTGTATGAAGGAGATACCTTGTGAGATGTTCTCAAAGAGTACAAACATGGGTTAACAGCCACCAAATTTCTTGGGGCCTTTAACATTGGTAATAGTGTTGGCCTAGCATTTGCCGTCTACCCCAGAAACCTTTTGAACTCTACAAGAGAGCAAACAGAGGACAACAAATTCCCTGAGGAACGAGCAGTTCAAAAACTGAATTTGAAATTTAAAATAGTCCGTTCATACTTAAGGAGAGTGTGTGCGTAATATCTCATTATTACTCTCCGGACGTCTAGGAAGCACAATTACCAGATGTTGTGAGTGCCGATGCCCTACAGCTCCAGCTCAGTGTGCATGTGTGATTATATCTCAGGAGTGTATACTTATTAAAGAAAAACTAATATAAATGGAGATTTGGGATCTATGCTGCAGTCTGTGTGTATGTGTGAGCTGAAGTAGGGCACGGGGCTCTAGTTTTTCCCTTTCTGATTTATTTATCTTTTCCTCTTCATCCATTCCTCTCGTTCCATCTGAGTGCATCACAGCTCTCTTCTCTATTAACCCTTTTCTGTTGACAACCTTGTAGCTGCTGTTTCTGTCGAGCACTCGCATTGAGAGCCCATGGAGTTCTTGGGAGTTTAGTGCTCTGTCGCTGCCTCTTAAATGAGTGGGTCTAGCTTGTTATCGCACTAATTGAACTAATTTAATCAGTTTCCTGCCAGCAGTTAATCTATGTCAGAAACTCCTGCTGTGAGTGGCCATCTTGGTTCCTTCGAGACCAATCTGAACCAGACAGGAAGCAACGAGCTGAATAACAACATTCAGAAAGACCCACCACCACACTGAAATACATATTAGATCACACACTCACTATACTCTCCTATACACCTTTATATCGTTATACCGAGATGATAATCTGCCACAAACCTTCTGTAAACTCTATATACTTTGCAGTACTACTCAAGGAACATCCAATTTTATTTGGAACCATCACAATTGGCTTTTTGGGATTTAGACTTAGTTCTTGGCGTCAACGTGTTATGAATGATTTACTGAATTAGACGCCACAGGTTAGGCTTTTAAGGCTTTGTAAACATTTATTCTTTGAAATGCTGAAAAGGCCTAGCAATAAAAGTGCTTAAATTATTTAGCATGACTTATATTAGGCTTAATGAATGTCAACAATTCCAAAGTGAAGCATTGCATAAAAAAATAATTTATCTGCTGTTTAAGGCATGAAAATTGCACTTGCAATTAAGATTAGGTTTGGTCTTTTTTTCCCCCCTCTTTTTCTCCAAGCACTGAAGTGGGTTACTACTTCTATTATTATCATTATTTTGATTAAAAGATTAGCTCTGGAAATTTGATGACTTTAATTTGTAACATTGCTGGAGACGTTTCAAATGAATGCTATGTGTAAACACAGCCATACAATTAATGGTTTGCGGTTAGGACATTCTGACAAAAAGTCTGCTTGAGTTTGAGCCAATTCTGAAGGAGCTGATGCAATTACTCCATTCGTTTAGTTGCCGGTAATGTGGAAGTCAAAAACCGTGATTATTTGTGTCGTGGAAACAAATGTAGGTGAAATTGAAATAGACGAAAGAAACAAAACTAAGAGCTTCTCACAATCTGTGTGGAAAGACTGATTCTTTCACTATTTTGCCGCCGGTACAGCTGTTTAAAGGTCATTCAAAGGTGTTTTGCCTGCATTGTGGTGATGAAATTTCACTGCAATTTTAGGTTTATTCCATGGAAGTTGCTGTTCGATTGTCAGACAGATAAAGCAAATGAAATCTATATTGTCACTCAGATGGGAATGCAGAACAACCTGCATTTCGTTTTCATCGGTTTGCACACTTATATTAGAGATTGACTTCGAATTGCATTGAATTTGAATTGTTCTGACGCATATTCACTATTGATTTGTACCGTTTGTCACCGTTTTGGTATACACTGTTGGTATACACAGACCTTAATGCTCACCACATTACCTTTGACCTCTCCCATAAGCCTCTCACCTGAATAAGCAGCGCGGCATGCTCGGGGGCGCCATATCGCAGGTCGTGGCCGTTGATGGCTAGCACACGGTCGTCGACCCTCAGCCTCGCGTCACGGGCGGCCAGCCCCCCCTCCAGCAGGTGGAAGATAAAGACGCCATGTTCGTCAGGCCTGCGCACCAGCTTGATGCCCAGCTGTTCATCTGGGGCCCTCTTAACAAGGACCACATGCAGGCTGTCATCCCGGATGGTGGGGGTGTTTGTGGGGAAGGCCTCCGTGGGGGAGTGGTGGTGGGAACGGTAACGGTGGCGCTGCTCACGCAGTACGGTCAACCGCAGCAGTGTGCAGGGCTGCTTCAGAGCCGCCACGGCATAACAGTGAGGCACGTTACTGATGTCTATGCCATTCACCTGAAGGGAAGACGGCATGAGAGAGGGAAATCAAGAGAACTGTTGTTTTGTTCGTCTTTGTCTTTTTTTGTATTTACATTTTCAAAGCTCAAACAGTGGAGGATGGCACTGGCAACACTACTATCATGGGTTTGATTAGCAAGGAATTTACTGGAATTTTAGTCGCTTTTGGTGAAAGCGTATGGCAAATGTAAATAAAATAGAAGAGAGAAGACAAAATATGATGTCAATGGGGGATGGTGAAAGGGATCTGGAAATGTTGCAAACCGAATTGGAGCTAATGTTGTTATGAGCACCAGAGCTCAATGTTTTTGAGTGTGCACTAATTATTATAGCAGTAAATACTTTCTATTTACTGCTTTCTATAGCAGTAAATACTTTCTTTCTTTCTGCAATTCTAAGGTTTAGTAAGGGATAAATATGCTCCAAATTTGTATTTATTTGCTCAATGTTTTGATATTTGATTTTGATATTTTGAGAAATCTGATTCTGCTTTCAGCTGCCAGTAAGCTGTAGTTTTTAGGGATGCACAATGCATTATCATATCAGTTATATAAATATTTAGACTGTTTTATTCTATACTGTTTATTTATTTAGACATAATAGTATAGAATAATAGATATCTGCCATTTCTCTAATATAGGCCATATCTAAATAATTTATACTTTAGTTAAAGCTGCAGTCCGTAGCTTTTTTGGGGTTAAAAATAATCCAAAATACATATTTGAGAAAATACATAACCAGCCAGTGTTCAAAACTGCTTGCCTTAGCTCGATTCAAAGCGGTAAGCTTGTAATAATGTTTTTAACTCCAGTGGTAGTGGTGGATTTCTGCGAGAGATTCGAGCATGTCTTTGCGTCATTACGTCACATCTGTACACATACATCAGTACACACACATCTGTACACATAAAGGAGAAGTCTCGGCTAGTACGCCATATTTCGTGTGAGGATGTAGTTGATTTATAGCCTTTTCTCACAGTACTTAATATAAGTAAACGTATCAATTTGATGGCGGATCCAGAAAGGTTCGAACGACTATCAAGAATAATCTGTGGTTCTTAATGCCAGTATCGACACCAACTCTCCTCAATGTGTCCATCAGCGCTGTGTGGTGTCAAACTACAACTCGCATAAAGTTGATAATTCCGCAA
The DNA here is from genome assembly GCA_038021265.1 of Cyprinella venusta. NCBI lineage: Eukaryota > Metazoa > Chordata > Actinopteri > Cypriniformes > Leuciscidae > Cyprinella > Cyprinella venusta. The sequence goes on along the minus strand of CM075876.1, from coordinate 18,427,761 downwards.
AAGACTGCAATTGCAGATTTCGAACAGAGAGGGCGACAAAGAGAAGAAAAATGCAGACTGCGACTTTAAATACAATTTTAGATTAATCACTACAGCCCTGCTTATTTTACTCTATATAATTTAATTAAAGTAAACAATTGAATTAAAAATGAAAACAAAATGGATTTTAAAAAATCGGATTCTGTCATGCTTGCATGCAGAATCCTCACACACTTCCCTTCTGAACAACAGATGGCGAAGCCCATGACAACATGTGCTATCACTCCTACTGAACAATGACATAACATTAGATCTAGCACACATACGCACCTTAAGGATCATATCCCCAGGTAGCAGTCTTCCATCCCGAGCGATGACCCCCTCTCGGTAGATATCCTGAATGAGAATGCGTACTAGAGGCGTCTCATTGCCCCCGACAATGCTGATAGCCAGAGGTTCACAAGGATCTGCCCTGGTGATCTTAATACTGGTGAGCTCACCATCAGGGATTAGGTGATGCAGCTGGGGTAATGCAAATACTGAGAGAGAGAGAGAGAGAGAGAGAGAGAGAGAGAGAGAGAGAGAGAGAGAGAGAGAGAGAGAGAGAGAGATCTGTAATCAGTGAACTCCCACATGATCATTACTTTCTGTGCTATACAAACGGGGCATCTGTCCAGACCAAAGCAAGGCCAAATATGACTTCAAGCCTTAAAAAGCATTACAATGGTCCATCAGAGGAAGTAAGGGGGAGGTGGCAAGACATTTTATTCTTAAGATAAAATGTGCATAATTCAGATAAACTACACTCTCAAAATGCAGGGTTGTTTCAACTTTGGGTCAAATACGGACAAACCCAAAGATCCAAAACCAAAAATCGTACCGACCCCAGAGATCTTTGAATGTACACTGTATGTACAGTGACACTCTACTAACTATAAGTAACTTTGCAACTACATGTCAACTGACTCTCATTAGAGTTTTAGTAGACTGTATTAAGGAGCACAACTGTTTAACATTGACAATAATAATAAATGTTTCTTGAATCGACATATTAGAACGATTTCTGAAGGATGTGACACTGAAGACTTTATAGATTGCTATGCTGCCATAGAGCTACAGTTTGTCAGACCATAATGAAATGGACATAATGGACATTTATTTTGAATATGCTCGTCCGTTTGTAATTGTTCTGGGTGAGAGATTTACCTGTAACTGAAATGACTGTAAACTACAGCTTTAGTCAGTAACAATCTGTGTGATTTGTCTCTCCTTATCTTTTATCCATCCCTTCTTTCTCCATTACACACTCTCTCTCGTATCCGCCTGTTCTCCACAATCTGCAGTTTCTCTCTTTCAAAGTCAATATTTTCCTCTCATCTCCTCTGATTGCTTGCAGGGAGAGAGAAAGTGCAGCTCATTACTACTGCAACCAGTGTGTTACATAACGAAAGAACACACACACAAACTCATCAGTATTTTCCTCATTCATTTCAAATCTCTCAAGCAGTCTTTTTCACTTTTGTTTTCATTGAGAAAGCAACCCTCTCACTCAGCGTTCATCTGTCCAGTCCCTCTGTCCCGACACACTGCTTCATTTCCTCTCTGTCGTTCTCTGATAAGTCTCCTCAGGCTCCATCTGCATTATTAAAGGACCATATGCTACTGCAGTGCTGAGCGGACCCAAACCAGACTGTCACCTTCTGACACACACCCTTTATTATCCATTGATTGTTTTATCTTTCAATTGAACACTATTGATGGGAAACTTCATTCCCAGAGCAGGAAAACATGATTTTGTGTTTTGTAAGTGACCATTCCTTTGCCATTTCAGGTTCTTAAAGGGATAGTTCACCCAAAAATCATCATCTTTCATCTTTTACTCACCCTCATGTTGTTCAAAACCATTATAAATTTCTTTCTTCGGCTGAACACAAAAGAAGATATTTTGAAAAATATGGGTAAGTCAATGTCAAAGTCAAACATCATCTGTTTGGTTACTGACATTCTTCAAAATATCTTCTTTTGTGTTTAAACTTATCATTATGACACATACAGCTTTTTAAATATGCTATAATGCTTCATAACAGCACAGTTACACAGTTATAACCAAACATTTTTTATATTTAACCAAACATTCTTACATTGCTAATTTTATAATGCAAAAATAGCAACTTGATTAGATCAAATTGTACTAAACTATTGATGAAATCTAAATGATTGAAGGAACCATGTGCATGTGCATTCATACTGTAAATATGTTCATGTGTTTGCATTTGTCCTGGGTGAAAGATTAGATTCACACTAAGCCTGTGCCAGCTTCGGTAACAATCTTTGATATATCTCTTCTTATCTTCATCTGTCCTTCTTTTTCCATTACACACACACTCTTTCTCTGTTGCGTTCTCTCCTATCTGCCTGCTCTTTATTGGTTTTAATTCGGTCTAACTGGTCCCCCAGCTGGTCTCCTTGCCAGGTTAAGCTGGTGTTTAGCTGGTCAACCAGCTGGACTCATGACCTGACCAGCTGACAAATGCTCAAATCCAGTACTTGTAAGACACATACACTTACCTTCTGGTGGTATGTTGGCGTTTCTGAGGTTGTCACGCTCCTCTGAGGTGTCATTGGCTACCGCTGTCCCGCTCTTGGTCCTCCTCAGGACACTAAAGGCTCGATTCAGGCGCCGAAATGAGCGACTACGCACCGAAGTTCTGTCAAAGTTGCGATCTGTGAATGAACGTGAGAGAGAGATATGAAGGAACTGAGTGAAAAAGAAGGGGAGAGAAACTACTTTGCCTAAACATGCCTGAACATGTCCCTCACACATCCTTCTATCCACTTGCAGCCAATCACAAATGAGTCGGCACACAGTAGCCAATCAAATTTTCCCTTTTTGTAGCACCAAAATACATTGCACCTGCAGGCCAAGCAATGAACATCTGAAGTAAGCAGCACCTGCTGGTGCTGTATTGTGGACACTGCAGTAAGGTTACTTATAACTTCTTCTGGTCAGACCTGAATCAGCACAGAACAGAGCAGGCCACTTTTTATGTCTGTTTATCTAACTTAATCTATACATCACAGACAAAAGTTTCACATTATAATAAAAATACAACTATAGTGTTACATATGCCCTGTTTGACATTTTTAATACACCCAGGATGCTGAGAGACCCACCAGGTGATAAGTGGAAAAGATGTATAAAACTGTAGAGAATTAACGACAAACTAATGATCAGTTAGGGATAGTTATTTGAGATTAAAAGTGGTAGGGCTGACAGTCTGGGTCAAAGTTTGCTGGTTCTGGTTGAAAACCCTTGCAATACGTGTTGTTCTTTCTCATTCCTCAACTCTTTCAGCCTTTCTGTCCTGATGGACAGAGTTCTGACATGTGGCATTGACAAAATTGGAACCAGACAGCTTGTTCAGCTGCAGTGTCACACTGTTTCCCGTCCCAAAGCCAGAATTGCTGGTGCAGCAGCATTTATTGTCCCCATTCTTAAGGCTTCACATTTCGAGGGGACGTCAGACAATGAAACATATCTGAACTACTTTGTGGAGGTCAGGAACAGGCCTCATAAAGTATTCATAAGGTATATTTGAACGTTCTCTATCTCCTCCTCTTTGTTTCTGTAACTGCAATATCAATTGCATGTCTCAGCTGAGCCTTTTCAGCCTTTCCCCCCCCCCCCATAAAACTGCATAAGGCAGCTTTGAACAACTGACATCAGTCAGATTAGCTGTTTCAGTAAGTATGAGGGAGAAATACAAACATAATTTTGACAAATACACACGAACACAATTGTGTGCACTCACACTCACTCTTCCTGGAACCGCTGCGTGCTGCCAGGCTGGTGGTGCTCCCGGATTGGCTGTTATCTTCCACACTGGGCTCATAGGCGGGGTTAACCAGGCCAGGCTCGTCTGATAGGAGGGCGATAGCAGAGGAGGGGCATCCCTCCCCGGGCAGTGCCGCCACAGTGAGTTCTGAGGTGCTGTCTGTGCAATCTCCCTCCTGAGAGCGCCGCTTTCTCTCTGCGGAGAGGCCATAGTGTGACGCTCCTTTACACCTGTGAGAACACACCGACAACTAGGTCAGCAAGATACATTATCATACAATGAATGTGTCATCATCTATGCGCCAATTAGTAAAGCAAAGTCATGTAGAGGAGACTGAATAATCACATTGTTGCAAGAGGGTGCTTTTGGACTTGTATACTTGATCTTTGTGTGTGTACTGTTGTGTCGCTGATGTGTTACGCTGCTGTCGCAGAGGAGATCAACAAACAAATACGTTTCGCCCCAGGAAGCACGGGAAACAAACATAAAGACTAGAATATAAAACACCTCACCTTTGAAATGAAATTCCTTCTTTACAAAACTAACCATGTGCAAAAGCTATCTCTTACTGTACCGGTACTCGTACACGCTCACAGGCAGACGCTGGTGTAGATTACATATGAGCACATTCAGAAATAGACTTGCAGCTTATATATCTACCTGAAAGCATTCCTCTAGTGACCACAAAGAGACATTGACAAACCAATAAACCATCAGCCCGTAATTAGACACACACGAGAAAACCCTCCCACAAGGTCATAGGTTCTCCTCCTTTCTGAATCCCTGAGCTTTACACCAGCAACAAGATATTTGTCTGTTTACATTGAATGGAAACTGCTGTGCGATGTGATCCTATCATATCCAGTCAGAATGTTTTATTATGGACCAATGAAATTTCAATGTGGGTAGGACGATAGACAGACAGACAGACTGTAGGCACCAGTTGTAAAATAACAAGGAAATAATAAAATCATCTCAGAAACAATTGTGAATGATGGCACCGCTATGGCAGCTACTGGAGCAGAGCTCTCTCTGAGGGGACGACTGTGAAGAGATAAATCAATGGGCGGACACATACACGCAAACAGCACCAGGAGAGATGCCATGCCTTGGGGATCTGGTTTAATATCAAGCATTTTGTCTCACTATTCATGCCTGTCTAGACACACATTTATGCTATAAAGGAAAGAAAGGGGACTTGTGGCAAAGAGCTTGACACTGGCCGTATATCTCACTTACTACTGACCACTGATTGGAATCCCTCAGGTGTGCAAACTTTATAACCCCTAAAAGAACAACGTCTGCTTTCACTCAGGTTCCGTTACAGTGCTGATGAAACACCTCAACTTCTGTTGGGGACCTGAAGAAAGGCAATTAGGAGATTTCTGTGATGACTACCGCTAAAACTTTCATAACCTAACCCAGATACTTATCAGACGATACAGGTAGAATGACAAACAGACAGTGACACAATGGTATATAGACAGACAGAGAAACTGGTCAGAAATGTATAAGAGACCTCCTCTGTGGCCATCAAAAGCAATTAGAGTGATTAACTGAGAGGGAACATCATCTTCTTGTATTATATAACACAGGGGCTCCATGGAGACCAACCAGTGGTTAACTGATGTGGGACAGTGTTAGTTCACTTCCCCCCTTGATTCTTGTCTGTCAGTCTGAAACTCTTACATCATTAATAGTCGTGAAGAAGAGCCTCCTTAGTGAGTTGCATAGCTAAAACGTAATTTTTACTCTTCTCTAAGAGGAACATTTTAATTGGTAGATATACATAGCATGAGGTTAGCATGGGGTGGTAATGGCACAGTGGATAAGACACATGCCTTTGGTGTGAGAGACTGTGGTTCGAATCTACTGTGAGGCACCAATATGTCCCTGAGCAAGACAGTTAACCCCTTGTTGCTCTAGAATCATGTGACCTTTGACATATATAGCAATTGTAAGTGGCTTTGGATAAAAGCGTCAGCTAAATGAATAAATGTAAATGTAAGGTTCATTGCTTTTTTAACATTGTTCATAAAACAAATTAATCATTCCTCAGACCCAGAATAGAGTGCCGAAGTTATGATATCACTCTGTAGGCCAAAACGCGGAAGTGAGTTAGCATTTTAGCACTCCCAGTTCCCTCGCTCTAAAGTCTATGGGATTTTTCAATGGGTTTTTGCTAAATTGCCTGAAATAAGGTCTGTGGTGAACAAAGCCTCTAAATATTTTCATGTTTTGATCTATGACATAGAACACACAGTTATAACCTACTTGTGTTTTTTTAAACTTTATTGTGTCTGCTTGTGTTTTTAAAAAAAACTTTATATAGGCTTCAAAATGTATATATTTTGGATTAACTTGTAAAGATTATCTTGATAGAGACAACATGTAAGGGTCACAACTCTTTGTTAAACACAGAACTCATTTTTTGCGATTTTCCAAAAGTCTATGAGGAAAATGCATAGCGTTTCGATCGAACCCATGCGCCGCTAGCATGTGACATCACTTCGGCACTCTATGGTAACGACATTAGTTGAATTTATTTTTTTTTCTAAAGTTTGTTTGTTTTCTTGCCTATGGGAGCTTGACAGCCCATAGTCACTATGAAATGACGTTTGTGTTCTACAGAAGAAGAAAAAATTGGCATTGTCTTTTTAGTGGACCGAGACAAATTCTCACCAAACGATCATTGAACTTTGACCGCTGTACCAAATGATCCTATCTGTTTTAATAAGGACTAATGCTCTGTGCAGTGTGTATACGAGAGACTGAGAGAAAGAGAAAGATGCGACACAATGGTCTTGTCTGTTCCTTCGTTAATGGGCTTAGACTGATGTTAATTAAAACAGGCTTTCCTACTAGAGATAAAGCAGCAATCTGTGGTCTGAAGTCATAAGCCGTGTCTTTGTCCCGACACGCTAATATGTAAAGGTGCAGCTACAATAATGGCAATGCAGAGGTTATTGTTAATCCAAGCATCCCATTATATGAATGATGGCATGTGTCAGTCACCTTGCACCCAATTTCCTCTTTCATTTATATTCTCTCACACTCATATACACAGCCATATGGACGGGCAGCAGGGCACAGAGCAACAGAGAGAGAGATTAACAACTCTCATCCACTTTCCATCGCGCTCTCCCCATGTTCCAAACCCTTTTTTATTCGTTCACATCCCTCCATCTATGAATCTTCCCTGGACCCTGATCACTAACTTTCTCTTCTCATTCTCTTCGCTGTCATCCATCCCACATTATTGCAGTTTACAGTATATGTACCTTCTACTTTCTTAAAGGGACATACAGTAACATCCAAAAATGATCATTATAATCATTGTCATTGATGATAGAGTATTGTAACACATTTCACAATACCAAACTTTTTTTTTTTGAGAGAAAGAGAGAGTCTCTTTTTTATCTAAAAAACCCAACCTTCTCTATCTTGTTTTCTATTTTCATTTTTTCCCCCTGTTTGTGATTGTGATTATGGAGATGTAGGCCATAGCCCAGTGAGACCTCATAATGACCTTACAAAAAGAGGGAGAATTATGTGCTCCTCTTCTCTTAATAATAATGAAATTAATCTCCAGAATATTCTGCTGGCTACTTACAGCTCACACACACACACACGCTCGCACTAAATCCAGTACACTAAATCTTCGACTACATCAGAACACACAATGGTCTGAATCTAAGTCATCAAAACCAGATTGACGCTTCAATCCTCTTTTGAGTGAATGGATTATCCTGAACCTACCCAAATAACACAGCTCTAAGACTGGGATGTACTAGTCTTGGATACACATAGAAACATATTTCCATCAGAGTGAGATATCAGACTCGATTCCTTAAAATGTCCCAAAAAGATCTGAACTCAAACACAGACATTTAGTGGGTCATGTACCAGTCATGTACCAGTAATATTTTCAGTCTTGTTGCAGTACTGACTGAGTTTTGACTTATTTTTTATATATATATATATATATTCACAAACTCGTCACATTTATCTAATATATGTAGAGTAGGAATCGTGAAAAATCATTAAAATTCTGCATTCCTTATGTATGTGCATGATACATGATATTATATAGTTCGCGTGCCTACACCGAAGCGATACAAATTCTGTATTTTAAATTTTAAGGCCAGACAAGTAATTTGTTGAGGGTTGTTTTTTTAGGGAACGACTACATGTCTGCGCCATCGGCTTTCTCACGGTTTCACGTTTTTGTAGTTTGAGTAGTAGAGAGAACTTGAACGTTAAAACGGTGTCGTGTTAGCGGCCCCTAAGTTAATAACTAACGATAGTTGCAAAGGAAGTGAATCAATCAAAACTAGCTTTAGCTGGAAAATAACTTTATTCTAGAGCTGCTGTAAAACCAAAACAATCTCTATTATCACTGTAAAGCCGCTTTGGAACAATCCTTTGTTAAAAGCGCTAGCTATATAAATTAAGATGACTATAGGCTATGTCATTTGTATGTGCATGATAGATTATATTATATATATTTTGTTCATTTCTCCAATTTTTCTAATAAGTATCAATATAATGTTATTTACATGATTAACTGAAGAAATTAAATCATTTTGGATCTCTTTACTGTTTCCATGTCGAAAACTAATTATGTATTCCTTATGTACAGTATGTGCATGTGTATATTATTATATTATAGGCCTACTTTTTTGTATTTTTGTCACATTTTTTCTAGCCTGAACTAGCATATAATGTTTATTGACATATATTTAATTGAAAAACTATTTACTTTCTTTTTGCAGAGTTGAGTAGTTATGCTTCCCTTAGGCGTGCGTATCAGATATACAGATAATGCTTAAACATGAGATATTCCATCCCTTCCCCCTGGAATCTCCACTGCTAGCCTGCTAATCCAGACGCGAGCATCAGGATAACACACGACTGACACACAGAGAGGACAGGGCAGAGATGTGCTCATCATAATTCACTGCTGAACCACTGAGATAGAGAGAGATACTAAATCACGCCATCACCAGATGCAATCAGCACTCTTATAAGTAGCTACACCATGCAGCGGACACACGCACAAACACTCGCTTACTCTCACACTGCAGCAGTTACAGAGCGAGAGACTAGTTGTCCGACAGACAGCATTGCAACGCAATGCTGCACCAGCACAAAATGCATTTCTGACAAAATTGCAGCACATTCAGTTCCAATTGACATCTGAAATCTCAGAGCGCTGCAGGTTATTGTGTGTGTACCCGCATCTGATACACTACAGGGGTCTCAAACTACCTAGGTATAACAAAATGTGGTATATATTATTTGAAGGGTGATATGAAAAGGAATTCAAGACCCCCGATCATTTAATTTGAGGCCCAACTCTTTTTCCATATCGTTATTGTGTTAGAGAACTGCATCATGGGAAAATGGTGCTCGGTCTATCTGATCTCTTTAATTGCTTTGACATGTTTAACTTGGGAGGCATGCAGACACATATAAATACACTTTAATCAGTCTTTGTGAAGTTTATCAAAGGAGGTGTCTTCCTCCTTATCTGTACTTAATCTGCTGATGGGTTTGAAGATCAGAGCTTCAGTGCAGCAGGAGGAAGGATTAAGGAAAGTAATAATCTCAGGGCGAAAAAGATGGCAAGGAGGAGGGAGAAGGAGACAAATCTTGTTTTTCTTTTTTTTTGGTGGGGGGGGGGTCTTTTGGAGTCGTGACATATTCACGTCAAGTAATTCATTGTCTGGTGGATTATACACTCATGGCAAATGTTCTGAGAGAACTACTAAGACCAGAGAAGAGGAGAGGCCGATGAATGGCCAAGGAAAACTCGTTGGGGGACATTTTTAAAATCCACTTAAATTTCTCAAAATTTCACAGCCTGTTTTTTTCCCATTATCCTTTTGTGAACTCTGTAGCTGCACTACTAGCAGCACCAAATGGAAACTGGACTTGCCTGCCATTGGTTGGGCAAACAGATAGTCCCTCCCCAAACTCACACCATTAGTTGTGCCAATGTTGAGAGAAAATGTGCTTCGTCAGACCAGGTGGGGTTCTTAAACAAAGTAATACTCATCTTACATTATGCTAAAATAGGAGGACCTCAATTATTTTTTAATTAATTAATAAGTGTATTTTTTCCCAACTAACTTTTCGATTTTAACACATAATAAGAAAACTATATTATATCTCATTTAAGATTAACTGATTAATACTTTCATACTACACTTGGTTCATTAATATTTCCATCTCAATTAAACATTTGATGCCATATTTTATTTTATATATATATATATATATATATATATGAGCCCAATCTCATGAGAGTTCGTATCTATAGCCCGAATGTCATTTCTCGTGCCATTTACATGCCAAAACTAGTTTTTGCGTGTATATAGTACGCGTTTTTCGTGCACTTTTTGGCGTATAATAAGTACGAACTCCCCACCACCCTCCCCCCTAAACCTACCCAGGGGGTTTTCAGTGCGTAGCATATGCACGCAAAAACCTTTTTGGCGTATAAATGCCACGAGAAATGACAATCGTGGTATAGATACGCACTTTCATTATATATATATATATATATATATATATATATATAATCAATTTCTGAGTCATGCTCAAGTGGGCTTTTAAAAACACAAACAAAAACAGTTTTTCACAAAACTAAAACTTTACATTTATCCCTTGCGAACGCTGCCACACACACTGACTGCATTAACCAGTTCCCCGTTCTCTCCTCTGTATTTGAAACTGTATCATGCGACTCACTCAGCCAATCACTGACATCACATTGGCAGCATCCAGCAAGGACAATTATGCAGACCTAACTTTCCCTTCACCATCCCTATCTCTCTCTTATGCATTTTGAAACCATCTTCTTCCCCACCCATTTCTGTTTCTCTTCTTCTCTGTGATGAGAACAGCAGGATGAAGACAGCAGCAGATTTATGTTCATCCCTCTACACCACCCCCCTCCCCACCCCCAGCTGAGCGACCGCATTGACTTTATTTCGCACATTCTCTCTCTCTCTCAGTGTGGAACCAGGACAGTGATCTGCTTTAGTTCTTTAATGTGTGCAGGAGATAGTGCTGGAGTATCTTTGCTCTGAGCGCTTAACATTGAGACCTGTGCTCAGTCTGAAGCGGTAGATACAACTGGCCTGCTCCTATGGCAGATGGAGAGTGCTCCCTTTGCATGTGATCCATTTTGCATGTGTTTGTGTTTTGTTCTGCACAAATTCAGTCACAGCCAAGGATAGAACTGACATCCCAATGATGCATTTTAAGTGGGGTTTTTTAAGGGACCTTGTGCCCCAGTGGACACGTGTGTGCTTGTGTAGGCCTACTGAAGGTTTAAAATATGTATCTAATCTATTCTAGTGTGTGTGTGTGTGTGTGTGTAATCTTCTGTTTATTCACACTTTGGCTTCACTTGAGCAGCTCTGGTTGGCCTAGTTTTTCAGATATCTTCACATATGCGGTCATCTCCGAGTTTGCCACTGTGACGACAAGAGATCCTGCATTGCCTAATACAATAGTGTGCAAGAGCCCAGAGGAGAGATGTATTTGTATATTTTATAATTAAATTGCTTTAAAGTGTCCCCATTATGCTTTTTCAAATATTAACATTCACTGTTTTATAGTATAACTGTCTTTGAATGTAAGCACTCTGCAAAGTTGTAAAGTCGAAAGTGCATGATGAAAGTCTCCGAAAAGAATAGAATCGAATCTGAACCGCCTAACCGAGTCGTCTGGAATTCCAGTCACACTTCTTTGACCTGCATGCGTAACACGGTAACACATTTGCCTACTTTGACCCGCCTACTTAGACTCGTGTTGTGTACATGTCGAGAAGACACTGTTTTCTGCTCTGCAAAAGCAAATTTGCTTCCATCTTGTTGGATTGAAGTCACCGAAGCCATGAAAAAATAAATGATGAACTCTTAGTTTGACGCTCTGTTGTAGTGCATTGCTAGTGTGATTGAGAGTGTAAACAGTTTTAATGGCTGCGTTTTGTGATTGACTGTGGCATGCCTGAGTAGGTACTGCAAGAGAAACCTACTTTGCGACTGCTAAAAAAGTATGTTCTATATATAAACGTGTGTAGTTTAAATGTTATCTGAGTGTATTACATTGTCCATGTTGTCATTGCCATGACTTTAAGCATCAGTTACATCACTTCACAGCCATTTACAACCCCTCTCCCATGGCCTCATGGGATAGCTAAGTGTTCATCAGATGCATTCTTCAGAATCTGGCCAGATTTAGTAATGTCATCCAGGTACTTTTCGCCTAATGTTTTTTGCGTACTATTCAGTTGGGATGTAGGCATAATCATATGCATTGGTGGTGTTATACATTTAAAAACATTTGAACAGTCCAAACAAGGGTCTTTTACATTTCCTTCTCTTATCATCTTCCCACAGTGCTATCGCTAAAAATGTATACTTATATCTCAAAAGTAATACATATCAAAATGATTTATGATCACTATAAAGCACTGTAGTGCACATTATAAAAAACAAGTAACATGTAACACTCGGTTGCAATGTCACTTTTTAAAAAATTATGTGCATTAAATGAGGATTTCAACCCAGGTTTATGTGTGTAAGTTGTGAGATGAGCATTTCTCATCTTTCTTTCCCTGCTTGTACAGTTTCTGTGCCTTTCCCAAAGCCTCTCTACTATCTCCCAGCAGTGACTGAGCACCCAGCCCAGGTGCAGATCCAGCCCTGAGATCAGGTGCTGAGCAGAGAAAAGAACTCAGCCAACTCTCTGTCTCGGATGCAGCTTAAGTGTCGAATTAGCAACATCGTTTTTTTTTTTTTTTTTTTTTTTTTTTGCTCCTCATCATCATTAACCTGATGAGGAAGGTGAGAGGACGCAGAACAACTGCAGAGCAACTGCAGGACAGACACAATCTGTTGAACTCTTGCTCTCTGGGGGAAACGCTCAGAAGCAGTATTTGACTCCATAGAGGAGAATGTGGCAGGCACATGTAGGTCATCCTTTTCATTTTTTTCTGAAGACTGCTTTGATTTTACAGGCTTGCATTTGCATTAGTTAAAGGTGCATGTGCACGTGAAAGCTGAAATCAAAGCTTTAATTAGTAAAGCTTTAATTCAATTAATTAGTAATTACAGGGAAAGAAATCTGACAAGGCGTAATTATTTGGAGATAACTAGATCTTTGAGATCACTTATTTAAGGGTTAGTTTGAAAATAAATGTGAAATTTCTGTAATTCATTACTCACCTTCATGACGCTTCAAACCCATAAGACCTTTGTTTTATTCAACAGTTTCTTCTCTTCCATGTCAGTCTCTGACGCTGGTCACATTGTCACACGCATGTGTCGTGGTGCTCACGTAAGTGTCAAAGACTGACACTGAAGAGGAGAAATTGTTGAATAACAATTTTGTTTTTGTTTTTTTTGCACACGAAAAAAGTATACCCGTCGCTTCATAACATTAAGGTTGAACCACTATAGTCACATGGACTATTTTAACAATGTCTTTCTGGGCCTTGAAAATGGTAATAATGAAGAAAGCTCTTGCATTTCATCAAAAATATCTTCATTTGTGCTTTCAAGGTCTTACGGGTTTGGAACGACATGAGGGCGAGTAATTACTGACAGAAATTTAATTTTTGGGTGAACCAACCCTTTAACACTTGGGGGAAAAAAGAAATTTGCTATACTGACAATTAAAAATGATAATTGTCTGACAGGAATGCAACAAGCCATTCGGGGTAAGTGCACGGGATTTGACTTTGGGCCCCCATTTCAATCTCAAGCATTCGACTTTGGACCCCAACTTTTTGCGACTCCTGCCAATTGGCCGATGGCTTAATAGCCATGAAACTGTTTTGCAAAACAGGCAGTTCTACCACCAATATTTTAGATACCAGTGAAAATTCACAATTTTCTATTCCTACATTGATACCACAGCTAAAATACCACAGTTAAAATAGCCTAACTAATATAAAACATTGTATACTTTTAAAAAATAACTACAGACACGTAACAGTAGTAGAGGCGATGAATAATCAAATAAAACAACACTGGATTTTCTTCACTGTATAAATTACACATAGATTAATCCAAGTTATTCAGTCAGGAGCAATGAATATTTTTTTTTCTTTGTTCTTTGTTGTTTGATTAAAGTTAAAAACCCAACGAGCAGCAGACATATTAGGTTGTTGTCACTTTAAGACCTAATACACGGATCCAGTACACTTATGTTTACTATACTTGCCAAGACGGGCATTTTTTAAAAATGTTTTGGTCAACTTGTCCGTTCAAGCCCAAGAAGACGTGAAAGAGAGCTCAGTTCAGTAATTGTGTGCAGTCTGAGACGCATCTTTCTGGGTAGTCTCGCGACACGAGTAACGAATTAAGTTCCGTTTTGTGTCTTGAATATTTAAATTGCTAAGGCTTAAAATCTTGTGACAATGTAGCACTGGCCTGTCAATTGTCCCAAGCGTCATTATCATTCATTTACGTTCATATTCTCACATTGCATTGTTAGAATTTTTTTTCTCGAATTTGGTTCTTTTTAGGTCCTGTATGTATAAGCCTATATCATACTACCATTCAAAAGTAAAAAAAAATAATAATATTTGGCAAGGAATTAAATTGATACAATTAATTAAATTGATACAAAAATGATGGTTACTTTAACATTGTTACAAAATCTATTAGAATTTTTTTTAATGTATCATGGTTTTCACAAAAATATTAATCAGCTCAACTTTATCTTTAACAGATAAGAAATGTTTCTCGAGCTCCTAATCATCATATTAAAATTATTTCTAGGGGATCAACAGAGTAATGTCTGCTAAAAAATTAAGCTTTGCCAGATTTAAATAAAAATGTATTAAAATAGAAAACAGTTATTGTCAATGGTAATAATATTTCACAATATTACAGTTATATATATATACTATATATATATATATATTACAGTTATATATATATATTATATATATATAGTTATATATATTATATAGTTATAGTTATATATATATTATATAGTTATATATATATATATATATATGGACCCATGGCGTTTTATGTACAGTAAATACCAGTTCAGTGTCAACATCCTTGAGTTCTTTACATCACACATTTCTTTTCTTCTCTCTGTGCTGCATGCTGTTTTTGTGATGTGCCTTGGCACAGATAAGTAGATGGGTTATGCGGTCACTGAGTGAGCCAGCGAATGCCGCAGGACAAACCACTCACGCGCACGTTCAGCGGTCATCCGCTCACTATGCCTGAAAATAAGGTCACCACGGCAACACGCAGGCCCTACACATGTGACACCCTGATGACGACATGCTTCTGTCTGACCAGAGCCCTCCGCTGCATGCAGGCATACACACATGCACATATACACAATCAATCACTATCCCCCACCCCCATAACTGATGATCTGTTACTAAAACAAAACTATAAACCACACAGAAGTACACAAATCAAAATCATCTTCATCCTGACAGCAATCAGCCTTCAAATGAATCAGAGCACTGGCCTCCATTTTCAAACACAGATGTATACTGACTCAAATGTGATTCACAAGAACTGTTTCCAGCCCACAAATATTGTCTAAAAGCTCTAGACGTGTTAGCATAAGCCATCAGGAAGTGTCATATCCTACCTCTAAAGTACTTGACACTGTAACACTTAAAGTAACCTGACAAAATAGAAATTAGTTGAATATTCATGCAATGCACAGTCTGTTGGCAGCTTTCTGTGCGCGTGCTTTGGATGTGTGTGCTCAGAAAACCAAGTTTAAACTGATACGGCATTAAAATGCATGCAAATGATAAACGTTCTTGATGAGAAGAACTGCAATGTCACATGAGCGTGAGATTATAATCAAAACCAAACAGATGTTTTTGTTGTGGCAGAGTATCTGAGGCAGAGCTGTACAGGCTCCGCCCTCTTTTGGAAAGCAGTGTGGGCTCATTTGCATTTAAAGACACATGCTTGAAAACAGCATTTACAACATGGCATAATAAATGATCTGTAGGATATTTTTAGCTAAAACTTCACAGACATATTCTTGGGACATCTGAGACTTGTATTAAATATTGTAAAAAGGTGCATAATAGGTCCCCTTTAACAATTATAAGAGTCTTTAGAAATCATAATTTGTCCAATGTCCAATTAGGTGACAGCTAAGATTGAGGAAATTTAAAAAATCGTTAAACATATTTAATTCATCTAATTTATTATAAATAAAATAACATCAACCTTTTCATTCCATGAATTCAATATTCCACAAACCACAAAGGATTCATAAACATTTGCATGTCATGAAAGTTTTTCAAATGCAAAAGTGCCTATGTTTTACATGCCGCCAATGCGTTGTTATTGTACAGGGTCTTTGCAAATGTCGGAAGTGCTTCAGTGGTGCTTCAAGGAACATAACGTGATTTGTTTGTCTCGCATACCACCTGAAAAAGCATGTGCAGACACATCCAAAATCACACAAGCAGGAAAAGGCACATCTCAGCATAGCTACAGTATACACTAAGGCAATTCACAAGATAAGCCTACACATATTGTGAAGCAGAAGTCTTTTGAATGAGTAGAGCTGAACATCAGCTATAGGGAGGAGGTTGGGTGTGCTAAAATACATATTGATACACAGAGACAATTATAAGTGATCCATTGGTACACTGACTTCCTGATGAGTGTAAATACTGATTATGACTATGGCTGAAAACATCCTGACCAGTCAAAAACACTGGCTCAGCCAAAGGCGTACTGTAAGTATGGGGCAGGGCTATCTGTTTGCCCAGTTATTGTTTTTGCAGTACCGTTTGGTGACACTAGAGACATAGACATCACAAACTACTGCTTGCAGTGTTAGTAATGCTGTTCATCAGGTACTGTGCCCCTGAGAACACACACACACACACACACACACACCGAGAGAGAGAGAGGAGAGAGAGACAGATCAAGCATCTGCATACAGAACATCTGCAACAGTGCACAGAGAAGATTAATGTTTAATTCAAAGTCTAATTAAGCATCTCAAAGCACAAGAGAGAAAGGAGTGTGTTTGTGTGTGTGTGTGTGTGAGTCAGGACTGGTAAACCCTACATTATGGGACAAAATGCTGCCACAAAAAATAGCAATATCCTAAATCCTTGTCCTTGTGGGGGACATTTTTTGGTCCCCATGAGGAAAACAGTTAATAAATCATACTGTTTTTTTGGTTTTGTTTTTTAAATGTAAAAATGGAGAAAGTTTTCTTTGATCGTTAGGGTTAGGGGATAGAATATACAGTTTGTACAGTATACAAACTATGTCCCCTTAAATGGAAACGGGCAGCTTTAGCAGAGATTAAACATTCAGGATCAGAGCTAACACACTGTTTATATCTGGTATTAACATTCATTTCAGGTGAACTTATCACAAGTGGTCAGTGCTAAATATACAAGTCAGTGCTAAATAAAAATACAAGTAAACAAGGTCCAAAACATTTGCGATTTGTACACTCAGAGTTAGTCAGAAATGCAGTGGACCACATTGCATTTGTCTTAAACAAAATTAAAGGACCTCATACTCATCTGTCATTAATCAACTGCACTGAAACAAGGAGTTTTTGCTGGTTATGTTCCATTTTAAAAGAAAAAAAGTGTACGGTTGAAAATTGTACATACACAAAAAAGCTTCATGGACTGTTTTTCAATTAATAACACAGATTATGTGAAGCACGAACTACAGTTTACATTCAAATATCAAAAAAATATATTTGAAGCAGAGTGGTCATGAGACACATCTGTTTTGCCCAAACACTGAGACAGATGTTAATACCAGATACAAGCATATGTGTAATTGATTGTGGGGTGATTCTGGTACGATACAGTATCAGTTATATCCATGCGTGAACGTCGACCACAGTGTCACAGAGAAACCAAACACCCGAACACCTGAAACTCAGAGAGAGAAATTCAACACCCGATAACAAAGAAAGACAGAAAGGAAAAGATACGGATATGTAAAAAAGGAAGAGACACATTCTGGGCAAAGAAAAACACAACTTGCTGAAACTAAGAAAGAAGGCCAGCATGTGTGAGAGAGATGAGAATAGAAGCTTTCTGTCATTATACATGATGAAGATGAATGGCCGTGCCACCGCCAGCCAGACAAACAAAAAACAGACAACACAACGCCTCTCTCTTCTCCTTTTCAATGCATCCAAGATTGTATGTCTACCCATGAAACTCGCATACACAGGCACATAAATCATAAAACATGGCATGGTGACCCACATAGAGGGCAAAAGAAGAGAAACAGAAAGACCTTGTCATATAAGATCCAAGCCAAACAAATGCATGGACAGATGGTGCAGAAAATCACCTTATATGTCTTCTTACTATTCATTCTTCTGAAGAAACCTTTTACTCCAATTATCCTTGTCTTTAATTTACATGCTCACCAATATCAGCATGTTTGTGTTGTCTAGAGTCTAGACTCTTAGAGCAGAGAGGATTTGTAATGCAGCCTATTGTACTATGCTCAGCCTTTCACACACACTTACATGGCACATTGTGTTTCGGCCAAAGACCCAGAATCAATATAACCAGCCTTCACCCAAACACACTCTCACACTGAATGCAGAAGTGTCTTTCAAACAGTGCAGTGCACAATAAAGAAACTCTTACGGTGTTTACTGCCACGGATGAGTGTATATTTTACTCTTTTGAGGAGTGTCTTATGATTTTGACCCAAGAGAGGAGTTCAGCTTGAATGTTTTATGCGCCTTGCAGCTTTAAAAGTATTACGCTGTTGCCAGATATATGGTGGGCATAAGTGTGTGTGTGTGTGTGTTTGAGGACCACTGTTTGATTTTCTGAATGGTGTGCCTATAGCAACAGTGATCTTTCTGTATGCTCAGTCTATTTGCATAAGTCTGCAAGGATATTACATTTTATATCTATATCTATCTATATGTCAATAAAAACACCATTTAAAATGATGCAAAAACACCTGCGCTCACACACAAACACACACACGCAACCACGCGCACACACACACACACACACACACACACATTAGGTCATGCTGCAGTGTCCCTCACTGCTTGGTAGCATCAAAACAAAACCTGCTTCATTACAAAACGCAACCATAACCACCGCTACACTATCCTCTAGCACACAACTACAATAAAAATGAACACAATGCATTTATCCTTTTACAAATTACCATATGAGATACAATAATTGTACAGAAACTTCTAGACAACAACAAAAAAACACAGATATGCATACACAAACACATACAGGTGCAAGCAATTTATCTTAAAAAAATGGGATCAATTGGGATTTATGCTTGTCTTGCAAATGATGTATGGACACGCGTGCGCACACAAACACACACTTATACACACAACCAGATGCACACATTGCAGTGCTGATGGGATGGGGTACAGTGCGACTGTCCTGTATAAAACTAGAAGATGAGATGATATGGGCGCAACACACCAGACACACACACAGGACATTGCCACAAGCCGATGTGTGTGTTACTCACAGTTCTGAGTAGAGGATGTGCAGGTTGCCCACATTGTCAGTATAGTTTGCTGGACTGAGCCAGGGCAGAACCAACAGCAGGAGAGCCTTCATGACCCTCTCTCTCCAGGGCCCTCAGTCTTGAGTCTCTCTTTCTTTTGCTTTCTTTGTCTTTCTCTTGACTGAATGCAGTCTTCCCTATCCGTCTTCCTCCCTGCCCCTTTCTCCTCCACCTCTACTACAGTTCTGACCCCCCCACCCGCCTTCCTCTCAAGTAAAAAAGCTATTCTTCCTTTTCCTTTTCTTCCTGGTTCTTTGCCTTTCCACTTTTCTGATTTCCCTTGCCTCCCTCAGGCTTTCAGCCTGGTCATCTCAGCAGTAGAGAGATCAGCAGCAGTAGAGGGAGAGGTAAAGACTGGGAGCGCTGCCAGCGGAGGAGAGCAGAGAGTGCAGGATGAAGAAACACTCGAGAAGAAAAGGAGGCAGGAGCGCTGTCTGAGGCGGGCGCAGGTGCATGTGAGCCGAGGCAGAGAAGAAAACGGAAGAGTGAGGTAGAAGGAGGAGAGGAGGTAGAGAGCGGCGTTTGCTGGCACACCGGTCGGGTGCGATGGTTGCGTTGCGGTTTAATCTGTCCTGGGTTTCGTCCAAGTGTAAGAGGATTTACGCTCACGAGCCCACATGCTGCTGTGAATGTGTGAGAGAGAGAGAGAGAGCGAGTATGTGTGAGTGTGGCAACACAGCGTCTGACTTATACTGCAGCATGCTCTACAGAGAGAGAGAGAGAGCTGGGGCGAACCATCTGACACGAGAGAGAGGGGGAGATGCAAGCTTGGGTGGTCCATCTATCATTGTCTGTATGCCTCAAGGGTAGAGCATGTGGCAAAGACCACCCCTTCCACAGAGCATGGGTTCATTCAGCCATGCAGGGGTGTGTGTTTATAAATATATATATATAAATACATATATATGTGTGTGTGTACGTCTATGCAGGGAATATACATGGATGGGTGGATCTATGGATGGACGGACGAATGAATGGACTGATTGATCAATGAATGAATAGATAGAAAGAGATGGATAGACATCTATATATACAGTATATATACGTATATAGCCTATATATATATATATAGAGAGAGAGAGAGAGAGAGAGAGAGAGAGAGTCATACATATACCAGCTATACAGACAGACAGAAAGACAGATGAGCGACCAGACTCCATTTATAGCTTGACTATTCTTCAATCATTCTCCAAACAATAACTCACTATGTCACATAATCAGACAAAAATGGTTAAGGCCCAATAGACCTCCAAACTTTATAGCACTTTCAATAAACGTATGATTTGGTGACAGTATAGCATATGCTATGATCAATACTGTATGTGAGCCTAAGGACAGCCTGAGGCGCTACATACCCTCCTCTCTTCCCAGATCTGTTCCAAGATTCTAGGAAAGTCTGTCCACTGCCAAATACGTGACTCAAGCACATGCCTATGTACACTGACAAAGTGCATCTAGACCCGCTTGACTGCAAACACAAAAACACAAAAAAAGCTGACACAGACCAATAGAAAAGGTGGATGCGGGGCGGCAGTGGCTCAGTGGTTCATGTGGGTTGTCTACAAACCGAAAGGTTGGTGGTTCAATCCTCGGTTCCACCTGACCAAGTGTCGAGGTGTCCATGAGCAAGACACCTAACCCCAGCTGCTCCCGACGAGCTGGATGGCGCCTTGCATGGCAAATTGTAAAGGCAAATTGTAAAGCGCTTTGGTAGCCATTGGGTCTATGAAAGCGCTATATAAATGCAGTCCATTTACCAATAGAAAAGGTGGATGGATGGATGGATGGATGGATGGATGGATGGATGGATGGATGGATGGATGGATGGATGGATGGATGGATGGATGGATGGATGGATGGATGGAGAGATAAGCTTGATAATCCAATCATTCTCCAAACAAACAACAACTCACAAGGTCACGCCATCAGAAAAAACTAGTTATAACTTTATAGATCAACCCAAACTTTACAGCGCCTTCAATAACTGTATGATTTGGTCACAGTATACAGTAGCATGTGCCATAATCAATACTGTATGTGAGCCCAAGGACAGCCCGAGGCGCTCCTATCTCCCCAGATATGATCCAGGAAAGTCTGTCTACCACTTTCTACACACTTTACACATACTGACAGACAAAGTGCCTCTTGACTGCAAACCCAGACCAAAATATAGAACAAGACACAAAACTATCTTTGGTTCTAAACCCCAAAGCACATGCAAATAACATGCAAAGCAATGTAAAAAACATCAAAACGTCAACCAAGGCTGACTCAATATAACAGGTCTTCTAACCACGCTGTAATAAGTCACCAGTGTGAAGGAAGGCTCACAATTTAACATCACAAGACCACAAAATGCTGGGAAACAAAAAAATCAAAAGCAGCTAATACTGAGAAAATGCTTTTGAGCTTACATGCATGGATTCAAGAGGAACTTTATAGAAAATTTCTCTTTCTCTCTCAATTGAAATAAACGGAAGGCCATTCTTACATGGAGAGAGTCTTTGGCTGGTCCTTACAAGTGCTTGTTCCTCTGAAGTCCCGTCCCATTTTGAATGATGTCCAACTTTACAGTCCTGGACAAACTAAGACCATTGGCTTCCAGACCACATTGGAGACAGAAGGGAGAAGTAGAGAAAGACAAAGTAAGATGAACTGACAGCCCAAGAGCCCAGTATAAAAAGAGGGAGATGTGGGAGGGGAGAAGAGGAATAGTGTGGAAAGAAGCAAGTGTGGGTTTTTCGGTTGACTGGAGAAAAGGGCAAGTTGATTATGTTTCCGTAAGTGGAATTTTAAATGAGAGGGAAACTTTCCATTAACAACAGTAACAAAATGCAATTAATTTCATTTGAGCCCTCAGGCTTGTAGAGCACTAATGATTCAGAAACAGTCCACAAGAACGACAGAGACTTCACCATCCTAAAAATGGTAAAAGTGAGGGAGAGTTCCAATAAAAAGCATTAGTTAGTATAACGTCCCCAAAGGCACTGAGGTGGAAGATATCTTAGTCGGTTAAACAGAGGTCACTTTGGGGTTGCTACCTCTGAGGAGCGGAGAACAAAAGAATCCTCTAACCAAATAAACAAACACACGCATACACACAGATGGAGATGAGCTCGACACATGTCTTCTATTGAGGCGAATCACTGACAAGAGGCTTTTATGAATGACAATGAATAAAGAGCTGCTTATGAATGCCAATGAGAAGATGAAGTGTGAATTCAACACATCAGTCACTTTCAGCAATTCAACACTTTCTTATACAGTTCAATACCTCAATTCCTTGAACTACGCTGAACAGTTCAATACCTTGAACTGTCCTTTTCCAAAACTTCAAGATACCTTTAAATAAAGCCATCTAAAAATGAGTGCTTCAAGAAAGAAGGCTGAATGTCTGGATCAATATATAGGCTGGTCCTGGAAACTGAACAACATTCTTTTCAACCAATAGGGTTTGGTTTTGGCTAAGGCTTAGAGATTACCCTTACCACTATTTTATATCACGATTCGGTCACACTTACACTTGCTTGGTGAAATTACACGGGCGATATCTAGTCATTTCAACGGGAATTGGTGTGATGAAGAATTTTGCCAGATAAACTTCCAATGGCTAATAATTTTCCCTTCTCAAATCTGCAGGCAGACTCATTACTTATATAAGAAAGCAAAGCAGAAGATCCACAATGGACAATTATACAATTATCAATAAAAAGAGGCTATTTCGAAAAAGGTTATTTAAGGTTGGTTTGTTTGCTTTGCTGGAATAAATAGCTTTGGATCTTCATTTCAACGTATTTATTCCCATATTTCGTTCATGGCATTATGTATCATCTAGACCCACTTTCTTTAAACTGTGAAATTTTGCCCGGCAATGATAAATGTGACTGTACCTTTACGGTAAGGTTTCAGGAATGTAGAAAGATCTGGAAGTTGACAGAAACTCAATATTAATGAAGTAACATTACTTAACTACTGGCCGTAATTGATTTGCTGAAAAGTAAAAGGTGTTTTCCTAAGGTGGCTGCTCACTGTTTGCATCAATGCAACAGTCTGGCTTCTGCTGGCTATTTCAGACTGCTACCAGGTAAAACTTTTCTCAAAAACAGTTTAAAATGGTTGCTATGCCCCTGGTAGTATTAGGGTGATAATTGTTTGAAAGCAAAATTGCTCCAGGACCAACAAAAGATGCGGGTCCATGTCCTACTTGGCTAAATTGCATTGTGCATCTTCCCACTTCAACCTGTGTACCACCATCCTAAATTGTATTAAGAAGCTCAAATCTTGTTTAGACCACTACTAGCTCTGAGGGTGATTTCCTCACCGGCTCCTGATGTGTCCCTCCATTTCTCCCCGCGATAGCACTTCATTGCAGTGTTCGGTAAAGGGACAGGACACCACCAGTTTATCCAGCAGCTTGTGCACCAGCAGGCTGGACTTTCGGCAGGTCTGTAGCATCAGTGGAGTTCGATCCACCGGGCAGAAGTCGCTCTCCAGTAGGAAGTTTGTCAAACACTCCTGGCAGTAGGTGTGCCCACACGGGGTGTCCAGGGGCCGAATCAAAGGCTGAAGGCAGATGTGGCACATGAGGTCATCGTCCACCTCCTCTTTGTAAGTATATTCGTGGTTCTCTTCTTGTAGGTGGCGTTGTCCACAGACGTGACACAGGTCAGGAGGAGGGGAGGTGGGACTGACTCCTGTTGCACCGCAAACAGGCATCGCCACAGCACCCGCCTCTTCCTGATCACTCATTGCGTAATGGTAGGTATGGTGTAAAAGGTTGAAGCGTTACTAATCCGTCAGGTTGCTTTTTGAGCCATCCACCTGTAGGATCACATAAAAAAAAGAAAAAAGGAACTGTAATTTATTGCAAATAGGTGTGTCCACAAGACAATCTTGTTGGCTGTGTTTGCTGGAAAGGCAGGTCGCACACACCCAAAGACACAGTTTATCAAAAAGAGGCCAGCAAAAAAAAATATTTTTTACTTTCTGTCTGTTCCTGATCACACTTACTCTACTTTAAATTCCCTGTGTTGGCAGAAGGATGAATATCAAACTGATCCAAATCTCATTTCATATTCCACTGGCAACAGAAATATCAATATTGCACCTGAGCTTATTAATAAACCCAGTTGGAGAAGAAGAGAAAGATATAATCGAAAGTTATACAGTGAAAGTTTTTAGCATGGTCACAGAGTACAGCCTTTTTGCGCGGATTATTCTGGATGTTTCCAGAACCTTAAGTGTTGACGTTTAGCAGCTGTTTCTGAACTAGACTTTTGTCCATAACAACAACAGTAGGGCAATTATGCCTGGGTTTGTGTGAGCCTGTCATTTAGTAGTGAATTTTTGTGTGCGTGTGTTTGTAGGTGGCACGTGTAGTTCACATACAAGATTAGCTTTATTTTAAAGGGATAGTACACCCTTAAGTGACTATTGTGTATTATTTAATCACCATCATATTTCATTCTAAACATGTAACTTTATTTTTTTCCCATAAAACATGACAGTTGACTTCTGTGTTTTATTGTACTTTTTAGTGTTTAAAGGGATAGTTCACCCAAAAATGAAAATTAAGTCATTAATTACTCACCCCCATGCTGTACCAACCCCGTAAGACCTTCGTTCATCTTCGGAACACAAATGAAGATATTTTTGATTAAATTTGAGAGGTGGATCACTGCTACTATAGGCTCCTAAGGGATTGAAACTTAACGGCCTAGAAAGTCAATGAAGAAAATATTTAAATATTCCATTTGACTACAGTGGCTCAAAAATAAGTTTATCAAGCGACGAGAATACTTTTTGTGAGGAAATAAAACAAAAATAACAACTTTATTTGACTATTCCTTTTCTTCCTCTGGGCCTGAGACGAGAGTTCAAGAGATTTCCATGACGCATACGCCAGAATTGCGTTCTCATTCTTCTACTTCTTGCGCAATTCTCGCGCAATATTAGCAATAACCCGGTCGCGAACGGCCATGTTTTAGCAAGCTCAGTAACGTTACCAGCATCAAAGCGCAAACAAAGGCGATCGCTATCTGCCCCGAACTATTCATTATCCGCATGCTGCTGTTGTTATTGTCTTTGGACACAGGAGGAAGAATCGGAAATGATGCATAAGCTCAATAACGTTACCAGCATCAAAGCGCAAAACAAAGGTGATTGCTTTCGGAAATGACGCATATTGCGTCTTAAGGTTGTCCGTACGTCTAGACGCTAACCGCTCGTCGCCATTTACTTCGGGATATTGCAATTCCATGTATACAGGAGAAACTCTCTCTGTTCATGCATGTAAACGTGTTATTCCTAATGTTTCAGAAACCCGAATAGTGACCTTAACCCGACCATAACCCGAAAATTGGCTGCATGTTAACGTAGTCAGTGACTTTCTGGGCTGTCAAGTTTCAATCCCTTAGGAGCCTATGTAGCAGTGATCCACCTCTCAGATTTAATCAAAAATATCTTCATTTGTGTTCTGAAGACGAACGAAGGTCTTACAGGGTTGGTACAGCATGTTGTTGAGTAATTAATGACTTCATTATTATATTTGGGTGACCCTTTGACAGATGTTTCTCTCTATAAACTGTCATTTTATGCGAAATGCATATATGTTCCACTGGGAAAATAACAGCAAACTGGTTTGGAAAAACATACTGGTGAGTAGTCCAATTTTAAACTTTATCTAAGAAGTACTGTGGTCAGGAAGTCCTTACATAAGACTGAGAGCGTCACCACACCTGTTGTAGCACACACAACCAATTCACACGGGAGAGTTTGTACAGCTACAATGGGAGTGTGATTATTACAGCCATACAATTTTATTTGGGGTGTCTCACCGAGGACAATCTCTCCTCTGAATACATTTAGTGTACACTTTCACAGTCTCCATCTTTCTGTGTGTTTCAATATGGCTTGTCTGATTTTGTGAAGTCACCCACTGCTGATTTGAAGAGGAAACCCTTGACCGACAGTGAACTGCAGGTGAATGCATGAGAATAGCTTTATTGTCTACCACCTTGTAATCTGATCGGAGCTTAACCAGAACTATATAAGGACATACACACACACTCCCACCCATAAATGAGCTTGCCCAAGGACACATTTCTACCTAGCAACCCTGTTCTCCGTAAATCATCATCTCTGTAATGATCCTTCAGAGTGACGACATGGCTTGAGTATGCTACTGCGTTGTATTAAACACATAGGCATACACACACACACAATCTCTTTTACCCTGCGGCTCTTATTCAATTGGAATTTTCCATTTTCTTTTGTCATCCCGCATTCAAAGGCACTTCTATTAAAAAAATCCATTGTCCTAAACAAACAGAATGACAGGACTTAATAGCTGCTCGTTTCATTTCACTCTCCTTTCTTCAACTCTTTCTCTCATATTTTCTCGAGGGAAGTACTATTGTTTCTCAAGTGACCTTTGATCCAGAGGAAAGCAATGGTAGAGAGTGTTAATGACATTCAACTTGCCAATCACAAGTTACACACACATACACAGCATTTTTTTAAATCTTAAATCCAGTGGGATCAGTGTTTAATGACTGAAAATGCTGAAAGAAAATATCCTTCAATAAATGCTTTTATGGAAGAATACACACAGATAAACAGAATTTTCAATCATGGGGTAATGTGCCTAATCAGCCATTTCTTTAAAAGCTCCAGTTAAAAATTGTCTTGTGTGTTGTGTGTCAGCTTTTTTGACAGCACAGACAAACACATACTTTCTCATCACGCAAAGTGCACAATAATGCACCACTGAAGGAATTAATGCAAGAAACACAAAAATATAAAGTGGGACCTAAAAGTCTGAGAGCACTGTTCTAAAAATGCTTCCATATGGCATTTTTTCTTAATATTAGCTTTGTGATTCCACCTGTGTTTCTGACACAATAGAATGAATAAACATGCTCTACAATGGCAGCACAGAACAGAGAACAGAGGCGGCAGGGTGGATCTCTCCCTCTCTCTCCCCCTCTCTCTCTATCTCTCTCTCTCTCTCTCTCAGGCCAGCTATGGATCTGTCTTTGACTTCACCACACTTCGTTCAGACATGTTTGAGCAGAAAATTCCACCGCATACCTGAATCTCTGGATGCTCTCATTACAGCCTGAACAGCAAATGAAGAGGTATAGAACATATAAATGCCGATAGGTGTGTTTATGTTTTAGCAATAAATATTAAATGAATATCAATAATTATATCTATAGAAAATGTATACAATCAATGTATAACAAAAAAACATTTTAAATGGATTAATTTAGAAATGGTAAAATAAAAGAGTTGGTGATGTATTTGATTTTAAACTCATTTGTAAAATATAATATATTATTCACAAAATCTATCTGGTAACAGGGTTGAATGGTTACATAATAGGCCCTAACAAGGAGCCTTGAGGCTCCCCTTTAATTAAACATTAAGCTGTTGAAACATATAATGAATAATGCAATAAAACCACAATGATTAATGCAAATATAATAACTATGTAGTGGAAATTATGGATATAAATGAGCACAACCACACACACACAAAAAATAATACTTATAAGATGACAGAATTGGGTGTTCTGAGTAAGTGAGTGCGTAAATAATTATTATTCTTTTTTTTTTAAGTGGATATTTATCTCAAATAAGACATTTTGGAAAAAAATCAGTCCATTTTAGAAATGAGGCTACATGTTTCTGGTATGTCGGAGAGGATCATCACCAAAGAGTCTTCCAGTGTAGCTTTGGGAGAGTTACATAAGTGTTCATATGTAAATGTATAGCTCACCCCCACCCTTTGGATTTCTGTACCAACCCCTCTTCCTCTTCAACACCAATCTCTTCCAACACTCTTTCATTCAGTTCCTTTAGGCTCTTTTCTCAGTTACCCCTTTGCCCCATTCAACGCTTTATCATACATATACAGCTGGGTTTAAAAATAAGCATTTTATTGTTATTATAATTTTTTAAGCCTATTGAATTACAAAATATATGATTATGTAATATGATATATATATATATATATATATATATATATATATATATATATATATATACTTATTTAAGTATATATATATATATACTTAAAAACTTTTTAATAATACAATTATAAATTACAATTATGGATACATTTCTTCCATCTAGGAGATTACTATAATTTTGTACAGCTTAATGTGTTATACTCCATATCATATCATATCAACTATCATATACAGTAAAATTCAATTTCCCATTTTCAGCTTAACAAACGCAAACACACTGACAAGTTTTCTGTTGGTTTTCCCTGCTAAACAGCTGGTGGTCAAAACTGCTGATACAAACTTGCTCTAATGATGATGATGATCAATCTGAGTTTACAGTGTTTACACTACAAATATATATGTACATCATCACCTGCACCATGCTCACACACATGCCTCCATGTGCACAAACACAAACACACACAAAATTTCACAAGCATTATGACTTCAAAGGATTCATGTTGGTTTCTACACAAAAAAAGTTTCTCCAAAGTTGTGCTGAGTCAACAAGTACAAGCTTATCGAACAAAAATCAGTATCAGGTGAAAGTTACAAGCAAAACGTGCTGAGTAAATACATACTAAGTCCGGTGTAGCTCTCAAGCTTACCTGAACAGGTAATCCAACCGCTCCGGCAGAGGGAAAATGAGAAGGGGAGAGTGAATGAGAGAAAGTAAAAGAGAAAATAAAAGGACTTTGTCCCGGTGGCCACAAGTTAAAAATTTGCCTGATGCCTGGTATAAGGTGGGCTCTGGTGTGCTCTGCAAGTTGTGCTGGTGGTCTTCAAGAGATCATTTCAGTCCAGGGCCCCCGGCCATCCTATCATGCTCCGGGACGCCAACTAATGACGCACACATGCACAGACCTGATACAGGAAGTGAGAGAGAAGAGGCAGAGTTAAAACAGTAGGCAGGTAAACAAGAGAACTGCCCCAACCTGCTCTGGTGAAGCTGGGAACTGGTTTACACACAATATGCACACACACACGCATTATAACTGTATAACTATAATGTGTAAATAAATATATTACATTTATGTACACTAAACAATACCAAAAAAAAATGGATAAGAAATTTAATCTATTACAACATACAAAATAGGTAAATGCACCCACACAAAACTGAATGCACTGGCGGTGTGTGGCAAGTTGTGACATGCCCCTGAGAAATCCTTGTACACAAACCTGAACAAAGTGCTTTAGGAACCCTAAACACTTCAATAAAGCTGCTTTTCACTATCCAAGGGCACACACCCATCCAACGACATCAGCCCGAGAAGAACGGCTTTTCATTTTTAGTGATGTGAAGGATGTTTGAGTGGATGGGGGTTACCTGCACAAAACCGCCTGTGCTTATTCATTTGTCTATGCTGGCTGTGGTTTTAATTTCTTAGGAAAGAGAGTGTCATAATGTGTGTATGTGTGTGTGTGAGAGAGAGAGTTTGCGTCATTTAGGCAGTTTTAACCACTGTAAAGTTCTCTCTCTTCCTGAGAAACATGATCAATTCAAGATTTCTTCTAATATTTTTCTTCAGCTCCCTAAAGTTTTGATGAAAAGTTTGGAATTCAAACTAAGAAATATATAGTTTTTGTAATAATAAACAATACTTCCAAAAAAAGGAAATAAACATTTTTTTTGCCATAACATGCTAGGATAACATGACAGATAAGCATGTACAAATATGTATTTACACAAATCATACAGACACAAGGAAATCAACTAATTACTGGGACTATATAAATCAAATGGATTTTGAAGTGAGTTTAGTCCAGTTTATAGACAGGGAAAAATTGGATAACATTTTAATTGTTAACTTTTTAATATTATTATTGTAAAACTATTGTATTTCAACCTAAAACAGTGAGTAACATTGGCATAGTCAAATATTTAAGAGCCAATGTCAAATCAATATTTTACCTCTAGTTTGTTGGTCAAAATTCAACATGAATAACAGATGTAAACATCTGCTGGTACTACCATACAGTATTTTATTCCGGAAATTAAATAAAAATGTTAACAAAGTTGTAATTGCCAGTGTTCTTTTTTTCCAGTTTGGAATGAAGTCAATTGAGGTGGAATGTAGTGCATGTTCAGATCTGCACCTGGGCCGTTTTCAGTTTTCACATTGAATATCAACAAGTCTAACAGTAAATGTACAGAATTAAAATTTTCGAAAAATTAAAATCTATTTCGAAATTCAGAGTTAATTCCATTTTCAGTATCAGATTCATCAGCAAATTACATTTTTATTTGTACCTGGGTTTCATCTATTGACCAGCGTGAAAGAAGTTCTATGACATGTCATTGGCAAATTTATTAAACATGGTATATATAGGCTTATACCCGTAACTGAAATGAATCAGAGAGAACCAGAGGGTGTTTTTGCAACTACATGCACATGGATGTTTGAATAAGACATGTATGTTTGTGTGTCATGTTGTAAATATTTAGACAGTTACTGGTCTCTAAATAATGCGAGAGAGATCACAAGTGTTTCGCTTTACAGCGTATTAGTTTGTTGGAAGTTTGACACAGGTAGTAAATATGACACTAAAATATGACACTTGAAAGCATTTTCTTTCATGGCATGTCTTGATTTGAGACTCATGCTACAGTGGCTATACACCACTGCTTTACAATAAAACAACACAGTGATGCCTTGGGGGTGAGAATGGGCTGAATAAAATCAAGTGAAACCAGATAACCAAATCCCAAATTCCAGACTCCTTACCCAGGCCTTGAATGTAACCAGAGAAAACAGAGGAAGACTGAAGGGATGGCAAAGATTGTGGTTTTTCCACATTCACAAAATGCACTGAAATAATGAAAAGATAGCTTATTGTGATGATATGAGCAACAGTGGGGTGTAAGAGATATTAGAACAAAGCAGGCAATCAATCAGCTCTGACAGCTGTACAGGAGCCTATAACTTACCAGATGTTTACAGAGCTGTCTGCTTTGATTAATGGGAAATCAATGGAGTACTTTAATCCATTTATTTTGAAATTTGATTCTGGATTATATACGTATATATATATATATTTTTTTTTTCAGATACAAGGCACCTAATTAATGCCATGCTCTTATGCTGATCAAGGCTGCATATATTTGATCAAATAATACAGTAATATTGTTAAATATTACTGGTATTTAAATGATATTTTCTATTAAATATATTTGTAATTTATTCCTGCGATGACGGCACTGAATTCTCAGCATCATTACTCCATGTGTTCAGTGTAAGAAAGTATAATCTGCTCCGACCAAACTTCCACTCCAATATATATATATAAATGTTCCTTCACTTAAAAGAGCTTATTTATCATAGAATCAATTCCTTACAATCTCAGTAATTATGTAAATAGGATTACAGAGTCATGGTTATCACCTATAGTGTGAGAGCTATAGTGGGTATTTGAGAACTATCTTGATTAGGGGGCTTCAAATAGATGCTATCACCTTAAACATTTGGCCATTTTTATTTGAAAGAAGATCAAAGATGTGATGCACAGAGGGACCACTTTTTATTGTTATCCTCAATTTACATTTAGGCAGCTGTTACAACAAGAGCAACTTCATTTACATTAAGGTAAAAGGTAACAAGATAAAAGGTTTAAGATTTGAATGTTCTGGGTTCATTCTGACGCCGGTGAACCCGGGGTGCTTCGTGTGCCTTGCCACTGCTAAGCTGTAATAAACTTAATTTTTGAGATCTTCAACGTCCACTTCATTTTTTTCTTACATCAGTGTCACATGAAAGCATTCTGATATGCCGAGGAGACAATTCTTATTATCATTAATCAAATTGAATAGTTTTGCTGTTTAATGTTTTTTATGGGATCCATATGCATTTTTTTCAGGATTCATTGATTAATAGAAAGTTCAAAACAAAAGCAATTATTTTAAATGGATATCTTTTTTAACATTGTAAATGTATTGCATCCTGTATTAATTTTTTAGTCTGTTTTCTTGTTTTACGGGGACTTTCCATAGACATGAGGATTTTTATACTGTACAAACTGTATATTCAGTCCCCTTTCTGCTTTTTTACATAAAAAAACGTGATTTATAAGCTGTTTCCTCATGCGGACCAGAAAATATCCATTTTAAAAAAGACATTTGATTTGTCCCTATAATGTGGGGTTTTGTGGGGCACACAGGCACAAACAAACAAACTGCCATATGTGATTTACGGGGACTCTTCATAGGCTTTATTGGTTTTCATACTATACAAACTGTATTCATTCCCCCCTAAACCTACCCATCACAGAAAACGTGCATTTTTTTGAATGACAATAAAACACTGTTTAGTATGTTTTTAAAGCCATTTGGTTTACGAGAACACAGGAAGTGTCCTCATAAACAATGTTTATGTTACAATACTCATGTCATTATACATACTTGTGTCCTCATAAACCATGCCAGATCACGCACACGCACACAAACTCAGACTTGACAGCACATCCAGGCCAACTTCATTTGGTATGCTGTTTTATCCCATTAAAAATGTATAAGCGCATTTGCTTGTACAATAAAATCCGCTTTTATGGATAAATCACTGCAGATTGTGTTTTAGTGGTCAACTTAATATCCACTTTCTCCAAATCAACTAAACCAGTTGGATAAGACTTCTGAGAATCAGATCATCCAGTAACTCGCAGAGTGTTGTTATTGACACCAGCTGTGCATTTGCATACTTTTCTTTTCTGTGTATCGTTATGAGTTTTTCATCATTATAATAATGATAAAAAAGCTCATGCAGTACTACACACACACACACACACACACACACACACACACACACACACACACACACACACTTCTACTCATTCTATTGCTTGTCTTACACAAAGTAGTTTGCATCCTCTTCAATTTATGTCCACTCGTTTATCTCTTGCATTATTTCTTAGCTTAATTTCTCCATTCTCTTCAGCCCTATATCCTTATTTATCTCAGGGAATCAGACTGTCAGTCTGTCTGAATGAGTCTGACAGAGGTCAGGATCCAAATCTGATTCATATCAAACTCTAAATCAGTCTGGGTGCAGGCTATATCTAGTTCAGTTTCAGTCTAATCCAGTTCACCAATCCCAGTGTGAGTTCGGAAGTTAAATAGCTTTCTAAAGTGTAGCTGGCGTGGAGACAGTGCAGTCTGCCCTTAGCTGCCTACCCTCCTTTCTCCCCCACTTTTTCTATTACGAAGTCTGGAACTATTTGGCTTTCCCACAAGATTTTGACACAAAAGCCTTACACAAAGTTTCCAAACTTTTCAAGAAACACTCCCTCGCCTCCTTCCCCGGTGACTCTGGATGTGAAAGGGCAGCCATTGCGCTCTCTGCTTCATTCAGCATACATATTTCATAGCTGAAATGCTAATGTCACTGTGCATATGAATATGCAAGAGGAAGAGTTCAAGAAGAAGGTCAGCGAACAGACTGTACACTGGTGAGACAAGCCACTCATAAAATGAAATCATTTAGCCCAAAAATATGAATTTGTGTGTATGTTTGTGTCAGTAATTCTGACAAGATTCAGTGGAGATATGGGAACCTCTCAACTCTGACTGGGAGTATAAGTTATGCTTTGCTTGATTTGGCATATGTGTCTCGCTTGAATCATTTAAACATAATAACCCTTTTAACTCAGGGTAATCCAAGTCCTGGCATGATCTTTGTCTGGGAAATCTCCAAAGAGGAACATAGCACACCACAATCCATCAGAAGGTGCAAAGCAATGCGTTCAGTAATTCAGCAGTCCATCACCACAGCCGAGCGGCTATTACAGCTTAGAATGACCACGGTGTACCAGAGGCACCTAAAGGGAATGGAACAGGTGTTAATGGGAACTCATCAAATCAATATTTCTCTCTTTTACCACTTTTCCTCCAAAATGGTGCTGGTTTGTGAACCTCAGTCAGAGCCAGCTTGCCGACTATATACGATTACGTTGTGAACTTCACCAAATGGACGGTTCATGTTGGTGGTTCCTTCTGAGACCTGTAGATTTTAGGACAAAATGCAGATTCTGTTGCAATGCAAAAATTATTAATTTCAGAACCACATTTTCTGTGATGGAAACATGCATGATGTCGGTGGAAACAACCATTTATTTCCCTCTTTTTTCATCTCGTCCATTAACGGTAACCCCCTCACACACGTGTGGACATGCTGATAAGTGCTTTTCTCACACATTTGTTGGTGTGCAGAGGTGAAAACTGATGTAATCAGGGCAGGGAACTCTTCCAGTTCCCCTCCGAGCATCACAGAGCTGACATCCTTCAGATGACATCAAAAGCTTCAGGCTCACATGTATGCAGACATGTGCTCTTGCACGTATCCCTCTCACCCACACTCCCAAACATCCAATCAGCATGCACAGAGTAATTATAAAACTGTGAAGAAGCTTTAATTATTCTATTAGCTTGTGGAAATGTATCCATGCTTTTTATAGTGTCTCTTGCTGTTCTAGGCAGCCATATATAATGATATCATGCCCTCTCACTATAATAGTTGAGAGTTAATGGCAAAAAAAATGGACTACTATATACTTGCATACAAAATAATACAGATTTAAAATACACACACTTATATACAAACATAATGAACTTTTCATTTTTTGGCAAATGGGACAATGAGTCTGGAAGCAATGTGGACTAAGTTGAAGAAATATTAATAGTGCATTTATTCCAGACACTCTTCACTGAAGTGAAACATGTGACATATGGGGAGATATTCTCTCTTTCTCTTTATGAAAGGAAAAGACCATCTTTCTCTTCTTCAATGCTGTCATTTTGCCCTTGACCCATTGATCCCTGTTTTCACATGTGCCTTTGAATAGAACTATAAAATGATGTGTTTCCTGCAGTACTAATGTGCTAAATCCACTGCTCTCTGTATTTTGGAGTGTGTGTGTGTCTCGAGGTTTAATGAGAAGTGACATATGAGTCAGACCGGAGGTTCACGGCTCTTTGCTCTCACCTCTTAGAGTAATGGTGTGTGGGCTTCAATCACTCAAACTGAAGGCAACACGCACACACACACACACACACACACACACAAACTGACCTGGCGCATTTTTTTTTTCTGTAAATCCAAGCATGAGCATATTTAATATAATCTAAGACCTCTCTCTTTCTTTATGCAGCAACAGAGCAACCGGAAGTGCATTCATTTTTAATGAAAGTTATCTGGTGACAAGAGACATGGCTATTAGCAATAAAGTGTAATTTAGACATACAACTTGCAGGGACAAACAGACCAAAGCCATTAATTTTCAATGAGAGCCAGTCAATTTAGAGTCAGTGACATCAATAACCCAGCAATTGGCAATACATCAATGTTGAGAAGAGTTCAACTTCATGCAAATGAGTCACAACCCTGATCCACTGTGAGAAAACCCAGACGATCAGAACACATTGAAGTAGGATTTTTTATATAAAATGTTTACAATTAATCATGTGGAGTCTATATGTTTCATTTTAAAGTAACAATAAAGTTATACAAAAACATACAAATATTTATTTCTAATACACGCCTTCAAAAGGGTCCTATTTTTTCACTCTTTCAACTTTAGTTAGTCTGTAATGTTGCTGTTTGAGCTCAAATAATTTATTTAACAGAATTCACTATCCAGGAACTACAACAAATGACTTGTTTGAACTACAACACTTTTTTTCTGGGCTTTGTGAATTAATAATGGTACTCAAAATAATCTCTGCCCATGGAATACGCAAAAAAAAAAAAAAAAAAAAAAAAGGGACGAGTCCAGGTTGAGCTGCATTAGAGAAGACAATGTGTTGTGGCTATGTCAGAGAGACACTGCTTTTTAGTTTTCAAAACTCATTTGTTTGACCTTCCTAAGACTTACAAAATTAGAGTGAAATTGATTTTAAACTCCTGGACATTCCTGGACATTATAACCCCAACTGTAACCGAGACTCAAATGAGTCAAATTGCAGTTAATAGAAAAAGTATATTTTTGGTGTATTCACCCTTCCAGTAAAACTGTTTATGTGGAAAAAAGACAGTGATAAAAGAAAATTGAGATAAAAATGCTTTATTAATTATATTAGTAATATGTAAATTACTGCGGTAAAATGTATCCAATTAGATTTGGAATCTGCACTGCAGATCAGCAGCGATGATGACTCCGCCCACTGTGGGACGTGGTGAAAACTGTTAGAGAGAGCTGAAACGCAGAAACGCATATGATCAAAACACCAGAAATTTGAGGAAAACGATCTAATTTTGAGCAAATATTTAGTATACAACTACTAAACAAAGCATATAAAAGTTATTTTAAGTTGAATTAAGTGTCAATTTGAGAAGTATTGTGAAAGAGCTTACCTGTTATGGCCTTGTTGATCCTGAACATCGAGCCAACGTTAGTTGAGTCATCGTTATAGTTCGTGGTGTTATCTGGAGAAAATATTAACAGAACACTGTTAATTCAGAGGAATCGGTGAGTTGTGGATTTATTTTTCATATATGTGATGAATTACAATGGTGTATTGTATTTCTATGCGTGTTAAAATTAAGTGATATGTTCACTGTATGTGTATGGCCTATATTGTACATGAACACTTGTTAATGTGAAGAGTATTGTTGAAACTGAGGTTAGAAATGCATATCTTAAAATCCTGTCCTGTGTGTACAGGCCAGTGTTTGTTGTTTATGTAGAAGCTGGATTTTCTACTGTGATCTACGTGCATGGTGAGGATTCATCAAGCCATGCTGAGAGAAGAGAAAGATGGCGAGCCTCCCGGACTGAATTTGGATCTTTTACTACCTTTTCATCGTGTTTCTCAAACTTTTTCTGCCATTCCCTACTTTGAAGGTAAGGAAGGGTTCGTGCCCCACCTGCCCCACCCGCCCCACCCTTGCAATCGCCCCCTAATAAAAAATGTTAATAAACTAGGCTTTAGTTAAAATGTATTTTATCAACATGACATTTTAAAAACAAAAACTAAACAGTAGATAAAAATAATAATACAATTGTGTTTGTGTTTTGCCTCTGATAACATCAAATAGTTAACGAGGTGGTAAAATTCTAACAATGTTTGTATTTTTATCGTAATAATTGTATTTTTCGAAGACTATCATATTAAGCCACTGTATTTCCCACAGTATGGGCTATATGCATGCATAAGTTCCGCATTCGACGCAAGGATGCTCGTCAGTTTCCGGTTGTGGAGATTAAAGCGGAGGAAAACCGAGGAAAACGGAATTATGGCAGAGTCTTCAAAATTTACTGTCCTCCCGTCTTTGAAATGAAACTTTCATACGTTTAGATGTAATTTTATATATAGTTATTTTTATTTAATATAATTTTAAAAACAAGCATAAACACAACAAGGGGTGTCTGTTTTGTCTGTTTTTGTGACTAACGTTTCTTTAGTATAACCATGGAGTATAAAATTCAATATAAATTCTCGGTATTGCATTGGACTCTACGATCGGCGGAAATTATGGAGCATCCTTACACCTTTACCGGAAATACCGCCATGCATAGAGCCCATTTTGTGTGTAGTGTGGACCATCTGTACCACTAGGGGGGTCTGGGGGCATGCTATATAAATTCATAAATCTGGTACACTTTGAAAGTTCAAAATGAAGTGATTAACTAATTTAGTGTTTTCAATAAGCCTGGTTCGTAATAGGCTACACATTTTCTGAGCCAGAGATGGAGAGCGCTCACCGCTTGACATCACAACTATTCAGTGTTTTCAACCACATAGTGTTTACTTTAGATTCAGACATTTAAATTCACACAAGTTACTAAATAAGCAATACATTTAGAGTTTGTCAAATACACACTTATGTCTATGAAAGCGGAAATGTCTAATTATAATGGAAATAATTATTAACACTCATTATTCATATCAAATACACATCATGTACGTAACTTTCTAGTTTACTCTATGCTTCTCCCAGTTTACCGGCCACTTACTTTCATGTATTTCGGGAGAAGTGGATAATTTGACGTTTGTTAAATCCAACAGATCCGATTCTCTAAAATGCGGCATAAACTAACACCCATCGCGTAAGGTGTTTAACAAAACACATCCACCTGCTCATATTTGACAATCGAAATGGCTATTAACGGGAATTTTTGGTGAGTACCAAAAACTGTCAGGAAACTACCAGGAATTGACGTGGGCTTTGTTAGTCAGTGTTGGCCCCATGACCCCCCTACCCCCAGGTCTAGGGGTGGCTTTTTTTTTTTTACAAATGCAAATCAAGTAAGTTAGCAGTGGTGAAGGTGTGATTACCTTTCTGTAACCAGATGCTTACATTTTAACAATGATTTGTTCATGCAAGTGACTACAACATTTTAACATTTTTCTTTATTTTTAAATAATTATTTGTAATATTTTCCATCAAATATGTGACTACACAACATGAAATATAATACAGAGGAAACATTTGACCAATATTAAGGCAATGATGAAAGTTTGATGACGTATTGTCTGGAAAGGTTACAAGTCACCCATGTCATAGTAAAACTTCAAATAATAGCCGAATACCAAATAGACACCTGTCTCTTTAACACGCCTGGTGTGGCGACAAGTTAAAAGATAAAGACCGGTCTCAAATAGAGGTGTGGACTGATTTTTAGGTGTGTGTAGTATTTAATCTTCTAAAACCCATCAGATCGTCTGTTCAAGCCAGTTTTATTGCACGCAAGAGAGCCCTGCGCATCTAGGCGGGATCTGTAGCGGAAGCCGGAGAGGGAAAAATGGAGGAGGAATTCGCCAATGAACTTGTAGTTGAGGATCGCGGTTATGATGATAGTGATGATTAGGGTCAGTATCACATCATTGCAGTTGTTTATAGTCTTCAGCGGCGCGTGAGCAGCGCGTGTTTTTTCGGCGTGCATATTAATCAATGAGTGCGTTCACACCGCGAGCAAGAGCAGCGCGTGACGTCAAGCAGGAGCATCTGAAGAACAGTCCGAAAAATTGCGGTAAGACATGGTCATTTCTAAACTAAAAACAATAAGAATTACTGTGTGTTCACAGCAAGTAAGTTCACAATGTATTTTTTATTTATTTTTTTAATGCTTCATTTTGTTTCATAGGAAGCCATCCGTCGCCTGCACAACTCCGAGACTAATCACAGGCGCGCTATGATGCTGGGCAAGGGTAAGACATACATACAAAGCATGCAATCTACTGTGTAGAAAGCAAATAATTTTGGATTCATATTTCTTTTACTGTTATTTAATCTCACATTTGTTTTCACAGACTGTGTTCGCCTTATAATGCAGCGGTCACATCGTTTTTGGTCGGAGCTCTGCACGCAAGCCCAGATTGTATGGTGTTGACAACGATGCGATTGTGTGTAAGTATCTCTTACTGTGGGGTGTGTATATTGTTTTATGTTAATATTGTTTTCGATGTATGTGCTGTGGTCACGCTATTTATTTACAATGCACACAAATATTGGTTTCCAGCTGCATGCGTCACAGGCGTCTGTACAGTGGATCATGTTCGGTCAGAGACATGGCCCAGAGGTAGACAGACATTACATCCCTCAAGCTTTCTTTAAAAAAAAAAAAAAAAAAAAAGTTTTAATCAACATTTGTCTCAGAAATTCTTCATGTTCTCCATAAATGTATATGTCCTAGTTATTAACATGAATACAAAATGTAACATCATATGGCTATATCACATGAATATAGTCTCCAGTAAGAGGTGTATTTTTAATACAGGGTTATATATATAATTTATAAATAATAATCATTATTATTGGGGAGGGGTTTACCCAAGCCTGTATTTCTAAAGGTCCAGGCCGACCTATTGCGACAGATCTAACAACCAATCAGATGTGATTGATTTGATTGTCATTTGTTTACCCCAATGACTGAGAAGCTTGGTTGGGCGGCTGACGATGCTGCTGCTTTTCATATGGTAATAGAGTTGTTAATCTCGCGCGGGGGCGGGGGGCGCCTATACGTTTCTGCCGATTTTCGGCACAGGCGAACGTGCGGCACTGAAAACGTCCAATAACTGCCGGAGGTTAGTGGGATTCACGGCAGTTTACAGGGACGAAAACCCCACTTTTTGTGCAGTGTTGCCTTCTTTGAGCTTGGATCTTCTGATTGGCCTTGTCTCCACTCCGCTTTGTGTTGTTATAGTGTTTGTGACTGTGTTTGGAAGCTCTCGTTTGTGTAAGGCTGTTCACCGCCCCATAGGAAAATGAACCATGATTTTGTGATCAATTACTGTTTGTATTAGGCTACCATAGTTTTCCGACAAATATTGTGTATTGTATTAAATGGTGTATCTAAAATGTATAATTAAAAATACAAAAACAAAGAAACAAACATAGGCCTACCTCTCTGAAAAGTCATGAAATCCGTGCTTGGAATCCACTTGTTTCTGGACGATCATCTTGTTTGTTAACATTCTTAAGTCGAAATTCTGTACCAGGCTTGA
Organism: Cyprinella venusta; assembly: GCA_038021265.1. Taxonomy (NCBI): domain Eukaryota; kingdom Metazoa; phylum Chordata; class Actinopteri; order Cypriniformes; family Leuciscidae; genus Cyprinella; species Cyprinella venusta. The sequence continues at coordinate 18,386,922 of CM075876.1, read as the reverse complement.
ATTGGTTTGACACCATCCTTAATATTTATATGGGCAGATGAAACTTGCGGTGGTCTGTGCCCGAACATGCGGTGCCAGTAACAACAAACTGGGCCAGCTTACCAATCATAGCACATTTTTTGGAAGCATTGGCTTCATCGAAACAGGATACATGCATGCAGGGCATGTTCGAGCCAGATAAGGAAGATAGGTGCTGTAATAATGTAACATGAAAAATAATCTGTTTTTTGAACAATCACGCATGAAACCATAAAAAGTACCCCACCCCCACCCCCCCAAAATAAAAAAATAAAATAAAGTCTCCGTAAAAGGGCATTTAGGACCACTTTAAAGGATATATACTTCAATTATGACTTATTATTATATAAAGCACCTGTATCGCAGGTGAGTAATTAATAAGAATGAGTTTCTGAGAAACCATTTAGTGAATTTGCCCTTATTATTAGTTATTTTATCAGATTGGAACACATTGCATTGCTTCATTCCACCCCACAGAATGGGAAACACTGATTGGAATCCAAGGAACCACTGGAGGGTGTTTATGAGGACTGAGTCTGCTTTAAACTCTTGTGTTACACACTAGATTATATTTTGTGTTGTTAGCATAGAGTCTGATCACAGTGACACCACAACACCTAAGAGACAAAAAGAGAGTGAGAGAAAAAGACAGTGAGAGAGATTGTAAACAAGACAGCTAAAGAAATGAAAGCAGAAGAAACAACGAGAGAAAATAATCAATTTTCTTATTTCAGAAGAACTGAAGACCTAATGATGATACATTCAATAACTCATTAGCAGGAGAGGGAGAGAGTAGAGTAGAGCTTGAGATTTTTTACGAGTTTAACTAAATAGGAGAGAGGAGCGAGGACCAATCAGTGGCTTTCTGGCTTTTTCTCTCTTTTTTTTTTTTTGGTTGGGACCTATAGCCAAATACTTATGTGACATATACATAATTCTGAGCATGACAGCATAAGTCACAAAGACACAAATCAAGAAAGAGACTGGAGATGGAGGTTGTGACAGTGTAAAGATTGAGAGATGGTTTTACAGAGAGTGAGGGAATAAAGCAAAAGTGGAAGATGGGTTTTCAAGATTAATGTGATGCCAAAAAATACCAAAACCTTCAATAGGTTATGCAAATATGCTTTGTGTTTAAATACATAAAAATGGCTTGATTTATAAACATAATTTCTACTTGCTGAATATTTTAAATTCAATAAAGCACAATAACACCACACACTAATGTAGATACAAAGTAGAATGCATGCACACACAGGCCTATTAAATGTGTGATCACACTTATACTGTCTATATACAGTACACTAGCAGAGTAAAACAAATATAGAACAACCTCATCAAAGGCATCCAGTCTTATGGTGAACATTGCACCCTAGGAGCCAACAGGCCTTTGCTAAAGGTCCACTTTCCCTCCGGCTGAAGTTCCTGACAGGGTAGCACTCCCGATTTGCTGTTCTGTCTATCACACACTCACTTTCCCTGGAAAGCGGTGGTCTGTTTGGGTCTCTTTTATTGAGCTCAGAACAGGTGGCCATCTGCGAGGGCAGTCTGATTATCCGCTCCATCCTCTCAAAAACAGATACACCCTGTCAGCCTTCTCAGTCTGTCAAAACTCTGTCTAATAACCAACCCACTCAGCTGTATGGCCCAGAGGCTCTCTGCATATGTCATAATAGTAAAATGTGCTCATTTGAGAAGCTGAAAATACTCATCACCAGTAAAAGCAATTGACAGATCTAAAGAAACACATTGCCTGTTGGGCCAAGTGTTTATTCTCACTGATTTCACGCAACACATTCACACAAAGCTCTTAAAACACACCATTCTCAAGAAAATAAATGTATGATAACGTGTCAAGTCTAATCCCACACAACACTGCTGTAAATCGCTTGGGGGATTTTTATTTTAGCAAGATAAATAGTCCACTCATCTATTTCACAATGATTTTCCCACAAGATTTCATGTGATGGTTCTCCCAAAACTGAATATTCTGTCATCATTTGTTCACCGACCTGTATGACTTTCTTTATTTCTGTGGAGCATATTTTGAAGATTGTTGGCAAACAATTGGTTGTGGTTATCATTGACTTCTATTACATTAAACATTTCTGAAAAAGAACTTCTTTTTTTATGTTCCTCAGAATGAAGGTTTCATGCAGGTTTGCAATGACTTGAGGGTGATTAAATGATAGTTAGGATGATATTCTTTTTTTAAACTGTCTCTATAAAGTACCTTCTTATTAAACTGTCTGTACACGTACAAAGTTCTCAATGCTTTGTTTTGCATGTATGGACCCTCATTATGTTACTGTGTTAGTGTGGGGCTATTTTGACCCTTGTTAGTGGTATTAACTAGCGATTTCTTTTTACTTACTCTATGCCTCATACACTAGCGTTATATGCTAAACAGTTTTTAGAGATAAAACTCTTTACATTCGATTATCATGAAAACAAATCCCAGAGAACGATTGACTAGGTACCAATGTTTTATTAGACCAAAGGTTCATTTTGCGCCGGAGTTGTCCTTTAACATTGCTATATCCATAAACATTCCCATGCTAATCTCTCCCAGAGTTTCATGATAGAACTTCAGGTCAGTGCGTTAAGTTTATAGAAGAAAGTGAAGGCTTTTAATGGTAACACTTTACAAGATTTAATTCATTAACATTAGTTAATGCATTAGGTATTATGACAATGAACTGCAATTTTTTTAACGCATTTATTAATCTATTTTTGTGTTCGCTTATATATTCAATGTTGTTCAATGTTGTTTCTTGTTTATTCAACAGAAATGTAAAAAATAATAATATTGGTATAGTACATGTAGAACTGACATGTAGAGCTTCCTATTGAACACAGCATTTTAATCACCGAACCACAGAAGTGCCACACTACACACTCATCAAATAAAAACTCTTATTAGACTGTAAAATGACAGATTGCACACATGCATACAATAAAAAAATCAAATCCAGCTCCGTCACACCTCACACACTCAACCATCCGAAATGTAAGACTTCAACAGAATTCAGAGTATGTGTTCTGAGTTTATAGAATATCGATATTCATAAATATTCAGGACATCTTTTCTTCTCTATCTCGTGGGGACTTTTAGTCTGTCTTAGATCTCAGACAGGGATGGAAGAGAAAGAGATGAAGAGAGAAAGAGAGAGCAGCTGGTGCAGTGAGGATGAGAACATGTTCATTTTATCATTTTCTGTCAATGTGATGAGGCAAAGTTTACTGATGTCACTTGTTTACTTGCTAAAACTGCAACTTGAAACACAATCAAAAGGAAATTGTTGACATTTCTGTGGCTGATCCATAAATCATATCCGCACACACACAAACACAAATAAGCATACAGCTGATTTACATTAAACATCATTCACATTGAAAAACTGTCGCGTTTGATTTTTAATTCGAAAGCTGAACACAATTACAATTGTTTGTATTTATTTACACACAATTTCTGAAATAACAGATTTTTACTAAACTTTAAATACAAAAAAATATAAATACAAAATGCTAATGCTTCAAGTGTCTGAGGAATTTATTTGTAAAAAAAAAAAAAAAGTGCTGGTATACAAACTAATCACTGGATGGAAAATGACATTAATTACGTCTCAATGTCCCGTTGCAATGACACTGGTGCATATAGACACAGTTATGAAGTCACAGACACACATACACACACCTGATACACTCTTTGAACACATCAAACATTTACGTCTGCGGTTATGACTCAGTTAACATTATAGGATTAGGATTTATCTGCATTTGTTTATACACATAAGCCAAGGTGTCCAGAAAAGCATTTTCAAAGGCAATAGTTTGCTTCACTTCCCAAACATAATTATGACAACACACCATTTCCATTTATTAACCTGCTTGTACTGAGGTGTGAATACATTTCAAGGGGAGAAATTTTAATGACATTGTTTTTGGTCCAAGAGGCAGAAGAGCAATAATAACAACAATACAATTCCTCAGAACTAGGGAGCAATGTAAAATATTCTCTTTTTTCTACTTTCTTGTTCAGGTGTGTTGATATTTTTTCCGACAACTCTACACTTGGCTAATATCTGCTTTTGCACCGCTAGCAACAGCCCACAGAGACAATCACAGCTCAGTCTGCAAGCGCCAAGCCAAGCGCAACCACATAATAGAACAGACAGCAGGAGAAAGAGAAAACAACAGACAAGAATGCAAGAGCAGCGGTAGATAGCAGGAATGCCTCTTCGTTTCACTGCTTTCTGTCTAAATTAAAGTATAATCTCCACAGCCTAATACAATTTTAAAGGGTCACATATTTCACACGGAAATAAAATATGGTAGAAAATAAAACAAAAATGGGAACATACTGCGTTGTTATTAACGTAGTGTTCAATTAAGTTGGATATACCTACTGATATCTTCGAATTTCCAAGCATAAATATGCTCCACTGCCCAATGCAATGCTAACAATAACTTTATCAAAAGAGAGAATACAGTAATTTACCATGTTCTACACAACTATCTGTACTAAACATGCTGTGGGGTGCAATGCGAGAAAGACAACATAAATATATATTTCTAAGATTTTTTTTTATTTATCAAGTAGGCATTAAAAAGTGACTAACTGTATTCAGTCAGCATAACAGTTTCAAAATCACAAAAATATTTTTTCATGTGTTTTCAACATTGATAATAATGAGAAATGTTTCTTGAGCAGCAAATCAGCATATTAGAATTATTTCTAAATGATAATGTGACACTGAAGACTGACTGCTGAAAATACAGCTTTGCCATCACAGGAAAATTATGATTTCTCAATATATTCAATTAGAAAACCAAGTGAGCATAAGAAACCAAGCACTTTTGAACTGTCATGTACATAATACATTAAATTGTTTGTTTGGGTAGACATTTAATCTTCTTAATAATATGAAAGTTTATCATTAACTAAGCCTACTTATCAAAATCAGAGACAGATTTCAGAGCAGCATTATATAACGTTTTTCAAAGTATAGGAAGTTGTCATTTCCATGTTGATTGGAATGCATCATTCAGCTGTCTTCTTTATAGGATGACAAAATGCAGCTATACTGACATGATGTTATGTAATTCAACAGCTGTGCACAAGGTCAAATGTCACTGGTGTTGTTGTGTCAAACTCAGACTATAGATATTTAGCATGTAGATGCAACTGTGTTTGTAATCTATTGTTTGGAGACTAATCCTCCATGCAAGAGCAGGAGCCGGGGGGTATTGATTTGACTGAGTGCGAATGACAGATGTGATGGGTTACAGGCAACAGCTATTTTTTACAGTGACATTGTTACACATAAACAACTGGTCAATAAGTCGATTGAGAGAAAGGGTAGTGACGTCATAGAAGCAATATTGTCTTTCCAGCAGTTAGTCCCGAGGTGTTGTGAGACATACATCTAAGGGTTTTACAAGAGATTATCAGTTTATATGACTAATTAAACTGAGAACTCGGTCAAAGTGTACACTGATTTTGGATTTTAGACAGAGAGACAGTGAGCTCCCTAACAAAACAAAAAGTAAGCAAATTCTCATTTCTATTTTTCTTAATGAGTATTTGTCTTGTCTTCCAATCAAACTATTAAACTAAATTGTATGCAAAACATAAAAGACATTAGTCTAATATATACTTGTAACATACAACAACTTGATGCAACCTGGACACATCATCAGTGATGTTACCTGGGGTCATGGAGTGTCTTTATTTTGGGTCTTTCAAGCATCACACACTCTCACCCAGGCGACCTAGCTGGGGTTGATCAGGCCCCAACTTGTGTCCAGGTAGCCCTACCCCACCAATGGTTCTCCTCTCCTTATCCACAGCCACCTTGAGGCAACTTCTGCTGACTGCGTGAGTTCCTTGATGGCCCTTCGCTTACTGGTCCCTATGATGTCCAGGGTGTTGTTGGCCCTGCAGAGAGACAGCAGAGCCAGCAAATCCTCTACATCCCACCTCAATGGGCTCACACCGCGCTCACCACCCATTGTTCTGGCACTCCTTATCTAGCTCAGCGTATTTGGCCCTCTTCCTCTCATTGGCCTCCTCGATACGGTCCTCCCAGGGTACAGTGAGTTCCAGGAGAATGATCTGCTTGGAGGTCTCTGAGATGAGTAACATGTAGGGCCGCAGCTTTGTGGTGGCAACAGATTCTGGGAATTTCAGTTGCTTCTCTGAGTCAACTTTCAACTCCCAGTCTCGTGCTGTTGCTAGCAGGCCAGATGAGGTGGTCCTGGCAGCTAAGGGTGGCTTCTCCCCAGCCCGGACGAAAGCAATGGTGTTCTTCACTGGGCAGAGGCGATTGCTGAGGCATTCCACAGCTGATGGTATTCGCCATGACTTTCAGGATTGGTCATGGGGCCAACAGTAGCGCCTCTCGCCCAGGGCCTTTCGAACAGCAGCTGAGGATGTGCTCTAGGGTCCCCCTTTTTAGGCTGAGGTTGCAGGCTGGTGACTCCACCAATCCCTATAGTTGAACAGGTTGAGAAAGTTTTTCCATTGTTTTTTCTGCTTACAGATGACAACGTTGTCAAAATGGTAGACTATGCCCCGATAGACTAAACGCGTACTGTAATAGCTACTCATGCGCATTACGGCACAGTTTTTACAAATTCACGTTTTTACAAAAAGTTTGCGTTTAAAGGCAACAGAATGCAATTTCAGTGTAAATGAAAGGCCAGAACGCATAAAAAGTCTTTTGGACCTCATATCTTTACATAAGCAGAATGTCACAGGACACTATTGATATCCATAGCGCCACGTATGACTGTTCTCGCCTTGAAACTACACAAGTCACTAGAGCAATTAGACTGCAGGAGAACTTAAATAATCTATTGAGCAAATTCAATTCATTTCCCTTTGTCATTTTCACTGCCTCACTGATTAAAACCATTCCTCATTAGCCACATGCTAAATGAGCTTTAATTAAAGACGACAAAGGGGTGACTGCTGTCTCTGAAAGTGACACAGAGCAGCTTGCTCTCCACAACGCCTCTCTTTTTCTGACTCTCTCTCTCATCTTCTTATCCTTTAAACTTGGAATCTGGCATATAAAAGCAAAGAGTGAATACACACATGCCAGCAGGTGAATGCAAGAGAGGGAACGTTTCCTTACTCAGGATGAAATTGAATGCAGCAAGGGTTCAATATGCTTATTGTCATGGCAAATAAAATGCTTTCTGAATTCCAATTTCACCTTGTGCCTAGAAGAAAGAGAAGGAGGAAGAGTTGGGGAGAAACAGAGAGAGATAGAGAGAAAGAGAAGGAAGGAGTGAGTGAAATCTTGAATAGGGATCTCTTTGCAGAGTTATTCCCCACTGATGTGTGATGAATGACTGTGTGGCAGATGTGAAATAGGCTCCATTAAAATGCCTCATTTCAGCAGTAGAGTGTGGCGACTGTCTGAACATCACCTGATATATCAACATATCTCTCCTACACTGTTAGACGAAATGCATGAGGAGAGCACCAACAAACAAACAAACAAACAGTTATGAAATCACAAGCTCATTGGTCTTGATTGATTTATGAAGATGATGATGATGGGGAGTTTTCACAGTTTATTTTAGAACCTTGACATAGCAACATTACCAACTAATTAAATAAGTACTTTGACAATATCTATCAAAGTACTTATTTAATTCCATTTCAAATAGATGTGTTTGTATTTTTTTTTATTTTTTATATATATAAATTACATTGCATAACCCAAAGAGATCGCACTGTCAATGAGTTTGGGAATATTCTCACCTAATGTATGCACACAAAACATGATATCAGAGTTTTAAAATTAAACATTTTAAAAGAGAACAATACATCACGGTTGTTTTAACACTAGGACTTGCGGAATTCTATAATTCGGCTACTATAATAGTTGTCATTCTGAATACCCATACATTATTTGCATATAATTTCAATACGCTATATCAAATCTAAGAATAAATGGATCTGTTATGTTAGGATAGGTAATAATAAACATTGGAACACTACATTTTAATAATGATGTATGTAAAAAAATGTATTAGTTAGCAACAACCACAGAACAGCTATTGTAATTACAGATAGATACAACATCAACATTTATACATTTTCTATTTTCTTTGTAAAATTATGTACTCATCCGTGGATATAAGAATGCAAAAACTTTATATGCCAATATGTATTTCAATAGGTAGAACCTTTATGGGCACATATTAAATGCATATGCCCCAAACAGTCCAAAATAGTCATTCTGACGGTCACGGGAAAAGAATATGAAAATATTATAAACTGCGTGAAAACAAACTGATTTAGTAATCAATATTTGTTTTAGTGAGCAAGAATATCATGCTGTAAAAGCATTATAAAAGTATTCTCCACTAAGCGTGTTAACTTGAGTTGTGTTGGGGGCAAACATTGTGCATCAATTTCACTGATGCTTGGGGAAAGCATCAAGACAAGAGTGGGAAAAAGGAGCAACCGACACACGGTCTGTAATGCATAGGGTCAGTATGACTCTAAAATCCGACACGTGAGCCTTGCAAACAAGCTTGTTTGAGATGAGCAAAATCTTTGCAGAACGATCACCGGTGATCACCGCGATGCATATGTAAATGTGTCCAGTGTGGTCTGATGTCTGATGCCAGTTTGGCAGACATCGCCCAACCCATATCATCCTTTCATTCATTGAGTAGGTGAAAACAAACAGGTTTAAAACAACTCGAGGGTGAGTCAATTTTTTTATTTTGATTTTGAGTTAACTATTCCCTTCATATTTCTCCTGCAAGCATTATCATTTTGAAAAAAAAAAACAAAGAGCCAATGTGTTGTAATTTCTCCATGTCCTGAGGAATCTAAACTCAGACTGATTCATAAGGCTTATCTTTAGGAACCCCCACCAGCGTGCTGTAACTCAGTCAGTCATATTCTGTAATAAACACAAGCAGACAAGCACTCATTAATGATGAATATCCAGCATGTCCTGTGTGAGCCTGTTCAGTGAGCAATTTAGAGAGCGCAGGCACTCTGGAATGCTGGGTAATTATTACCAGCATTGCCAAGAGACTTGCAGCTTGGGATGAGCCAGTTGCCATCAGAATCATAAACACAAAACACACACCCAATCTTCTGCACACATTGACAAAAACATCAACCGGATGCATCAGAACACAGACACACAGAGAGAATATCATATAGATTACAGCTTCCTCATTTATAAACACTGCTCCACCCAGAAGTCCTCAGTAATGCCATTATGGACCACAGAGGTCAGAAAAGACCTTGGATTAGGGCATTTGTTGAACACACAAGACAAACAAAGGAACTAGTAGCAAGTAAACAAAAACACAGGTACTGCAGAACTATAGTGATGAAATAGTGACTATAGTGATTGTAGTGATGACTGTAGAAAGAAGAATAAAGTATGTTACACCTACTGAACTCCTCACATGCAAATCACTGTCGGCTTGTGGAGGAGCCTTTCTGTTGCAGATGTTGCAGATTCCATTTAAGTAAGAGCTTATGAACCCCGTTTACACGACATTGTATTCAGCTAAAAACAGAAAACTTATTATGGGTTTATGCATTAAACGACAATGACATTCAGTCTGTTCAGGGAACAGTCCCTGGTTCAGCAGCCGTGATGTGAACAGTCTCTGCCTCAGCAGACGTGACGTGAACAGTAGTCTCTGGCTCGACAGACGTGACGGGAACAGTCTCTGGCTCGACAGCCGTGACAACTTCTGTGTCTTAAGGACGGTAGACGTCTGTTTCTTCCTTTTCTTCCGCCTATGATGGCAAGAATATATATATATATATATATATACTGTACATATGTATCAAGTGGGTTTAGACAAATCGTACGAATTCGTACAAGTGAGGTCGTATGAATTAGCCAACTTTTAATCACTTGTACTAATTTGTATGATTTAGTCATGAGGTAGCGTTGGACGGACATATGTAAGATGTTCAGTTTAAACTTTTCTCTGTAAAGTTTTTTTTTTCTTTTTTTCAAATGAAAGCAAGACATGATCGGAGTCAGAGCAGTATCATTACATCCTGCAGCCTTTTGGTGCATGATCAACGGCTTTTGATGCCTGTCGAGACACTTGTGTCAGACTCTCCATTCAGCACAAAAAAGGTTCTTAACCTTCATCAAAAGGAATAATTGTCAAACTAGCATTCTGTAATTTAACCCAGAGCAGCACCACGCAGGGGACAATGCTCTGATTAAATACATTATTCATGATAGACTCAAGCTAGACGTACAGATGGCATGGAAGAGAGAGAGAGAGAGAGAGAGAGAGAGAGCATTGTCAAGGTCAGCGAACGTCCTATGTCTTTTGCTTTGAGGCTCATTGTTCAAAGTCTCTTTCATTGTTTAAAGTTTCTTCAAACACACCTCTGCACTGACTGGGTGGAGTGTGAGCACTTCCATGAGACAATGATAACAGGTGTTGAGGTATTTAGATGGGACAAGTATGCATGTAGACAGCTCTCTGACTAAGGGAAAGAATTACACCATCAACAGTCATTGCACAGGTGCGATCCTTTCAAGTAATGCTTGAACACTTTTTTGATTAGTTGGCTGATGGATTCACATAAATAAACTCAGCACTTTGGCACCGTGAGCTGTTCCAGCATGTTTAGGTAGGACAGGGTGATTTTAATTTTCCCCTGAAGGAGAGAGTAAAATATGTATTTTTTAAATATATTTTAAAATGTTGTAATTGTAATAATATTATAATAATATTTGGTAACACTTTATTTTGATGGTCCCTTTTGAAAATTCTTTTGTCTATAAGTAACTTTGCAACTGTCAACTGTCATTACAGTATTATTAGACTGTCTGCTTAATTTCTGATAACACTTTGTAATGCTCCTCCAACAGACAATTAAGTAACTTTGCAACTACATGTCAACTCATTCTATCCCTAACCCTACCAATACTACAAATAATCTACTAATACTACTACTAACACTTTAGTAGAGAGTGTTAGTATAAGTATTAGTAGATTCTACTTGTAGAAATCTACTAATACTCTAGTAGAGATGTAGGTGCAACATTACTTATAGTCAACTGAATGTGTTAAAGGGACCATCCAAATAAAGTGAAACCTAATATTTCATATTCTTTTTTTTTTACTATCAATCACAAATCAGACTTGGTGAACATAAGAATCTTCTTTCAAAAACATCCAAACATTTGAATGGTAGTATGGTATAATGGTAATATAATAAAATATAAAATATATTAGTTTTAATAATTATTATAATAAATCCATCCCTGTGACATTAACATGCTTGTAGTTTAAGAAACACATCAAAAGAGCCTCTGTGACTGATGACCACTCTAGTCTAAAGAAGGATAATAAGAACATGCAAAAGCGTTGACCTTCCTCTAAACAGGACTAATATATAGATCATAGAGCTTATATAAAGCTCATTATGTATGTAAATGTATGTGTAAGAAATCAAAGAAAGCTTTTGTTTAATGACCATGGCTGTTCTTTATCAGTTATGTAAGCGTGTCTCCAAGGATATCAAGGTATGTACAGAATCTATATGGTTTCTCTTATAGCATTCTAGCCCTTTAAACTCTTTATAAGCTCAGTTACAGAGAGGTGCTGATTAGTTCTTTTATTTATTTTCCTTAAAACGATGTTGCTGCATAAATTATGCTATTTTTATTTTGATGTTTATAGTGGGCTCTTTTATCTCTGTCAGATGGATGACTCAAAGAGAGAGAGAGAGAGAGAGGGAGAGAAGGAAGTGAGTCCCTGGGGGAGAAGGGATGTTTTTCCTTCCTTCCTCTTTCTGCCCCTCACTTACATTTTTCTTCACTTCCCTTTTTAACTCCTTTCTTGCTCACTCCGAGGCTAGTATCACAACACACGTGGATATTTATTTCCCCATCCAAAATAACAGGTTACAGGTCACACTGCCCTTGTAAACAATGTGGTTCTGCATAGCAGAAAGGTATGTCAGAGAAGAATATGTAGTTTTGATGTGTGTATACTGTAAAATGCAATGAGATGCGCTATAAACATATCAATTAACAATACTTTGCAATATTTGCCTTTCTGAAGCAACATCAAATAATGGAGCATATTTATCTCAGATTCTTTGAAAACAGATGTCATTAAATGGACAGTTCAACCAGTAAGACTCGGGAGAATAAATACTGTAACAATAAATACATTTATTGATAGTCCAGCAAGCAATAAAGTTCTTTGGCGTAGGCCCCGTCCATAGTTCGCAATCCGAGGGTCCGGACTCTGCATTTCCTGCCTGAAGACGAAGGCAGGGGCGCAGCCGACCCCCTGGGAGGTATAGGAAGGGACCATCCGGGTGGTGGTGGGGAGGTTGGAAGGGAAGGAACCATCTTGGAGGTGGTGGGGAGGATGGAGGTCAATGGAAGCGTCAGCATCTGTGAACTCAAACTCGTGTAAGTACCGCTCTTATATACCGCAAGTATTAGACATGATTGGATTGATAAGGTAATTAGTGACGCAACAATTGAGTCTTTGTGGCAGAACTTACTGCTAAAGCTTCCATTTCTCCCAAAAATTCTGTCATTTACTTACCCTCAAGTTGTTCACAACCTGTGTGAATTTCTTTCTTCTGCTGAACTCAAAAGAATTAAAAGAAGAATTAAAAATTAAAAAGAAAATTAAAAGAATGTTGGGAACCAGTTGATTGGCCAAATTGACTTCAATAGAGTTTTTTTTCTTCATACTCTGAAAGTCAATTCATTTTTGGGTGAACTATTTCTTTAAGGCTTGATGCAAATCCCACACAGATAGATACAAAAACAAGCCCTCTTTTTCAGTAAATCTGACCGAAACCAAATTTATAGCTAGAGTGTTGGCTAATTTTTTTTTAATAAATTAGTTTTCAGGCTCTTCAAAAATTCTCAATAGCTAACTTCTGATAATTTTACAATTTATTGCATTTATAAATTATTAAAAGGAAGTAATTCTCAATGTAGTTTGACCAAGGCTGCGTTCAGCCCCGACGAAACGTTAGGAAAAGCCCTTAATTAGCCTACCATTTATTTCTAAACCAAATGCCATACACTTAAAATACACAAAAATTTAAACAACTACATCATGTTGATATCCTATATTTTAAATTAAAAATTAACAACAAACATGTCTTCTAATATCCTCAGTTGTTGCGTATACCGAGCTGCATTGAACACATTTGTAAATTACGAGTTCACTTTAAAACCGCGTGCTTTATATACATGTTGCTGCTGATTGGACTGCAGTTCTGACACACTCACCAAACAAGAGAAAACTTATCTCATACCCTGTTGCACGCTGTTTCCAGGAAACATGACGTTCAACCCGGAAACCGCAGCAAAACGTTGTGCACCGTTTTGAACTTGAACGTGCCCCAAGTGTTGATAGATTCAATTTTTGATAGGTTTCTAAGCCTTACCTCTTGCTGAAGTGATGGAACACAGGCAAAGTTGAGGGATACCTGAGGTCCTCGTAGCATCTGTTAGCGGTTTGGCTCTGTTTTAAGGTACGTTAGACACATACTTTTCAGTGTCTTTTCACCTGAAGGATGTCATATAACGCCTAGGTCAGTGGATCTGATTCTAACAAATATGAGCATATGGAAAACATTCTTAATGAAAATCAAGTAATCATATCAGTATGCAAGATAAATTTAAGCCTACCACCTGTAAGAAGGGAGTAGAAGAATGCTTGACATATATTTAAAAAAAAAAAAATTAAAATACTTAAAAATTGACATAACCAATTGATACAACCATTGTTCTGAACCAGAACCACTATCCTAAATGTGAGACATGAATGGTTATGCTTTGTGTGTTTTAAGATAGACTAACATGAGCAGTGATTTGCATTCTTTGATATCATTGAATCCTGGGGTGTCTGGTGTTAGACAAATTGTGTTTTCTTAAATACTTTATTCAGTATTTGTGTTGGTGCTGTTTAGTTGTGCTCTTCCAGGCCATTAAATTACTTTATTGGCAACCATTTCAAATGCTTGGTATACTACCAAGTTGGTGCGCTGATACACTGCTTCAACCTGGCACTACACTGTTAAACAGGCCTTGATTGTGTTTTATGTTGGTGTCCTCTCATCTTGCCGTGCATTCTCCAAGCTTTGTTTGTTTCTCTGCTGTTTGCCTGCTTCTTGCTCTCTCTTACCTGATTTTATCTGTTCGGGCCTTGCCAGCTCCCTTTTTCTCAGTGTGTTTCCCATGTGATGTGTGGTAAAGGCTCTAGTATGTAGTGTAAATGTCAGGGACTGAAGGGTACTGAAGAGACACCGAAAGGAACAGTGAGGGGGGAGCGAATGACATTTTGGATGCCTCCCACGAGAGAACTCTGACGGACAGGAACATGTTCACTCAGCAATATTACGCAACATGCACACACACACACACAAAATGTATTTTAGCACCAGAGGAAATAAGGTAAAAGAAGGTAGGGAAGCTTAAAAGAAAACATTGAAAGTTAAAAGAGATAACACTGAGAGATAAGAGAAAACTTATCAGGAATATGTTCAAATGGAATAGAGGGAGAAGTAAAAAAACTGAATAAACAGAGGAATACAGGAAATAGATAAAAAGGAGATGTTGAGAGAGAGAACAGACTGTTCAGAGGGATGGCAGACTTATCTGATGGCAGACTTTTCCCCTGCCTTTGACTTCGTACAAAGCAAACAATTGTGTTTCAGTGTAGAGATTCATTGCTTTTGACTGTAGAGGTGCATTGATTTGATTAGTTTTAAATTGGCATTTAAGTTGATTTTGATGATATGATCAGTTTGAGAGTTCTAGATTCATGTTCTTATAATCTAAATTATGGACTTTTAAGTGGATCATATCTTTCCTTGTTTCTATTCACTTCTATTTCAATTTAATTAATAGTCTGAGGTGTTTTTAGAGGGTTGCATCTGCTCTTGCCCTCTACATATAGATGTTTTACTTGTGTATAAAAATGTGAATGAATGTTGTCTCCAAGATAAGTGTTGTGTATATATGTACTGTAATGCATCAAACTTCTTACCAGCCAAGAGGGAGATCAATAATGTATTACATTAAGCCATCTGGATGCACTGGTGTATTAATAATCAACCCGTTATTATTCATCTTTCACTTTATCAGGAAAAATGCATTTGGCAGATTTATGTGTTTTTTGAAGAAAACTATCTGCTTAAAAAAATGATCAGTTCATGGGTTTATGTAGAAGATGGATATCTCCAATACACTCAACTAAAGGATTATTAGGAACACCATACTAATACTGTGTTTGACCCCCTTTTGCCTTCAGAACTGCCTTAATTCAACGTGGCATTGATTCAACAAGGTGCTGAAAGCATTCTTTAGAAATGTTGGTCCATATTGATTGGACAGCATCTTGCAGTTGATGGAGATTTGTGGGATGCACATCCAGGGCACGAAGTACCCGTTCCACCACATCCTAAAGATGCTCTATTGGGTTGAGATCTGGTGACTGTCCGGGCCATTTTAATACAGTGAACTCATTGTCATGTTCAAGATTTCAAGCTTTGTGACATGGTGCATTATCCTGCTGGAAGTAGCCATCGAGGATGGGTACATGGTGGCCATAAAGGGATGGACATGGTCAGAAACAATGCTCAGGTAGGCTGTGGCATTTAAACAATGCCCAATTGGCACTAAGGGGCCTAATGTGTGCCAAGAAAACATCCCCCAGGGTCTTCTGCTGTTGAAGCCCATCCGCCTCAAGGTTGTGTGTGTTGTGGCCTCACTGATGCTTTGCTGCATACCTCGGTTGTAACGAGTGGTTATTTCAGTCAAAGTTGTTCTTCTATCAGCTTGAATCAGTCGGCCCATTCTCCTCTGACCTCTAGCATCAACAAGGCATTTTTGCCCTCAGGACTGCCGCATACTGGCTGTTTTTCCCTTTTCACACCATTCTTTGTAAACCCTAGAAATGGTTGCGTGAAAATCCCAGTAACTGAGCAGATTGTGAAATACTCAGTCCGGACCGTCTGGCACCAACAACCATGCCACGCTCAAAATTGCTTAAATCACTTCTTTCCCATTCTGACATTCAGTTTGGAGTTCAGGAGATTGTCTTGACCAGGACCACACCCCTAAATGCATTGAAGCAACTGTCATATGATTGGTTGATTAGCTAATTTCATTAATGAGAAATTGAACAGGTGTGCCTATAATCCTTCTCCTTTAATCCTTTTTTTTCACCCAACTGTCGGTTTATATTTTGAAATACATTTTTTTTTAAACCAAACTGTTGGGTTTGTCGACATTTTACCCAAACATGGGTTGAAATAACCCATCATTTTTTAGAGTGTACAGACTCTAAAATTAACCCAGCAAAATAAATGATGGGAGAACCTATATGTCTCACACACATGCACACTAAAAAGATGGGGGGATTGACATAGATTCCCCTTTATGCATGAAGTCTCTTCAAAGCTGTCAGAGAACAGGGTCAGTCTACATATGTGACCTTCGACACCAGCCTTCACCCTCATGAACTCCTCAGAGATGTGTGGGGGGTGTGGGGGGAAATTTGGACTATTTAGAAAAGTGTGAAAAGGTGTTCCTGTCTTTTTCCCCTTTCTCATCTCTCTGATGTTGTTTGTCCAAATTCTTCTCCATTCTCTGGCTCTCCCCCCACTGCCACCCATGAAGCCTCTTTTTGCTTTTCTCTAAGGAATTTTTTTTTTGAAAAACACTATTTTAAAACCCATAGAAATAATGAAGACCTCAATTACATTTATGTTTCATTTAAGTTTTCTCGAGTGATTCTCTGAGACTAAAATACAAGAAGCACATGAGACATTTATTGACAGTCATTAAAAACAGCTAAAAAGAGCTGTAAATGTATGTGGACCGCTTATCTCAGATCATTTGGTTTTGGAAGAATTTCAGACATGTTTCAGTCTCTGATTGCAGACATTGTTGTGAAACATTGTTGAGATGTCTTCTGAAATTTAGAGACCCATGTGAAATTACTTTTTAGAGAAAAATCTAATAGTTAGGGGGCTTATGTAAAATTCTCTACTGCTCTCTATTAAATCTCATTGCTGTCTAAGGAAAAAGAGATTTCATGATCTTTCTTTTTGAGTTGTTGTCTTTACTCTTTTTAAACTCCATTCTTCCTTTTTCTGAACATTTTCATTTCCGTATGTCCCGTTTTACTTTTGAATCACTCAAGGTACAAAGACTAGCATATACCATTTCACAATTAATTTTGATATCAGCACATGTGTTGATGAGCAATAGTTTGAACCAAGAACAGCATGCATTAGTCATGAATCTGGATTACTTTTATCTGATTATTTTACAGAAACAAAATGGCTTGTACAACATTGAGAGAAGCTCTTATCGGGTTATTTATAAAGCGCAACTACACAACAGGAAACAGATCAAGGGAGATCTGGTAGTTAGGTCCGCTAAAAGCTTTTTCCCATCCAGTGAACAAACATCTTTCTCTGTCCCATGTGGCGCCATTCCCAACCTCCTATTGGCTGAATCATAACCTGCCCACATGCAATCTCCATCAAAAAATGCCATATCCAGAAATTATACCATCAGCTCTGGTCCTGACGTATTTCAGTGTCTCATGGGTTTCTAGTCTGGTTCAGATCTATGTCGCAAATACGATTGCTCAAATGGTGACGTCAATGTTGTAGATTGTGATGTTCTGGAATGAGGATGGTTTGTAGAGGGGTTTATCTGTTTCAAGTTTGTGTAATTTCCGTCTGTTTTCTATCATTGTGAGAGGTTAGAAAAGGTAAATGTGATGGTTAAACAAAAATAGTTAGGTATGCAAAAAACCTCCCAAAACTAACAGTCACTTTAAGTTATATTCATTTAAAACAGTTTAAAGTCCTACGTTATTTTAATTACTGAAGGCAAAAAAGGATAATCTATACAAAAGCTTTTTTAGAGCTATAATGGAATTGTTAGCTGCTACTGATAATTTATTTTAAAATAATTTATTATATTAATTTATAACCAATATATTGGCCAATGTTAGATATTCATCAAATTATTATATATCTTTAAAAAATGGATATGCTGAGGATGTTTCTAATCCGAAAATCATGTATTTGTATTATTATTAATACTACTATTATTAATATTATTTATTTTTGTGTATACATTATCAACTTGAATATATTTACCTTTTTACTTAGCCTATTTAACACTGTGAAAAATATTTTCATGATTTGTAATCACAACATTTTTTCTTTTGTCAAATCAACTTAAATAATTTAGGTAGTTTAGATAACATATTATTTTGAGTTTCTAATGATTAAGTTAAACAATATATTTTTTTTTTACAGTGCAGGGCATGGCAATAAAACCTTGATGTTTTTTTTTCTAGCTTATGGTTTTCTTATGACACTAATTGATGATAAAGGTAAACGATTATGCCATTGTTACTTGTCAATCTGAAGAGCAAATAGTGAGATACGGTGGTATAGATGGTGGTTTATTTAGTCCCAGGAAGGCATGGAACATTTGTCATTCGCTTCCTTAGTATTTAACCAAGAATCTTGATCATGCTCGGCTAACTTTTTTGCTCTGATACTGAATCCAGACAGCTCATTAACAGAGCCGCCTTCTTAATATGCTAAACCACCTACTTTGGGCTCTCGGCTTTCTCTCCCTGATTATCCCCACTCCCATTGAGAAATCTTCAACCGCTCTCCTGCTGATCAAGGGCTTATTGTGTGCCTTGATGTTGCAAACTTTCATATGAAGGTTACATAACAGTGCAGATGTGTGTGTTTGTCTATATGTGTGTCTCAAAACTCATCTTTTTAGTGACAGAACTTACTTTGAAGATGTAGAAGGAAATGCGAAGTTACGGATGCAGATTAGATATGCACTGATTGGATAATGAGAGAGAAGTGGCAGCAAATTTATTCTTAGCATATTGTGCACCTGTGTTGTTTCAAACTCAGTGTCTGACATAAGTAGAAGTTGTAGAAAATAGTGAAAAAGGCAATGTGAGTGGGCCTTACATTGTGAGCAAATCTTTTGCTCTCAATCCCAACACACCAAATTAGTTTAAACAAAACATAAATCAATGCGCATAAAAAATGTAATGTTCTTATAGCATTGACCTATGTGCATCCACATTCCAAACAGCGGGTGATATTTCAGCTCCAAAGAAGAGACCTAATGCATTTTGTGAAAATGTATCTGTGCTTTATTTCGCAGAACAAATGTAGTATAATAGAAGTGAGATCATGAAATCTATTCAGTTTATTTCAACAATCTAAACTCCTGTTAGCATGTTTGAGTGCATTACTGGAGTTTAGCAAATCTCCTCATAGATAAACAAATGTGATAATGCTGAAAGTCATCAGTGAATTCATCTGTGCAAGATTTCAATTTATATAGACTGGACATGCATACAAGCAACATAGACACACAAATTCTTACTTGATACCCAGAGTGCATACACATCCAGACTGCCAGCCATAATGAGTCATCTAACCTGGCCATTATTGCTCAGTTTTACCTCTATCTTGTTGCTAAGCAATGGTTCCTTCTAAATCCAGGGTTTTGGACCTTGGCATTCTCGCATTTCATTCTGTCTGGATGATTTAGAAAACTAGTCACACATACACAGAAATGCAAATGGAGAAGAATTAAGGATAATATAGAACTTGGTTATTTGTAAAGGCGAATTTTATATTCTGCTAGACTGAAAAAAAGTAGATTAGCATAAATAGCATTCTTGTAACCCCTCCAATGTATCTTTTCTGAATGTCTTCAGAGTAGATGTCATATTTCTGCATACATTAGCTTATTCATGTAGACACAGGAGCTGAACCCATTTAAAGGATCATAACCATGAGAGTTTGCAGTGCTCTTCTTATTAGTGATATATTTGGTTACTCTTTGTTTTGATTGTCCATTCCATAGACAATCCCCATGAATAACTTTGCAAGTACATGTCAACTAACCATCACTAGAGTGATAGTAGACTGTTAGGTTAGAGTTATGTTAAGTGTTACTATAAAGACACTGGCTTGAAAAAGTGAGCTACGCGATCTTTTGACGCTTGAAAAAAATAAAGCCCATGAAACTTTATTAATATGACGTGCTGAAATATATGCCAATGTACCTGGGATGAAGACATTTCACACGCAACGCTGGCAGTCTGTCCAATATGTGAAAACTCCTTCCTTCTGCAGAGTTCAGGGGTATCGCTTGTCAACACACGTGTATTCCCTAGTGTAACCATGACAGATTTTACGACAGTAGTAGGAGACAATACTGTTTCCCAACTGTAGGGGGACCCCGAGAGCAAAATTTCAAAAGTAATATAATGCTGCTTTAAATGAATCATAAGAAACAATTACATTAACCCCCGTGCCACTGGCCTCACTCCATTCCCACAGCTCATGACCCCGCTAATAAAACAGTTATTTTAAATTGTAAAACATTTTCACCACCGTTTTTCAAATTTAGCCTTTGATGGAATAAGTGACCTCTTTCCAAAAATCTTACCGACCCCAAACTTTTGAACGGTAAATGTAAAGAACATTTTAAGTATATGCTAATACAAACTGTACTTGCTATGTTTGCATGCATGTTTGAGGCAACATGCTGAGACATCATGCCAGTCAACCACAGCATGGCGCAAAGTCAGGGTCAGAGTTCAGAGGCTTTCCCACATCGCAGGCAGAGTGTGTGTTTCTGCTTGCTGTCACCTCGTCAACATGCACATGACCCCTGACCTTCACAACCTTATTCAAACCATAAACTTTGGTGAAAGGATCAGCAGAGGCGAAGTTATATACAACATACAGAAGGTAAACTAGGTCTAAATGGATTTAGATTCCTATATTAATTGACTTTACTCGCCTTTTTGACAAGGAGCTCATTGTATTTTTCAGTCTTATGTACACTTCATGCTCTACAGTTTATTCAATATGATTTTAAGAAATCCTTGACACTCTTATACTTTAAGAGTTTTTGCAGGGTTTCACAGCTCCATTATGGATGGAGATTAAATAAACACATGGTGCAAGAGGACTCATTACTCGGAGTCTGTTCTCTTTATAAAGTAGCTCAGCATACTGGATTATATTATTCCTAATTAGCCACTAATCACAAGTGGCAAAGGCTGAGTGATTTCAGAGCTCATCATCCCCTTCATAAGTGTTTGTATCCTGCCCCCTCTCATTCGGAACCGTTCTAAAGACCCCGGAGTGTTCCGCAATTTTACATGATTCACTGCAAAAGGGTTGTGAGCAAAGGTTTGGTGCCAAAGCTTTAGCTTTTTATGTGTCTGCATGAGTCATTCTAATTGGTGTGAGGCAGAGTGAAAGTAGCCTTGTCTGAGGGTAGGCAGGGGGCCATTTATGATTTCATAAAATCGCTGTTACTAAGGCAACTAAAGGTAGACCTTTCTGTTAAATGCCTTCAATTCGGTGAAAATAATTGACTTCAATGGGAAGTTCATCCAATAATGACAATTAGTGTTTACCTGTTTGACTTCAGTGGAATTGTAAAGGTAAGAGGTAAAGTGTGTATTTAAAGTGGTGGCCAAAAGTATTAGAACGGTAAGATTTATTTGTCATGTTTTAAAAGAAGTCTCGTCTGCTCACCAAGGCTTAATTTATTTCCAAAATACAGCAAAAACAGTAATTTTGTGGTTTTTTAATTACAATTTAAAATAACTGTTTTCTATTTGAATGGATTTTAAAATGTAATTTATTCCTGTGATCAAAATTTTCAGCATCATTACTCCAGTCTTCAGTGTCACATGATCCTTCAGAGATCATTCTAATATGCTGATTTGCTGCTCAAGAAACATTTAATATTATCATTGTTGAAAGCAGTTGTGTACAGTTCCTTTTCGGGATTCTTTGATCGAAAGCAAGTTCAAAAGAACAGCATTTATCTGAAATAGAAAGCTTTTGCAACATTATAAATGTATTAGACTTTTGAACTGTAGTGATAATGTTACAAAAGCTTTATACTTCAGGCAAATGCTATTCTTTTTACCGTTCTTTTCATAAAATAATACTATTTTGAGCATTTATAATAATAATAATAATAATAATAAATGTTTCTTGTGATCATAGTGGTTTGGCATACATTTCCATTCAACAACAGGTTCTTTACAGTGAAAAAAGGTACTTCAGGTTTCTAAAATGTTCTTCACACTAAGAAAAAAGTGTTTCTTTTAAGAACTGTTCACTGAAAGGTTCTTTAGGGAAACAAAAATGGCTCTTCAATGCCATTGCTGCAAAGCCCCTCTTTTGGAACCGTTATTTCTGTTCCGTTATAACCTTTATTAAGTGAATAGAAACGAGTGACCGGTGCAAAAAGAGTGCAGTTAAGTGGAAGTGTCCCATTCATTTTATGAGAGAATATAACACTTCTTTGCACAATTTTGTGAAATTCCTTTAGTGTCGTACATTTTTATTCCTCTAATGTTCATTGTTCATTTTATCTACTAGCACCTTGACACTCGCTCTGTGTCCATTTTGATGTCAATTGCAGCGTAATATCAAGGGGCTCGGATCTATCAGGGATGTCAGTGGAGGAATCTCAGAGATGTGATTACTCCACTCTTACACATTTCCCCACAGGCTATCAATGGCTGCTTCTCCATGATCTTTGCTTTTGTCTTCTTCAAAGAGCTGGGAAGGGCGGGAGAGGGAGGGCAGACAGTTCGAGAGACAAGGAAGGAACATTATGTGATGTTCCGCACCTTGGAGTGTCTAGTACTTATTCTTGGCTCTTGTCAGCAATCCAAACCCCATGAAGATCTAGTTATAAAGAATTCTTTATTAAAGTTTCTGGTGTTTAAACATAGATTTCATTAATATTTGAGGTTGGTGTTTTGCATTTGCTTTGTTGTTTTGAATATCACTTCAACTAAAACAAATACGTTTGCATTATTTACCTTTTGCATATGTCTGGCTCTGGCTTTTATGTGCATACCGTAATATGTCCAATGTGATTATTCAGTGTCTACAATGGAATTTAACCACTGACCTATGACCAGTGACCATTTTTAGCATAAAATCAGACCAGCTGACATTTCCAAACATATGTTTAGCATGAACTTTCTTTAAAAGCTTTAAACGTTCTTCAAAATTTTTTACAGAATGGTGCATAACATTTTTTTGAACAAAAGCTTTCATTTTTACTTAGTTCTTTGCATGAAATGTCAGGATACAAGTGTGTAACTTTTGTGTTCAGCAAAAGAAAGATCTTCAAACAGGTATGAGACAACTTAAGGGGGGAGTAAATGATGACAGAATTTTCATTTTGAAGTGACACAGTCCCGTCTTCTTCTTCTATTCATACTGGAAAAGCATCCACTTTGCACAAAAGTGCTTTTCTGTTGTTAGCCTCTTTGAAACTAGACAATTGTTTAATTTGTAGTTATTTTTTGACAGTTAGGGGTGATTGTCTTTTGATAGTTAGGGGTGATAATTATCCTGCAGGAAAATTAGATCAGATTGATTATCTCTTCTTTTTTAATGCTTGGAGCCTTCACTAATGTAAGAAAAATTGTTCCACAGACCTGCCCTTTTAAACTTGTTGAATTGTGTAAACCCATTCAAATCAAAACCTACAATATGCTCATGAATTTAGTCTCATTAAGCTGTCAAGTACATGCAAGGTGGGTTGACATAAATAATGTTTGTGTGTGAGATCACTTTGTCGTCTTTACCAACAGTCTGGGTCTGTTTTCTCTGAAAGGCGCAATTGGCAGGCCTGAAGCCAGAGCATTTCCGGCTGTTCTCTGCTGACAGCAGTGATGGGTCTGTAGGGAGCATGTTGTCATCATTCCCCATGCAACCCCTACATGATCATGAAGGCACATGACAGGACAAGTGAGCATGTGTCCTACCTGGAAAATTGTGAAAAGTGAAAATTTCAGATTGCAAGTTACCAAATTGCTAATATTTATTTAGAAAATAAGACATCGTGCAGACAATTACTGATCTCTTCTGTCATCATGGGGAATGGCACTGATCAATGATTGAAATGTCAGATTAAAATGGCATTTGTGTTGTGTTGCATGAAAATATCAAATACTCACTGCGTGTGAGAGAGAAGCGAGTGTTTCAGAGTGTGCTAAATGGCTACAAGTTTAAATCACCTGTCATAATAGCTCAAAGCCCAGTAAGCTGTTTTGCTGTCTACTGCTTTCTAATGGATTAAACTGCATGACACACAAATCAAGGCATGGCTCAGACTTAAATTTGATATGTCAAACTTCACTTAAATATCAGATATGTTGCTAAGCTAACAGCACAGGAATAAATAGTAGACACAAAAATTGTCCAGAGTTCATCGCAGAGCAGATGGCCTTCTCTGATTGTCTTGGTAATGTTGTACTTTAGTTCATAAGATTAGAGCACATTTACATTTTTTTAGGACTTGTGTAAATTTGTCGTAAACGAACATTTAATTAAATTAAATTCACATTGATTTATATATAGCGCTTTTCACAATACATATCATTCAAATCATCTTTACAGAAAATGCATGTCCACATTACAATTTAGATTAGTTTAATCTGTTATCAGAGGTGGCTGTGTCCAAGTAATGTATTTCTGAACAATGCTAACAACAATGTATAATTAAAGGCAGAAACGATGAGTTCATTGAAGTAATTATTATGTTAAACTTGTCCATTACATGTTTTGGACATAATGATAACAATATATTGTAATCAGCAATTAGCATTGGTGCCTGTTGATTCAGAGTTAGATCATCTGAAGTCCTCGCAGGATTTGGAGTCACCTCTTCACAGGTGTTGGGTCATCTGAACTCTTCATAAGAGGCTGGATCCAAACTGGGGCTGGCGTACTCTCTACCTTGGGAGTATCCAGAGATAAAACAGAAAAGCAAATGGAAAATAATTAGCATAGCTCCTGTTCATAACATTTCAAGCTAAGATAATCGTGTGCATTTGATCTGATATAAAAGGTGGAGTCCAAGTAAATAGTTGTAATTCAAGAATGCTTTGGAATATAGACGTAAGATTGGTGTCATTTTAAAGAAGACATTAGGCAGATTGTTGTTGAAGTGAAATGAATTGAGAAAGTGAAACAGAAAAAAAAGTTTGAGTTTATGGAAATATACAATGTAAAAAAAATAATTATTCATATTTTGTATAAAATATATATTTTCAAAACCTGGGCTACTGTAAAACTGCAGAAAAATCAAAGCCAAGAATATAAGCAAGTTGTGTTTAAAATATTAGGTTGATATCTCAAATAATTAGCTTTGCGATTTTGTTTGGGCGCAGTACCAAACTTTTTCACTAGGGCACAACCAGACTCCATTGCTGCCCATATAAGGGTGCTGCCATTTTCATATGTGTTTTGAGTGATATGAACCATTATTTTCACAATTTTCATACAATTTATGAAGTAGAGATCCTATTTAGAAGTAGTATGGGAAGTTTGGCAGATTTGAATTCAACCTCTAAGAAACACTTACAAAGAACACGCATGCGTGTTATAGCTTATTGTAAATGGTAAATTTATAAAAAAAATTGTAATATTTAAAACATTTTCAGACCTTTTTTTCTAAAATAATTGAATGTATGCAATCTTTTGAACTCTTGATATGAAAACAAACTGAGGTTTCTTTTTGTTCATGATTTTTCATGTTCATTGCTTTTTTCAAAATAAAGGTCTGAACATGCTTTATGAGTATGACAATATTCTTGTTGCAAATTGATAAATTAAGGCTCCTGTGTAATTTATTTTGAAAATAACCAAATATGGACACTAGAGATTGTAAGCTTTCAAATGATATATAGTTTGTCAATATTACTTAAGGTCTTTTCTGTTTTAAAAATGGCAAGCGTACCACCTGTGGGATGTGACAGTTAAGGGATTAAAAGATGCATTGTGTGAATGCTAGGCTAAATTCACAGTAATATGTACGCATTCATTCTTAACTAATATACTGAAGTTGTCCCTGTTTGTTTCTTTTCTCTTCACATTCACATGACTTACATTGTTTAACATTTCTGTTGTGAAACAGATATTAAGAATACAAGAATATCAAATATTGTGGGGGGAAATTTGGCAAATCTAATCATTGGTATTAATGTCTATGCTGGTAACGGCCCTGATTTCCACCATGCATGACCCCATGGACTGATAAACCTTGTCATATATCCCAGTCTGAGGGTCAAACTGAGATTTAGCATGTGCATTTGCTTTTATATGAGTGTTTGTTTACTGATACTCTAAATGTTATCATAACTTTAAGGCTGAAACTGCAATTGAGAGAGAATTTGGCCTGTGAATACTGTATGTACACACATAGAATATGACATATTAGATTCCCTTTGTGTACAGAGAGAACAGCCTGACACACTTTCAGTGACCTGGCTCTGTCCTTATGAGAAAGGGAGCTTGGAATCCCCCCTCTGGCATCTGCTTTGTAAACTGCTCGAATTAAACTATTGCAGTGGGATTTGACCTCAGGGATAACTCATATACACCGCAGTAAAATGTAACTGATCTTTGAATGATCTCTAATGACCTGTATGCACATCATGCCTCATTAACTTTTTGTCTTGCATGCGTATAATGTTGCGTTTTCCACAGTCAGCTCTACTGTGTATCGTAAACGACTCTTTAGGGTTTTATTCATGCCCTGTTTACTATGCTAATGCAGCTAGGCTGTGATGACAGGTAGTCAGCATTATAACAAATACAAGACAGGCACAAACAGCAAGTTCACTTGTTGCCATGGAATCTGCAGTAGCTTCCCGAGCCTCTGTTTCTGTCCGGTGGGTTGTGAAGGGATTGAGGAATAGCACTGCGCTAAGCATGATGAGGCTTCGTGTGGGTGATAGTTGTCTTACTTGGATAATGATGGGCTTAATTAGCGACACGCTGACTGCAAGACACAGGCAGTCATCAAGAGAGTACTAATTACAATCATGTAGTCTAGACACACATTCATTTATTACTATGCTGCAAACACATACATGAATGTTTCTTCAACTAATTGGCACTTTTGACCTGGTGGACTTTCAGGAAATTGACTTAAACTCACAATCTCCTTTGGATGTTGCCAAAGGACAACATCCCACATTATATATATATATATATATATATATATATATATATATATATATATATATATATACAGTGTTGAGAAAATCAAAAGAGAGTATAGTATAGTAGTCTCATTTCCACCACACTGTAAAAATATCTCCATGATTTGTAATCACAACATTTTTCTTTTGTCAAAATAACTTAGATAATTGATGTAGTTCAGATAACATACTATTTTGAGTTTCTGATGATTAAATTAATCTCCTTCATTGTATTAATTCAATTTTTCCATTTCAATGAATTCTTATTTTTTTAGGTTAAACCAACAATAGTTTTTAGAGTGCACAATTAAAAAGTTTAATTGTTTGAATAGCACTATTTCAAATAGGCTAAAATATATTTTTTTTATTAAATTGTCTTGCTAAGGCTATTTTCATATTAAATGTCTGCTATTTTATCTCAAGCTGTTAGTGTAAAAGTGGGGAAAAAGACACAACTGTGGGACTGTTTCATTATATTTTATTGATATTTTAGTGATAACTACCATTTAAAAGTTTGGGTTAAGAAAGATTTAAGAAAAAAAATATTCTTTTAGTGTATTCTTTTATTCTTTTATTCTTTTTTGGATTGGATGGATTAAAAGTGAAAAAGACATTTATAATATTACAGATTATTTCTGTTTCAAATAAATGCTGCTTTTTTCACTTTCATCCATTAAATAAATCACTCCTGAAAAAAAAATGCCTCACAATTTACACCAAAATATTAAGCCACAAAAACGGTTTTCAACTTTGATAAATAAGATATGTTTTTCAGCATAAAAATCAGCATAATAGAGGGCTTTCTAAAGGACCATGTGACACTTAAAGGGATAGTTCATTCAAAAATGAAAATTCTGTTTTGTTGGTGAACAGACAGTTGACGATAGCCATTGACTTAGGAAAAGTCACTAGTATGGAAGTCATTGGCTACTATCAGCTGTCTGTTTACCAACATTCTTTAGAATATCTTATTTTGTGTTCATCAGAAGAAAGATTGCAGGTTTCAAACAGCGTGAGTGCGAGTAAATGATGACTTTTTGGGTGAACTATCCCTTTAAGAACATTGAACATGGCATAATTCAAGATCAAAGGTCTAGAACAATTATAAAACAACAAAATCTACATAATTTTTAAGAAGATAAAAAATGGCTCTTTATTGATTTATTCAGTTCAAAATTTCAAAATAAATCTTCATTAAATGTAAAAAAAATAAAAAGTTAGTAAATCGAATAAAGCTGCTAGTTTTAATGGAAATCAACCCCTGGGACAAAAGTCCCCAGAAGAAACACCCATACAAATGAAATCCGTAACTTTGGATTAGCAACAAAAATGTTCAAGTGCAAGTGTGCCAATGTGTTCTGTAATCTTTATCAGCATTGTCATACTGTGATTTGAAATGAGTACCACAGGATTATGTGATCTCAGTGCAAGTGTGGGTGTGTGTTGATGCACTCCAACACTGACCTCAGCCGGGTTTACTTGTGCTGGCCAGCAGGACGTGGAGTCAAGAATGAATTCTCATAAGGCAATTCACGCACATACACAATTAATCATGATGTTAGGAAATTTTAGAACATTAGCAAACTGAGACGCATCATACAGACTTATTATGCATTGATAGTTCTATAACCTCTTTAAGGGCACAGTGTTCCTCTCTCCGACTCTGGCACCGCCAGGATGTGTAAAAAGGGTCAGTTGCTCCAGACA
This sequence comes from Cyprinella venusta, assembly GCA_038021265.1. Classification (NCBI taxonomy): domain Eukaryota; kingdom Metazoa; phylum Chordata; class Actinopteri; order Cypriniformes; family Leuciscidae; genus Cyprinella; species Cyprinella venusta. The sequence goes on along the minus strand of CM075876.1, from coordinate 18,358,077 downwards.
GCCAACAGGATTTATGTCCTCTGTCTGGCTGTGGAGCACACACACACACACACACACACACAACCAAGCCAGCGTAAAGATAACAGAATACAAAGCACACAATTGATGTTTGTCAGATTAAATCCAGACTAAGTGACCTACACATTAAATATACTCTGAATGTGAACAATCAACTCAATGTCTGTGTATATAGTTATTTCAGATAGGTGTTTTGTAATATTTGATATGAGAAGTGTGCTGCAGTATAAGGTTTAAATACAGAAATGTTGCAGTAGGCTACTGGGGCATTTGTCATCTCTGGTCAAGCATCACTTTCAATTGCTTGCTAGATGAAAAACAGCTGCTTATCTCCCAATAGCCAGGTGGAAGCTTCTTGTCAACTGCAGAATACAAACATTATCGTGACTCCACTCCTGAACAACTGTGGCACTACCGTTAGGCACTGATGCGTACCAACCTTCAGGTTCTTGATTGATTGATTTGACTATTGAAACAATTAATAGAAGTTTTTGCATGATAATAAATGAAACATACCGGACAGAACAAGCATCAGATGGTAACAAGTTTGAGTTTAAGCTATATAAAACATGCAACAGAATTTTTGGTAAATACAGATAAGTGAAATTATTTTCATGTCATGGAACATAACATAATATCATGGAAGACATATATGTAAGCAATAAGGTACGAGAGGCTGTTAGGCACGACGCGAAGCGGAGTGCCTGCAACCCCTTCAGCCGTTACTTATTCACGATACAGCACTTGCCTCGAGTACCTTAATGCTTTTATAAAACGGTTGCCACACAATATTTAAGTAAAAAACAATGTATTAGTGCAACTTTCTTGAAGTAAAGTGACTAAAAGCCTTCCTTCCGCTATAAAAAATAGTCCCTGAGCGTGAACAGCAACAATGTTCCAATGTGTAAAATGCATGAAAGCAGTGTAATGCAGCGATCAATAGAACCGTTGACTGAAGCGGTCATAGCCGTGTTTTATTGTAAATAAAGCACAGCTCTTGTCCAATCAGAATCAAGGATTCGAACTAACCGTTTATATATATATATATTAGGGCTGGGCAAGTTAACGCGTTATTATCGCGTTAACGCATTTCTTAATTAATGCCGACAATTTTTTTAACGCACGTTAACGCAGTTTTTTTTTTTTTTTTCAATATTTTTTTAAAGTCCGTTGCTGACTGGCTCTGAATGTTGATGTCCTGATAACTATTTAGATTCTGGAAACACACAAACAGCGAACCGAGGATCAGTCTGTCTTCCAATGATTTGTGCTGGCTGCGCGTCGTGTACAAAAAGTTATAATTCAACGTCGGCAACGGGTGGGCGCGTGTGTGAGGCGAGCTTGACCGCAACAGTTTCACAGGAACGCACCCGTCCCGCTTGTCGCTGCACCTTGTGCTTGACCACTTCACCTCACTCTAAATGCTGATTTATACTTCTGCGTCGGACCTACGCCAGAACCTCTACGTGGTTTTCATTATACTTCTGCATCGTTGTCCGCGTTGACGCGCAATTACGGGAGCATATGAAACCCGGGGAGCGGTTCTAGCGATCACATCGCTTGAGGTATTGACGCGTTGTTACATTTTTGGAGAGGTGCACGTCAGGGTACGCGCGCTACACACAGCCTACGGCGTAAGTTCGATGCAGAAGTATTAGGCTTTACCTCTGTGTAATGTAGCCTAGTGTACGTGGGAAACCATGACCAAAACTAAGCTACTATCAGAGAAGTAACGTTGGTAGACTTATATCTGTAGTAGTGGTCATGACCTCTGACTACATTGACTGTTTCTGCTGCTCCCTGATAAAAGATACTACCTGTTGATACCTGTTCAGAAAAAAAGAAAACTGGGCTCGTTTTAACTATAAAAGGTAATCCCCTGTGCCAAATAGCTTTGTTTTAATATTTGATTTGATTACATTAATATTTAAGTTGAGATTTACAATAAATATTTTATTGCTACTGTAAAAGAGAATACTGCTGGTATAAAGCACCTTATTTGTTTAAAGTTTTTGGAAACCACATGTTATTGCACTTTTATGTATATAGACATGTATGTATAGTACATTTAAATCAAAAGTGTAATACATTACTTTAGAATTCATTATTCAATTTTCCGCGTAACAATGCGATTAATCGCGATTAATCGCAAGAAATTCATGCGATTAATCGCGATTAAAAAAATTAATCGTTGCCCAGCACTAATATATATATATATATATATATATATATACAGTATATATATATATGATGCTAAAGGTAAAGCGTCAGTTAGATGACACCCTAGGATCGTCATCTAACTGACGTTAAAGGGTTCCTTAAAACGTTGGATGTTGACGTATGGTCAAGTTAGATGATGTCTTGGGATGAGAATGTGTTGGTGACGTACATCCACAGAAACGGATTGTTGTTTATAGATTTCGAGTAAAAATGTGAGCTCATTTAAAAATTGAAATTCAACATTAATCATTCATATTATATCAGTATGCATTCATAAATAGAGTACTTCCCACTTCTGCTTAATTTAAATGTTAAAAATGTGTACAGTATAGTAATTGGCCAAAATATTGATTTGATTTTGTACATTAATTACTGTTTTACTGTCATTTTTTTTATTGAAAATTTAATTTTTGTACTGTAACTTACTCCATACAGTGCGACAGCATGTTGTTTCAAAAGGACAACATGTTCTAGATAAACTCAGTATCTTTTCCTAGAAAGCAATAGTGGATATTTTAATAGTTTTTATAGCCTTGGCTTCATGGTGTGTGTCTGTACAGAAATTGACTTTAATATAAACCTAGCCTGAGAAATATTCACTGAGTAAAACTGACTCTAGTCCTGTGCACTACGTATACTTGTTTAGACTGAAAACTGTTTGTGTGTGTCATGGAGACGTCAGTGGAGAATAATGCCCTTTCCTGAATTCTATGAAAGTACTCAATCCTCATATCCACTTAGGGAGGAAAACAGCACAAGATGACTGATCCCTCTTTCACATTCTCCACCTCTCTCTCTCTCTCTGTGTCTGTCTGTCTTTTAGAGTGCACCATGCAAAGTTTACATCTGACAGCTAAAAGCTGGATGTCTGGTCAATAATTGATCCTATATCTGAGTGTTCCTCATGCTCTGGAGAGAAAGAAACCTCTGACCATCTCTCTTATCTATCTGTCCATTCCCTCCCATATCGCTCCTTTCCCTCATCCCTCCTTTTCTCTCCATACCACTCTTTTTCTCCCTGTCTCATTCACTTCTTTCCCCTTCCCACACACATTTGCCCCCTCCCTCCCTGTGATGTGTAAGAAAGTGCGTCACTGATGGCAGTTTATTCCCGGCATTCCCTCAGGCGGCCAATGACTCTTCATCTGTACTTTCATTAATGATCCATTCTGACAAACTGTCAACAAGCACTCAAACCTGCTTGCACACTCACAAGCAGACAATACTTTCATGTTCATAGCATTCCCACATAAAATTTAAACACAAACACACTCATGTGCTTGAAGCCCATTTTGAGCATGAGCGAATGAACAAGTACATGGTCATTCACATGGGTGCTGAAATCTATTTTCTCCTTTGAAGTATTAACACACACTTGCATGCAATTAGGAATGCATAGCCTCACACAGACAGGAGTATTCATTACATTCATTAAACATGACCTGTCTACAGAGACAGACAACTGTAATGTTAAAGGAGAACTCTGGCGCAAAATGAACCTTTGGTCTAATAAAACATTGGTACCTAGTTAACCGTTCTCAGAGATTTTGTTTTCATGATAATCAAATATAATGAGTTTTATCTCTAAAATCTGTTTAGCTTATAACGCTAGTATATGGGGGCATATAATAAGTAAAAAGAAATCGCTAGTTAATACCACTAGCAAGGCACAGTAAACACAGTAACATAACGAGGGTCCCTACATGCAAAACGAAGCATTGAGAACTTTGTAAGTGTAAAGACTGTTTAATAAGATGATACTTTATAAAGACAGTCCATTTTGCTTATACAGGCGGCGGGAAAACAGTCAATCTTTGGAAAACAGTCTCGATAAGTCAAACCACGAACGACGTGCCAAGTAAGCTGAACTGTATGAAAGGCGTTTGTGGTTCGACTTGTCGAGACTGTTTTCTGTTGGAGCTCTAATGATGCGTGACAGTCACAAAGATTGCTGTGAAAATCACCTGTTCCGATTTAGCACGACAAAAAAGGCTCGACATTAACGATTAAGTGGACTTTTTGAAGGGGCAAATGAAAGATAATTTTATTTGCCCAACCGGAGAAGTATAGCTACAAACATACAATTTGCTACTGTACCTGATGTGACCAAATCAGCATATTAGAATGAGGATCATGTGACCCTGAAGACTGGAGCAATGGCTGTTATAAAAATTCAGCTTTTCTATCACAGGAATAAATTCAGTAATAAACTGATAAAATAGAAAACAGTAATTTTAAATTGTAATAATATTTTATAAACATTACTGTTTTTATTGCATTTTTTATCAAATAAATATAGCCTTCATGAACATAAAATACCTCTTTCAAAAATATTAAACTACCTTACTGACCCCAAACCTTTAAATATGGTAATGAATCGTAAAATATACCAAAATGCATGGTGCATCATCATATTTATTTACCATTTAAGAGAATTTTGTTTTAGTGTATCTATCCGGGAGCCATGTGTGGTCTTTTCCACTTACTGTTATCCTTTTTTCCCAGGTGATGGGTGTCATTTGAGTCCCCTGTGCAAGCTAATAGATCTGCCCCATGCTGACCTCATCAGGCCCTTTAACCTCTGTCTCTAAAAAGCAAATCAACAAGCTGCCAGCTCACATTTAATGGTCTGCACTGATCTTTACATTGTTTCATTTATACAAACCCTCCCCTCACACCTTAGAGTTGTTTACCTACAAGAAAGTTCTCAATTGAACATAGAGCATTTCATAGAAAGGGTTTTAAATATGAAATGCTTACAGTGTCGCTGACTCACCGATGCTTACAGTGAGAGAATGTCATTTCAACCCTCAGACCCATCAATTATTTTACATCTTTTATAATCTTACTTGGTATGTGGCATTTAATGTATATGCATGCATTCCTTAAAACCGTTACATCAGAAGTGAATATCTGTCACCGATTACATAATGCACATAAAATTAGGCTTTCTAAAGAAGATTGCAGGTTTGATTGTTTACTAATTGTTGCATAATCACAGCAGGGACATGAAAAACAACCACACAAAAGATTGTTTTACTGTAATAAATGGCACTATGTGCTTAATCATAAAGCATTAACTAAGGATTTTCTCAATCCTTTTTCACATGACCTCATCAGAGGAAGTGGAAAGAGCACCATGTACGTAAACTGTTACGATCACAACGTGGGGATGACAGATATTCCTAGCATTCTCATCCTAGAGCGTCATATAGTGACGCTGGATATTCTGAGGTAAAACTTGTACTAATGATACATTGTTTATTATGAGCACATCGGATTCATCACTGTATTGTAAAATTGTTAAAATTTTATTTCAGTATTTGTCTTAAGTTTTATTTTTAATTAAATATATTAGGCATACTTGACTTTTCTTTTTGGTCATGTACACACTCTAGCTAAATTCGGTTGCAAAATCACTTTTTACTGCGTAATGTTCTGTAAACACATAGTTAAGTAATTTACAGAAGTGAAAACCACATTTTATTACTGAATTAATTCAGGTAGTGACAACGGTATTTACAAAACATTCTATGCAGTGTACAGATTAGTATGGAACCAAGCTGACATTAACTAGTTGAACACGCATCAGAGATGTCTCTTTTTTATGTGCAAGAAAATCACAGGAGGTACAAGCTTTGACTCATTTGTGTTACCAGATCTTGCTAGAAAAAAAAAAAACAAGTTTAGGTTCACATGAACTTGAGCACATTTAAAAACAGCCAGTTGACCAAAGTGCTTAAATTGGTCATATAATGGTAAACGTGCTTTTTCAGTGCCTCATATAATGAAAAAAAAAAAAAAAAATCATTCAGTTTTTTTTTTTTTTTTAAGAATCAGTACCAACTATTCGTGGCCAGGTAATTAAAGTATATTACAAACTTTTCATTTAGACCCTAAAGAATCAAATTAACTCAATGTACCTTATTTTGAGATGTTGAAACAGTGGTAGGCTATTTGATATGTGATGACTTAACATGTGGATTTGTGAAATGGAAAAAGAATGCAGGGTCTCGACTCTCGAGAAGCATCATCTTGCAACTTGACATGACATTTTAAAAACATGGTGGTAATGTGCGAGAGGCTAAAAAGCAGAGAAACGCAACAGTCAAAGACGTCCGTCTATATTTACATAAGACACGATTGAAAAGCAGTGCAGTGAAACGATAAAATCCCAGTCTGTGTGAACCAACCCTTAGAGGGAGGTTGTATAACACTGGCGATATATCCTTGAGTTCTCAAGCTGCCATTAGTCACTGTCAATCAATGAGCTGTGACGTAAACTTAAGTGTGTGTGCTTGTATGAAAGACAATAGTGCTGGTCCTTTTCTGACATCAATTTTTGCTTATAGCTTACTGTAATATTATTTCATAAACATTCAATCACACAGTGAGAAATACAAACAAACAAAAAACAAATAGGTCTACACCAATCTTCATATTACATTCTCTCCTTCCTAAACTGATCTCTAGTTTGTGTGATGTAACATGTCCCTTCGTACAGATCCATAACCGCAGCCCACTGTCAAATGAATAAATAAATACCGTCCTCTACAAACAAAGCATAAATATTCATTCATTGATGCAGCTTACATAAGACTATCTAAGCCACCCGACACTCCTAGACGCGTGTGTTGGGCGCGTGCATGCGATGAGGAGAGACGTTTGATGTCTTTGAGGTTCCCTCTCTCTCTCTCAAGTGAGTCATAGAGATATTCTGCCGCAGGGCTCACTAAGGGACGGCAGGTGGCCTTAAGCACTCTCTCCCTCTCTCTCTTTCTCTCTCTCCATCAGCCCAGATGTCCTCCTGTTCACCCTTCTGTCATCCCTCTCATTCTTCTATTTGTCCCTGTAATCTCTCATCAGTTCTTTATTGCGTCTGTTTCCGTAGTCTAATTCATCCTAATATTCCGAAATGCTCAAAAAAGGTCAGTCACTCTAAAAGCTTTGGAGCACCGGCAACCTTGATTGTCCCGAAGAGCTTGTGGATGGACAATTTTCTGACATCACTTACAGACTGTAATTCAGAAGAAAAAGCAACTCTATTTATTTGTCCACATGGAGGGTTTTATTTCGGTTTAGTGCAGGGGTCAGATATAACAGTAAATGCAATTCATCATCATAAGGGCTATATCTTAATCTCCTTGTGCTTTTTCAAGGACAGGTTATGTGAAAGCATTTTATTAATCCAAAAGAAAGTTTTCAGAGAAAATAAAAATCTAAAGTTTATGGCAGTTCAACTTTAATAGAGTTTTCTTTTAATCTTGGTAGCTTTTTGAATTTGCTCGTTCTTGACTGAGAGTTTAATTTCTAAAAACATTTTAGATTAAAGAGTTCCTGAACAATAAAAGCCTCAAGAACAAATGAAGACTTCCCGAACTCCTGACGTTGAGAAATGTATTGCAGAGTGCTGTTTGAAATTGCAGACGGATTCTAAATGATGCCTTTGCTCTTGAGTGCATGACACCGGTAAAAGGTCATTACAGTATTTTATTCTTGTTTGGATGTAGAGGTGTACGCTCCCTTCAAGCCAGCAGAAAGAGGTGAGGCAGAAGGCTTATCGCAGGAAGCGCTAAATCATCTTAGCGACAGAAACGGCTCTGCTGGATTTACAGAGAGTCAAATATTTACACTAGGTATGCTCTGACCCTCTGTCTTCGCTTAGTTTATTGCCCTTTTTAAAACTTTCTTGGTTTTTTTTCTTTCTTTTGGTGGCCTGAAATGTTTTAGATCCTTCCTGTGTAAGACACAGGGGAAGCATTATAAACTGTTTTATTAGATATTTTTAGAGGAAGCCAAAATATTTATCTGAGGCTCCAGAGATATTCGAGGGGATGTCCATTCTGAAAAATGGATGACACTTTTAGGACAGTTTCCATTCAGAAAGATCTTTTTTCATTTTCTTCTCTTTTCTCCCCACTTTTTTTCTTTCTCATTCTCTCATTCAGTGTATTGTTTGTCTATGGAGGCCATACAGTACATATGATTGTTGTGCAGGGGTTAGAATACATGACAGGTTGAGCCATGGATCCTGTGAAGGTGGAGGATAACATCTGGTGATGTATCCCAGTCATATTATCACTCTATTTTGTAATTAAAAAGTGTAAAAAAATATTATTTGTAATGTAATGAAAATTATTCAGTCAAATGTGACAGTCAACAAACATAGCTAGTTTAGATATGGGCTCTATGCACGGCGGTATTTCCGGTGAAGGTGTAAGGATGCTCGATAACTTCCGCCAATCGTAGAGTCCAATGCAATAGCGAGAATTTATATTGAATTTTATACTCCATGGTTATACTAAAGAAACGTTAGTCACAAAAACAGATAAGAGACACCCTTTGTTGTGTTTATGCTTCTTTTTAAAATTATATTAAATAAACAAATTACATCTAAACGTATGTACATTTCGTTTCAAAGACGGGAGGAGTAAATTTTGAAGACTCTGCCATAATCCTGTTTTCCTTGGTTTTCCTCCGCTTTAATCTCCACAACCGGAAATGGACGAGCATCCTTGCGTCAAGTATGGAACTTATGCGTGCATATAGCCCATTTCATGTGTTCTTCTAGCTCAAGCACACCTGGTTCAACTAATTAAGCCCTTGATTAGTTGCATCAGGTGTGCTTGAGACAACACCTGTTTTGCAGATTTGTGCTGTTGTGAGGAAATCTGTTCTCGGAGTTGAATAGTTTTGAGACTGCATAAGTCATTAAAAGTTGGATTTTCAGTTGAATTTTGGGAAATCAATAGAAACGTTTGTTGTGTTGAGCTATTTCAATGAAATGTGTTTGATTTGTTCATTTCAAACAGCTGAAAGTCTGTACATTTTGCCAAGTAAACCTGAATTGCAACTGAGGTTGAATAATTTTGATTACAACTGTAGAATATCAATGTTGAAAATGGTTGTGCTGCTTATATTTTTGCGGAAACCATATGTTTTTAAGGATTCTTTGATAAATAAATAAGGGCTGTCAAACGATTAATCCCGATTAATCACATCCAAAATAAAAGTTTGTGTTTACATAATACATGTGGGTGCACTGTGTATAATTATTTTATATATATAAATACACACACACGCATCAATATTTAAGAAAAAAATATTATTTATATGTAAAATATTTATATTTATATATGATATAAATTATATATAAATCCATATAAAGTATATACATGTAGATATTTCTTAAATATATACAAGCATGTGTGTGTATTCATATATATATAAAATAATTATATACAGTGCTCCCACATATATTATGTAAACACAAACTTTTATTTTGGATGCGATTAATCGCAAGTAATCGTTTGTCAGCCCTAAAATAAATATATATGTTTTTTAAACAGCATTTATTTAAAATAGAAATCTTATGTAACATTACATTTATTCATTTAGCAGATGCTTTTTTTTAATCCAAAGCTTGTTTTAACATAAAACACGAAGACTAAGAGGACTAAAGGAACATTGCTGAACTATCCTGTAACTGTAAGACACGGATACACATTCTCCACCCCAAAACACATAGCCTGACATGAAATATGCTAATTCCCAAAGTAGCCTATATAGCAAGAAAGCGACACAAAGCAGAGAGTATCAATATGTTTGTTTTAAAATACAGTGTCTTCTTGAGATTTATGCTGAGATACTGATTTGTTTTTGAATGACTGTGTGCAGTAAAAATAAATCAAGAATGTCATTTGTGAGCCTAATGCAGAAAATGACATCAGGCAGGTAATGTCAGCCTGCTCTCATGTCTAACAATTTATGCTTGACAGGCCAGAATCTACTCCCAGGAATAATGAAGCTGCATGTTTGCATGTGTTTATAGTATGTTGAATAATCCTCACTACAATTAACAGCTTATTAGCCTATAAAATGTGCATACTTTTCACTATCAGTTTTCTTATGTATTTCCATTTGTTTCTGCTAATTGCTTACAGATTTATATTCGAAATATTTTGGATTCTATAATAAGCAATATTCCTTTGAATTAATTCAATACATTATTGTAGTTAAAGATGAATGTGTGTGATTGTTTTCTGTGCGTGTGCGCGTCATTGCGTGCATTTGTAGGAGGTGTTCTCGCAATGATTGGAGTTCTGATAATTAATATAATCATTTACAGGTTTACACATGCTGATTGTGGATGTACAAGTGTGGAAAATTCTGGTTATTCTGTGAATCTTTAAGTAGCCTTATTGCATTGAGAACAGAAAAACTCTTCCTTCAAACAGAAGAGAAACAGAAATTTCTCTTCCTTCATTACTCTCTGTCTCATTTCCAGTGTGTGTTTATCAATTTTGTTAAACTAATATTTGTCATTCGACCACGTGTACACACCCACACACATCTGGAAGCTCATTATACAAACTCAAACCTCTGCTGCACTGCATGTTGTTCTAATAGTTACACAAAGATCTCTTGAAGTAAACTGTTGACAGCTATTAGTGCAGTTTATGCGGGACGTGCGGATTGTGTGTCCCAAAAGGACAGGTTAAAAGCACCATGTTCGTTCATTCACTTACTCACTCAGTCCAGTTCAATACAGTTTATTTCTATAATGCTTTTTGCAAATAATACTTTTCCAAAGCAGCTTTACAAGGAAAAAAGCCCCATGTGAGTAAAGCAAGACAACTCTGGAATGGAACAATCTCTCTAAATGTTTAAATAGATGAGGCAGTAACTTTTGCATGGAAGACTTGCTTATTTATTTGCTATTTCCTAAAAAAAGAAATGTAGTCCATATAGTCCTTGAACACTGAACTTTTGAGAAATGCTTTTACCATGCTTAGCTTAGTTTTAAGTTCAGAAAATGCAGTTCTGGATATCCTAAAAATGTCAGCTACATTTCGTCTCTCTCTCTCTCTCCTCTTAATGCTGAAAGCCTCCTGTAGTTCTGAGGTACTGTGGTTTCTTTAGTAATCTACTGCTGAGGTGCGGAAATCAAGAGAAAGACACAGACATGAGAGACAGACCAAGACCGCAAATGAAAAGATTTTCCTTCACTTTTTTAGCTTAGTGCTTCTTTACCTAAATATCTGTATGTGTGGCTGAATATGAGACTTTTAGAAAGGGATTCGAAAGGATGTTACCTGTAAAAACTAGGAAAACAGAAGTTCACAGATTTTTACAAATACAAAGGGATGAAAGCCTTTATTTCTCATAATGTGTCTTCATATTTTGTAATTGTGAACTGTGTTTTTGCATCTCACAATCGGACTTTAAATCCCAATTGTGACTGTTTCACAAAGTGCCAACTGCCAAGTCAACATGACATCATGACTTTTGCGTAAACATACACGCCACTTTCGTGTCAAGTGGCGTGTTATCTTTACGCATTTTGAGCTATCCGCGTGTATCCGCGTGTATGCGTGTATGTCTACGCCATTAATGTCTTAGTGATTCCGCATGTCTGTACACGGCGTCAAATGTCCGCGCGAAACGAAGCAAAATCTAGATCTACATCTGGGGAGTGATCTTTTTTTTTCCCTAGGATGGTAAGGGAACAGTCATAAATGCCATTAACACCAGTGACGGTTAGGTTTAGGGACGGGGTTGAGGTAAGTCATATATTTATATATACAGTAATAACGTTAAGTCAAGGGCATTCATAAACACGCTAAAAAGCGATTATGCATCTTGATAGCATGCCAAAAATGGAAATACGAATTGGCGTGTCATACACACGCTACTAAGAGATCAGTCTGGCCAAGTATACAGAGGTGGACAGTAACAAGGTACATTTACTGGAGTACTGTACTTAACTTTTTGAGTATCTATACTTTATTTGAGTATTATTTCTTCTGGAAACGTTTACTTTAACTTCATTACATTCGGATTGACGTCAGCAAAATTTGTAACCACATTACAACATCTGTCCAACGTTAGAGATTATTTGACATTGGATTTTCATTCCAAATTTTCATTTTCAGTGTTGGGTTTGGTCTTCTAAACACAAATTTTGTCATTGTTTTGGAGCACACTAACTCATTGATAACAGTAAGGCTGACACATTCATACTAAAAGCCAAAAAACTTTAAATAGGGCACCATTTGAGGGAACAGCCATTTGTGTCTAAGAAACCATTGTGGATGTTATTGAGTGCACTTATTCAATCTCACATTCAATCCCACTACTGGAACTGTGTTCTAGAATAAATTTGATATTGATATGAGAGTAGGTAGGTAGGCAGGCATAGATTCAGAATCTCAAGTATACTGTTATTATTACACTGCATTAATAATAAAACAATGCATTTACTTTTTACTTCTGATACTTAAGTACTTTTAAAAAAGAGTACTTCTGTACTTAAGTAAAAATCGGTTTTAGACCTTAGTAATATTTGATCAGTATTATCTGTACTTTCACTCAAGTAGGGAAGTTGTGTTTGTCCAACTCTGATGACTATTTGTTATTTGAAACTCAAGTCATCATCTAATCCTATCATATTTTTTATGGAATATTTCAGTGTTTATTATAAATAGTTATTCATGCATATCAATATAAATATTAAAAAAAAATCGTAAAAAAATATTTTATCGAAATAACTTTCCCTCTCAGTTGCTGCAAAATCTTTTTCTTTCTGATGACTTGTTTACTGGTGACCCTGCTACACTATTATTAATTTTTTTTTTGTTGTTGTTGTTGTTGTAAGTTTCACTTGAAATCACATCATAGTGGTCTATTGCAACATCTTTTTATGCTGACTTTAACTTTTGAATGGCATGCAGCAGAGACCAACCGAAAGACGTTAAGCAGCCAAACCCTGACCCGTTGATTCAAGCATGCTTTAAAACAGAGCCTCCTGATGAGGGATGACCTCGCTTTTTTTCCCATGAAAAATACCATGCATTCCCCAAATATCTGTTTACAACAATTTGCTTTGATCTTGCTTGCACACACAAACAAATACACTCCAATATTCTGATTTGTTTCAATTAACCAGTCTCATCTGTGCTAGTGGAAAACTTGCATAATCTAATTTGCATGACAGTGGTATTCAGTATGTGTGTCAGAGCGAGAGAAACCAGGTTCCTTATCTCAGTATGGACAGATATTTATTCAAGGCTTTGAAATGAGACACAGACTAACACAGACGTTTGCTGTGATCCACTCTAATGAGAGCACGAATCATCTTCCTCATCCAAATACTTAAATGAGAGCTGAAGGAAGAGCTGTAAATGAACAAAAATAAAATGCATTTGTTTGTTTGTTTGTTTGTTTGTTGTTGGTTTTTATCATAACAATGGATGTCAATTGGGTCCAATGTATAACTATATAGCAAAATTTAAATTTTTGGGAATTGAATATAATAGCGGTGCTCTTAAAACATGTCCTCAAGTCCACAATAGTTTTTGGAATAGGTTTGGAAAGAACTTTAATTTAATTCAAACAAAACGTCTCGGTTACAGATGTAACCCTCGTTCCCTGAGTAGGGAACGGAGACGTTACGTCAAGGAGTGACGGAGAATGGGGGTTTCGCACAGAAAGCCAATCCTCTTCGAGTATTTAACAACGAGCCAATGGCGTGAAAATGCCATGGGTCTGCGGAATTTGCATAGCGTACTCCGCCCACCATGTGGGTATAAAAGGAGGAAGCAGACGCAACCGCAGTATGTCTTCGCTGAGGAGCCAAGACTGATCTCAGGCGTCACCCAGCGGTACAGCAGAAGTGGCAAGGAGACGTAACGTCTCCGTTCCCTACTCAGGGAACGAGGGTTACATCTGTAACCGAGACGTTCCCTTTCGTAGTCACTCCGAGTTACGTCAAGGAGTGACGGAGAATGGGGGTCTATGCCATCACGCCATCTTCCAGCTGTCTTCCAGTGCTCTGCGAAAGTCTAGACCTCTAGCACAATATTACAAAAAGGTCCCACTTTGACACAGAATTACCAAGGTACACTGGGAAACATATCCCGGGAGGGACATGCTACCAGATGCCTACCGAAGGGAGGACTTACAAAACACATATGGCCACTGGGGCTGCATATGGAGAATACTGGAGCGCCAACCGCAGGTGGCAACTAGCTCCAGGGGTGGCAGATGGCTTGCCAAGGGAAGACACATGCTCAGAGAGGCTTACAGTGGATAATACACATGAGACAGTTACCAAAGGGGAACCGTGCACATGGAGGCACTTAGCCGGCACCAGAGCAAGCGCAGTGGTGCCCGCATCATAAGTGCTGGAGGACTCAGGGCTCCAAAGAAGGACAACTGAGGAAATATCGCACTTATCCAATCTGAGGAGTGGAGTGGCGAGCAAGCGAAGACACTCAAGCGGTTCCAGCACTAGCGGAGGCGAGTACGTGAGAGGAAACTGGCTCGATTCGCAAATTATAAAATCTTGCGAAGGTGTTAGGTGTCGCCCAGCCTGCAGCTCTGCAGATGTCTGTTAGCGAGGCGCCATGCGCTAAAGCCCAAGAGGAAGCCACGCTCCGAGTGGAGTGGGCAGTCACACCAAGGGGGCACGGTCGACCTTGCTGCTGGTAAGACAAAACAATGGCGTCCACTAACCAGTGAGACAGCCGCTGTTTTGAGAGAGCCCTTCCCTTCTGGCTCCCCCCATAACAAACAAAGAGCTGATCTGAGGTCCTGAAACACCGCGTCCTGTCAACGTAGGTGCGGAGTGCACGCACCGGACAGAGCAGTGCCAAGGCTGGGTCTGCCTCCTCCAGGGGCAGCGCTTGCAAGGTCACCACCTGATCCCGGAAGGGAGTTGTGGGAACCTTGGGCACGTAACCGGGCCGGGGTCTCAGAACAACGTGAGAGTAAGCCGGCCCGAACTCTAGGCACGCTTCGTCAACGGAGAATGCGTGCAGGTCCCCTACCCTCTTGATGGAGGCCAACGCAACCAGGAGAGCTGTCTTCAAAGACAGGAACTTAAACTCAACCGATTGCAAAGGCTCAAAGGGAGGCCTCTGCAGAGCATTTAACACTACCGAGAGGTCCCAAGTGGGCACGAGGGGAGGACGAGACGGATTTAGCCTCCTCGCTCCCCTCAGGAACCTGATGACCAGGTCGTGCTTCCCAACGGACTTACCTTCAACTGCATCATGAGAGGCGGAAATAGCCGCAACGTAAACTTTGAGGGTGGAGGGCGACAGCCTACGCTCCAACCCGTCCTGCAGGAAGGAAAGCACAACACCGATCGAGCATCTCCTGGGGTCTTCTCGACGAGAAGAGCACCAGTTGACGAAGAGGTTCCACTTCAACGCACACAGGTGTCTAGTAGACGACGCTCTGGCGGAAGTGATGGTTGCTGCCACCGCAGGTGGTAGCGAACTCAAACCTGCCTCGTGCCGTCCAGGAGCCACACATGTAGCCTCCACAGATCGGGACGAGGGTGCCACAGAGTGCCCCGTCTCTGAGTGAGCAGATCTTGTCTCAGAGGAATAGTCCAAGGAGGTGCTGTCGCGAGGAGCATGAGTTCGGAGAACCACGTCTTGGTGGGCCAATAAGGGGCTACCAGCAGGACCTGCTCCTCGTCCTCCTTGATCTTGCACAACACCCGTGCAAGGAGGCTCACTGGGGGAAACGCATACTTGCGTGGGCCCCGCGGCCAGCTGTGCGCCAGCGCATCTGTACCGAGCGTTCCCTCGGACAGGGAATAAAACTGGACGCAGTGGGAAGAGTCCCGGGAGGCAAACAGATCTATCTGAGCTTCCCCGAACTGGTCCCAGATCAGCTGGACCGTCTGGGGATGGAGTCGCCATTCGCCGGAGACAGGGCGGATCCGTGACAGCTCGTCGGCTGCCAGGTTCCGGGCTCCAGGAATGTACACAGCACGAAGGGACCTCAGGTGCTTCTGACTCCATAGTAGGAGGTGGCGAGCGAGCTGCGACATCCGACGTGAGCGTAGACCCCCCTGGTGGTTGATGTACGCTACTGTAGCGGTATTGTCTGAGCGGACAAGTACGTGTTGACCCCTGAGCAGTGCTCGAAAGCGGTGCAGGGCCAGGCGTACTGCCAGCAGCTCGAGGCAATTGATGTGCATGAGGCGCTGGGGTCCTGTCCAGGAACCCGCGGCTGCATGCCCATTGCACATGGCACCCCAACCCGTGGTAGATGCATCCGTGGAGACAACGAGATGCCTGGAAACTCGCTGGAGAGGGACACCTGCCCGAAGAAAGCTGAGGTTCAACCACGGGAAGAAGGTTCGGCGGCACGCTGGAGTTACTGGAACCCGGAGCGAGCCACGATGCCATGCCCACCTCGGGACTCGATCGCGAAGCCAGAGCTGAAGCGGTCTCATATGAAGCAATCCGAGTGGCGTAGCCGCGGCTGCGGATGCCATATGCCCCAGGAGCCTCTGAAAGAGTTTCAGTGGAACCGCACTCTTGCCCTCGAACTGTCGAAGACAAGTCAGCAGTGAGTGTGCGCGCTCGCTCGTAAGCTGCGCGGACATGGCGACCGAGTCTATCTCCATGCCAAGAAAAGAGATCCTCTGCACGGGGCAAAGTTTGCTCTTCTCCCGGTTGACCCGAAGGCCCAGACGGGCTAAGTGCTGAAGCACTAGATCTCTGTGTTCGCAAACCTGTTCTCGAGAGTGAGCCAAAATTAGCCAATCGTCGAGATAGTTCAGGATGCGAACCCCGTGTTCGCGAAGGGGAACAGGGGCTGCCTCGGCGATCTTCGTGAAGACGCGAGGGGACAGAGCTAACCCGAACGGGAGAACCGTGTACTGATATGCCTGGCCTTCGAAAGCGAACCGAAGAAACGGTCTGTGTCGAGGCAATATGGAGACATGAAAGTACGCATCCTTCAGGTCGATCGCTGCAAACCAATCCTGATGCCGAACACATTCGAAAATGCGTTTGGCCGTGAGCACAAAACGTGCAGGTCCAGGATCGGTCGTAACCCACCGGTCTTCTTGGGGACAATGAAGTAGGGGCCGTAAAAGCCGGACTTCACCACGGCTGGAGGGACCGTCTCGATTGCACCCTTCTCCAGCAGGGTCGCAATCTCCGCTCTCAAAACCGGGGCATTGCCATCGATTATAGTGGAGCGAACTCCCCTGAAACGGGGAGGAGATCGTGCGAACTGAATCGCGTAGCCGAATCTGATCGTTCTGATGACCCAGCGGGACAGACCGGGGAGCTCGAGCCAAGCTCCGAGGAACCGAACCAGCGGGGTCATACGAGCCACAGACGTCCCCCCGGAGGGGCAGCGGGGCGGAGTGACTGGCATGCGCACGGGAGATACCACATGCGGGTGCGTAGTCGAGCTCCGCTCCCCGACAGAAGAGACCAGGGAAGGACCAGCGTTCCACGGGGGTCTGTTCTGCCGGGGGTCTGGCGACAGAGGGGGAGAGGAGCGGTGCGGTCCGGGGACGACGCACGCTCCTCTCCGCACCCTCAGAGACAGAGGGGAATGAGCGGGGCGACACTGTGGAGCGTCGTGCGCGCTCATTCCGGTCTGTGTGCTCAGTGATAGTATAAAGTCTTTCTTTAACGCACTCAACCCGTCTTATTATTATATATATTTTTTTTTTTTTTTTTTTGAGCAACGGGGAGCGGAGAACAAAAGATTCTCCCCCGGCCCTCTACGGGGGGAAGGAGGGGCCCTGCTACCTCCTCCTGGGAAAGACTCGATGCCATCACTGAGCAGCCCATAGGGGGCTGTGACGCTCCTCTGCAACCGCCTCTACGGCGCGACCTGGGTGAAGGCTGCTGCTGGGGTCGCTCCGGAGGGAAGGGCGCAGAGGCTCGTCCTCGGCGGCGAACAGACTGAGGCGGCTACACCGGCGGCTGGGTGAAGGCAGCAGCTGGCCGTCGGGGCAGCCTCAGCCTGTTTCTGGGCGGTAGAGAACTGCTGGGCAAAGTCCTCAACCGCACCGCCGAAAAGCTTTTTTTTTTTTTTTTTTTAGCAATGTTTTTTCTTTTAGATGACGCTCCTGGACCACACTAGTGGCCATCACCTGATCCAAGGGAATCAGTCCCGCCCTCGTGCATACCTCTGAGCAGTCTGGCTTGGCAGACCTAAAAAACGCCCATCATATGCATAGCGGCGGCCGCCCGCCGCGCTATAGGATCGCGCCGTCATAGACGACGAAAACCTACAGGCTCTGGGGGGATGCTCGGGGGCCCCCGAGAGGAGGCGCTCCGCGGACACAGTTGCATCGCGACAGAGCGCTCCACCGGAGGCACCCCAGCATACCCACGGGCAGCTGCGCCGTCGAGGGGAGGAAAGGCGGGGGAAGCTGACGAGCGCGTCCTCGTCAGTTCCGCATGCAGCTCGGGGACGAATGGCATTGGGGACGGCTGCGGCCTCGCGGCGGCGGCTTTGCCCAAAAACAATTCATCCATCCGTGAGTGATCGGGGTGGGCCGGAAGATTCCAGTGCAACCCGATACTCACGGCGACCCGAGAGAGCATAGCCGTCATCTCGGGATCCGACACGGGCAACAGGCGCTCCCGAAGGAGGTCGTGCATCCGCATCTTCACTTCCCGAGGAATTAAGCCCGCCTTTATGTGATGCCGCGATCGATAACGCGTCTTCCTCTGGAGCGCCAAACGATCCAGACGGTACCCGCGAACAGGCAGACGTCTGAACCGTTTCGGCGCTCGCTGGCTACAACACTGTTGCGGTGGGTGGGACCCGAGGAGCTAGCGTCGGGGGTTTGTTCCACACCGTCACCGACAGATCACCCTGGCCGCGAGCCGAAGAGCTTCCCCGGGTAGAGGAAGCTGAACGGGTAGCGGAGGCGGGGACTCTCACAGTAAGATCATTGAGTCTCGATCTAAGTGTTGAGATGGTCATATTACCACAAAAGGCACATGACTCAACCACGAAAGCTGCTCTAGTATGACGAAGCCCAGACATACAAAGCAGCGATCGTGCCCATCAGAGAAAGACGGATATCGACCGCACCCAGAAGAACACGGGCGAACCGTCTTTAAAAAGACGTGCCGCGTGTAGCTCTTTCAGAGGAGAGGAGGAAATTCACTCTTTCAGCGCCGAGGCGACCAGGGAGAAGCGCAAAGTCTGGCAGACCACTGCACAGATCGCAGGCAATGCAGAATCTCGCTGGGTACCGCCGTCACACCAACACTGAAGAGGACGCTCGTCTCGAAGAGGCTTTTAGTGATATGGCTTGTGGAGAGAAGAATGCTCTTGGCTCCGAAGCGAAAACATACTGCGGTTGCGTCTGCTTCCTCCTTTTATACCCACATGGTGGGCGGAGTACGCTATGCAAATTCCGCAGACCCATGGCATTTTCACGCCATTGGCTCGTTGTTAAATACTCGAAGAGGATTGGCTTTCTGTGCGAAACCCCCATTCTCCGTCACTCCTTGACGTAACTCGGAGTGACTACGAAAGGGAACTTATATTTTTGGGTGCACTATACCTTTAACAACTTCTTTTTTTTAAATAGAAGCAAAAGGGTTGTTATGAGTATCAACATTCAAATAAAGAATACTGTTTAACAGTGTGTTGACATTGATTTGGTTACGTTCATCACCATGTGTAGTGTACTGTTAGTGTGTGTTTTGTCGACAGTGAGTCTCATTGGGCCCCTGATACGGGTTATGACTCAGACGCTGGTCAGTTCTGTCACTGGAGACCCATCATTCACAACACTGAACTGCTTAGACCTCACCATCTGGAGCCTGTTAAAACACACTCCACCTTTCTCTTCCCATCGGCCGACCACTTCGCCTTTCCAACCCCTTTCATTTCTCTCTTAACGCCATTCCATGCTGTCTTTCCATGTCCTTCTGCTTTTTAGCCTGTCTGTCTCTCATACTGTGTGTTTCAGACAGACCACATAAACATTCTCCAGTGTCCATTATGCAAACGAAATGGCCTGAAAACGCCTGTAAGAAAGGAATAATGTAAATGTGCGAACTTAATGAAAAATCTTGCATGCAACTTTGACTAAAAAGGCACTATTTTATGTGCATGCGCAAGTTTAATAAAGCAATAACTCGAATGGTGATTGTCTAATCAGATATACTGGGTAAATGAGCCATTACCATGAAACACTGACATTTAGCCATAACCTGCATTTACAGGGGCATTGCACACATGATTAATTAAATAAGCATTCACTGCCTAACTGAACTTATCTGCATATTTTCCTTTAGAGAAAACTCAAACCAACCTTGAAATATCCATCAAAGCGTCCACCGCCCAACCCCACAGAGCCAGACTGGTTTTAACTGGTTAGTCTTCCCTAAATTAGCACCATTGTGACACCATAAATCTAATATTACAGGCTAAATGGCCAACATTACATGTGAACATGTTAAAGTTTAATGTGAGAAACTGGAGTATGAAGTAATAAATTCTTTCTGAGAGGTTCAGTTGCTCCATAACTGTGTTTTGTGGAGTCTTATGGTGAAATACTTAATAAAAAATGGAAGTGCTGAGCACAATCCCCGGGGCCAGATTTACTAACAATATCTTGACAATGGTTTCCCCTCTTTCCTCCAGCTAAAACACTTCTAGTTATTCCTCAACTTTGGCTGTAGTTCCTGACCACATGTTCCTCAGCACGGTCCAGATAGGGTAAAGGCTCACAGTTAAGATCTCTGGAAACGACAGTGACAAACACCTAAATATCGGCCTATGAGCTGCCATTATGCTTAGACTATTATTCATTCATAGGTGACTGCAGTCTGCAGCAAACTGTAGTTTCCACATTTGTGTGTGGATGTTGGCTGCAGTGATCAGTGACCATTCAGACCTCCATGACTTCGAACTCAAGTTACAGTAGATCACACAACTGATGGTAAGAATTAGGGAGGGGGCGTCACATAAAGTTGTCAATGAGGGTAAGGGGTCAACTTTGTTACAGACGGAGAAAGGAGACGTAACAGCATGTTATTACTACTCTGCCACCTATACAAACAGATCACATAGACAGTAAACAAGCAGCCTGTCTCCAAATAAACAGTGGACCCAGTACAAGTGAAGACATTTACATGCGTTTAATACAGTTAGTAAACGTTTAGTTTTTACAGAAAAAAACACTTTGTTTCCACTGTAGAAATTCTACTGTATAAGCAACTTTGCAACTACATGTCAACTAACTCTCATTGTAGAAATGTTTTGGGTTAGCTGACATGTAGTTGCAGAATCACTTATAGTTAGAATGATTTGATGTCTGTTGCAAGCGTCAGAATAAAGTATATTAAGCAGAAAATCTACTAATACTTTAATGAGAGTTAGTTGACATGTAGTTGCAAAGAGGTCTCAAGTGGACCGAGATAAAATGTTACCCAAAAAAAATGTTTTTAATTGGTATTTTTTACTTGTTTTTCAGTAAAAAAAATATCCAAAAATCCTTAGAAAAATCTTATTTAATTTATTAATCCTAAATCAAAACAAAAATTATAGTGTTTATACTTTGAGAAATGAAAGATAAACCTTAATATTTTATGCAGTTTTCCCTCTAAATTGGTCTAGTTTTAGGGATGTGTAGATATTTTTTATTGGAAAGCGAGACCCATTTGCAGATTAAGAAATATTTTTTTGCATCTAAAAATATACTCTTCTCTTAAGGGGATGAGTAAGTGTGAATATGAGTGCATGTATGGATCCTGTGCGTGTTCTTGAGTTATATGTCATCATTGCTGATAGATTTCCCATATCTGCTTGTTCCAGAGGAATACTGTCAAGCTGACACCTCTGTTAAAGTGTTCAGTATCAGTGTGAGTGAGATACGGAGCGAGTGAGTGTTGTGTATGTATGGTTCTGTGGTGACAGATCTGCACACTGGTCATTCACCAACTGAGGTAAACACCCCATTAATCTTGGGTTGTCAGGGTAATGACCCTGATGACCTCCCAGGGCTGTTGCCGAGTTGTCCCACATGGTTGTAATTGAACATCAGCCTGCTGCTTTAGGATGAGAGTTGAACTCTGGGTAAAATAGCCAGTAGCCAATAAGAGCTCGAGAACATTTAGAGCAAGATGATAATAGTTCACTGACATAAATTGGCAAAACTCGTACTTATACATTTTAATTTTTCTTAACTTGAAATTTTAGAGGACACTAATTCATACATTTAATATAAAACTTTAATTTAATATCATTGTGAACAATTTTATTAGTATAAACTTAGCTAGCTTTTAGAAGCTAGCTTGCTAACATTTTAATCTGTTACCATGTTAACAATAATCTGAGTCCAGCAAGAGATTGTATTTGCTCTTAAATCAAGCTGCATGCTCCACTTAATGGTAACTATCCTAAAACCAACATTACCAGAAATTCTTCTAAATTAGCATAACAAAACATGAATCACTACTAAATCTCCCACTTAACATTACTCTTGCACAAAACCCCCCATCATATTACACTTAATTTTAGCCTTTACTCTCCCTTTCAAGTGCCATCAGCAAAGCATGCTGACATCCCAGCCATTTCAGTTAAACTTAAGTTTGTCTAAATTAAAATAAATCATTTTAAAAAACTCAAACCAATTCAACAGATCAGCTGCTGTCATCTTTGAAGGAAATCAGTTCAACCCAAGCGCTCTTTGATAACATGATGATTACGTAACCGCAGATCATCTGTCCATCATTGTATAAAGACCGCCCTGGCAATTTGTTCGGCCCGACGATTTCTGTATCGATCATAATTAATCCTCAATCGATCGAGTCCAGACCGAACTTCCCGACCAAAAAAAATATTGTGGGTGTGGTTCGGGCTGGCATCCAGGCTAAGTCAACTCTGTAAAGCTTCATTTTTTCAACTCTGTCATATTACCAAACCCCCCGGCCCTATATCAGCCCATAAGACGCTGAATTGTTGGTACATGCGTTCATCACATCTTGGCTGGACTACTGTAATGTTATTTTTTTCTGGACTACCAGCACACTCAATCTCAAGTTTGAGATATATTCAAAACTCTGTTCAAGATTACTAACTTGCACTAAACAATCTGCTCATATTACCCCAATTCTGTTCAAACTCCATCCCGTATTACTTACAAAATTCTTCTGCTTACCTTTAAGTCACTCATGGTCTTGCTCCTTCCTATCTCTCTGACTTACTTTCTCCTTATTCCCCCTCAAACTCTCCGAACTTCTGGCTTTGAACTCCTCAGTGAGCCGAGATTTCGTCTTTCATCTATGGGTGGCAGATCTTTTTCCGTTATAGCCCCTAACTCTCTTCCCCTGGCTCTTAGGACAACAAACAAGCATGAATTTAAGTTTAAACTCAAAATTTATTTGTTTCATCAGTATTAATTCACAACTCTGCATTACAGTCATAATGTTAATTATAGGTACCATTATTCTTTTACATCTTTACTTCAATTGCTCACCTTTCATGCTGTCTATTGTCTATTGTCCATTTATGTGTTAACTGTTTGTTTGTTCTACTGTTTACTGGTATTGTCAAGCGTCCTTGAGCTTGGGAAAGGTGCTATATAAATTAAACTTATTGATATTCTTATTATAATTATTATTTATGTTTTCGTTGAGCTATGTGTGTTTGTGGACACACTCACACATAGCCCAGTTTTGGCTGCTCTTTTGTGTTAATACATTTACGGACCTTCGGGAATTTGTTTTAGGCTCCAAGTCTGACAGGTAACTTGTGTATACAAGGAATATGTTTTATCATTTAGAGAAATTTGCTGAAAAGTAACCCCAGACGTTAGCTAAATCAAAACCGCGTCTTGACAAAGTTTGTCTTGGCAAATGTGGCTTTTCTATTAATGTTTACTATTTCAATTTATTTTAAGTCTACTTCCTTACATTTAATTTTGAATTGAAATAATGCATTCTGATTGCTAAACCCAAATTCGAATGGACTTGAATTTTAAATGGCATTTTTTGATTCAGATCTGACTGGACGTCACACAACTTTAGTGTGTACAGTTTTGTTTAATCTTGTCATCAGAGTCAATTGCTTGAAATGGTCCTCACTGATATCGTTAAGTACACTTTAGCATACTTGTTTTTCTCTTTTTCTAAAGAATACATCAAAAACCATTGTTTCTATCAAATGTCCTCACGAATGCAACAAAACCAAAATGTGTTTGTCTGTATGTGTGTATCCTGCCCTCTGTGTGGTTTAGAGGGAGGTCATAAATAAATGTGACTAGTATTGGGGTTTAGCTTTGCTTTCTCCTCATGTCTCTCTTCTGTAATGATAAAACATCTCAGAGCTTGTCAGTTCTAAACATTGACTTTAGCAGACTCTCCAGCCCCATCTGCCTCTGAGCTAGGACAGTGGACTGCCAACACATTCATAAAAACGCTGTGTTTGGAATGCTGAACACGGAACAGGCTGCTTCCAAATGAATCGCAGAGCTTACGCATCTCTCTGAGGGATACCAATATAGCCGATAACTCAGCCTTTTCCAATCCCGCTGGGCGGTTCCAACACTTCTAGATTCTTTAGAGTCTTTGGGGAATAGAGATGGTTCCATCATGAAGTGTGTCGTATGCAGTTCTGACCAGCAGGATGTGGAGGGATGGGTGTTCCAGCTCAGCTGTCATGGGATGCCGTATGATTGATGGGCCAGTCCGCCTGTCTCTGTGTTTAGGCTGTATTGACCTCTGGCCTTTAAGGGTTAGGGTAAGGTTAGTTTATGGATTACCAAGATGCTGACCATTAGACTCAACAATGTCAGAGACAACTGCCAGACCAACCAGAAAAGAAAGAGATAAAGGGAGAGAGCAAAAATGAGGATGAACTAAATGAGGTGTGTGTTCTGGGAGAGAATGGATTATGTTCTGGGAACGTAAAAAAAGAGAGGGAGACAGGATCGGAAAAGGGTCCCAAGGTGGGACTCAAACTCAGGTCCATCGAAGCGCAATTGCACACGGAGTGCTGCCCACAATGCTACCAGCTCCAAAGTAAATAGAAATTTGAGGAGGGGGGTGCAATGAAGGGTTTTAGTATGAATTGAATGAAAGTGAATTAGGATTTTCGCCATACAGAAATTGAACATCGATTTAAAAAAAAAAAATCTTAAATATTAATTTGAAAAATATTTAACATCAATATAATAATAATGTATTGTAGCCATATGCACGAATAAAATGAGGAATTACTGACAAACCGTTCTGCCAAGTGATAATATGCCAGGCTACAAATCAGTACTTGATTTGACAAGAATATATTGATTCAGTGAGATGTTTTGAATGACCAAATTAAAATTGATTAAAGTTGTGTTCCTGAGGACATTTATTGATTATTTTGGGAGAACGTAATCCTTTGTGTAAATGCAGAGGTGTTCTGGCAACATTTTTGCCTGTTTGGTCGTAATGTTGCAGGTTAAGCTCAGGGCAGGAAGTACTGATCATAAATCAGTGGGATATCACAGACTGGAGTCAGTTACTCTAGTTCGGGCCAGCCAACAACTCAGACCCCCCAGAATGGGCCTCAGACGCAACACACGTTTCATCTCAACGGGACTGAGAAAGAGAGAATAATAGGGAAAGAGCACGAAATAAACTCACATGGTCTACTTCATTAAAGTTCAGAACAGAGATGTGAGTCTAAAGAGAAGGATTTACAAAGGATTGTGAGGCAACCAGATAAAAAAGTAATTATGGCTGCAAGTTAAAAATCGAAGTTATTGATTTAATTAAACCTTTTAAGTTGCAAACATTAATTTGTGGAGTTCTGTTGATATAATAAAGTAGATTTTTTTTTGAGCAGTGATTTCTACATTTGTGAGAGTTGATTGAAATTCCTGATATTTAATTAGAAACTGTGAAAAAGTTGTTTTTCTTTGCATGTGCAAATAAAGAATTCACATAATCATGCTAATGAGCAGCAAGCAAGCACGTGTGGACTTTATCCTCATGTCTTGAATGTGCCAATGTGTTTATTTGTGCGAGTGAGAGAGAGCATGTTAATGAGCGGTCTTCTCTTATCTTCTCTCTTGGGTGTGTTGTTTGTAGCTGTTGTACGTCACCCATCCCTGACACTTCAGACCAGACCATCTCTCACTGTCTCTTCGTCTCCACAGCGACCAGACGGCTGTGAGGGCAGGAGATGGAGGAAGTGCAATGAGCTGTCTTTTTTTCTAATGAATAGTGCTGCTATCCTGTGAGTGACCTGTCAGATGTGACAGGCGAGACGTGAGGGATTGTTCAAAGGTAAAGTTTTAAATGGCATGCAGAAATGTATAAGGGAGATAGAGAACAGAGAGCCATGGCTATCTTGGGATAGTGGGACAGTATAAACTTATCTCTGTAATGGGAAAAGAGAAATAAAGAGGGGGTGGAATCCCAAAGGGTTTCTCTGGTCAAGAAGATAAGGAACATCAGTGTTGTTGTGCATGTGAATTTTACATCAATGGCCGAACGTAAGGTTTATTGCTTAGATGTTTCTCTTTCATCATGGGATTTTTAATCGGAGTTTTCAGTGATGTTTGAATTAAACTTTGTCTCAGATGTTTCTACAAAATTCTTGAAAATAGACACAAATGAGATCATTTTCTTAATTTTACTGAGCTGTGAATTGGAGGTGGATGGCATAGAACATTTAATTAAAAAAATTGAAGGAGAAGTATTTACTGGGAATGCTTACGGCTAGCAGTATGGGTAGAAAAAATGCTCACAAAAACAAATAATTAGTAAAACTGAGAAAAGATTTAAAGACAAGGGAAGAAATATGTATGGAAGGTTGTGATTGATATATATATATATATATATATATTTGTACATCTTTAGGTAAAAAAAAAACAAACACATTTGAGTGTGTAAATTAATCTACTAAACAAACGTACTTAATGGTGTACTTAAACCATGTAGATTAAAAAAACATCTTTGCAAATTAAGTCTAACAAAAAATAACATGTCAATGTGCGTGTGAATGTGTGTCTGTGTATTGTTAATCAGAGTCACAGTGCTGACAGATGAATGATGCTGGTAACCCTGGAGTGCAGGCTTGATGGCCCAGAAACTTCATTTCACCCAAACCTTCTTTGGCTTTTAGTTGTGAAATTGCTCCATGCAAACCACTTTATTTAAAACACTGGCAGAGACACATCTGTCAATTTCTGTTCCATGCCATAGTTATTCTTTAAAAACATTAAAATCAAGAAAATTCTTAGTTATATAGTAAGGGAATGGATGTAACAATTTTTAAATAAGTGTTACAACCCACCCCTGTCAGACAATGTTTAGCTAAGTTAGCTGTGACTTGAAATTAGCATGGGGGAAATACATCACGTTGCCTAAGAAACGACTATTCAATCTAATATAAGTCATACAATTTATCTGCAATACAGTATTAAACAAAATATAGGCCTAATAATGTTTAAAAAAAAAATAAAATAAAAACAAAAAGGCCTTGGCAATCATCATGCTAGATCGGGGAGGAAGAATGAAAATACTGAAGTGATCACATGACTCATAACGTATCCCTAACTTACTCTCCCCATGTTACAACCTATCCTAGTTCATTTGAGATGCTACGCGAAAACAAAGGTAGGCCTATGTTAAAGCTATACAATGCGCATTCATTATAGGAAACTGAAAGAGGATTGTTTTTGAGGCGACAAAAGCTGCATTGTGACCGCGGCAGGTCGTCTTTGTAGGTTACATCCTCCTCCACGGCTCATCTTTCCGACACTCAACCTCACAATAGGCCTAAACACAACTTCCTTAACCTAAACACTGTTTCAACAAGATTAAAACACAACTTCGTGTGATGTGTTAACTATACAGATGTTGAGTGGGCTAAATAGTTTTTCATTACTGTCAGTAGCCAATAGCTTTACAATGTCATGCGATTTTAATTATGTAAATGTACAAAATGTGACTGAAAATGACAGGCTAACGTTAGAGGTTTGAGAAATCAAAATAGTGAGACAACGTCCTGTTCAGTAAAGCTGGACTCAGTATATGTGTAGTTCATTAGCTAGTAGAAGAAATGCGCTCCTCTACTTACTTTCTATTATTTCTATGCCTATTACTTCATTTAATTCCAGTGTTCATTACTCATATGCACCGGTGGGGGGCAGTATATGCCACGCAATGAACTACTCCAGTGGGAAGTAGATACTGCACACTAAACTGAGTCCCTTCATTGTCATCATCTGTCTTTAAATTTAACTGAATAACAGTTTAACGTATGCAAGGGACAGAGGACTAAATTTAAAGGACCCATTCATCACATTTAACTGTTTTGTGGGGGAAAAAAACTCTTGAGGCAATAATTAATGGACTTGTAGACTTTATGAGCACACTATAGGCTATAATGGTTTTCCGAGTCTCTCTTTTTCTTTTCTTTCTGTTTAATTACCCTCCAACACCCCCCACGTCAGGGTCAAGAGTCTCTCCCTTTCTCTTTCTCTCTTCACCTTCTAATCCGTTCATCAATTGTAGTACTTTTTTTGGCAGTCCTCTCCAAGTTTAAAGTTGCAAACTGTCTCAAAGTATGTCCGGGGCACCGCAGTCTACATTGTGACTGGGAAGACCGCATGCGTTTGCAGTCTCATTCTCTTTTCTATAATGATCCTTCCTTTCTCTTTAATTACCTTCGCCTGAAATTATGCACATTATTGTCTCTGAGTGTGAGAACGGATAGATAAAGGATGTGAACTATTTAGAGTATAGTGTCGTTGTAATTAGATAACAAGCCTCTAATTTTAATATAACAAAAGCCCTGAATACAGAAAACCCACAATGCTAGTCAACACACGTTATCAGACAGTCTTGAAACATATCAAAGGGCGTAGTGTCTGCGATATGGCAACTAGTCTCTTTTGCTGTAGTGGGGTTGCCATTGAATTCAAATTTGGATTTTGAGTATGATTTATTTCACAGCACATGGGGAAAAAAAGGGGGAATGGAGCCCAGGGATAAAACAGTTCAGACAATGAGACTCACATGTTGCTTTTGTATGTGGTCTACTGGCATGTTTTTTGGTGTAGGGTAAATGGAGATTTAACGTTTGTCTGGGTGAGCGAGCAGAGGCCATAAGACTCACCTCTCCGCCACACACCACAGACACACACACACATGCTTCGGCAGATTATGACCGCTAATCTCACTTTATGGCACGCTGCCTCAGGCCGAAACACTCACACATTCACTTTCTCTCTGATCTCTCGTTCTTCTTCTGTTGCTGCTACACACACATACAGCTGGAGGTTGGCCAGGCATCAGATCACTGTCAGTTCAACTGAAGAGGGTGAATGAATTCAAGATGAGAATTCTGTGGGCGTAAGAAGAGTGCCCGACTGGCCGTACTCATATTGAAAAAATGGCAATTTACGCTTTTTTGGTACCGTGGCTTTAAAAGTATTCAGACACTTAAAAGTCACACTTAACTGAACTCCATTGCATAAGATAACAGAATATTTGTTGGGAAGAAATCACACTTTTATTGTAAAATATTTGACCAAAAATAGCTTTAGAAAGCTTTGATAAAAAAAGAAAATAATTCAAGTTGAATGGGACACTTTTTCCCAGTCGATGGCAACAAGTATAGTACATCTGATCAAACTGGACGCATTGGGATCATATTAGTGAGACCACAAATTGCTGGTTGTCACTGTTTATTCTCACAGTGATAAGAGAAGCATAAATCGTCCTAAATTGTGGACTGAGACTTTTTTCTTTTTACTGTGGTTCTTGTTTTTTCACCTCTGAAGTGGCTTTAAAGAGGGTTTGCCTCTTGTGTCAGCCAAGTGAATCCAATTTTTTTTTCTAACACTCAGACACTAAAAAAGCTACAACACAAAGGCTTGAGCTTCAAGAGAATTTCAGACCACAACAAAACAGAAGTGAGTACACACACATATATTTAAAACTTAAATGCTGACATACACATTGAGACTCCACACCCTCACACACTCATCTTTACAATAGTGCGACAAACTTCTAATGCACACATGCTAGAACTAATGATTTGGGACACATCACACAAGCCCACACACTAATTTCAAACACACTGATCAGAAACAGTCCTTTCTCACGCAGACATATAGACGCGTGAACACACATAAACACATATCAGGCCTCCTTATGCATACCCTTAATGTGGATCAGCGTCAAAGAATTTAACCACAAGAACGGTGAGAACAGATATCAAAGACATTAATCAAGAAAACTTGAATGAATCATGACACAATTATTAACATTTTTTTTACAGACGCACAATATATCGGTACCAAGTAAGTCGATATTGTGTAGAAGATCTTTTTTGAAGATTTATTTAATGGATTCTGTCATTATTCAGATGAGGACAGTCATTTTCATATACCTTTTGAGAAAGGACAGTAAGTGAAGTTGGAGAGTCTTCTCAGTCTTCAGGGATCAGTAATGGACCTCGAGTCTGTACTCAAATTTGGGTCGCCCAAAGTGCAATTCCGCTACATATCTGTAATAACATGTTCTCTTAAAGTTAATTTTTATTAATGGTAATGATCTCTAAATGAATGCACACTAGACATGCAGACTATATTGATACCATATTGTTTATTGCCTTATGTTTAATTTTGCATATTCTTTTCTCATTTAGATTCTGTCATTAATTACTCACCCTCATGTCGTTCCAAACCCTTTAGACCTTTGTTTATCCTTGGAACACAGTTTAAGATATTTTTGATGAAATCCTTGAGCTTTCTGTCTCTTCATAGACAGCAATTAAATAACCATTTTCAAGGCCCAAAAAGGTAGTTAAGACATAGTTAAAGGAGTAGTTCACTTTTAAAAAAAACATTTGCTGATAATTTATTCACCCCCATGTGAATAAATTCAAGATGTCCATGTCTTTCTTTCTTCAGTCGAAAAGAAATTAAAGTTTTTGATGAAATCATTCCAGCATTTTTCTCCATGTAATGGACTTCACTGGGAACCAAACGGTTCAAGGTCCAAAAGACACGTTCAGTGCAAACTGCTCAAAGAGCTTTAAACGATTCCAGACGATGAAAAAGGGTCTTATCAAGCGAAACGATCGCTCTTTTAATAAATAAATAACAAAGTTTAAGTTTTATAAGCTCAAATGGTCGCCTTTGCTCTGTTCTGTGATGCGCGTTTGTGACTCTCCTGTCCGAACTCGTTCATCAAAATGTAAAAATCTTTTCCTGAGTCAATTCCTTCGTTGAATGAACCAAACGATTCTGAAAAAGAGTTCGAACAGGAGAGATACAAACGTGCGTCACAGAACACCTTCTCAAAAACCTTAATTTCTTTTCGACTGAAGAAAGAATGACATGGATATCTTGGATGACATGGGGGTGAGTAAATTATCAGTGAAAGTTTTTGTAAAAGTGAACTAATCCTTTAAAGCAACTGGATTATGTGAGAACTCCCTCCTTCTGCAGAGTTCGCTTGTCAACAAATACACGCGTGTATCCTGGTGTAACCATGACAGATTTTACTACAGTAGTAGAAGACAATACTGTTTCCCAACTCTAGGGGGACCCCGGGAGCAAAATTTCAAAAATAACAGAATGCTGCTTTAACTCTATCCACCTGGAAAAAGCTATCCCGACATTAACTTTTAAACTTGCCGGGCAGTGACAAGCTCCTCTCACCGCTCTGCTCCTCCGTTTCTGTAACTTTCAGTTACGTAACGCTGGCTCTGAACGAAAATGCGTTGTGGAAACGTGTTGGCCTAGTACTTTTTGTCCCTCTCTGCTATTATAGTTTTTTTAAGATGGCGGAACTACATGGAAGCCTCCGTGGACCTACCAGTCCCATCTGTATAAAAATAATAATTTTTTCGTTTACGAGGATAAGTCAGATAATTGACAGAGGTATTATACACCATTGAGGACATATTTATTTATGAATAAAAATATTGATTTTAAATAATAAAATACACAAAAAAGTATGCATTGTCCCTTTAATATTGACCATTTATCGATTACCGGCCATAACATAATTATATCAGTCATAATTTTAGGATTGATGGACCTTATGGTCCAAGTGGTGTACCATGGATTTTTTTGTTGGATTTTTTTCGTTTTCACACTTCGCTTTCTTGTGCCTGTAAAAATATGTCTGCACCAGTACTTTTCAGCATATTTAGTTGCGCATCTCTCTTCTAAAGCAGAGCTCACTGTAAAGGCAGCCTGGGGGAGCGTTTACACAGCACTAATGTGCATGAAATAGAGGATTAGGTTTCGAGGTGGGAGGGGAACGGACATCTTAGGGCCCAGTGGCTGCTGTGCCATGTTCATGTTCCTCATGGGAAGGCTTATCCTAATCGCCCCACTGTCGCACCGGCCCCCCAGGGCCCATACACAACACCCAGGGGCCCCAAGTCTTTAATAAAACAGGGTTATGAATGTATTTGTCTTAATGCTCTACTACTGGTGGTGTGTGTGTGGGTGGCAGAGAGGAGGGAGAGGGTAGACAAGAGGAAAGAGAGGGGGAACGGTGCCGCCTTTGAATGGCAAAACTGTGTCCAGTTTAACGGAGCCACTTTAAGCCGATTTTTTTCGGGTCACATCGGCACCAATGAGGGATTAACTTTTTTCACATCAACGCCCGACTGAGATCTCAGCCCTGCTGCATCCTACATCTCGCTCTGAGGAGAAAGGGTCCACAGTTGCCCAATTTGTACCAGCCAGGGATAAGAAAGAATGGGCCATCCTATAAGAGACAAAAAGAAAAATTAGCTCAGTTTTACTGCTTTTTTGTTGTTGTTGCTGTTCAGTCCCTGGTTTTTCCCACAAGGGATCAAATAGATGATGAATGCTATAGTGTCTCTGATTCTCTTCTTCTGTCCATCAAACGAAGGAGCTTGTTCTCACAGGCATCACCGTTTGAGTGCTGTCTAACAAACAGCTGGTATTAGTGAGTACGAGTGTGTTTGTATGTAATTTCAAACATATATTCAACAGTAAACAGGTGTGAGTTGGACGGCCTTTACTTGTGTCAATAACATTAATGGCTTGTCCATCATTTTCCCACAGTGCTTCAGCTTCAGCCCTGAGGGGGTTTGCTCCGAATTTACAGCATTTTTATTTGTAAAACACAATTAATCATAAAAGCCATTGTGATTGTCCAGAATCTCTGAGGTAATTACAATTGTCGCAGGCTGAGGTCTGTATGTTGGCTAGTTTTCTCCAGGTTCATTCTCACTGTTATTTTCTATTATCATATGAGTAAACAAACTTTCTGAAAGCAGCATAATTAATGCTGGCCTTGTCAGCTCCTCTGAGCCTCTCTCTAATCTATTTTTCTAACACAATCTCATTATACTGAATCATAAACATAAAAGACTGAATCAGAAATGTGTCGGAGTAGACATGAACAGACTCGAATGCACAGTTAAAAAAGAGGAGGAGAAATAGTCAGACTAAAATATGTTGACTCTAACTCAGCAATGTAAACAACAAAACTTAATGTTATTTACATGCAGTAAACATGATTATTCAAACAGTATTTGCACATAAAAAGTGAGAAATGGGTGGAAAATCCAGAGTTCACTTTAAAATTGTCACAGTTTTTGAATACCTTTTGCTCTGAATTAAGAGTATGTGGATCAGTGATCAGATGTTTTTGTACTAATCTATTCATTTATTTAAAACAACCAAAAATTAAAAAAAAAATCCTCATTTCTGTGTGCCGAGATCAAGTCACCTCTTGTTAGATAATTTTACCTTTTTAAGACAAATTAAAGTTAGTTTAATTTGTAAAATGTCATGTGGTGCAACTCCCCTGGAAATTAATATTTATGAATTAATAATTGAATAAAAAACATTTTGTTTTGGTGTTTAAAACCATATATG
Organism: Cyprinella venusta; assembly: GCA_038021265.1. NCBI lineage: Eukaryota > Metazoa > Chordata > Actinopteri > Cypriniformes > Leuciscidae > Cyprinella > Cyprinella venusta. Next base: position 18,324,173 of record CM075876.1, on the reverse strand, counting down.
TAACCAAAATGATTTCAATACTGTTAAAAAAATATTTTCATGACTTGTAATCACAACATTTTTTCTTTTGTCAAGTCAACTTAGATAATTTATGTAGTTCAGATAACTTAATATTTGAGTTTATGGTGATTAAATTAATCTCCGACATTGTATTAACTAATTTTTTCCATTTCAATGAACTTAAAATTTTAAGGCAACCAGGTTACTTATTTTTTAAAGTTAAACCAACAATATTTTTTTAAATGCCGTACACTTCAATATACTTTGCACATGTATAACCTAAAATTTTTGTTTTGTTTTTTTCTTTCTTTATTGGGGACAGTCGTATACAGTCTTAATCAACTGTAAGTGGAACAAATGTTCAGAATTAGTCACATTTATTTATTTTTAAAATGTTATTTTTCTGTTCAATATGACTTGAGAGACTTTAGTAGAATCCGACACGCATAAATCAGGATTCTAGATTTATCTGTGCCCTCTAGACAAAGTCATTGCAATGATTGTCAGCTGTAAAAATGGTCTAGCAGTACTTGTTCTATTGTTTTTGGGTTAATGATGCAAGGTCAAATGTGGCCCCACTGCTCTGCTGGTAACATTTATACGGCAGCAGTGACTGAACAAACCTCAACTTCCCTCCTGCATTCCAAATGTGGAGATTAAACATCAATAAATGTTTTTTTGTTTCGTTCAATATTTTAGTGCATTCAGATATTCTTATTGAGTAGTAGCTGAACAACTTAAAGAGACAAGTAAAAAGTGAAAAATGGAACAGACAGAGAAATTCTGCAGGTGGTGGTGGGGGGGGGGGGGGTCTCATCATATAAAATCAGACATGTCATGACCTCTGACTTTTGGGTGGCTGCAGCTGGAGTGGGTGTCGGCAACTCTAGTTCCTGTCAGTTCCTTATTTAGCTGCTCTCTGATTGGCTGATTAAGTAGGAGACTCCACAAAGTGGCTGTGAGATTAAAATCTTCTGCACATCTGGGAAGAGAACAAAATTGCAGTGTTTGTGGGAGACCGGAAGGAAGGCATAGGACAGAAACATGTATACCAAAAAAAAACAAACAGAAGACATAATTCATATGTCACACTGAGGGAAACTAGAAAACCACTGCGATCACCATTCACACCATAACTGCAACCAAAAATTACAGAGTGACTGACAATGGAGGGGACAAAAACAAGGACAGCAGAGAGATATGTGCTGAAAAGATGCCATGAATTGTCATTCAAGCTTAGGGATAGTTCACCCAAAAATGAAAAGTCATCCTTTAATCACCTTCCAATTTGTTCCAAACCTGAATAAATGTCTTTGTTCTGTTAAACACAAAAGAAGATATTTTGAAGAATATGGGTAACTGAACAGTCGACTGTTCCATCACTGACTTCCATAGTAGCCCATTATTATTGTAAAATAAGCCTTGACAGTGCGTTGGATCCCTATGAGGGGTTTACAATATGACTGTTATGCTACTCATAACATTATAGCTTACCAAATAAATAAATGGATATTGATCTAAAATAATAATTTTATTAAAGGAGCCGTATGTAATATTGTGGCCAAAACTGGTACTGCAGTCACTTTCAAATTACTGTAGAGCGGTGTATCCCTCCCCCCCTGACTCGAGGTTGCCAGGTGGCAGCATCCAACATTTTTTTTTATCTGACACGCTTTGTAGCTCTTAAAATGCTGGGTTGTTCCAACCCAATTTTGGGTAAAATATGTACAAACCCAGCCTGGTTACATTTTTAAATTTCATTTTTAACCTAATGTTTGAGTTTGTCCATATTTGACCCAAAATTGGGTTAAAACAACCCAGCATTTTTTAGAGTGTAGCAGAGCTGGCAACCTGGATGCTGCAACACTACTGACTCCATGATTGGTAGATAGGTGGAGGGTGGATCATCAGACCAAAACACAACATGACAACATCAACATCAGTTGAGGGCTGACGCTTCACTTTTTAAATGACAATATCCTGGCTAGACTACAGCTCTCAGTGATATAAGTATTTGAAATGAACATGATTTCTTAATGTTTAGTGACATCAAGTAAAGCAAATAATCGATTGTCTGGGACAACAGTCAGTTGTACAATTTAATAGCCATAATACAAATAATTGACCACATATTTGTCTGCTTGAATCTCGTTGGTCAATGGCAGAATTCTGAGAATAATGAGAATGACCAACCAGATTTAAGAAGAAATGTGTGTTTGTTTGTAATTTATTTGCTAACATGAGATATTCATCATTTTATTTATTAATCATTTAAAGGGATACTCCACTTTTTTTGGAAAAAAGGCTCATTTTACCACTCCCCCAGAGTTAAACAGTTGGGTTTCACCGTTTTCGAATCCATTCAGCCGATTTTCGGATATTTAGAAGAATATCAGTAACCAGACAGTTTCTGGTCTCATTGACTTCCATAGTAGGAAAAAAATATACTATGGAAGTCAATGAGACCAGAAACTGTCTATTTACTGATATTTTTCTAAATATCCGAAAATCGGTTGAATGGATTCGAAAACGGTAAAACCAAACTGTTCAACTCTGGGGGATTGGTAAAATGAGCCTATTTCCAAAAAAGTGGAGTATCCCTTTAAATATCAGCTTTAAACTCATAAGGGAAAATTGCCTGTCTCTGGTGATCACTCAAAAAACTTGTGAACTAATGAACTTTTATTTGTAACTTCAATGTGATAATTTCTTTCCTTTCATTTTCAGGGCTGCAAGTGGAGCTGACAGATCTCCTGAAGAGTGATGAGGGTATGTCCACATACAGTGTTACTGGCACGAGCGAGGAGAATAGCAGCTCTCGCAAGTCCACCTGTGAGTGTTTTCTGAAGAGAGGATAGAAAAATACAAGAGGAGTGGGTGGTCACAGTGCTACTCGGTTTGTGTGGGTGAGCGTGTGTGTGCGACTCGGAGAGCCAGCTCCCATGCTTGGTAAAAATCACCTAATTTTTCACTTGAGTGGCTCTCTTTGGGCAGTTCCCCCCTTCATCGACCCCTTCAGAGTAAAATTCCTCTAGTGAGTGTGAAGACTGCACTCGCAGTGCCCCCCACCCCCCCAGCACACACCGAGGGGCATTGAAAATGCATTAACACCAAATCAATGGAAAACAGTGGAAAAAAAGCAAAAAGAGAGAGGGCGAAAAAAAAATCTCCTTAGCAACATAATCTAGATGGCCTCACCAAAGGAGAGGGGAGTGTGAATAGAAAGGGGAAAAGAGGGAAAGAGAAAGGGGAGGGGGTTGCTGAGCGTTTAGTGCAGAATAAGAGACCGAACACTGAGAGGTCTTGCACACAGACAGCGACAAAATGGAGAATTAACACAAGAGAAACTGTTCCTATTTAACACCAGGGGAAAAGCGACTATATTAACACCCTCCCATTAGGGGGCAAGGGGGGAGGAGTAGAGGCGGGGAGGACAGGATAGACCCCTAAAACACTCTCCCAAGGGAAAAGAGAAAGTCAGCAATAATTGATCTCTTTTTTTTTGTCTAATTAATATAAAGTAATTTTAATATACAATAATATTTTGTATCTTACTGTTAATTTTTATGTATATAACTTATTATATACTGTACATAACTTATTATATAAGTTGTGTATATATTATATCATATCATATCATAAATTGTTATTTTCCTTTGTAAAAGATAAAAAAACTATACCAAAATGTATTTTAAATATGTTTATTTCATACTAGATATACTACAAAGTGTACTACAAATCCATTAACATATTTACTGACATCACTTGAGACTTACTTCTATAAATATATTTCAACTTTATTTGGAGTACTACTTTATAACACAATGCATTTAAAATGGGTTTTACTATTAGTAAGGACAGTTTGATCTCTGAATAATATCAGTCTTTAAATGCAAGATATTTAAAGTGAACCTAAAGTGTTTACAATAATTCCACTTCAGTGTACAAGTCCACTTCAGTGCATTAAGTACAAAATGAGTTGATCCACCTGAAATATTATATATAATATTTCATGTATTATAATATATCAAATCATATTATATTCATAATAAATGTTCACATATTTTGCCTTTTTGGATCACTTTAAATTTCGTCACATCAGTTATAAGTCAGTTCAGTTCAGTTTTTTAAAGCAGCTGCAAAGTGATAAAAGAAAAATTATGCATTTCAGCTGTTGTTCAGCAGAAGTTAGTTCAGTGTGGCCCAAGACAGAATGCAGATCCAATATTTCTGTGGAAAGAAAAAGAAGGATATACTCTTTTATACCCAATTCAATTAGTTTGGTGGTGGACACTGGTTACCAGTCTCTATGTAAATGACCTTTAACCTCCACTACATGATCTGGTCAATGGTGGGAGGGTTAGACTTAATTAGAAGGTCATTAAAACCTGCCCCCTGCAAGCCATTAGCTTTATAACTGCCCACACACAGGCCCATAGCTGAACCCTCGGCTGTAATGAGCCCGTTCGGGAAACTTCATCAAGAAACACGCCGGATTCTTTGTTTCACTGCGTCTGCACAGATCCCAGATCTAATGTAAATAAGTGAAGATTAATTTGATGATATTATTTCACTTCAATCGCTTGAATCATGTTGTGAAATGATGAAGTAACATGTCATTGATTGATGAAGTGGAATCATGTGAACTGAAATGTCGAACTAGGATCACATTTTTAAAAGGGAAAAACACATATTTTCCAGCTGAGCGTTTCTGGAGCGTTCGGCCCATTATTTTCTAGGCTGCATTAAATTACTGTAGCACAATGTGTTCCCATGCTCTCTGCCAAGCTGAAGTTAAATAAAATGAAAAATAAATTTGCACATTAAGCATACAGGTTGCGTTATAGATTGCTTTGAGAATAATAAGCTTTATAAATAGACAAAAAGTTGGGCGACACAATTTAGGTTAATGGAAAAAGTGGTGGCGTTCAGGTGAAGATTTCCTGGCGTGACTCTTGTCCAATGGAATCCGGTGCTGAGTAGGCCTATCTAAAGACGGAAAGATTAAGATAAAACAAGGGAGACTGAATGAGAAAGAGAGAATAAGTGAGAGCCGACAACTTCATCTACAGAGGCATTAACAAAGACAGTACAAAGGCGAACGGAGAGAAAAAGGGAGAGAGAAAAGGGCCAGAGGTTAGCCAAGACAGAGAGAGATGGAAAAACAGCGAGAGAGAGACAAGGCGTAAAAGAGGGAGAAAAGAGAACGACTGATGTAGATAAACAGCGAAGAAAAGGAGAGAAAGAGAGATTAATAAAGAGGCAGAAGTGGAGAAAAATAGAAACTGAGGGAGAAAGAAGGGACTCCAGTGACTCTCTTTGTCCCAATCCCCGATTTCACACACCGACACAAAGGGCTCGGTGGACGTTTCATCCTTTCATTAACGTTTCTCTGGCGTTTATTCAGCGTTAGTCTGTGACGTTATGAAGTCAGTCCCATTCAGGCCACATTATAAATCACCTCCGCCGCTGCAGAGCGTGGCCAATCGGCCAATTACGCAGTGTGGCCGCCCCTGAACACGCAGGACAATGGCATCACAAGGCCAATAAACAAGCCTCTAATAGGGCGGCGGGGAAAACGCGCCCAAAACAGGCCCCAACCGCCCGCCGCACGCACGTATTCCATCATCCCCATGCCCTCACATTTCCTCCCGCTAACGCCAGCGCACACACACACACACACACACACACAGCTGTGGAGGGAGCGAGGAAGGGGCAGAAGGGTAGCACTGGCACACCGAGAGAAAAATGACCCGGCGATAGTGCGCCATGCAAACCCCCCCATAGCCCTTTTCAGGCTGGGAGCCAGAACAAAAGCATACTGTTGCCATACTGTGACGTTCATTCTAGCCAGTTAGCACAGCTGCAAGAGCTCACCTTGCGCTAGCGACTATTGTTGGCCTGTTTTAGAGCCTCTTCCATCCATCTTCTGGACTGGATGAGACAAATACAGACAGAGAGAGAGAGAGAGTTCGACTGAGAGAAAGTGCTCGGGTGATGCAGCTGCAAAGTGAATGAATGCGAGCGTAAAGGTGAAAAGGGGAAGACTGGAGAGACGGAGAGAGAGAGAGGTGTCAATGTAACAGACCACAGGGTGGTCCCACCCACTCACTTACAGAGCAGCTGCCTAGCAGTTAAAAAGTAACCTCAGAGATCAACCGACCAATGATATTAGCCCCCTTTTTAGCTAGTTTTTTTTTTTTACTTTTTTTTTTTTTATACTTTTTTAGCACCATGAAAAGCTGAAGTTGGATTTAAAGGAATAATCTGGGTGCAAAACAGCTTAAGCTTAATTGACAGCATTTTTTACTTATTGTTGTTTACCACAACAAAAAGTCACTCGTTCCCAATATATGTATATTTTTATGTTTTTTTTTGTTGTTTTTTTTTTTTTTGAAGCACTGAAAATGGAAGTGAGTGGGGCCATTTTTTTGGATTATGTTTATTATAAGAATGTGCTACAGTTATGTCGTCTGGCGCTTTAAATGCTCAAGCTCTTTTAATGATCCCAACCATGTTGTTGATTTTTATAGTTGTGGCGTGGACTTCACTATTCTCATAGAATTAGAACGATTAAACTATAAATTATTGTACTTGTGCAGGATTATTGGAGAATAATCCTATTATTTTAGTCTTTTTACTTAGAAATGTCATGTTTAATTCAGTGTTTCTTGACATTTCATTGGAATTATTTGTGAAATTTACTAGCAATTTCTGTGTAAAAATGATATCCTAGCTTTTTTTCCCAAATAAATCCCATAAATCTTTAAAAAAAAAATTTATTCATTTACAGTTGGTTTAGTGTTTATAGTGCTTTGTTTTCATGGTGTTGTAAAGTTCAATATAACTTTACAGACAGCACACAGAAAAGGTTAGTCCGATTTTTTTTTTTTTTTACACAAAAGTCGTGTTAACAGACATTATTTACATCTTGGGGCACACAATAAATAAATAAATACTTACTTACTTACTTACTTACTTACTTACTTAGGATTTGTGTCTTGTTTCCAGTCCTGAAACCAAATTCTGAAACCAAGATTGATTTGCTGAACAAGTAAAAAGACATCGGCTAAGATAGGCTATTATGGCTTGTTTTCTGAAAAAATAAAATAAAAATAAATAAAATGAAATGTCAAATTATAAATGAAAACAAGCAAATTGATCTGCCAATGGTGTGAGAAAACTAATCTTGCTTCCATTTGAATTAAAATAATTGTTCTTACCCCATTGGCAAACCATTTTGCCTGCTTTAAGCAAAAACTTTAATTTTCTCCCACCAGAAAACAATATATAATATATCTTATGCCATTTTACTTCTTTGGTAAATGCAGCTTGTTTTAATAATTTTTAGATATTTAGACTGCATGGAAACATAACAATTTTCAGTGTACTACTAAAACAGTAAATATTTTAATGTTTACTGTTTTCTCATTTCCATTGTAAATACCTTACTGTAGCCCCAATTTTAGCTTTTTGTTGTTGTTGTAGTTGTTGTTGTTGTAATCAACAGTATGCCGCTAAAGCTTAACTTGTCTTGAACCTGGAATATTTAATTAAATAAGAATGAAAGCGCAGAGGTGCCCGACGTTGGCCCAGCTGCAAGTGTCGAAATGAGAGACAAAGGTCACCGGCACAACAAACTATCCTCGTGAACCCTCCCTATGTACCAACAACTCTCGCAGAAAAAACCCACCGTCACAAATCGGCAGTGTCCCGTCCTCTTTCGCTCATACAAACTTCATCAACGGCCTGCGTACCTCCATGAATGCTCCCTCTCTAGATGCTCTCGCTGAAGTGTCTGCAGCTGCTAAGAGAATGTTAGTGTCATCTATTGGTTGAGTGAGACTAATAGCACTTGGTACTATGACACTAAATACCCTTCGCACAATTCTAACTTATTCATTAAAAAGACCCCAGGCACGTTACTAACCGACTAAATATCTCCGCCACAATGCCACTTGCGCACAAAATTTCCACGATACAAAAACACTTGTGCATGAAATCTTTCCAATACATTTCTAAAATACCCACTCGAACAAATCACTCTGTAGGCAATACCAACAATACAACTTCATGCTCTTAGATCTCAAGGCTCCAGTCCTCTATTGTCTGTTCCAACATTTAACTAGTTTTCATGCAAAACAGAGGCATTTGTTAAGCTAAAGTAGCCTATAGCTGACAGTTGCGCAAGCGCTTTGATGAACTTTAACTGATTCAATATAGTAAAAAAGTAATTTTTTTTCCATATCATAACTATAAAACCGATAACTATCGCAATAATAAAAAAATCGCAATATAAATAAAACTAAGAAAACTTTTATCAAAAAAGTCTTTGCTTTACTTATTCTTTTAATTATTTTATATGTAATTTTCAGTCAACGTATATTTCTTTGAATGATGTACAAACATTTGTAATTGTTAATTTATATTTAAGGGGACATATCATGAAAATTGGACTTTTTCTGTGTTAAAATGCTATAATCTACCAACCCAAAAAACGTGAAAAGTGACAACCCAGTAACTTTGTTTGGTAAGCATGTCAAAAAATAAACACTCCCCTTCTGACGTAGGAAGGGGATCTTATCATAATATTACCACCCCTTACACTGTATGTTTACACATCACGGCACCACCATTTGAATTTCGTACGCAACAACAGTGTAACCGGCAAAAGTTCGGGCAAAATGTTCTGTTGTTGGCGGCACAGGACACTATTTGACCAGAAAATTTCTCCGCTCAGCTGTCTTAGAAAGACCTCAGGGAACTGTGTCAACTTGTGTAAAAGTTCAACATGAGAGTATACATGCAAGTCAATCAGATGAGTCAATGCAACTCCACAACAACTACACAAATTTATCCACTAACCATTTAGAAATGTCAATGTGTGTCTAAAAGTTGCAACCTCTTCATGGGTCTCTCTTTAAGGCTGCACTCCGATACTGGTCATTTCTAAAATTTAGGATAATTGAAATTAGCCTGGTTTGTTATTGCCGGAGTATTTGAAGTTTGTGTAAAGGATCATTTTTGCCAGCACCCAAAAAGCTGTAATAAATGATCTGGGTGGTATTTTGAGCTGAAATTCCTTAGACAGACACATTCTGGGGGCAGCATAAATTTATATTACATCTTGTGAAAAGTGGCACAATATGTCACCTTCAGCTAATAAACCAAGCTAAAATAAGTCCTAAAATAAGTGCACCACTGCATTATAATGTACCCTATACATGGATATCCTTTTTGAGATTTGTTAAGGATTATATTTATTAAATTACTGTTGTTTTTAAATTATAACTGTAAGTGAGCATTAGATGATGGCAAAGGTAATCTAAATGTAAAAATAGTGGAAATGTGCAGAAAGTTAAAATATCCCATATAAATAAAAAAAAACAATAAATTATATGGTATCTGTATATTGTGCACCCCTAAACAAAATTTTAATAATCATTGTCAGGATGGAATTCTGGCCAGAATCAAGTAGAAATGACTAACATTTCACAACTCTCTGAGTCTGTCTTAGTCTTTTTGTTTCTTTCTTTTTAACTAGTGTCCCATTTACAGCGGGGCAACTTGATTACCATTCAGGTGGACGTCTGGCTGCAGCTTGTACTTGTTGGAAGAGCTCTTCGGAGTTGCTTAGAGAAGTGTGTGTGTGTGTGTGTGGTTGGAGGGGGTGGAGGTGCTGAGGGATCGATTTGATTCTAATCGGACCATGAAAAGAACATGATCTAACTGCTTTCAGCTGGGAGTACATTTAGGCCCTCTCCACTATTTGCTCTCCCTCTCTACTCCCCTTTTCCTTTCTTTGACGCGCTCTCTCGCTCTGTCTCTCGCTCTTTGACACACAATGTTTCTGGCCGATTCAAAAAGCCTTGAATGTCTCATTAATGACTTTGTGAATACTGGGGTAGAGATTTGAGGATGGACGTGGGGTGGGGAGGGAGAAAAAAAACAGGGGTGGAAAGAAAAGGGTGGAGAAAGCGTAAAAAATTCCAGGATTGTTTAAAAGGCTTTGCCGTGGATTATCATGACAGCGTTTTAGAGGCTCAATGGGGTCGACCCCTTTGAATGCCTGTGTATTCGCCCCGATAGACACTCTTTGGCTTTAACCAGGACTCTCGCTGACTCTGAAAGTTTGTCTTCTTTCTGCATTTTCCTCCTGTGCCCCGATCTCTGTCTGTGTCTGTCTTTCAGATTTTATATCCCCATTTCCATCTTCCATTGTCACTCTCTCCCTTTCTCGCTGCCCGTGATATAATTCATCCATATTTCACTCCCGTTCTTCCATCCACTTGTCGTTGGGTGAAAAATATCTCCTCACTAGGTGATTTTCTCTCTCTCAGGATAAATCTGTTAAAGTTCAGCAGCTCCTGTCATCAGGATAGTTAACACAACACTGAGGGCCATAAGTCAGAAGCCAAAGGTCAAAGGTCAAGGTGGTCATGAGGCTCTCTTTTTCTGGATTTCTATTTTATTTGACTTTTTTTTTCTCCATGAATACTTCACACATGATTATAGTCAAGACAAATGGTAAGAAGTAAATTATTTTTTATTCCCCGTGTCAAATACTATTTAAGTCTCTCCACATAATACACATACTTCTAATAAATTATGGAAATAAATAGCCAGTCTGGAGGATATATAAATAGGGACATTTTATTATTTCCTGATTTGGCTGTTTCTGGCTTTTTGTTTCTGTCTCCTGAAATATTCAAAGCTTGGTGGTGTAAGTTTCTTACACCAGAAAAGAAAAAAAAATATTGGAATAATAATAATATAATAAAGTAAGTTATCCTATTTCATTATTAGTTATAATTTATACCCTTATTAGTATTATTAATTACATTAGTGTGATGTTTCTGGCTTTTTCATTGTCTCATGAAATGTAAGTTTAGAAAATACATTTATTTATTGGATTGTTTATTTACATTAGTAATTCTAATATTAATAGGACTTTGTATCTTATATAAAAAAAATACCCACATATCATATATGTGTATATACATCTTATGTTAAAATGTATTTTTATTGTATTTAGTAACAAATTAATAATCCTCATGGTACAAAAAATGTATTTGCGCTAGTGCTGGGCAACGATTAATTGCGATTAATCTTATCCAAAATAAAAGTTTGTGCTTACATAATATATGTGTGTGTGCTGTGTATAATTATTTTGTATATAAAAAAATTCATACACATGCAAGTATATATTTAAGGAAAAAAATGTTATTAATATATCAAATATTAATATTTATATTTAATATAAATGTTGTGTAAATATATATATATATATAGTACATGCAAATATTTCTTAAATATATATGTATTTATATATACAATATAATTATACACACTACACACACATATATTATGTAAAAACAAACTTTAATTTTGGATGCGATTAATCGCGATTAATCATTGCCCGGCCCTAATTTGCGCATAACAAGCCACTCTGACAGAGGATGAAACTGTGAATTCTGCCAGTAGACAAACATCAGAGACAGATTAATCTGTTATAGAGACCTTTAGAGCAGCATGAAAGACATAGAGAGGAAGGGATAGATATGGACGAGACTTCGGCAGGTGCTGCGAACCCTTCACACATTCATCCACATCATTCTGCTTGACTTGAACTAGAGTCGCTGCAACGAGCAGGTGAGGGGATACAAATTCTAGTGGGAATGAGAGGGACTCCAGCTCTGTTGCTTGCATACAAATTTCATCCCCCCTACCCCCAAAACACTCACACATGCACACAGACAGACACAAATGGACCAAGGCAACACAAAGACGTAGCCACACTTGAAAGTCTCTTCAGCTCTAGTTAAACAGGACAGAGTGCGAGAGAGAGGGGCACAGCACAGCCCTTTCAGATCGGCCCACTCCTCTCTGTACATGCACAACATTAAGGTCCTCTGGGCTATTTATGACACAAGGAAGCACACAACTGCCGCAATTAATGAGACACTGGGAAAACACCTTATCCTAAGGTGGCTGAAACATACAGCACTAAAAGGCTTCCTTATCCTTAAGCTCGTATTTGAGACCCAAAAGAGTTGTGATAATTCAATTAGTCCTTTTTTCATCCAGCTGAGTGAAGTGCACCCTAGATTGTAGAGTGCTTTTCCCTACACAAATTAATTGGGCCACCACAACAATCACAACTTTCATACTGGTAGTAGTATTCAGATTGTTTAGTGCTAGATGTTCTTGCATTTTTAACGTGGCTTGAATGGATACTTGTAGTGCAGTGTGGTTTTGTGTATTGAGGTGTAGTGTGAGTGAATGTTGCAGTGGAAAAAGACAGAGTAGGCGATGAAAGTGTTTTCTAAATATTAGTCTTTTGGCAATATGTGCATTGCTTACAGTTTATACATCGATCAAAAGATTAATGGTTTTTGCCTTATAGGGAAGGTACAAGGAAACCATTAAACCCTGGAATGAGGAACATCCAATCAAAATAGGGTCAATTGTAAATCCCGTACATTGAATCTTTAAAGTCGCGATGGTATGGACGTAGCAACAGATTTTTTTATGACTAACTGGAGGCAGATGAACAAGATGTAGAGAAATGGGGTGTGGTTTAAGAAGACTAAATGACGAACATTAGAGGGATACTCCACTTTTTTGGGAAATAGGCTCATTTTACCACTCCCCCAGAGTTAAAAAAGTTGGGTTTTACCGTTTTCGAGTGTATTCAGCCAATTTTTTTTATATTTAGAAGAATATCAGTAACCAGACAGTTTCTGGTCTCATTGACTTCCATAGTATATTTTTTTCCTACTATGGAAGTCAATGAGACCAGAAACTGGTTACTGATATTCTTCTAAATATCAAAAAATCAGCTGAATGGATTTGAAAACGGTCAAACTCAACTGTTTAATTCTGGGAGAGTGGTAAAATGAGCCTATTTCCAAAAAAAAAAAAAAAAAAAAAAAAAAAAGTGGAGTATCCCTTTAAATTAAAATTAAAAAAATTTGTCCCTTTTTTTGTTTTATTTTTATTCATTGTTTTTGGTTTTAGAACATTGTACAGCACATTGGTCAACTGTGATTGATTTTAATTGTGATATAGAAATTGAGATTGAGAAGTCTGGCATTTTACTGTAAGATCGAGTAATGACATTTTGACTCCAAATTAAAATGCTAAAAAAGGGAAATTATGCATGCATTAATCATTAACCAAACAAATAAATAACATGCGTTTAGAAAATAATTATAATGGCTGCTGACTGGCTCTGAGATGGAAAATGGGAACATGGTTCGTGTAACATTAGCAAACACATTATTAGCTGTTTGAAAACGTAGTAAAGCCAAAGGCTGATCATGTTAATTACCGTTATGTGTCTGGCGTTGTAGAGAGCGATACCTATAACGCATTACCATTCTGATTAAATCAATTTGTTGATGAGCCTATATAATTTGCTCTTCCTCTTCTGAATCGGTTTCTAGTTCAAACATATACGGCTGATTTAAAACAGTATTCCACTTAGCATTGTGCAGTGTTTACTACAGTAAAGTTAAGCGGGTGGATCAGGTAGTCCAAGCTGGTGTGATTGAGTGGAGGCGTGGACTAATTTGCATATAGGTTCCGCGTATAGGCTATGGCGTCAATACAACACGCTTCGGTTATGGGTAGGTTTAGGGTTAGACCACTAGGAGGCGCCTTCTGGCCCATATATATCTGCGTCTCATATTGACGTTAAAGGGTGCCATGTGCGTCGGATGTAGAAGCAATGTCAAAAGGGTCACCTGTATGACGCCTTGGGGATGAGACCGGGTATTCATAATTTTCATGGTCGATTTACTGTTTATGGCCTTGCATTAAAATGTTAGTAAGCTGTTTTTTCCACACTGATAATGTTAACATTCATATTGTTTGTCTTGTGTGTATACTACCGAAAAAGTGAGTATTTTAATGTTTATGGATTTGCCCCATTTACTTCCATTGTAAATGCCTGACTTCAACCTAAAAACCTTTTTTATATTATCAACATTATGCCACAAATGCTTTTGACTGACCTTCCCTTGTATTGAACCCACAATATTTCTAGTTTAAGTGAAGGAAACGTTTTTTTTTCTTCCAGAATCAGGTTAAGTCAGGTGTTTCAACCAAATGCCATACAACTATGCCTCTGTTGTTTAATAGGCCCCATTAGAGTTATAAAAGGTACTTTTGGTATCTAACAATCTCCAAAATGTGCATATTTGTGAACCTTACCATGTGTTTTGGAAAATCAGGAACAAGAATGCATCAAATACATAAACCAACAGCTCTGGGATAAAATCTCTAATCTATGTGGGATTAAAACGCATGCCTTAGAATAATTGTTACTGTATTGAGCACACCATGCTAAAAACACAAGCACTTTAGTGACTTACCGTAGATTTGGCATATTATCCTGCACAGCTCAATTCATTCCAGAACTACTTATCCTGGCATCAAAGGGACGCCTATAGAACACACAGGTTATACTAGCGTAGGCTGATGTTTATGTAAACATGGATAACCTCAAATGACTCAATAAGCATACGACCCTCTGGCGCATGATAGGCCCGACTAACCTTGGGAACTGAATTACAAACATAGCAGAACTTTGCTAGTAAAGCACCTCCCTGCTGCAATAACAGTGCAGGGGGCGTTATTAGAAAATATGTCTGAGACATAATCTTGTAGGTGTAGTAAGAGCACAAAGAGATTTTAGGTTATTTTTAATTTATTTATTCATTTATTTACTTTTGTTAAAGAGGTTCCACAGCACACGAAAAAAGTTACAAAAGCTGTCACTGGGGCAGCACCTTTTCAAAGGGTACATATTTGTACCTAAAGAGTGCACATTAGTTCCTCAAAGGTACATATTGGTACCAAAAGTGTACTTATTAAATGGAATATTATATACCTTTTGAATTGGTACATATTACATATTCTACATATTATAACCTTGTGAATGGGTACATATTACATATTATACATAATAACCTTTTGAATGGGTACCGTCCCAGTGACAGTTTTTGTACCTTTTTTTAAAACTTGATGCCAGTTTCCTAAGGTTATTTACCATATGATTGGCAGACTTTTGTCTTAGTCAATAAATTTTTCAGTTTAGACAACTGCAGAGATTACATAACTTTTGTGTGCATGATGATGGTCTGAGAAAATGTAAATTTTGTGGCAAAAAAGTTGTTTTTATCATTTAATATTTATTTGTTTGGTCAGTGTCGTTGTGGATTTTGGTTCTTTTTCTATTGTAGTCAGAAATCATTTCACTGAAATCATGTGGTGAAGTAATATGGAGTTGTAATGCGGTCAAGACCTGTCTGGAATTACTATAGCCATGTGTTTCTCTGAAAATAATTGGACACCTTGTCAACCAATCACATTCAAGCATTCAACAGCCCTGTAGTATAATGCAAATTATGAAGATGATATTTACCCAAGATTACATTTAACAGTGTTATTCAATATTAAAAACACTAAAGTATTTGTTATTTGCATCTATTCCTGGAATGGCAGTGGCTGGAATTGCGTTTTTTTTTTTCGGATCACGTTTTAAAAAGATTGAGGGGTTTTGGTGGTGCTGGCAATACATTTTTTGGTACTGCACAACATTATAACAGTGGTACCAAAAATAACACAAACAAGCAAGAAAGTATGACAATCAGAGAATGACAAAATGAAATGATGCCCCTAACTTTGACCAAATAGGCTCTGAATGGATGGACTGATCTCAATTTATGGCAATATCATGACATAGATGCTCTCTTCTCTCAAACTAATCTCTGAAAATCATCCTCGTCACTAACACAGTATGAGAACAGCAGATTATATCTGAAAACGGCAGCATAAACTCATTTATAACGTGTGCCCTGTTCATCCAGAAAGGGAGTGATGGGGAAAAGAGTGTGTGAGAGAGGGAAGGGTTGACAGTAGTCATTAAAGTCAACTAGTGTTCCCTAAGAGGGCAATCTTGGAAGAGTGGTGTGTATTTGTGTAACAATGTGCGGGAATGAGCCATGATAAACATTACTGTAATTGACAGAAAAACACCACTTTTACACTCAAGGCAATCAATAAATTGTGCATCTGCTGATGAGAGTGAACAGAGGAACCCCTCATCAGAATAAGGGAACACAAATGAACATCAGTGTCTGCTGAATCTGTGTTCTGATAACTTCTTAGTTTGTTTCAGACAATAGGAGGACTCTCTTTTTTATGAGCTTTTATTGCATATTTGCATTTTTTGTATGCATTTATGTAATGATTATTATTGTTGTGTTATACAGATTGATTAATGATTTACCCATGATCTAATTTCCATGTGAAAGCATCATTGTAACAGACCATGTATCCCTCAACTTAACTTAAAACTTAAATTCCACATGACCAGAAAAGACCATTTCATAACAATACTAATGAATGTCATTTTTAAGAGTTTAGATAAACTGAATTGGTCATTTCATTTATTACAATTTCAAACAGTAAACAAAATATGTTGAAAAACGGTCAATGATATTCTGATCTCATTCATTTTTATAATGAAAATTTTCAGGTTCGTGACAAATGGAAAACAAATTTGAGACATTTTAACAATTGATTCGAAATTGCATCACATAAATAAATGATTTTTGTCTAAGATTTATTAGCCACTGTCAAATATTAGCCAAATATTAGATTTATTAAGTCGCTGCATAAAAAAGGATTTCAACTACTGCTGAAACTAATGATAAAATAACATTCTCAATGTTACAATCTTTAGAGGAGAATTCAAGTTAGTTTACATTTACATTGGAATTAAAGTGGATAAACATGGAAAAAATGTGATTTATTATAATGTGGTCCTATTTATCTCGGACCAGTAAACGTCTATTATGAACTACGTCCCGTATTTTAAAAGAGTGTCTTGGAACTCTGCAGATCTCAATGCCCCATTCGAGTAAGGCCTTTATGCATATTTACAAGATTTTATTTCAGCATGTCAGGCGAAACGCAATCGGCATAAGGGCTATTTGATCCTGCGTCTCGCCTGTTGTGGTTTAGTCATGAATGTTTGTCTAGTCGTTCGGAAAGAAGTGTTGGCTATTAGGAAGAGTTGTGCGCTCTAATAAGGTGATGAGAGAGGATTTTTTTAATGAGGTTAGTGGAGGTCCTGTGGGTAACGTTGAGTTCAGCATCACCGAATCTGTCGGCATTTATCTTGTTTTTCTGGCCTCTCCTAATTGCGCGTTGTTTACGAGGCCTCTCTGTCAGTCTCATCCATTCTCTGTGTGTTTTTATTGAAAGATAAACTCTCTTAATAAATACACCCCCTCGTTTAGTCGTGAAGAAAAACGTTGAGAATACGCAACAGTTGCAGATCCCCGTAGAAATTCCTATGTGTGTGGCTCCGGCTCCTTTTCATAAAAATCGTATCCGTCATTAAGACATAAATTAGATTTTGACACACACAGGCAATTGAATTTAAGCCCCCCACTCAGTCCCCCAAACGATGAAATGAAGAGCAGGCCCTGCAGCTGCTATTCAGATGAAGGAGATAATTGGCAATGAAAAGTCACTGCGCCGCATTATGTTGTCTGCGGGATCATTGTTCATTTTCCCCTTGCTATTGAAGACTATATTGAAAACCCGAGTGTTTCTTTTCAGTTTTCAGTATTCACCGTGTGTTGCTTGGTTACTGGGAATGGGGGGAATCACCCACTGTATCAGTCGGGATGGGCCGCAGGCTGGCCCCTTGCGCCACAATGCAACTTTTGTGAGGAGGCGTTGACACAAATTAATGACACTTATGCAATACGGCAGTTATGGACCGCTTATAGTGCAATATTGCGCAGGACTGAAGGTGAGAACTTTCGGCTCAATACGCTGACAACGGTGTTCATTTTCACTGTGTTCAACGGTGTTCAGTCACATAGACAGCCACATATTTGATGTAAATATAATCCTTGTTTTTTTTAAAATATTTGTAAGCAGTTTCTCCCAATAACTGCACATTATCTCTCTTAAGAAATTGCACTGTGGTCATTAAATTGAAATCCGTTTAAAATTTAACGTTTATCAGGTCTGGTTTGAGGCGTAAATGAAAATGTCTCATCTGGACCCTAAAAGGCTATGAAAAAACAACATTTTAATCAATATTGATAAAACAACCGGTTGAGTAATGGAATATTAAAAAATTGTGGAACACAAGTTTAGCAGAGTCTGTCCTCCCCCCCCCCCCCCCCGAGTTTATTTAAATGATGTTGCCATTCGCGATGTCTCGCTTTTTGTTAAGAACTTCTTAATTATTCATACATAACCTTTATAACTATTCATTCATGCGTATTTAACATAATAAACTCTATAATCTGGACCCACAAATCCATCCACCACCTCTTATGCAAAATAATGTACAGGTATTACAGGTGTTTATGGTATAGTTTTTTGAGAGAAATTTACATCCAATGGGGGTTATTATTAATATTATTATTATTTTATAGGTGGCCTTTGCTTTAGCATTGAAAATGAAGGGGCAAAATCTTAGAAAATGTCAAATAGTAGGCTATATAATAATCTAAAGGCAAAGATTTCGTTCTTCAAATGGTTTGACAGTATAAAGATCACAGATGGAGCGCCTTTTAGTTTTATAAACAACATTTGTTTTTATTTTTTTGCTTTCATTTTCTTAGATGTTCTTGACAATGTCGTCATATGACTTGGGTAGTGCCAAACACGATGTGGTATTTATAGCGCATGGTAAAAAATGACCAACACACAATACGGGTAACGTTGATCATTTATTTTACTCAACTTGTAATGAGCATTGAAATAGAAAGCCAGAAGCCAGGCTTCAAATAGGCCCAACTAGCCGACACTACAACAGAAAAAAAAGTTACAAATACTGATTAGCCTACAATCTTTAAAATATTTTTTTTCTTCTTCAATTTTTACGTCATTCAGCCTCTATCGTTTCTCTTTGAAAACCTTGCTACGCATTTGTTAGGCTCTCTGTCTTAACCCAAGCAGACAAAGATGTATTCCTATCACCCCGAGCAGAATGAAAGGAATCAAAGGATTTTTTTCCTTAAATGGGCTAATTTTCCCCTTGAATTATGAAAGTAATGGCTAGGTAACACTCTGTGCACAGTACCCGACAGCTTAAGTCTTAAATCCTTCCACGTGGCCCGGCTAGTCGTGGCAATTATAGCTCATTACAGACTCATAAAGGCTCTCATTTGTGGGATTACTTAATAGACAATGAAATTGTATCGTGAAGAATTATGGAAAGAAAAATAATAATAATATTGAAGACTGGATGGTATGATGGGCGCGCGCCGCGAATCATTCCGCATGGCTTGTCATTCTTCATTCATTCTCTCTGTCTCTCTCTCTCATACGGCGTGTTTCCACCATTACACCAATTACAGCCAGAATGACAGATGTGTTTGTTTTTTCGCCTCTCCAATTCAGCCCATTTAAAGTCATATTCTACCTCGTTTAAGAAGAGTTGCCGCTGATTTCAGCAATTAGATGCCTATGAAAGCAAAGCACCCAGTCTCCTCTTGGTGATATTAGCGCTAAATGCTGATATGAAATCGTCATTACAGCGCTTGAACTTTGCCCTCAATCATCATTAGTAGACTTTCAGTTTTATCATAACACCCATAAAAGCCGGCCCGAATGAGAGCTGAGTTTTGCATGTTATTGAAAAGCTCAGGTGTCAGGCCTGTAATTGAGTGTGCGCAGAGATAATTGCAGCCTTCGTGCACAGGCATTAGAGCTCTTATAGATTGACAGCATTGCTTTCTCTGTACTCTTCAAACTAGATTTGACGAGGTTAAGTCTCTCCTGCAAAAAGTTGAAGGTAGAGTAATACCAGACCTAGTCTATACCGGCTTGGCGAGATTTAACTTCGTCAGAGCCCGCTCGCTTGCGCCACTGGCTTCCTTGCGCAGCGTCTGGGGGTAAAAGGCGTTCGCGCGCAGATGAAAGTGGAAGTTTAACCCGCCGCTGACCCGCCGAGAGATCAAACCTGCTAATTATTGTCACAAGATGAGGGATTAGCGCATTTCTGGAATAGCTGGCTGTTTATCCACTCCAAAAACCTCTACAATAAACGCTTTCTAATTGAATCCTAATCGCTATCAAATTGCAAATGGCCAGACTCCACTGAGAATCATAAATCTTTAATTGCCGGCCCGAGATCTTTCCAACCAGACTTAAACTGAATTTTCGAATAAAATGTAAACCAAATGCAGTTATAATCTTTTTGGTTCGTTTATTAGATTCAAATCTCAGAAGTTCATATATTATATAGTTAGCTACTACTATTAACTTTTTCCTTTGTTAATCTCTGTTTATAATTTCTCAAATAAATCAAATTAAATAAAGGATCTGTTTTGCACATTTGTATAGGCTTTTGTTTGTTAAAACACAAATCTGTCGATACAAAATTTATTGTATACGTTGTCTGAAGTTTAAGGTTAGGCCAAGTTAGTGATAAAACGGTAGCCATTTCAAGAGATGTTAAGCCCATATCACAGTAGAAATAGGAAAGATTGGCATTTAGATTGGTCTTGTGTATTTAGGCTATTTATATAATTTGTCAATTGAGGTGTAATTCCCCATTTGGAGGATGTTACTTATTTTAATTCGACACATACAATGTATGGCTCAGCTTGTGAGGAATGTAGGCCTTTACCTCTCTTCGACGTCATCTGTACATAAAAATATTAATCTATTAGACCGGGAATAATACAATAATTGTTGGTATCTCAGTATGCGTACTCGCCAGAGACGTTGTGCCACCTTGTGAGCTAACAAGACTGTATGGGCAAAGATTTGATTGGAGGCTCGCCTGGGCATCACGTGTCTCGGGACACCAGAGGTACTAAAGCCCCTAGGCCGTGCAGCGCACGTGGGTGACGTTAGGGCCGGCCCTCTCCGGGGTCCCTTTTGTTGAACTACCAAACATAAGCCAGCTCCCGAGGGCTTTAGAACAGTGTTAAGACCACTGTGTACTGCGCAAGTCCTTGAAGCAACGCCATCAGTGTGGTATATCACTGACACCATCAGCATCTCACGCAGACAGGAGCAATCATGTCGAGGTCTTTCTACGTAGACTCTTTGATTATCAAGGATCCCGCGCGCCCGGCTCTAAGAGAGCACACGGGGCAGGACTTTCTTATCCCCATTGGCATGCACTCTCCCGGCATGATGGGCGTCACTGCGCCTGGTTGCCCGTCCCGGAAGACCGGCACCTTCTGTGTCTGTCCGCTGTGCGTAACTTCGCATATCCACTCTCCCCGCGGCGGAATCCCACTGCTGAAAGGACAGGGCTTCTCTGCCGGTGATGCGGCTTTCTGTCAGAGGGTAGCACACCAACAGAGTTCCGCGTTAGCGCACCCGGGACACGGACACGCGCCTGTCTGCACGCCCACAAGCTACAGCGTCACTGACCCTCGGAGGTATCACTGTCTGTCTCTAGGTGAGTGAGTGCGTGCGCATGCTACTACACCTGTTACCTACGCTCGAGTATTTTACATTATATATTAATGGCAAAAGTCTTTACACATGTTACGTTTTTATGTTGTTTTATTTACTTTATCTTTTAATGAACTTGATATGAAGTTTAGCAACAATTATATACAATAAACAAACTTGTGTGTTAACGGCATTGATTGGTCGGCATTGACGTGATTTTAATATTTGGGTGTTTTTTTTCCCCTATAGGCGCGTCTGACAACAGCCACATACAGAACGGCAAACGGATGCGCACCGCCTTCACCAGCACTCAGCTGCTTGAGTTGGAGCGCGAATTCTCATCTAACATGTACCTCTCCCGCTTACGCAGGATCGAAATAGCCACATATCTAAATCTGTCAGAGAAACAGGTGAAAATATGGTTCCAGAACCGCCGCGTTAAACACAAGAAAGAAGGCAAAGGCACGCCACGGAGCGCGCATGCAGGATGCAAATGCTCTGGTAGCCACTCACACTATCCGCGCTCAGAAGACGAAGAATCCCTGTCACCTGTGTCAGCCACAGAGGAGAAGGAAACATCGCCTATCTAAGCGTCACGAACATTACAGACTTAAGTTTGGTACCACATTAAAAAGTTTACGGATCCGTTGAAACGACTGAAATGTCTTCTGTCGTTCAATAGCCCAAAGTGTATGGAGATTTACCACTGCCAATTCCTTCCTCTTCCCTCTCAAAATATTGTTTTACCCTGACAGCTCAGCTATTTGCCTTATCTGTACGGCAAACTGTTAAATAGTTGTTATGCAAGTGATGCAAGTCAATAACCTTTTCTTGAAACGACCACTGGTAACCCACTCTGCCATCCCTGTTCCTTTTAAGGATACATGTTAGACAAATGGAGATTATAAAAGACTCCCTGCGTGATATTGTAAATATGCAGACTGTTAATCCTATCTGTCCTAGACTACTGAGAAGCTGTGATTTTTTTTCACCTGAATTTTATGTGCCTATTAAAAATGTGTATATTTGTATTTATTTAAATAAATCACTCCTGTAACTACACGAATCACTTCTGAGATGTATTAATTTTCCCATTGGAAGACAGCGGTTTAAATATTGCTGGAATTCAAAAGAACTTTCTACATTACATAAACCTCATTCTAATGAAATGAAAACATTACCTGCATATTTATTTATAATTTTATGCATACATTTAAATATATGGTAGATCAAATTCATGTTGAATTTACAATAGCCTATACGATCAGGATGAAAAAAGTTGGCTTGGGGAAAAGCCAAAAAAAAAAAAAGGTTTGATGCAAACCGTAAATGCACTCTCATACACTCGTTCAACCCTCATCAATTTATATTCGACATAAATATAGAACATTGAGAAAAAACATTGCAAATACGTGAAGTTCTGGATTTGTATTTCTGCCACAGTGTAAACAAGTATCGGTTTTTAGACGCTGCATTTGTAAACACTGCAAAGACTTCCGACCTATTTTCAAAGAGAACAAGAGAAACTATTTAAAATCCTCCTGAAGTAAAGTAACGTGGAACTCATTTGTGTCTCTTTATGATCTGATTTTAAAATTGTATCACTTAATTATGAATTGTATTATTATTATTTTATTATCATTCTTTCATTTCAACTGCACGGGCTCACTTGGTCTTTAAGAACCATTTAAACATTATATATATTTTCACTTAATTTCCACTGTTCTTCTCATATATTCCCTCCTATAGAGTGCACAGGCCACAAAAGGCCTAGCAGAGACTTTCTATCTCACGAGCCAGGTGATAGTCAATTATACGCCGACGCCATTCTGTGTGCTTTTCAAGAGACGGTTGTCCCCCTGTTAAATTAATCCGAAAGGAGTTTAATTGCAGTTTTTGTCCCACGTTGGTTGCTTATGTAGCAATTCCTTCAATACGAACGAGGGGGAAAAAAGCTACGCAGAGCTGGCCAAAGGCTTTGACAGGTTAGATTGTCCTGCCAGGAACTCGCATTTAGCCGGCGGACCCCCGACGGCGGCGAGCTCAAGGCCTTTCACGAGACGTCTACAGGGTTCCTCCGCGCGCGAGAAAACGATTTAGTCACTGTTTCATTAGGCACTATTTGAACCTTTCAACTTGGGCCAAATTGAGGGGGCATTCTGAAAATTGAGGGATTACGTAGGAGGGGTGATAGGAAATTAGCGAACGCTTAATTTAACTCGTGTTCCGTCAGAGTTTGGGATACATTCCTAATTGAGAGGGGAAGCAGGTGAAATTTCGGTCCCACGCAGGTCCTTTCAGAGAGGGGATAAATGGCCTCCATTCACGTCTCGCTTCACGATCATATATTATCGAGGGAAGGCACCTAATGAATATATATTGAATTTCTTATTAATCGAATTAGACTTTACCCCTTGCAGGTGTGTGAGAGAGAAAGACCTCCCGACAAAAGAGTTTTCAGCCGTTTCAGGACTGACTCTCGTTTTTCAGACGTGACACTGCTGACCCCAGATTCGTCACTTCACTAATTCCAGCTACGTTTTGAGTTTGGTTTTTTTTTTGAGAACATTTACTTTACTTCATATTTAACAGATATTCAAATTAAAAATAGCCTATCAATTAATTAATTTAGTTATTGGCAGTTAGCTACTTTCTTTCTGTATAAACTTGTTTTATGCTATTTGGGATGTGAGGCAAGGGGATGAAGCCTTTCATTTGGTGTTATGGTATTTAATATCACTTGTATGAGTGGTGCAGTCGAGTACCATATTTGAGAATCCGATGCTTAAAATCAAATATAAAATGGAAACAAAGTACAGCTCAGCTTTTAAAAGATTGCGTTCTTTCGCAAAGTGGGCAATTATACGCATGACAAAGAGCAATTAATAGAATCCCCTTTTAAGCGCTTGCAGCTGCTTTCGCCTTGAGAGAAGTGGGGCACTCGGGCAATGAATGCCTCCAAAACCGGTTTTGTCTTCAGTCGCGGAAATCACTTCTTTAATAGTCTAAACTGCAAAGTACAATGATAAAAACGTGGTTGATGTGACACTCTCGTCGAGTTTTTCCAGCATCGTTTGAACTTCAGTACATAGTTTGGGCTTCCGAAAAGATGTTGGAACTGCGAATTCTAGACACGTGTCCCATCAGAGCTGTCCATGGTTACTTAATTTAGTGGGAACTCGGTCATCACACAATATGTGCGCTTTGTCGCGCTCTCTAGAATGGGTCCTTTCTGAGACGTGTCAACTCCTCTTTAATGCGTCCCATTGTTGCGCCTCTGAGCGTGCCTACTATTATCAAGTGTGCTTAGTGGCTTGATTAGAATGTATAGCCGTTGTAAAAAGAGATCAGCTTTGAATGAGATAATATAGTCCATTATATGAATATAGAATATTATTCATTACTTTGACCAACTTATTCAGGTGGAAATAAGGGATCAGCGACAGACAGACAGACAGACAGACAGACAGACAGACAGACAGACAGACAGATAGATAGATAGATAGATAGATAGATAGATAGATAGATAGATAGATAGATAGATAGATAGATAGATAGATAGATAGATAGATAGATAGATAGATAGATAGATAGATAGATAGATAGTAGGGCCTACATTTCTTGGGCTAAACGCCTGTGCTTACTCGGTTTTCTGCGTCCAAGGTCAGCCTTTATTCATTATAAAGTACTTCCTCCGCGCAGAGCAGTACCGCCTCGGCCTCAAGCTCACACGCCCACAAATATATAGCCGATATAGAAAGAAAAAAAAGCAGCGAGCTTCAGCACGCTGGACAGCGCGTGTGTGAAAACAGCGCGACAGACTGAGCCCGATGACAACTGACCATTCAAGGAGTGCGACTCCATGTCACCAACTACTGCTAATTTGTTTGAACTAATGAACAGAAAACCATAAGTGACAGAATAAGTCCGAGTTCAGAATTCTCTCTCTCTCTTTTAATCAAATTAATCTCTCTAAAGCTTACTATAACGAACTTCTTAAAAACAAAGTTCTGTGCTTTATAAGATTATGCCTTTAGAAAAGTTGACACTGAACCGAATTGTTTCTATATTATTTGCATTTGTGTTAAGTCAACTGACAACGCTAGAGTTGAAAGTACAACTAAAATAGTTATTAGTCCAGGCTACTCGTTTCCTGCCCATCTCTTTACTGTGAACACCATGAAGCATTCTCTCTCTCTCTCTCTCTCTCTCTCTCTCTCTCTCTCTCTCTCTCTCTCTCTCTCTCTCTCTCT
The DNA here is from genome assembly GCA_038021265.1 of Cyprinella venusta. Taxonomy (NCBI): domain Eukaryota; kingdom Metazoa; phylum Chordata; class Actinopteri; order Cypriniformes; family Leuciscidae; genus Cyprinella; species Cyprinella venusta. The sequence goes on along the minus strand of CM075876.1, from coordinate 18,298,467 downwards.
CTCTCTATCTCTCTCTCTCTCTGTGTGTGAGAGAAAGATTTTTGATTTTTAGAAAAACTTTACTACAGTGATCATTCACAGAAACTTTTGTACATTACTTCATCTCAATTCATCAGAAAAAGTTAATGCATTATTTTCAACTTTACAAAGTACATCTCCATAAGTCCAGATTTTTTCAAACTCCCATAAATTGTTCATATGTAAATAAAAGGAAAAATCATGCTTAATTCTCGCTTTTACAAGCCCCTTAAACACACTCACAATATTACATTCATTTCCATTTTCAATTTTCTGTTTTCTACTTACATAAATAGACATTTTTACTTGACCAATAATAAAATTGAGCAAACGCCCCATTTTTCTCTTTGTTTTTGAATCCTTAAAACCATAAATAAACACATTTATAGTAAATATTTCACCAAAATCACTAAAAATCCCTTTCAACAGTTCAAACAGAGGCTTCAACCTCTCACAATGTGCAAAACAATGAAATACTGTTTCCCTCTGTTCACAAAAAACACAGTTTTCTTTTACAAGCGGATTAAGAATGGAAATAAAAGCATTAACGGCAATAATGCCATGCATAATTCTCCATTGCAGATCTCCAATAAACTTTGTCAATGGTGGCTTGTAAAACGTACTCCACATAGGTTTAAACCTAGAATCCACACTTAAGTGACCTCTCCAAGCATTATCAGAACGATGTCTCAATTGTTCCTTATTTAACACTTTTACACACATTTTATAAAAACTCTTTCCATCAATAGACATAATATTTCGGTCCTTCCAAACTTTTGACATTGTTAGAGGACAATCATGATCTGTATCTGGCAAGTCTGGAGAAATCCTTATTACTGGAAACAAATCCTTAGCATTTGGTTCACTTTTTAATGTTGAAAAGTCATAGAGAAGCGTCCATTCCTCTTCAGATAATGAGTTTCGACATTTTTCCAACATCTGTCCAACTATTCTTTCAGACCGAAGTCCAAGTCTTTGAGTCAATGCAACAGATTTACTTAAATTCCATCCAGTCACTTCTACCAAGTCCTTCATTGTTATAATCTTCTCATTTTTCATTCTTTGTTCAAACCATGGTGCTATTTCACAGGACAAATTCAAACGAGATCCATTAATCAATGGTTCTCGCATTAACCAGTGCAAAGATTTTCCATCAGTGGACCTTTTTACTTTCATCAAATTCCATGATTTTCGAACACCTTCATAAAAACAGGATATTTCTTTCAAACCCATTTTTGAAGAATTTGTCCAGAAAAATTCTCTCTTTAATCCATACTTTCCAACCGCACTTAGAAGTTTAAAACCTATATTTGTCCAAGACATGTTTTGATACAATAGTTTTTTAACAAACTGCAATCTAAAGGCGGCTTTCCGGCTAGCAAGGTGTATTAAACCTTGTCCTCCCTCCTCTACAGGAAGGTACACTACACTCTTAGGAAGCCAATGCAATTTGTCCCAGAAAAAATTAACAAGAGAGGTTTGAATCTTCTCTAACAAGCCCACTGGGGGTTCTAATACTGCCAGACGATGCCATAACATGGATGCCACTAAGTTGTTAATTACAAGAATTCTCCCTCTATATGACATTTTTTTCAAAAGCCATTTCCACCTCCCCAGTCTTCCTTGAACTCTTTCTAAAACATTTTCCCAATTCTTTTGCATTGTGGTCTCATCGCCCAAAAAAATCCCCAAATACTTAAAACCTCTATTTGCCCATACCATTCCACCAGGCAGTATCGGGTTTTCAGCCCTCCAATCACCCATTAAAAATGCTGAACTCTTTGACCAATTAACTCTTGAAGAGGAAATTTTACTAAAATTTTCAACAATTTCTGTTAGTCTGTTAATGTCTTGTTGATCATTGACTAAAACTATCAAATCATCGGCATATGCCGACAATTTTACAGTTAAATCACTATCATATTTGAAACCACAAATACTCTCCCTTATTTGATTTAGCATAGGTTCCAAAGCAATCGAATACAACATACCAGACATTGAACATCCTTGTCTGACTCCTCTTCCTACCTTAAACGGAGCACTCAAGCCACCATTGATCTTCAATATGCTTTCAATGTCATCATAAAGGACCTTTATCATTTCTATAAAACCAGGAGGAAAACCAAAAGCTTTAAAAGTATCCCATAAGTAACCATGTTCCACCCGGTCAAAAGCTTTTTCCTGATCCAGTGAAACCAGAGCACATTTAAGGCTAAAAATCCTAGAAACCTCTAAAACATCTCTAATTAATGAGATATTGTCCACAATCGATCGTTCAGGTATACAATATGACTGATCCACATGTATTATCATTCCCATCACTTCTTTTAGCCGGTTAGCCAATGTCTTTGATAAGATCTTATAATCTGCACACAACAATGCGACCGGTCTCCAATTTTTAATTTCTTTTAGGTCACCTTTCTTTGGGAGCATGGTTAAAACTGCCCTTCTACAACTCTGTGGCAGCTTCCCTCCATTTAAGCTTTCATTGAACACTTCAATCAGATCTTCTCCCAAAAACTCCCAATAAGCCTTAAAAAAATCTACAGGCAAACCATCAATTCCTGGTGCCTTGCCATTCTTTAAGCTTTTTAAGGAGACATATAACTCTTCCTTTGACAAAGGTTTCACTAGATCTTCAAAAGTATTTTTAGGCACCTGAGGAAGATCCTTATAAAAACGTTGTGCCATTAACTTATCTTCTTGATACTCTCTGGTATAAAGCTCTTCATAGAACTTAGTTGCTCTTTTGCGTATATCAGCAGTTTTCCTCAATTCTTTTCCATCCTCCGATCTTAAACAGTGCATTAACCGACTTTGGCCATTCTTTCTTTCCAAACTAAAAAAAAATCTGGATGGGGCATCCATTTCAGCAATATTCTGAAACCTTGATCTCACCAGTGCCCCCTGTGCTCTAACTCCAAGCATATCAGCCAAAATATTTTTTTTACTTTTTAGTGCCCTGAAATGATCTATATCACCTATGGCCCCACATAAATATTGAAGCTCCAAAATTTCGGATTCCAGCCTTTTTATGGATTCTATGATGTCCTTTGTCACATTGAAAGCATATTGATTACAAAATTGTTCAATTTGAAGCTTTCCAGCATCCCACCATTGTTGCAATGAAAGAAAATTTTTTTTTTTCAATCTCCATTTTTCCCAAAGATACCTAAGACATTTCCTAAAATTAGAATCTTCAATAAATGCACAATTAAAATGCCAATAAGCACTTGTAATTTTTATAGAATTGATATACACAGAAGTGATCACCATAGAATGATCTGAAAAACCTACTGGACATATGTGACAACTTTTAAAGCATTGAGACTGAAATTTATAACAATAAAATCTATCCAACCTTGCCAAAGCAATGTGATTTTCTCTTACATGTGTCCAAGTATATTGTCTTGTATCATCATTCAAATTCCTCCAGACATCATGAAGTTCATTTGATTCAATAAGTTGCAGCAATCGACTTCTTGAACCACTGTGAGGCTCTAAATGATTTCTATCAATATCATCAGTGGTACAATTAAAATCTCCACCAAGTATCAAATAACACTCTTGACATTGCTGAATTGTATTATTAAGTATATTTAAAAAAATCATTCTCTCAGCTGCATTGACTGGAACATAAACATTAATCAGTTCCAAAACAATCTTGTCATATTTTGCTGTAACTTTTAATAACCTTCCTTTCACTATCTCTTCTACATTATAGGAATCTGGCAAAAAGTTTTGGGAAAATAAAATTCCAACTCCTGCACTAAAAACACCTTTATGACTTAAACAAGACTGTCCATCCCATTCCTTCTGCCATTCTACAGCATTTTCTTGCGTGCTATGAGTTTCCTGTACAAAAGCAATATCAATACCTTTAATTTTCAAAACTTCATATAGTTGTGCTCTTTTAGCAGCATCTCTTGCTCCATTTAAATTAATGGATGAGATTTTAAAATTACTCATTAGAAGAGAGCAAACCAAAAGGCACAACACATATACATTAATATTACTCCACCATTTGATCACTTTCATTTTGCATTATCTGAGAACTCAATTTTTGCACTATTTTCTTCAGCCGATACACCTCAGGATTTGACAAACAATTTTCCCCTCTTCGCCTCATCGCCATTCTGGCTGACTCAATAAACATCTTCTGATCAGAAAAATGATCAATGACTTCAACATTTCGCTTCCCTTTCGTAGATTGTAAAAAAAGTCTTATTCGCTCCAGGCTGTAACCACTAAAGTTTTCCGGATTTGAATTAAGGAGAGAATCGACAGTTTCTCTTTCACTGTCTGATTCTGAGACCTCATCTGCACTACAGGACTCCCCACTAACTACATCATCAGTTGCAACACTATCCTGCATTTTCTTCTTAGATTTAGGCACAACTTCCCATTGATCTGTTTTTCTCTTTACTATTGGAACTTTGAAAATTGTCTCATCATCCCGAACAAGATCTTCTTGAAGTTCAATCAGATTTACTTCCTCACTTCCCTGCATTTCATTCATATTTTCCTCTTCATTTCCATTCACATCTACCTCATCCAGATCCTTTTCTTTTTCACCCGCTACAAGCACCTGTTCTGTTTTATCATTCTCCAGATTTTTTCCCTCCAAACCTCCCTCCACAGTGCTATTTTCCTGCGTTTCTTTCTCAGTGCATGAACGCATTAAGTGACCTTCCTTACCACATCCAAAACACTTCAGACCCTCAGTTGTCGCAAAAATAACGTAGTCAAAACCGTCAATCCTAAACTTCAGAACAATATTCAAATCCTCTATATCGTTCTTCAGCACTATATATACTTGTCTCCTGAAAGAGACAACATGTTTCAATAGCGGAGACTTACAGCCTAAAGGAATCTTTCTTATGGTCGAGACAATCTGACCATGTCTTGAAAGTTCCTTCTCCAAAGTTTCATCCTTAATGAAAGGAGGCACATTTGATAGCATCACTTTTTTCGCTGGATTAACCAGAGGAAAAACTTTCACAAAGCTTTCATTCAGCGTTATCCCTTTCTCAACAACCTCGTTAACTTTTTCGATCTTATCCAAAAAAAGAACAACAGCACCGTTCATCCTAGAAGCAGACCGTATACTGTTATATCCAACAATTTTCCCGATCGCTATACTAACCTCCTCTACTGAGCTCTCACTTCCAACCGGCACTTTAATACCATGCCGCCGGGTGAGCTGTGCAAAGCCCGTTCCTCCCGAACTATCCATGGCCGCCAGTTATTAAACTGGCTAAACCCCCTACAAACACACACAATACCGATTTCAGCAAGATATAGCAGAAGAGAAAGAAAAAACAACAGACCGTAAAGTAGAAAAGAAAACTTCAGCCACACTCCGAGTCACCCTCCACGCTCGCTCAACAGACGCTCACACATGCGCAAACGCGAGGAGAGAGAGAGAGAGAGAGAGAGAGAGAGAGAAAGAGAGAGAGAGAGAGCGATGCAAACAATATAGGCCTAGTATGTAATCTTTGCTGTTATTTCACCCTTTCTTCAGTTATTGTGCTAATAAAGTTAAAGCCATTCGTTTTGATGTGGTTTGTTATACGATTCAATTGTATTTTTATCTTTAATTTGCCCTCTTTCTCTCTCTCTTACTGAATTGAGCTAACGACAGGAGAGAGATGGATCCCACCGATGGACATATACGCCACCATGTGGTTATACCTCTGCAGATAGACTAGGGCTATAGGCTTAAAAAAAAACTATCCTTTCAGAATCTATAAAAAAATATCTTTAACCTTTCAGAAATTAAAGATTAGAAACTCAGCTCTGCCGAAACCTCTCTCTGTATGCGCATATTTATTCCTCTTGGCGTCAGACATACTGTGAGGAGGTGGACTGAATTGCTGGTGTCCCGTGGCTGAGACAGATTCTCCCTCCCGCTCACGCATTCGTCCCATTCTGGACATTCTTCTATCTAAACCTAAATCGAGGATATCCGACCAGCAGTCGCATTATCGCTGAATGGAATATTTAATGTTAATTAGCCTACCTATCTAATATTTTCTCCGTTGTTAAAAATAAGAACAAACAAGACCCGTGAAGGTGTTTAGGTGTAGTTTTGGAACTCATTTATTAAATAAAAAATACAATTGGCATTAAACATTATTATTAAATAAAAATTACATCCCAATCGAAAAACTGGTAAATAGCGGCAACTTTTCAGGCCACCTTTTGAGACTTCAGCTGTGTTCAGTAGGCTAATTTGGAAACTTTTCTTATCACATAGCCATCCTCTACTACAAGGTGTGGCATGTCTGCTTAAGCTCGTTGATTAATACCTTTAATGCAGATATCTTAAGTAAACAATAACAAACCTGCATAGTTGCGCGTATTTGTTGACAACAATTTGCACACTTCAGTGCATTTAAACGATTCCACACTAAAGCGCCGATCAAGGTATCCCGCGAGCTATTTCTAAAGGCTTCGGTTTTAGTCCGATTAGAGTCGTTTGTTTCCAGAACAAGGGACTCTGTTCTTTTGTGCGGCCGGGCGACACGAACATGTGGAAATAATTGTGCTGAGCAACTGGAGATGTGTGTTTCTCTGCGAGGGTGAGCTGCAAGGCTTCGGGCTCTTCTGGACCGGCTGCAGGAAGAGCGGAGAGGGCTAGAGGGGGGCCAAGCCTACCCCGGGGCTTCACTCACCACATACCGGGTCCGGGTCAGTCATCTGCACAGAGCTGCAAACCCACCGTGTGCAGGACCATGTTGAGAGCCAAATCATAATGAGCCATTATCTGCAGCCTGCTATGTCTTGAAGAAAAAGCTGAAAGGCAAAACAAAAAAAAAAAAAAAAAAAAAAAAAAAAAGAAAAGAAAAAGAGGTGGTGGCATTTTTGTTTCCAAAGGGAATGTTCCACATAGGCTATTTATTTTCAAATATCGAATACAAATGAACCATATATAAGTTCAAATTTCATGAGTAATATGTCTTATATGCGTTTTATTAAAAAAGTAGGCTAATAAAGGAGAGAGAGAGAGTGAGAGACCGAGAAAGACTGCTTTTGTTTCTTATGTTAGAGCGCCCCCTTGCCTGCGTCAGCACGTGTCAATGAAGGACCAACAATTTAGTGATTTTTCTCTGCTGAATGTCCCATTTCACATCTACACTGCAGTCGTTTATATTGATATAAATCAATATAAAATGACTGAACAAACACTGCAAAGTTGAAAGTCGCAGAAAAGACAGAACAACCGCAAATGATAGTCCGCTTGAATCAATATGCATAAAAGAAAGTGCAAATAGCTGCAACAGCAACCACCACTGAAAAGCGCAAGCGTCGGAAAGCTGAACATGAAGAATGAAGCGTGATGACAAGGTTAATCGAGTTACTGGATGTAATTGGGCATTCGCAATTCTTTGATTTCTTTCCTACCTAAGCCTCTATAAAAACACTTTTAATGGGTCACTTGACTTCATTGTCGCCCCCCAAAAAGATCCCTTTATTCCAAAAGGGCCCCCTCTTAGACTTACAAAAAACATATGGTCCTTTTCTTCCCTGCTCAACCTCTTTTCATATGCACCTCCTTCAGAACTGCAGAGCACGGAGTAATCTGACTCCTCTTCGGAGCCGCAGTGTGAAAACACGGACTCTTATTTTGACAGGGACGCCTGGGGCAGCGGGAGAGAGGAGGGACCGTTTCCTGAGAGTTATTTACTTTGAGCCAGATGATTAGTTCTCTGGGAAGGATGGACTGTAACATTGAATCAATTACAGGTTGCTCTTGCAGAGGCGCATTTGTGTGAGTGGCCGTGGTGCAGGACGGAGGAGCACAGCATAAGGGAGAGGATTACTACTGCTTTACAACTGAGGACCCTTGGGCTGATTAGAGCATTTTACAAGAGCTTTGCCATTCATTTTGGCTGTTCTTTTTTATCAAAGGGAACAACCAAAAGGGATTAAAAAGGTATTGTATGTTTCAATTAGTTTAATTAGTTTCTTTTGCATTTTCTTTCGTGCAAAGTTTCCACCAGACCTTTGAGCACAATTGCACTTATTCAGGATTAGACTAATTAAAGCTGTTCTTTTCTTTCTTTCTTTTTTTTAACAATTGCATTTTTAATTTACCTAGTTTTCTTAATTTCTGAAACTACTAGTAAAAATAAACAAAACTAACATAAGAAATATTTTTGTCCTATATTAACTCACTCAATTATTTTACTTTTAAATGATAAGTGGATGTTAATATTTTTTTCATAAACGCTCACAATGGACAAGTCAATCATTCGTTTTCAACTCAGAAAAAATAAACGGATTTTTCACTTTGATTCTGGACACCATCGAGGAGGATTTATACTTGTTTCCCCCAAGGAATCGCGTTATCACTCGTAAAGTCAAATCCTGGTTCTGCTGGATCTCAGTTGGAGCCACGGGCGCGCAGCTGGGGGTGTCTCAGCCCTTGGAGAGGCGCAGCACTGGCATCTAATGGCAAACACATTTCAGATTGGATTTTGAGCCTTGCTTATCCATCAAAATTGAAATGGGATGCCCATGACCATTCTGGAATACCCTTCTTTGGATTAGTCAGTGGGATGGATATTTATTTATTGCGGAGCGATGAAGTCAAAGTACGACTGAGGAGTTTAGAAAAACTTCTTTGCCGCCTTCTGAGTTGAGTTCCGCGTCGATGATGAATCTACATGAATGGGGAACTTCTCTCACATCTGGATTAACTTAATGCAATTTAGGTAGCCTAGTGTTTACCAAGGACTAAGGATACCGCTTTGACTAAAATAAGGCTGTAACTGGATGAAATGAAAGAAGATTTTCTGCCGCGATTACAACTGCTATGAGACTTCAGCTCGCTATCTTTAGAGCGCTTTCTTGTATTCCCATGGAAATCGTTTTTACGCGTGAAGTAACCGGGTGTTGGATGGCACCCCTCGCTCAGCTGTTGCCCAAGAGTGTCAAGCGCAGCGGATCGGGTGTGTTTGGCAGCCAGTTGCGCATCTGTGTGTGGGCGCCTGGTGATGGGGGGTTAGCGGAGAAAAGTGCTTTCAGACACCGCTGGATAGATGAGCGGTACCAAAAGAGCACCCGTCTGCCATTCCAGAATTGATTCCCACGGCAATCCAATTGATTCCCAAATTGCGGCACAGAAAGGGGTCGACTAATTACAGTCTTACTCAACACCCCCGGATTCACCAGGGATAATTAGTTTGAGTTGGGCTGATATGAGCAAATGGCAGAGCTTCAGTATGGGCTGTAAAAAAAGAAGTAGAAGGAAAAAAAGGAAAAAAGAGTCCCCCCCTTCACTTTGAAGTAGACCTCTCGGTATAATTGTTTTCACGAAAGTTTTAACGAACAGGATATGCTTTCATCAATTATTTAACTTGATTTAGTATTATTAGCTATTTTACAGAGAACTAATTAAATGGGTGCATTTTTTAGGATAAATTAAATTTGGCAATAACAGAGCTGAGCACTTCAGATTGAGTGACACTGGCTGTGTAGGCTCCTGAAGCGCTGATGGAACCCAGGGGTCTGAGGATTAGACAGACAGAGATAAAACACGCGCGCGTGGAATGTCTGATTAGAAACTCGGCAAGGCAAGCTTTTAAGACCAGTGACGGGACATTTAGAATCACAGGAACAACATGCAACAATGTGCTTCAGCGCGTAATCTTGTTTACGCACTTTATATAGAGTACTATACTATAGAGTTCATAAAACGTTTGAATATAAATGTTATTTCAGATGGCTAAATTGAATTGCATATTAATTTAGATAGACCAAATCTATCGAAATCTATCTATTTTAAATAAATAAAACCGTCAACCACTCATAACTCCCGTTAGGCTACAAAGATAAACCATTCTTAATACTGAGTTGTGCCCATATGAGCTATTATGTCTTATATTTTAAGGTATGCGTATGGTTTAGGATTTAAAAAGTCAAAATTGTACTAATGTAGGCTAAACAAAATCTTTTCGTAATTTTTGGAACCTTCATCTGTTGATTCTACTCGGGGGAAATGTGTAGTTCTGTGTCTCCACCTGCTGGTCAAAAAGCTGAAGTTGAACCGATCTATCCAAGCGCTCCCCCCTACAGAGTCTGGCGTCAATTTACCGACTGAACAGCGTCCAGACTCTTAAAGACATTTTATGTCTTGGCACTGAATGTTTCTAAAACTTTCTGCTTCCGATGATTCAGGCTACCTGAGCTAATAGAGTTCATCTTTTACATTGGATTATCCACAAGTGATCAAACCCAGAACTGAAAAAAAAGAATAAACAGTCATATGTATAATTTTCACATTTTCGTAAAATATTTAAAATCATAACATCTTCCCTTTCAGCTGAGCACAATCAAAGTGACCATGGGATTCCTGGAGACACATCTCGTTTTGGGGATTGTCTTACTAGGGGCATTTTCAGGTATGTGGAATAATATATATATATATATATATATATATATATATAAACCCTCTTTTATATATATATAAACCCTCTTTTATATTAGTAAAATAAGAAAATAAATAAAATAGTATTCATCAAAATGTATAATGCTACAATACTTTTTTATTAATGCTATTTTTTTCACATATATGCATGCTATTTAAGCTTTAGTATAATTTATTCAATACATTAAATATTTCCAGATGTTTCAAAAGCTTGGCCGGTCATTAATTCAGATAAAAAAGATTTTATTCTGACACCTCATTCGGAGTTCAACATTACATGCTCTGGAGAAAGCAGAGTGAGATGGGCCGAACCATTACCGGACAACAGCGAAATGCATTCCGGTTTTAATCACAGTACTTTGGTGATCACTGATGTTGAGGCATTAAACACACGTCTCTACACCTGCGAATATGTGGATCAGCCTGAAAGATACGCTGATATCTACGTTTTTGTTCCAGGTACTGTTCATGTCTACTGAATAGCCTAAAGATTGTTAGTAGGTACATTTGTTTTTGTAAAAATGACTCCCCTCTTGTTCCACAGATCCTGAGGTTCCATTCGTGTCTGAACCTGTTGTTGACACAAATGAGATGGGCATAATTATCCCATGTCTCGCTACAAACCCACGTTCTCAAGTCATTCTCAGAGACCTGCAGAGTGGGGATGAGGTTTCTCTATTTTACGACCACAAGATTGGCTTTTTTGGCATGTTACCACCAGGTCAATACGTTTGCGAGACGAGCGTGAATGGCAAAGCAGTGAGGAGCAGCGTTTATACTGTGACAAATGACACGGGTAATTAATGCACAACAAATAATGAAACATTCAGAGTGTTTAGATTAAAACTTATTACGATATCACTTAAGACATTCTAATATATAGGCTATATATGTATATAGTATGATTAATAAGTTATGACAACATTTTTTTTACATTGCATTAACTCTTTAGCTAACGTTGTTTAATAATATACAGTTGGCTATGATTCAACTCATTTTTTTAAAGTCAGTTCGGTGTAATTTAAGTTGAAATGACTTAAATATCTAAGTTGATTGTACTTAAAAATTTAAGGCACCAACCTTTTTTCACAGCGTTACTTAGCAACTTCATGTATTTCTCTCAGCTAACTCTTAATTAGGTTCACTGTGATATTGCCAATTTAGACATGCTCCTGGATCAACTTTTTTTGTTGATCCTGGAGCAACATTCCTGTCTGGAAATGTAGTCCTAACCCTATCCCTACCTCTAAACCTAACCCTACCCATAACTTTTCCCTAAAATCAGAGTGAAATTATGCGTGAATATATAACAATGATGCAGAAGCACCGGTTGAAAGCCTAAACTTGACATAAACTGTAAACTTGTCCCTCAAATTTGATTGTTTGATTGGAATGTTTTCCAGGATCAACAAAGAAGTTGATCCAGGAACATGTTGTACTTGGTAAAATCAGTTCACCCTCTGATTAGAGAATTAGTAGACTGTTAGCTCAGGGTAAGTACAATAAGTTGACATGTACTTGCAAATTTACTCAGTAGAATGTCTGTTGGGGGGCATCAAAATAAAGCTTTAGCAGATATTAAGCAGACAAGTTTATACTAAAACTCTAATGACTGGTCGTTGTAGTTGCAAAGTAGAATATCTAAAGTGGACTGTTGTATAATGGGCCATAAAGTGAAACATTAGGTCATAGCTTTGACATTACATGAGTACCAAGGGAGATTACAAATTCTTGTTGACGAAGAGATGATGACATTTTGGGGTGAGTTGGAGTGGGCTGCAGGTGTGAGATGCTTACATACACTTGCTTCATTTTGGATCATCACACACCCCACATTACTCATGAGAAGAACATTTGGTGGCTGTCGAATTTGTACAGGAATAAATCGAAATGATTGATAAAGTGGTTGGGTGTTTCTGCATTGGTCTTGGACTAAGTTTAAGTCCTTGCATCAAGTAACTGGTCCTGTTTTCACTCACACGTTATTATTAATAGAAGACTAGTAAGCAAAAATGAGTTTTATAACAGCATTGTTTATTGAATGATTCCGATTGTATTGAAGATGACGAAGATGATAAACAGCACGAGGACGAGGAAGAACAGCAGGGCTTCAGCATGCAGCTAAGAGCCAGTATGGAGTCTGTGAAAGAGGGGGATGCTGTCAATCTCACCTGTGAGACTCCTCCTGGAAAGGCTTTCCACCAGCAGTGGCTGCATCCCCAAAACCAGGCAAGAACCTCAACCAAAAATCGTTCTCTCTCACTCTCTCTCTCTCTCTCTTTCTGTTTTGCACTTCCCTAATATATGCAAAACTGGCTCCTCTGAAACTCTAGAACTGAAGACTTCTGATGTGATGCAGAGGTGTTTTCTGGTGTAGTATTCCTTCACTCTTTATGTTACAGTAGGAAAAATTGCAAAAACTGAATCTTAAAAAAGAAAAGTGAAGGTAAAACCTCAAAGGAAAGGAATGACACTAATTTACTGTGTACTTTGACCTGTGACCTGCACGCCCTATGTGTGTTCAGGACAGATGTGTGTTTCTCACTGGTCTTGTGTGGGAATATCTATCTATCTATCTATCTATCTATCTATCTATCTATCTATCTATCTATCTATCTATCTATCTATCTATCTATCTATCTATCTATCTATCTATCTATCTATCTATCTATCTATCTATCTATCTATCTATCTATCTATCTATCTATCTATCTATCTATCTATCTATCTATCTATCTATCTATCTATCTATCTATCTATCTTTGTGTATGTGTGTGAATGATGATGAATGAAAGTTCAAAACAAATGTTTTAGCTTTATTTGATGTCATTTTTGTTTTACTTGGTGGTGAAAGTGAGTTCCAAATCAAAATTAGTTAGTTAGTTAGGTTTTTGCTTGTGTTTGTGGGAGATATATGTGTTTATATTTCAGTGTGATGTAGCTCACCATCCATGTTTGTTTTAGATGAGTCTGTCAGAAGCATTATCTTTAATATAAGAGACCTTGGATTTTGAAAGCAGTGTGGAATTGTGTAGAGAAGTTCCAAGTCCTTGTCTGGTCTGGAGCTGTGCTGGAGCTCCTGCTTCTGCTGGGGTTGTTTATGATGGGTTTGCTGCTTGTCTGATTGCAGCCCTTTTAAAAGACTTGCGGAGAGCTGATTTATCTCCTGCAGGCTGCACTGAAATATGGGCACAGACTAGTCCTGGAAGAGAATATGTGTTACAGAGGCTAAAGTGCATCTTTGCAAAGAAAAGACTGATATAAAAATGGAGTAGGGCTAGGTTACAGTTTTTCTCTGTCGCTTTGGTGCATTTCTCACATCACTATTTACATTTGCAAAACAGTTAATGCAGTTCTCAAAACAATTAGTACAAACTGCAAAACTTAGTTGATAACATGCAAAAGTGTGTCACTTGCTCAAAATGGATAACTCATTCCTCAAAAGCAAGTATTCATGTCATTGAAAGTGTCAGTGTCGTCAAGATGAAAAGTCCTAACACCAGTGTTTATGAACAAGATAGTCAAATGGCTTTGTCATGTTTTCATTATGACAGTTTACTCTGTAAGTGTTTGCCAATGCAAAAAAGTCAGATCTTGGTGACACTACCTAAAAATACTCAAGACAGTCCTATAAACTATTTGCACAGCCATTTGAAAACTACAGTAAAGTTTCACATTACTGTATTTAGTGAGGTACAGTACAGTTACTGTATTGAGTACAAGACACTGAATATGTATGTTTCACATTTTTACTGCATGGTCTTTACAATTCTAATTTGTTCAGAGCATTGTGCAAAAGAAAAAAAATACACCCTTATTTACAACAAACATAAACTCCCTTTGGGTAGATCGGTGCACAACTGTAAAAATATCACAGTACATATTGGAACTGAACATACAACATACATATACTGTAAATCATTCATGCACATCTCTTCAGTGAAAGCTGTAATAAATTGTTCACTTTAGGATAAAAAAATGTTGTTTTTTTTAAGATAAAAAAATGTATAAATTTGCTTGACGGATTTTGACAACTAGTTTAACATTTTTGTATGTGATGACTCAAGCAATGAAATGAGGACTATTAGTTTTATATGGAATGACTATTCAGCATTCACAAGTATAGTTAATTTGGACTGATATGACATAAGCAAATGATAATGTTATAAAACAGCAGTGAGTTGTATGAAAGAAATTGATGCATGTCCAAAAGCATTTGCAATTTGTTGGAAGGAATGAGAAACTGCTACTATGATGTGCACAAATGACTAAATGTTGTGGAGGTTGAACTAACTGTTGTGCAAATGTAAATAGTGATGTGAGAGATGCACCAAAGCGACTGAGAAAAACTGTAAATAGATTATAGAAGGATTTTATTTTTTTTAAATCTGCAACTGATACAGTATCTATCATAATTCCATATGTGCACAGTAAACACAATGTGTGTAATATTGCTCTTTATTTTCTCTCCTCGTTCTCTCACTATTCAGGCCAGAGAGGCTGTTCCGATAAAGTTAGCTTTTCCAGACAAGGTTCAGTACATCCTCAACATCCCAAAATCCTCTGTGGCAGACACTGGACGCTATGAGTGTTCTGTAACCAACCAGATCAATGGACAAACCAAATCCAGCAGCCTGTGGATCACAGTCCACGGTATGTACTTCCCCTTTCTCACTTAGATTCTGCACACCCCTGCTTTCACCATTAAAACCAGTAAACGGAGATGGGATGAACAGATGTGGGGTAGACAGTCATCAATCTTCTTTCTTTCTTTCTTTCTTTCTTTCTTTCTTTCTTTCTTTCTTTCTTTCTTTCTTTCTTTCTTTCTTTCTTTCTTTCTTTCTTTCTTTCTTTCTTTCTTTCTTTCTTTCTTTCTTTCTTTCTTTCTTTCTTTCTTTCTTTCTTTCTTTCTTTCTTTCTTTCTTTCTTTCTTTCTTTCCGTAGAGAGCTCTTTTGTGGAAGTAATATCTAATGGTATTGGGCCAGTGGAAGTTGCTTCTCTTCTGGAGGAAAAAGAGTTCACCATTTACATTGATGCTGACCCTGAGCCAAAGGTCAGGTGGTTTAAAGATGACCTTCAGCTGGATGACCGCTACATCTCCACCAAGACCACTCATCTGGGTGGCCTCAGGTAGAATTTCACAAAATTGCTCACAAAAGTGGTTTTATGGGAACACATTTTATTAACCCTAAATAAATAAATGCTTTAAAAAGTATTTTTTTTATATATATATTTAAAAATGAACATAAAATACTGATAGATAGATAAATAAATAAATAATGTAGTAATGTATTTTTATACATTTAAAAAAATAAAAATAAATAAATACTATAAAACTTTTATATTTAAAAACATTTTACTACATAAATAAATTGTAATTTATTTTTTTAAATATTCATGCAACTCGAAATGTTATAAATATATATGTACAAATTAACATTGAGTTAGATTGATAAATGCTGTAAATGTATGGTTAGTTTATAATAAATAAATAATAAATGACCTTTGTTAACAAAGCTTTGCCACCAGTTACATAATACCACGTCTTTTTCTTATGAAGATATGAGAATATTCTGGTCTTCCGGCATCCCATAGAAGAGGACAGTGGCATCTATGAGGTTGTTGCGTCGACTGGCTCCAGGACTTCAAGATTTTCATTCAAACTGCTGGTTGAAGGTATGATTATATAAAACAGCCGAACTATGAATGAAGTGCCTGCATTGATTCAGAAACCCAAATCTAAAGCATTGGTATGCATGAGATGTACAGTATATGTGAAAATCAAATACATGTTCATGTCATAATGAAAGTGTTGTGTTTTTTTTTTGTACAGCCATATACCCTGAGCTGCCACAGTCAGTGCTGGCTCCAGTGATGTGGCCCCAGAGGGAGAGCATGGAGGTGTCTCTCCACTCAACTTTCAGACTCACATGTCGAGGTCAAGCCGAGCTCACTTGGGACAGCCCTGTTTATCTTCATGATCAGACCAACTCTGAAAAGAAAGGACTCTTCATCTCTACTGTGACTGTTGGCAATGCGACAGCTGCTCACACAGGAGAATACAGCTGCAGCTATGAGTTCAGCAACAACACTGAGGAGACCACCATCTACATCTATGTGCCAGGTAGCTAGGCTTACTTATTGTACAAGCTGAATTGTTGCAGTGAAGTTGTTTGTTAGTATGAAGCCTTTTGTACAGGGTGAACTGACATTGAATTTCTTCCCTTCAAACATTTTTATCCATCAACGCACACAGACCCACAAACGCCGTTTGTACCATCCATGACACCTTTCGAAAACCACGTTTTGAGTCATGATGAAATGGAGATTCCCTGCCGTGTGACAGACCCCGACGCCAGCGTCTCTCTGATTCACATTGAGACCAATCAGGTTCTGCCCAGTGCCTATGACAGCAAGAGAGGTTTCGTTGGCCTCTTCAGCGCTGGCACGTATGTCTGCAGAGCCCTCATTAATGGACAGAATTATGACAGCATACAGTACATCGTTCATGGCTGGACAGGTCAGTTTATTTTACAGTTTTAAAAAATCAACATATTCTTAATCCAAATAATCTCAAAACAAGATTTTACTTGTGAATAAAAATTGTGGAAAATTTTAATTGTATTCAAGGTTTTTGTCCATACTTGCAACAATAATCTATAGCCGCAGCAGTGCAGCAGATCTAGTCCTAGTAGGCTTCTACTCTGCAGAGACCAAATACATTAAAGGGATACTCCACTTTTTTTGGAAATAGGCTCATTTTACCAGAGTTAAACAGTTGGGTTTGACCGTTTTCAGATTTATTCTGCCGATTTTCTGATATTTAGAAAAATATTAGTAACCAGGCAGTTTCTGGTCTCATTGACTTCCATAGTATATTTTTTCCTACTATGGAGATAAATGAGACCAGAAATTGTCTGGTTACTGATATTCTTCTAAATATCAGAAAATCGGCTGAATGGATTCGAAAACGGTAAAACTCAACTGTTTAACTCTGGGGGAGTGGTAAAATGTAAGAAGTGGAGTATCCCTTTAAAATTGCCATATTCAATGACTAAAACTTAAACTATTCCATATATATGTGCATTAAACCAACTGAATTTGACTTGTTTCTCAGGAGGGTCTGATTTGAGGGTCGAACTACGAGCAGAGAAGAAGGCTCTGCTGGCGGGTGAGACAATCACTGTTGACTGTGTGGCCAGAGGCAGCATGATGTTGGAGGATCACTGGAAATACCCTGGGAAACTGGTAAGAAAAACAGCTCCAAAATAATAGTAATAAAATAAAATTAAAAAATATGTATATATACTTCACCTGCCCACAAATCTTGTTTAACCTAGATAAATAAAAGAAAATAAAACAATTTCAAAATAAATATATATGTACTTACATTTGTATTCTGCCTCTGTCGTTCTCTCTCAGGCGGATCGAGGAGTAAAGACCGTGAAGGAGAGTGAGCGAGATCTTGAGATCCATTATACTCTGAGAGTGGCTAATGCCTCACCGAAAGACAGCGGCATCTACGCCTGCTCCATCACTAACATTAACAGCAATGAGAGCCAAACCAAACAGCTCACTATTACAGTCTATGGTACAGAGATCACATATAAACTCACACAGACACATGCTTTAAGGCTGATTCATACATACTGTATGCATACGTGACAGAGATTAATTTGCGTTCCTAATCTGCCCTTATGTACAGATCATGAGTTTGTGCACATAAACCCTTTGATTGGTCCAGTGGAGACTACTAGGCTGGACGAGGTGCGAGAGTTCAGGGTGGACATAGAGTCTTTACCCGCCCCTAAAGTCACATGGTTAAAGGACGGTTCCGTTCTGGGAGACGTTGCTGCAGAGATCAGCACCATCCTCCTGGAAATCAGCGATACCAGGTGACCACAACTTCATCTGAGCACTCTAGCATGCTTACATCTTCTGTATTTACAAGAGACAAAAAATGCTGTATTTATAAATTGTATTTGTGCTTAAATATTGTAAAAGTATTGATTTAAAGCTGTTGTGTGGTTTGTTCAGTTACCAGGCTGTGTTGACCCTGATCAGGGCTAAAGCAGAGGACAGTGGGAACTATACCATCAGGGCAGAAATAGGCAGCCTAACTACCAGCTACAATTTCTACCTTCAGGTTAAAGGTGGGACCTTTTTTTCTGTACCAACAAGTTGATTCTGTCACTCCTACATTTACATGTGTTTGCTTTTGCCTCTGCTTGTTGATTTATCTCGATGCACCTCTATATCTTTCTTCAGCACTCTTTACATATATTTGCTTTTGTTTTTCTTGTTGTCAACTGGAGGATCTTTGTCGAGCAATCTGTAGCTACATGTTCTGTGTGTGTTCAAAACAGACGTGTAGAAATGACTGCAAATAATTACACCATGTTAAAGTAAAGGGTAATGTTTAAAAATGCTACTCAAGTTTCCACATTTAATTGTAATTCATTATGTTAAAAATTAGCTTTTGAAATGGACAGATGAAACCAAGAGATCTTTGTATTAAATAAACTTTTAACCACAATTCAATGCTCAAAAATAAAGCTCAAGGATACACAAGATATTAAATGGAAACTAATGAAACTCGTTTCCTGAAATATCAAACAAATTAGTAATTCTTTGCAGTAGAGTTTATAAAAGTGTATCAAGTCATAGCTTACATGAAGTTATATTATACTTAGTTTCAAATGAATAAAATAAGTAATACATTATTTGTATTATTTCCCTTGTTGGTAACACTTTACTTGAAGGGATGTGCATAAGACTGACATGACACCTTCATAATCATGACAGTATGAAGGAGGTTTCATGCATGTTTATGACAACTGTCATTAAGTGTCATTCGCTCAATTCTGACATTTTTAATGCAAATATGACATTGTTTGAGATGCCTTTGTCATGACAATTTAACATAAATCAATACATCAAACCTATCAGTGTCTTGGTAATGACAACTTGACATTACTAAGACAACATAAATTGTCATAAATATGTCATAAACATGACATAGCAGATTATTGATCAAACTTAAGTAACAACTTAGCTTTATAGGTTAAGATCACATTAAACTGTCATGTGATTGGTTTTGACATTGGCTGTCATGAGGCCATTATAACCGTGTCATGAATATTACTACAGTTTTACAAATTGAATTTGTCATTAAAATGTTATAATAGCCTCATGACAGCCAGTGTCAAAACCAACTACCTGACAGTTTAATGTAATGTTAACCCATTAAGCTAAGTGGTTTCTTAAGTTTGATAATTAATCTGTCTTAGTAATGTCAGGTTGTCATTACCAAGACACTACAGGTTATGATGTATTGGTTTATGTCAAGTTGTCACTACCAAGACATCTCAAACAATGTCATATTTGCATTCAAAATATAATAATTGAGTGAATGACACTTAATGACAATTGTCATAAACATGCATGAAACCTCCTTCATATTGTCATGATTATGAAGGTGTCATGTCAGTCTTATGCACACCCCTTCAATAAAGTGTTACCGTAACATTATAAATGTCTTGTCACTCCTGTTTATTTTGATATCCTTGTGGAATAAAAGTATGAATTTATTTTTGTTGCCAAAAAATTGTGGTGGGGCCAGTAAGAATGTTGGCAAGGAAAGTAAAAATCTGTCTCCTCTTACAGTTCCCCCTGTGATTGTGGATCTGATTGACATCCAACATGGCTCTGCTGCAGGTCAGGAAGTGGTGTGTACTGTTGGCGGCTCCCCTGTCCCTGACGTGGACTGGTATATCTGCAAAAACATTAAACAGTAAGCAGTCTTCCTTCTTGTTTCACTCTGGTACCCTACAGATATTGGAATATCGGTATTTCTGCCTTCCTTACTTTGATCATCATTTCTCACTCTTTCCTTCTATAAAAGCAGTCCAAACTGGTGACACAGTCACATCCCTAGAGTTTAAAGTTAAGTCACCATAATGACATGCTGACTTCACTTTTCCTTCTTTCACCAGCTGTGCCAACGATTCCTCCCAGTGGATACCGCTTCCGATCAACTCTACGGACATCAATGTGGAACTCCAAATGGATGTGGACAACCACATCGAGAGTCACATAATTTTCCACCATCTTGAGAGCATGATTGCTGTGCGCTGTATGGCCAGAAATGACATGGGTGTTGTTTCACGGGAGGTTAAACTTGTGTCAAATGGTAAGAAGCCTGTTTTTGTCTCTACAGAGACTTCTTTTTTATTTTAACAGCCACAAAGTAGATTTTTTTAAACCAATCCATTCATCTGAAGTGCTATAAATCTCTCAGTGTCACTGTTTGTCATGTAAACAAAGTTTCAAGCTGATTTGAAACTTATTTGAATCACAGGTGTACAGTTTATTTAGGGATGAATTCCTGGGAGTAGATTTGCACTGTGGATAAGCTTTGTTTGTTGAAATTTCATTCATTGTAAGGAAACATCTCTGTTTTTGTGTGATCATCTGTTCATCATGGTGCTTTAAACTCAGCAAATGCTACTTGTAGTAGTCCTAACATCTGTTGGCCTCATTTCGTGCCTGTCTTGTCAGGCTCCCCATGTCATTTTCCTGTGATAGATTTCTCAGGTGGACCATCCACTGCTTTTAGAAACAAATCCATATGTGTTTACACTAGTTTCTGTTGGCAGGGGTTTCGCTTCACTTAGTTACAGCTTAAATGAATGGCTCACACTGGGCACCTTGATTAACATAGCATACACAAGTGTTTTCATAGATCAATTTTGTACCATATCCTTTCATATTTCCACCCTCCACTTCCTCATTGCTGCTGGTGTGTTCAGGTCCGCACTCAGAGCTCACTGTGGCTGCTGCTGTTCTGGTGCTGCTGGTCATTGTCGTCATCTCACTCATTGTGCTGCTCATTATCTGGAAACAGGTACTCACTCATTCACATTGACTCATTCACTCACTCATTTATTTACTCAATCACTTGCCCATTTACTCATTTACTTACACTGACTCATTGGGACTTTTTACACCTGGCCAATTTTCTCTGATCGGATATCTGATTTATCAAAACGATTCCATTTACACCTGGCCACATAAATGTGTTTTTGCGAAACGGATATAAATCTGATATTTAATTCCTGCGCTAAATGCAGATTTAATGGAGTGCACATCACTGAAAGTAACAGATAAGAGTTGCATATTATTGATCATCACCTAATTTCAAAATCAAAGACAGCAACCCAGCAAACAAATTTAGGTTTTGGGAACGTTAGTTTTTGGTTCCCAGAACATTCCTAGAACTTTCCTTTAAGGTTAAGGGAACATTCCTGGAACATTCTCCTTACGTTATAAAAATGGAACCTAAAAATAACCTACATGGAATGTTCCTATAGCGTTCTTGTTTAGTTCCCCCCCCCAAAAAAATAACCTCATGGGACCATTCGGGAAGGTTAGGGGAACGTTCTTTGTTTGCTGAGAATATGAGAGCTTTAACATATAAGAGCGTTTCTTTACTTTTAATGAAGATTTCTGTGTGTTAGGCGTCTGCGACTTGCTTTCACTTTGATTTGCGATAGTTTGCGGCGGGTTGGCTTGATGCGAAGGTGATCCTATAAATATAGCCTCTAAAACACGCTCTCGCACGTTTATTTTGACCCCATTGACTCAACCATTCACTCACTCACCCTTTTAAATGCTTATTCATTCATTCATATTTACACTACCAATCAATAGTTTGTGTCTGTAAAAATCTTTTTAAGAAATTAACTTTTATTCCGCAAGGATGCATTACATTGATAAAAAGGGACAGTAAAGACATTCATAATGTTAAAGAAGATTTATGTTTAAAATAAAGACATCTTCTTCTCCATCAAAGAATCCTGAACAAAAATGTATTACGGTTTACATAACAATATTAAGCACAACTGCCATCAAAGGAATAAATTACATTCTAATGTAGATTCAATTAGAAAAGTTTGTAATAATGTATCACAATATTACTTTTACTGTATTTTTGATCAAATCCAATGTACCACTGGTGAGCATAAGAGCAAAAACATTAAAAATCTTACTGACCCCAGACTTTTTAAATGATAATGTACCTATTTGCTCATTCACTCAGTCCCTTTATTTAATCCCTCACACATTCGTCCTCTAGCATATCTATTCAAATATTTACCCACTGATGCACACATTCACAAATCCCCACTCTCTTACATTCATTCTTGTAGTCAATCACGCACATTTGATGTATGAATAGGCATAATGCATCAACACAGTTATGTTAGCTTCTGTGAGGGCTGAAATGAGATTGCAAATTGAACATATGTCACATTGTTTGTGTGTGAGTGACACTTCTCACCTCTCAACCTGAGTGACTGCTCTCCAGTATCTGTAAGCTCTGTTCCTGACCACATCAATCTCTCCTTCTGCACCTGTGTTACAGAAACCACGTTATGAGATCAGATGGCGTGTGATTGAATCAGTCAGTCCGGACGGTCACGAATACATCTATGTCGATCCCATGCAGCTTCCATATGATTCCCGCTGGGAGTTCTCTCGAGATAGCCTTGTTCTGGGTGAGTCACAGTTGTAGTGAATCAGTCCACCATGATCTTGTCTTGTGGATTCACTATTGTTCAGCCATCTTTAAGTGACATTTTGTTATGGTCGGATGCTTGATGGGATTGTGGTTTTGTAATCTGACATCACAATTTACTGCACAGATTCTATTTAGGTGATTTGTGTGGTGACTGTGCAGACTGATTGAGGTTTTTGACTCAAACAGTCAAAATGGTCTTGCACAGGAAACCACTGTGGTGATACTGAAAGTTACAAAAAGCGCTTTGGGTTTGCATGCTCTCTTACACTAGATAATGTTTCTGTGGCATCCACTGGTTATGCAAATGAGTTGAAAGTTTGTGTGTATGCGTGTGGGTTGCAGGTCGTGTCCTGGGCTCAGGAGCGTTTGGGAAAGTGGTGGAGGGCACTGCTTACGGACTCAGTCGTTCTCAACCTGTGATGAAAGTGGCTGTAAAAATGCTTAAACGTAAGTTAAGTTTGACTTGTAGTTCTGATTTGCATATAAAATGTCTGCTTTTTTACAAGCAGGATGATAAACACAGCAATATCTCATTTATAAATTATGATTAATTAAGCTCATTTTTTTGGCAATATGGTAAATTAATTGGTAAAATGATTGCTTCCGCAGCAACAGCACGCTCCAGTGAGAAACAGGCTTTGATGTCAGAGCTGAAAATTATGACCCACCTGGGCCCTCACCTAAACATCGTCAATCTTCTGGGAGCGTGCACCAAATCAGGTGAAAATGCACAAACACACAGATAACAAAGATAAACACATAGTCTCTAGGGTGGTGTCTTCTTGGTTTGTGGGTTTTTTATTGTGTGGCGTTTTAACAAGCGGAGTTAAGTGCAATGTACTGTAGAACTTTAACCTCCTGCTTTTAGACATTTTACAAGGCTCTGATAATATTAGAGCAGTTTTATTAACACTGCTCCCAATCTTTCTCTTTCTTTTTGTCCATTTCTCTTTTCAGGACCAATCTACATCATCACAGAGTATTGTTTCTATGGAGACCTGGTGAATTACCTGCACAAGAACAGAGATGGTTTTCTCAGCCGTCACACGGAAAAGGGCAAGAAAGATCTAGACATCTTTGGCATCAACCCTGCCGATGAGAGCAGTAGGAGGTTAGCCAACACACATACACAAGATTTGCTGCATAATAAACATTTATTGATTAGGTTAAAATGGGAAGTTAGGAATTGTTTTTATTTAGCTCTTTAATCTGATTGAAGATTAGGGGTGTCAGGATTGAAGTCTAATTGGTTAAGGGAAGATATTTATGAGAAGAGAGCGATAAAAGACAAGTAAAGAGGTAGAGCGTAGGGGTGTCTTGATATACCCGTATTGACGATAACCGTGATATTTAAAAAAAATTAAATATCTTTATCTTGTTAATTAGGGGTGTTGCAATATACAGGTTTTGGCGATAACCGGACTATTTCAAATGAATAGCAGACATATGATGGTATGGCACATCAATTATCCAGAGCCAGTCTCTGGTTAACATCCCAACATACAGTAGGGGACGGTATTGCACCTTAACACTGGTTGCCACCTAAAACGCAAGCACAGCGAGCGTAAAAGCATGTAATTGGATGTAGCATGTAGCATAGCATGTCACTCGCCAGTATGGAAGATTTTTGGATTCAGCAAAAATGACTCGTTAATCAGAAATGTTACATTAAACTGTTAACTGCTGACACCTTTCTGTGTTTTTTACATCCCTCTGGAATTTTAGTCCAAAATTATGCTCATTCGGATAAAAACTTAAAATATCTTTAGACAGCAGTATTTATATTTCATTCATACTCAACGTCGGATGACTGGAAGACTCATGAGTAATAAGTTCCAGGAAATCCCTAATATAAAGATGTCCAGTGATCGCTGTAGTTGAATAAAACACAGCTATACAGCAGACACCTATTGAAGAAGTGCATACATTATTGGTCAAGATCTTGTATTGACAATGCAAGTCAAGCACTCTATAAACTCTATATTTACTCCGGCACATCACAAAGACTTTCAAGGAATTTAAGGTCTGGACTCAGAGCTGCCAATTCATGCGTGAAAATTATTTTTCATGATCTCTAAAATGAATTAATGAAAAGTGAAAATAATTCTAATGAAAAATATCTTTAATAGTTTTACTTTTAGTTAAAGGAACATTACGGAACTTCTGAAATTTCTTACCGTTACTGACACCAGTGGCCGTTAGAGAAACTGCAGCCGGTCTAATGCTCGTTCTCGGTGCATACGCTCGCACACTCGTTGGGCGCACTTGATACATTTTGTTTTTTTTGTTTTTTTTTCTTATGAGGAGTTTTCGTGGGTATCTGGATTGTGCTTGAGGCTGGTCACTTCTTTCCGTCCGCAGAGTCCATTTGATATTAGTAATCTAATCTCTGCACATTCACTTACATTACACATCAGATTGTTTTGCTATAAGATGATCTAATCATTCATTAGTACATCTAACTATACAGATAGTGTGATTGCTTTCATTTGGCTAGAGTGACCTTACACAGCATTATGTTCTCCCCAGACTTATTATTTCTGTATTTATGTGTGTGTGCAGCTACGTCATCCTGTCTTTTGAGGGGAAAGGTGATTATATGGACATGAAGCAAGCAGACACCATGCAATATGTCCCTATGCTGGAAATGAGTGAAGCTTCAAAATACTCTCCCATCCAGAGATCAGACTATGACCATCCTCCCACTTACAGACAGTCGATTGGTAAGAGAAATCTTTTAAAGGAATAGTTCACCCAAAAATTAATATTCGGCCATAATTTACAAACCCTCACTCTCATGCTGTTTCAAACCAACATGACTTTCATTCCTCTGTGGAACACAAAAGCAGAAATTTTAAAGTTTTTTTTCCCTCATCCAAGAACAATGAATGAGAACTGAAGCTTTCAAGCTTACAAGGCAAGCCATGTAATTCCAGAATAAAAGCTAATAATGGCTGAATACAAACAAAAGAATATGATAAAAGAATAATGAAGATTAAGTCTCATAACTAGAGACGTGTGGAAGCTTTGTCGAGGGAAAAGAATAGAACATGAATGGCACAGTTCTCCTTGCCAGACAATAGAAAATAGACTATAAGTAGATGTTTACTGGGCAATAAAATATTTTATTAACATATTATCAGCCTTCTCTAAAAACTCACATGACATGGTCTTCATAAAAGTCACAGTTTTAGAGATATAATCCTCAGATTTGTGGGCTTCACTTTAACTGGGTTATACATTTGTTATACCACATCCATACCATATCATATTTTTATACATTTAAAGTATATTCTTAATATTTGTTATTATGTTTTAGTTTTGGTTTTATATATCTCCATATTAATAACAGTCTGAGTAATTCTGACTCTGAGTCTTGTACGCTTTCTAAATATATGTTAGTTATGTGTCTATTCAGAATGACTATAGAAGTATCATAAAGACTGACTTGTGTGATATTGCACTAGCTATTTGTACATACTGTACGTATGTATGACTATTGCAAGTCTTCTGAAGTCATATCCGAGCTTTGTGTGAGGAACTGGATTAGTCCGAGTCCAACTGATTGACTGAAAAGATCTTACTCCATAAATGGTTATTGCCGAATCATTAACTCTTACCAAGTACAAAGCTATTGTTTGACTATAAAAACTTTAAAAGTTTGAAAGCTCTAATTCATCGAAATTGCATTGAAAAGAGCATGAAAAACATTTTCTCCCTGTGTGTTCAATGGAAAAAAGAATGTCATGCAGGTTTGGAACAACATGAGGGTGAATAAATAATGACAGAGTATTTATTTTTGGTTGAACTATGCCTTTAAGTATAAATCACATCTTCTCCTCTTTCCTTTTCCCGTTCTGTTTTCTCATTCTTAATCCTTCTGATTTTCTTTTTCTTTTGGCACTTTATTTTTCTGTCTATCCCTCGTTTACTGCACGTACTCCGGTTGGTTTGGCATGCTGTGGTCTGGTTTGGCTTGGCTGGTCGTTGTAGGAAACACACACACATATACACCGATGTTTAGCTAGTGATAGGAGAGAGGTCCACCCATGTCACTACAGTCCGTGCACCCTGCAATTACAGATGGTAATTGTAGCGCAAACGTCTTAATGCATCCATCTGCCTGCCATTCCTCAGACTTCACACACACACACAAAATCAATTTGAGCATTCAGTTCTAATTTAAAATGTTTGTGTGAATAACAGACGGTGAAGTTGAGAATCTTCTCTCAGATGACACCAATGAAGGCCTGACGACAGTGGACCTCCTCAGCTTCACCTATCAGGTGGCTCGAGGGATGGAGTTCTTGGCCTCTAAGAACGTAAGTTAAATCCTGTTTTTGCAGGAGAACTGCCTCTTTAGTCTGTGAACATTTGCTTCAAAACATCACTCAAAAAAAAACATCACTCTTTTGATCTTGCTTATGCAGTTTAGACATAACATTGAGACGTAACATTATAGTGATTCTGGATGTTTTTGCGGAGGAGTTGACTTGATGGCAGGTTTCTATTTTTGAGAAAATGGTTGCTTGTATGCACTGTGGCTTTATAGTTAAAATACGTAGGATTGAGGGTTTGCAGAACTTCCCTGGTAAACTGAAACCTCTCAGTAAAAATGATACTGCTGTCATTTCATGTTATGTTGTAGCAACTATTAATTAGACCTCTTGTTTAAAATTCGGCAACAGAGGGTTTACTAAATCTCATCCCACAAAGGTGGACTTTCTAGACCACCCTTGAAGAAAGACAGAGATTGAGGGAGAGAGTTGAGGAAAGGAGTTTGGTTTGGAAAGGGGTTGCTTAAGAACATTCTAGAGGAATCTTAGGTAACTATATATTTCTATATATGTTAAACATAGAAAATATTAGGACTGTAAAATAAGATAATAGTTCAAATAAAACCGATTTATAAAACTGCTAATAATTAAAAGTCATCCTGATAAATCATTTTTCATAGAAATAATATAATGTGTGCCATTTAAAATAATTGTATAAATTTATCCTTTATCCTTTAGGGTTTAAAAATGTCTTAACATAATGCTAAATTATATAGAATATAATATCAGTATAGTTTTTGAGTCTTTTGATGGGGCTTTAAGGGTAGATGACAAATGTGTAAAATACTATGTTACATGGAATGGAGAGTAATGGTAAAAGATAAATAAATATATTCGACCACCTAAAACTTTTTGAAACAATGTTGCCAAAGCATATACAAAATATACTAATATATATATATATATATATAGAAACTTTTAACACAATGTTTGTATATATGTGTGTGTGTGTGTGTGTGTGTGTGTGTGTGTGTGTGTGTGTCGGTCACTCACTGCCCTTCAGGTTGTGGCATGTTTGTACATATTGAGCAGCAAGATTTTGTCTCCTTCTCCCGGGAGAAAGTTTAATTTAGAAATTTCATTAAGGTCTTTGAAATTTGGGATTATATAGTTAAATTTGTTAAAGTAAAGGTTCCTTGTGTCTTTGAACGCTTCACATTTTAGGAGAAAGTGCATCTCTGTCTCACTGTCACAGTGATCACACATTCTGTTTTTCTTTTGGTTCTTTTTTTTTTTTTAAACACACTCTCTACTTCTATTTGTCCCTGTTTCACACAGTGTGTACACAGAGACTTGGCTGCACGTAATGTCCTGCTGTCTCAAGGCAAGATAGTGAAGATCTGTGACTTTGGGCTGGCCAGAGACATCATGCACGATAACAACTACGTCTCCAAAGGAAGTGTGAGTGGATGTCTTAATCTGATTAATCATCTTAGATTATGGATATTTTCACATTGCCCTATTTTGGCAAAAAGAGCCAGAAAAATCGTCTTCTAATACTTTGTATTTTTGTCTCTCACACACAGACTTTCCTTCCAGTGAAGTGGATGGCCCCTGAGAGTATTTTTGATAACCTGTACACTACACTCAGTGACGTCTGGTCTTATGGCATCTTATTATGGGAGATCTTCTCTCTTGGTATTTTTATTATTTTTTTAAATTTATTTACAAATTTTACAAATGACAAATGCACTGTATATAATGTGTTTTTGTCGTTTCTGCAGGAGGGACACCTTATCCAGGTATGGTTGTGGATTCCAGCTTCTACAACAAGATCAAGAGTGGATACCGAATGGCGAAACCCGAGCATGCTTCCAGTGAAGTGTACGTTCCATCTCGAATTTGCGTGACTGCTTTGCTGTGGTTGCCGCAGATATCTGACCAATGTCCTGTTGTTTGTCTATGTGCAGCTATGAGCTTATGATGAAGTGTTGGAACAGTGAACCAGAGAAGAGACCGTCTTTCCACAGCCTGAGTGATACGGTGACTTCTCTGCTGCCCTCAGGATATAAGAGGGTAAGCCTGCAACATGGACATTAGATTGAGATTTATCACTCTCAAATGGTTTCAGTTTTATTTGGGATGAAATCATTTTTAGGAGAGAATATTTCTCAGTCATTTACTAAAACTATTTAATTGTTTATCAAACTAAAATATTTGTGCTATTATTATAATATAATTGAAAAAAATATATTTATATATATATATATTCTTAACATAATAACAATTTTGAAGAAAAAAAAAGAACAAATATGAACAAATATTAACAAAAATGGATAAAATAAAAATAAATATAAATATCTGATGTTGTAATTTATCTCATCCAAGACATCTGAACCATGTATTTTGCTAAAAAAGAACCACCAAATAAGACAAAAAGGGGTTATCTGATTGATATACAAAAAATAACAACCATAGCCTTCTACATGAAATGTTTAGGGTAGAGTTAAACTAACATTAATGACACCACACTAATTAATATTGTTATAAGGGATGAAATCTACCCTGAAACTAAATTAAATATCCATTTTCAATAGTCATATCCAAATAAATAATGAAATAAATGCTATCTACTGTATTTATGCTCTATTAAACTATCTCAAACTAAACTAAAATTGAAAACTAAAAAAAACCTATAATAATATGTCCCACCATGCCCTAATAAATGGCCCAGATAAAAGTATGGTGGAAATGGCTTCCCACTTCCTGTAGTTTAAATGCAGTGGTGTGTCAATCTGGGCTTTGAGGCCTTGGCTATGTCTATGTCATCATTGGCAAAACTGCCAGACCGCTAACAGAGATTAGCACACCAGCGCTCCAGCTGGTTAACGCCCCAGCTTGGCGAAACGCAGCAGTGCTAATGACCAGGCGCATACAGTTAGCGTCCGCCAGCTAGCCATAATTGCTCTATTAAACAGACACCACACGTGGTACTTCAAAACTCTGCTTCCCAGAGTCACATGGCTCAGGGAATAACTAGCTCCTGTTATAGCACCTTGGGCAGGGGTGTGGTGGGAAATGCGGTTCGTAAATTGGCCTGTAAGCCCTCAAGTAACCACAGAACGCTTGCAGAAATGGGGCAGAACTTCGGGGTTGAGCAGTGTTTATGGTGGCGTTGAAGTGCTATTTACAACAACCAGAAATGATTCAATTTCTCCTTCATTTCCTCATTTTCAGTACAACACATTATAAGAGAGAACGGCAAGCTTAATTTGAGATTAACTGTATTCATGTCACATAAATCCTATTCAATAAACTTGTTTTTCTACTTGATATTGCTGTAATACTCTTTCAGTTGTTTTTTTTGTATAATTTTTTTATATTACATAATTTTAAAATGTTTTTTTTACTAATTAAAATGTTATTTATAACTTTTCTTGGTGTGCAGTGTTATGAACGTGTGAATCATGACTTCCTGAAGAGCGATCACCCCGCTGTGACTCGGGTGCAGTGTATTGACAATGATGATGAGTACATGGGCGTGCTCTACAAGAACCAGGGCAAACTAAAGGACCGCGAGAGCGGCTTTGATGAACAAAGACTCAGCTCTGACAGCGGCTACATCATTCCTCTACCAGACCTCGACCCACTGTCAAATGAAGACTACAGCAAGAGGAACCGCCACAGGTAACCCACAAATGACATTATACTCTCACTTTGGGGTATTTGGTTAGAATGATGAATCTTAAGATTTTGGACATACACTACAGTTCAAATGTTTGGGGTCAGTAAGATTTTTTTTTTAAGAAATAAATACTTTTATTCACCAAGGATGCATTAAATTGCACTTTTGATCAATTTTATGCATCCTTAGTGAATATAAGTTTTAATTTCTTTAAAAAAAAACAAAAACAAATCTTACTGACCCCAAACATTTGAACTGTTGGTGTTGTCCAAAATTAATTAAATGTTATAAAATATCTCTATTTAACATAAATGCTGTTCTTTTGAACTTTCTATTTCTCAAAAAAAAAAAAAAATAAATAACTGGTAGAAAACGTATCACCATTTCCAAAATAATATTAAGCAGCACAACTGTTTTCAATATTGATAAAAATAAGAAATATTTTTTGAGCTCCAAATCAGCATATTAGAATGATTTCTGAAGGTTCACGTGACACAATTATTTATATATATATATATATATATATATATTTTTTTTTTGCTATTGACAATCTCATAGCATAAATAGTTTTTTTTTTCTGCGTGATATATTGGCCACCATATCGTATCGGCCATAAAATTTACACTCGTTCAGACTAGTTTGATTTATGTTGAAGTGCTTGGGACATGGCTTTTAATGGTGAGAATTTTGTTTAATAAAGCTCTCAAAAGTTATACAAACATTTGGATTTACAATTATCGGCCAATATATCAGTTATCAGATTTCAAATTCAAAGAATTATCGGTTAATGTC
Organism: Cyprinella venusta; assembly: GCA_038021265.1. Classification (NCBI taxonomy): domain Eukaryota; kingdom Metazoa; phylum Chordata; class Actinopteri; order Cypriniformes; family Leuciscidae; genus Cyprinella; species Cyprinella venusta. The sequence continues at coordinate 18,266,679 of CM075876.1, read as the reverse complement.
ATCGGCCAACATTTTCATATCGGTGCATCCCTACTTTTTTCTTTTCTTTTTTCTTTTTGCAATTCAACAAAATGTCACATCTATGACATATTTAAAAACTTTCTCGTTTACTCGGTACAATATGAATGACTGAACTGTCCTCTCTTCTTCTCTGTAGCTCTCAGACGTCGGATGAAAGCGCAATAGAGACAGGCTCTAGCAGCTCCATGACCAAGCGTGAAGGAGAGACCCTGGAGGACATCACCTTGCTGGACGAGATGTGCTTAGACTCAGGAGACCTGGTGGAGGACAGTTTCCTGTAAGAGAAAGATGCAAAGAGAGAGAGAAAGACATCTACAGACTAATTTTACTCTGATTCATCACAAGTTTATGAATCTCTCCCTGCATCCTTCAATCATATTTTCCTCACTACACTCTAATGGAGCCTTCAGAAGGAGAAAAAAAAAACTTTGATGCTTGAATGTCATTGATGTTTTTGGATTAGACATCGCCCTCTACTGGTCTGGAGGAATGAGCTGTGCACCACAGGACTTTATGAGCACTCTTGATGAGGCTCAGTAAGTGGTTAAGTGACACTAATCAAGCTAAGACCAATGAGTTGCGTAAGTGGAGAAAATATTTGTTTCTGTATATCATTTCTGTTCTGTTCGTGTGTGTCAGTGAATTATATGATCTGTATTTTGACGGGCATTCTGATCAGCAATATAAGCATGTCAGTTAAAAGCATTTCAGTGACCTGAGTGGTTTCACAACTGCTTCCTTTCAGATGAATCCATCTGAACTACTAAAAAACCACTATCAACATTTAAACCAGCATAACTGAGTCAACCTGAGGCCTGTTTTGTTTTGTTTTCCTTTAACTCCCACATTTTGAGGAGCAGTTTACCAACTAAACAGCACAAAACCTGTAAGACATATAGGTTTAATGTAACTGATCATATATCGTCAATGTCTCAATAAGTGTGGCAGTTTGAATTTTATTTTTGTACTATTTGGATAGAAGGGATATATTATTTGTGAATTCTGGGTTTGGAAATTATGTAGTCCTAAATGAAGAAAATGGCAACTGTGTTTTGACCTGTGAGTCGCATTATATTTTTGTAACTTCAACCTTTATAAGTTGCCGATATGTCACTATTTATAACATCTTTATGTGTGGCCAAAGGTTTTACCTAGCTGAAGCAAAGAATTTTCTGATTTTGTAACTATTATGTTAGTCTGAGACATTACTGATATTCAAAGCTAATCTTTTTAAAAGGATGATCCAAATGAAATGGCTTATCTCAAAGAGTTTCACATATTTTTGGGCTTTTACCTAGTCTTTGAAGCTTGTATTACAGTATAGTTACGAGGAAAGACTGTGAAATCACTTGCTTATGTTTGAAAGTCAGTACCTTTTTCAGTTATCTCTGATTCTGCTCCAAGTTGTTCCTGTCAAGTGGAATTGCCCCCCCCCCCCCCAGCAATTAAAAAATCACAGTGTAGATAAAATCACATAGCCAAATCCTGTAGTCTTGAAGCATCTTAGAGACACGTTGTTTAGATTTTCTTTACTTTGATGTTATACATCACTGTTTGTTGTAAGTGTGTATCATTGTATAACAGGACTTCAGCATATCACTGCCTGCCCCCATCTTCTCGCTCTACTGTGGCACGTCAGGAGGAGAGATATATATGTATAAAAAACAAATGTTGCACTTTTTTAAAACTCTTCTTTTGAATATGTTTTAGCATTTCATTATTCTGCTTTTTGTGTGTGTGAGTGTTTGTAGACGTCGAAAATGTGTTGCTGAAAAAGGAAGATAAATGATTCCTAAAGAGACAGTAGAGTGAATGTTCTTGTGCAGGAGAGGAATGAAGTATATTCTATGGTACAATATGCGTAATGTTAGGTAGTTATTCCCTTTAACAGATGTTATTCTTTTGCTATAATATACATTATGACCATGTACATTCCAAAGATTTATATTTCAATAAATGAGATTTAATTGACATTTCTAGCTTTAAAATGTATTGTATTTTTGAGATTTTGCTCTGATTATAAATAACTGATGCAAGAGTTTCCAACCAGACAGATGTACGCAACTAGATTATTTGATTATCTCACATAAATAAAAAAATCTAATATCTGGAATATTGATATAGCACAATAAAGCCTGGCATACATTCAGACAAGACTCACCTGCAAGAATGCAGTTACTATATTTTAATTCACAAAATTAGTTAAATACTGACTAGTTTTGGGTTGCATAGTTAAAAAAAAATTAGCCAAGCAATAGACATTTTTGAGATATTAATCTTTTTATTAATTTAATTGCTTTTTATTTTATATGTATATATGTGTGTCTATATATATATATATATATATATATGGGCTGTCAAAACGATTAATCGCATCCAAAATAAAAGTTTGTGTTTACATAATATATGTGGGTGCACTGTGTATAATTATTTTGTATATATAAACAAATGCATGTATATATAAGAAAAAAAATCTGTCTATATACAGAATATACATGAAAATATTTCTTAAATATATACAAGCATGTGTATATATATATATATATATATATATGGCATATCACAGAAGTGGCTTTTTGTAGATTCTCTTTATGGATCCACATATCACAGAAGTGGCTTTTTGTAGATTCTCTTTATGGATCCACATATCACAGAAGTGGCTTTTTGTAGATTCTCTTTATGGATCCACTTATCACAGAAGTGGCTTTTTGTAGATTCTCTTTATGGATCCACATATCACAGAAGTGGCTTTTTGTAGATTCTCTTTATGGATCCACATATCACAGAAGTGGCTTTTTGTAGATTCTCTTTATGGATCCACATATCATAGAAGTGGCTTTTTGTAGATTTTTTTTATGGATCCATATATCCAGGGTGCGATTTGTGAAAAAAATAGAGGGGGATGTTTTGGAAAAAAAAAAATGTTTTAGCTTAGGCCTACTTCAAGGGCATCCAAGATGTAAGTTAGGTGTCTTTGTTTCCACAGTATTTTTTACACAGAGATTTCGGGAGTTTTACCTTTCACTAAACATATTTAGATATACGGGAAATCGCAATGGAACTGGAAGACGATTTAGATATATGTTTAGTAAAAGGTTAAACTCCGGAAATCCGGAAATCTCCGTGTAAACATTGCGTGACGTAGACGCGCGAGAGCTCACTACTGTTGGAGACGGTTCGGTTCGGTTCAGTTGGATTCAGAACAGCTCGATGGCTGTTAACAAGAGGTAAAAACTATATAAATACTGTTCGTTTTCTCATACAAACCGCACGTTTCGTGTCTAGCCCATCAGTGTGTACTTACATTCACGAGTCATTAAATCATGTTTAATTTTGACTTCTGTGTGCATGCTCTTTAAGGCGGAACCCCATACCTGCAATTACATGACTGACAGACAACACCGGTTTGACCGAAAAATGCCAGAATTGAAAATACTGTGGAAACAAAGACACCTACATCTTGGATGCCCTTGAGGTAAGCTAAAACATACAAAAAATAATTTCAAAGTGAACCAACCATCACTTTAAAGAATGATATTGTAGTGATGCCATAGGGCCATTAGAGTGCGCAATTACATTATCGGTGAGTGTGTGTGTGGTTGTGGGAGTGTACTGTTTGTCTGTCTTTCGCATGTTTTTTTCTATAATGTTACTGGAATACTTGTGGAACCGCCTTCGTCTTACCTCGTTAAACATCGAGTGAGTGTCTGGTTTTACAACAACAGGATATGCAAATATATGGATTAGGGAGAGAACGAGAGAGGGTTTTTGATAGATGTGAAATGGGTGCTGTAAAATGTTGTTTAGAAAGGCACAATGATTTCATAGTCATCCCCTATTTGGGGAAAACCCCCTTTAAAGGATTTCTCTGAAGAGGTCCAGGAAATTTTGTTGCATACAACCAAGATACATTAGAGTTTACAATGTGTTTATTATGTAAACATATTGTATTGCTTCATTATAATGTGCAAGCATATTTTATTTCAAGTGCTTAGCCTGTGAGATGAATTATGGAAGTGTTTCAAGGTCTAGTGGAAAGTGTCCACAGTGGCTGCACTCACGTAAAGGTCATAGGGAAGGACCCTTCACTGCGAGCTCTTGCACACATTTTAGACAGGAATATAAATGATGACTGACAACGCTGGTTCATCAAGGGCCGTGTGTGGGTGTTAAAAAACTATTTTGATTTCAGCCTTAATCACTTTTTTACATTGTGACATGTTTCAGCACTGAAGAGGACACTGCAACTATGATCCTATTCCTAACATTTTCCTCACTTTGACTTTAGGGCTTAAATATACAATATATTTACTTTTAGTACTAAGGCTAGTTTAATAATTGTTTCCCTATTCCTACTAGTTGTTTATGAATTCCTACCAATTCTGTGGAAGATTATTGTAGCGATATACCATATTATATAGGCTACTAATATACATAAAATTACTTACATAGTATATTTTACAGTATTAGTTGCTATATACCAAACAAATAACCTTACTCACCAAATATTTTAATGTGAACAGACATCCAGATCTCACAGAAGAGAAATAAATACAATATCCAGAAGAAAAAAAAGCACTGAATTTATTTTGCATGGCACACTTAATTCCAATTGTTCCATTTTTAATAATTTAGCTGCATTTATTTATTTAGCCTATTTATTTAAAGCACTCATATTTTACAGTTTTTTTACAATCACTTTACAAAACCTTGATATGATTTTTCACAACTCTAGACACAAAACTCACAACCAAAGAACAAAATGCACATTTTTCAAAACTCTAACCCCTTTCTCAATTGCTTGGATATAAAACACATAAAACTTAGATCATTTGTTCATTCAACAAAAATCACCTGTTCAATATGACACAACTTAACATAAAAGTACTATTATTTCAAAAGGCAAATCACACATTACATTTCAATTTAGTGTCTATTCATTTCCTTACAATGATATAACTATCAAGATTATTGTAATATGTAATGAGAACATTTAGTTTAATCACAGAAACAAAACAGTATGATCTTTCAACTTAGTACTTAGTAACTTATGCTGAAAGCATATTAATTTCAGCACTTCTAAGGCCGATTTGTATCTTGCATTCTTTGCTTTTGGATCCAAAAGCAAAGAATTCAAGATAAATCAGCCTGAAATTAATATGCTACAGTACTGTAAAAGACAGATTGCAGTTTTCACATTAGGCAATACACTAAGATTACCCAACATTTACATAATCTATAATTTCCAAAATATCCATCATATGTGTGTGATGAAGCGTCAGAAGCGATCGGATCCATGTGCAATTACTTTAATGATGAGCTCTCAAACAGACAGAAGAGAGAAAGCACAGAGCTGAGAAATATACAGGGGCAGTCCAAACTCGGAGTTATTACCAGGCAAGGGTCGTAGGCAGACAGCAAATGTTCATAGAGTAGTCGGGATACAGGCTAGGAGAGATATATCCAGCAGCAGACCCGCAGCACCGCCAGTTTCAGAACCCCAGCGCCAGACCCGGAAGTAAGGGAGGGGCGGAATTATTATTCTTGCATTATAATTATTTTAGCAAGAATGTAAGAACAAAACGGGCCTGAGAGTGAGTTCCTCATTTGATACATTGTAAGTTAAATTTATACAAGATTGTTGTGATAAAACAGGCCTAGCTTGGGTTGAATTGGTCATTTTGTATAGATTTTTAACAAAACATTGCTGAATTTTCTCTCTTTTTTAGATTTTGACATTATGATTTTACACGAAAAATGCATGCTGCACATGTTCTTGTGAAATAAAGTATATGTTATAAAAAACTACCCATGCATTTTTTTTATTAATTAATGTTAATGTAAATTAATGTGGCTGCAATCCCGGGGAGACCAGCGGTGGGGGTGCAATGTACCCACTGAAGAACTCGGGTGCGAAGATCCTCTGGTATGAAGACTCAGGAGGGCATTCCGGGGGAGTTGAATGATGCCCTTGTGTGGCTGAGATCTCAGTCATTATGTCCCAATGAACAGGGGCTAATATGAGGGTTGATGGCAAAATGTACTCGGGCTTGGTATGATCAGTTTTACCGTCAAACTGGCTGGACATGGCGTCAGCTTTGACGTTACTGGATCCTGGGCGATACATGATTTTAAAGTTGAACCTCGAGAAGAAGAGAAACCACCTGGCCTGTCAGGCATTCAGAGGTTTTGCTGAGTACTCGAGGTCGGTGAGAACAGTAAAAGGCCGATGAGCACCCTCCAGCCAATATATCCACTCCTCAAAGACTGCCTAAATGGCCAGAAGCTCCGTCACCCACATCGTATTTGCGTTCAGCCGGAGTGAGCTTACGAGAGTGGAAAGCGCATGGAAACACCTTGGCTGGACTATCGTGTCGCTGGGACAGAATGGCGATTCCTGAATTCGAAGCATGAACTCCATGATGAACTCAAGCTCAAGATCCGGATGATGAAGGATAGGAGACGTAGTGAACTTCTCCTTGAGCCGTTCCAACGCGGAAGAGCATTCTGGAAGTGCATTCAAATGTTGCCCCCTCCCCTGTAGGAGGGGTGCCGCCTTGATGCTGAAATTACGAATAAATCTATGGTAGAAATTTTGGCAAAGCCCAGGAAACGCTGCAATTCCTATATGGTGGTGGGTCGAGGCCAATTGACTACTGCTCTGACCTTACTGTCGTCCATAATGACTCCCTCAGCACTGATAATATACCAAGGAATGCGATTCGGGTCTGATGGAACTCACACTTCTGGATCTTGGCATACAGCTGATTGTCAATGAGGCGCTGAAATACGGCTCGCACATCCCGGACGTGTGCTTAGAGGCTATCAAATTAAATGAGAATGTCGTCGATGTAGGCAATGACTCTTTGGTTCAGCATGTTCAGCATGAAGATCTCATTTACGAAGGCCTTAAAGACAGAAGGACTGTTAGAAAGCCCAAACGGCATAACCCCGTATACGTAGTGCCGTTAGCCATAGAGAAGGCTGTCTTCCACTCATCATCCTCTTGAACACAAATCAGGTGGTAGGCGTTCTGCAGATCCCGTTTGGGGAAGAACATCTGCAGAGCATCTCTAGTGCAGCGGGGACCAGTGGCAGAGGATAGTGGTACTTGACAGTGATCTCGCTAAGTCTGTATTATCTCTACTACTGCAGTACTTTTATAGAGATGTATTTACTGTACACGTAGTACCATAATGAAACCTGTATCGCCTATTTTGTTGTTGCAATGTTTTGAAAATTTGACAGCCTGTGTTGCAAGTGATAACTTTTTTGAGTTTTGTGTCTAGAGTTTTGAAAAATGGCATTAAGGTTCTGAAAATAGTTGCTGGTGATAGTTGCTAGTTGATACTGATTGTAAAAAAAAATGGAAATGGAAAAGTAATTTGAATATCAGTGCTATGCACGTTCCTAAACATCACGAGTAAGCTACTGGGGGACTTTTCTGAGGGACAGTGCAGAACAGAGTCAAAGTCACTGAAATGGTCTTTATCTGGTGTAATATGAAAATAACATTATTATCCTGCCTTCCAGGGAATTGGTGGTGCTTGCAGTACACCTGTGTGAGTGTGTGTGTGTCTGTGTACATATGCAAATTGCAAAGTTGCATAGTATCACAATACAGTTCCATGCAAAATAAAAGCCATAAAAGATCATGTAAACAGGACGGAAAGAGTGTGAGAGTGTGAGTGTAGAAATGAACCAGAAAGAGATGGAGATTTGTTTAATAATAAGTAAAAAAAAAAAAAACATAAGAAAAAATCATGCTTTGGTAAATCATAATAATGACAACTTGATTAGTATGACGTTTTTGACAAAGTCTATAGATACTGTCTAATGTAGAGCAGAATTGAACTCTATTAGAGCTCTATACAGTAGAGCTGAATAATGACACCATTGTCATTATTCATTGTCTTTTCAGAGTTGCTATATAGCAGAATATTTAATTTGTTTCATAATTGATGAATTTTTGGTTTTCACGTCTGTGAAACCAGGCCTTTATATCCTAACTATGACATACAGTAGTTTCTCATAATTAGCTTTCAGTCGCTCACGTTTAACTTAGTCGACATGTTGGCTGATTGGGATCGTGGTTAGAGAGCCTGTCATTAAAACGGGGTACTTTTAAAACGAGCCAATGTAATTGACGTATGTGAAATGCATTACACACTCCGCCCCCGCAGCACGGGTATAAATACGAAAGTGGATGCACACACTAGTCTTTCGCTTCGGAGCCGATCGTTCGATGTCTTTGAAGAGTGCTGTTGTTTACAATGAGCGAGTGTGTCGGTGTTCTTCTGAAAAACTCTTCCAGTGCTGGTGGTTTCTACAGCACGAGTGCAGTGGTGATCACGGGCTTTGAGCTCTTAACTCACTGTTTCAGTTCACTGTTCAGTGTTGCCGCGGCCATTCCTCTGCATGCTCCGGCACTGTTGATGGGTCCTAATTCCTGCAAGAGCAACACGGGTGCTTTTGCTCCTTTTAAAAGAAAAGAAAAGAAAAGAAAGAAAAGAAAAAGATGTTATTCCACCTGTGTGTTTCTGGATGTGTGTTTCGTTCCCTTTTCCTCTCTGATGGTCACAATTGTTGCATCACTTGTTTGGGCTTACAGCACACTGCAGCAGCTTTTGTGGACGGTACATGTTCCCATTGCGGGAATATGACTGTCGCGGTGTTGAGGTTGAGACTTGCATTCGTCTACGAGTCTCCATTACCATGCCCTACCCCTGGGTGTCGTGTGGGATGGGTCAAAGTAGGATAGTGATGGAGGGCTCACCTGGTAACCATAAGATGTTGATAGCAGCCTCGGTGGGTGAGCTGGCCTCTGGAGATGAAGACTCGGCTGTGTTTTGTCTCTCTGGGAGTTTAACATTCCCCGAGCCAGGTTCTGGAAACAGCTCGGTTCTCTGTTCTCCACCCAGTGCCTTTCTTTCCTGAAGTGCATGGAGAGCTTACCAGGTTGTGGATGGCACCTTTCTCTGCCAGAAACTGCCTGAATAGATTTTCCCCCTTACTACCCTTGATGGAGGAGCAGTAAAGGGTTGTGAGGTTATCCCTTCAGTGGAGCGGTCTGTCGCGACACAGGTGCTCTTGTGTCCAGTGGCCACTGCCTTTTGGGGGTGTCCTCGTGTCCGCCCTAAGGCCTGTGATTTCCCGTCTGTTACGACGGGCAAAGCTTACAAAGCCTGTGGGCAAGCCGCCTTGCGTGCCTTGAAGCTGCTACAGGTCTGTCAGGCCAGGGCATCCATAGACATGCATGAGGGTGGCCCAGACCGTGCGCTCATGGCGGGTGAGCATCACACTGCATCCAACCTCGCCCTCCGGGCACGAGTGTCATGGCATGTGTGGTCTGGTGGTGTACACCTTAGTTGTCCAGGAGTACCATCATTGGGTCTTCAGGTCAACTGGGAGAGAGTAATCTCACCCACAAGCTGAGTATCTCTTTTTCAGTTCAGAAGAAGGACTCTTCTCTTCAACAAGAGTGTGCTAGGCTAGTGCTAGAAGTGAGAAAGGGTCCCACTGAAAAAATAAGAGGCTCTTGGGGCATATGGCAGATGCAGACGCTTGGCTTCCTCCATATGAAGACCGCTTTAGCACTAGTTTTATGATCGAGTCCCAAGGTGACCATGGCAGAGCGGCACGCCCTGTGTGATAAAAGATCACCGACATTGAATGAGTCTTCTCTAGAAGGTAGGGAGATAGATTCCGAGCCTTCTAATAGAAGGTAGGGAGGGACTTGCTCACTTTCAGTCAACGACTTCTGCCTGGAATTCAGGCCAGTTATCTCTCACGAGCTGAGACCCCGGCCTGGATATGTGCTCAAGGTTCCTACCTCTCCCTTAAACTGGGACCAGGTGGTGAGCCTGCAAGTGCTGCCTGGAGGAGGCAGACCCAGCCCTGACTTTCTCTGTCCGTCCGCTTCTGTGTGGTTTACGTGCACAGAACGCAAGCCATAGAACCTCAGACCAGCTCTTATCTGTTAAGGAGGGAAGGCTGTTTCCAAGCGAGGTTGGCCCACTGAAAAGTGGCTGCCTTCATCTTGGCGAAATTCCCGAGTTGCACATGTCCATTTAGGTGGCGAGCTCCTCTTAAATGAGTGTGTGCTCCCGCTTAAGTGTTGACATAGTGTGCTTCGCTGACAGATATTCTAGAGTTGAGGACTGGGCGACACCTTAGTCGAACCACTGCTTGCTGTGGGCTTCCTTCACATTAAGTCAGTTTCACTATAAGTCTGGTTCGTTGTGTCGGCTTGCAGCGGCATCCCCTCCTATGGACTGGATACGTGTGCAATTCTTGCTCCAGTTGAGTTCCTCTTTTTAGCCGAACCCTGTCGAGTTCCTCCATACCCGTGGCGGGTATGGAGGAACTCGACAGACGTGGCGGAACGTCTGAGGCCTATCACTCGTATGCACTGGTGGAACCTGTGTTAGGCTGGGTCCATATGCTGTGATCCCTACGGCGATCCCATATGTGTATTCTTCCACGGTACAGCCCCCTGAGGCAAGCCCGTGTCTTCACTGTTCGGTTGAGTCTCCCTCCTGTTTATGCTGAAGCCACCCCAGTGACATTCCATATGTTGTACTGCCCGGTCAGTGCCTGAATCCGTTCATTGAGCGATGGTTCATGAACTTGTTTTTGGGCGAACGTGAAATGAACGTACTGTATTACTGCCTGATGAACGTTACTGTGAACGTATTCATTCTAGTGTCTGTGAATGCACGCTCTCTTAGTTCAACTTCGTGCCAGATTTCTATTGAGTCTTCTAGACATAAACCCGGCTAAAACACACATAAACAGGCCTTAATATGTTGCAAAAAAACACCCAATCTGGCAACACTGCAAACGTTTCCTGCCGATAAAATACTTGCTGTCTGTGGTTGTATATGGGTTGTGGCAATAATTAAAAAAATTAATTAAATTATTAATAATAAACTAAAATAGCTTGCAGCAACAGATGGAATAAAGAACTATGAACTAGTTCATTTTTGGGAACCGTGAACAAAATTGTGAAGTATGAACTATGAACTGAACAAGTTCATTTTAAAATTTGTGAACTGAACTTTGAACTAGTTCATGTAGAAAGTGAACTTTCCCAACACTGTGTGTTGCAGTCAAATTGTTTTTAAATATACCTTGTTTTCTTGTGATTAGATGGAGGAATCAAACTTCTCTAAAATACATCAACAAATATTAGCCTATAACAGCTATACTCAAAAAAGTCATATTTGCCCCACCTAAGATTATCATCTCTCATTGATGTGGGGAAGATCTTTATTATAAAATTATAGATGTGTGTGTATAATCTTACTGTTTTCTCACAATATGATGACAGTTAGAGAAATACTCCCAACCTAATTACTCCATCGTTCAACAATCATCCTGTCTTCCCAGCCCAGACCTGCCTAAGAATGACATCATCACTGAAAATTAAGCATGGGGATAGTGTTGTGCTAAGTGTATAGCTCAAACAGATTGCATGAATGGGTGATCAAGTGATCTTAACTTCACGTTTGACCTGCCATTGATGCTTTTGGGCACTTAGCAGAGCTGTCATTTATACATGAGGCTTTTGCAAGTTCTGTCGTGTAAAGATTCTACAAAAACTACAAAAGCAAACATTCTCAGCTGGAGCATTTTGGACCTATCGATTCAAATAGAAGAAGGCCTTCAAGCGTAAGGCATATCAAAGATCATGCGATTTAACTTAATCCGTGGAGAGCAATGAAGTGAAATAAGATATTGGTTTGTTGTTGTGCTTTATGCGAAAGCAGCGGGGTAGAATTGGATTTATGATGTATTTGGCTGCAGATGCATGTGAAGGATAATCACATTAGTAATCTCTCAGTCTTTCAGGTGTAACTGAATACCCGCTTTAATAGCGCTGCTCTCTCATCACCTCTCATCGCTTGGCTCGGTCGAGAGAATATCGCTCAGAGAGAGTTCGGACGGGCTTTTGTGCTGTCGTCTTTGGACCCCACAACCTCCCCGGAGCCCGTCTCTCATTACCAGCCCGTCTCCATGGCCCGGTGCTCAGACTGCTCTTGTTGTTTGAACAGGGTATCGCATCTAGATTAAAACGCCATTTCTGTAAGTGATACCTTGATTGATTTATCACTCAGACAATAACAGCCGCAACAAAATACAAATTGAAAACTGACCAAAGCTGCGCGGGAAAAACAGCCCTTCCCTTTTCACTGTTTTAATCTGTGTGCAGAAATGCTTAAGTAGGCTATTTAGGCTTAAGAATTTACCATGGTAGGCCTCACTATAAGTAGGCCTACCATAATTGCATGCAATTCCCTCAGGAAAAAAGTACTGCTGGCCTATAAAATGGCAAAATGGTTGAATGAATACTATATTCATGTAGTCTATTTTAGTATTTAAATGGTTCTCCAAGATACTTAATTTTTTTGTTGTTTTACCATTTTTTTTTTTACCATAAATAACATGTCCTAAAAATATAGTAGCTATAACCATCGCACAATGTCCCATGATATATTTTGTTACTTTTTTCTTAATGTTGTTATAAAACAGTTTAACAGAATATTATGATCAGTAACTGTATTGCCTAAACTAACTGGCCTAACTGGTATTTTTACATTTGTACACACATACATTTAATAGTGTCATTATCATTCACATATATTTTATTATGTTTTCCAGAAGGCATATATACTTTTTATTTGTTATTATTGGAGGTATTTGCCAGTAAATGACTTAAATGAGCCATTATGTGTCAGACTTGTTTTCACAGTATACTTTACGGCTGCTTGATACTATTAATCTATAATTGCTTAGTAAACATTTTTAAACTTTTTTTTTCCACACTAATCCAGCCACAATACAATGTGTTGGCAGGTAAGAAATGTTTGTCCAGTTTTCAGCAGGTTGTCACCTGGTCTTTAGACATCCTGGTTAAGTGCACAAATCAACTGCCTTAAGTGCAAGTAAAACAACTTGGAGGCAGCCATTATGTACACATGCAATGAGTACAAAACACATGCAAACAAATACCCTAGTGTTTTCTCTTTTTGTGCTGTATTTTAGCAAAAAAGTAGGTAGACAGACTAATAAATGGACTATTGGGTCTTATGATCTAAGATCAAGCTTTTCTCTATCATGTGAATATGTGCTACAGGCAAAGTTTAAGCTGAGAAACAAACATCCTTTCTCTTTCTCACACATACAAGGAGACAGTAAAATAATTCATTTTTGAATCTCACAAATTTTGCAAAGGTATTTTTTATTCAAATGTATTGATATAGATACACTGACTGGCAAAAATTGACGACACTGTGACTACTTGACAACACAGTAAACAACAGCCAAATTCACTCAGCTCAATCACCCATTTGGTTTTGATCAATATAAAATGAAGATTGGGGACCCCCCCCCCCCCCCAATATAGTTACAAAAAAATAGGCAAAAGAAATAAAAATGGCCACCCACAGAAAGCTACCCACTTCATATAAATAAAACCACTTTTACTACTTCTGAAATGACAGGTGTGAGTTGTTTAAAAAAAGTATCTTTTTTAATTATTTATCTAGGGGTATTTTTTTAAGAAATCTAATAAAAAAATTTTTTTAAAATACAGTATTTCTAAAAGTCCAGTACATGGCAATGCATCAAACCAGCCAATTATATTGAGCAAAAAGTGATCTTAACCTTTCTCAAAGTGTCCTCAAGAAGACTTTCCACACTAGAAAAACTAATAGACCTCCACCCTGGGACCGCTATGAAGGTCAAAGCATATTATTCAACAAATATTTAATGTCAAGGGGTCAATTGTTTACCACAAGCTGACCGCATTCAATGAGGTTATCATCTGTTCAACAGTGACATCATGAAGAACAAACTCTTCTCTTTTTGCAAAGTGCAGTAGAAGTGGAAGAATTCCTTACTCGAAAGTCATGCCAAAGGTTATGAAGTCAAAATAGAGTTTAGTTCCTAGAAAATATAATTAAATTTTGTCATGTTTCCTCATTTCTTTCTTTTTATTTATGTATTTACTCAATACTGTCCCTATTTAACCTTGTCTCTCCCACTCCCGCTAAAACCGCCAACTGCCACTAAAACAAAAGCTCCACGAGACTTTCAAAACAGCATTATTCTCAATGTTTTAATGCTGACAATGAAATGAGTCATTCCTCCCCAATGAGTTATCTCCTTCCCATCCCTTTTTCTTTGCTGTACATACTGTATGAGGTCAAGGACCGAAAATAGTGACTCTCACTGACAACAGATGTTAGATGGTCAGTCAGCTTTTTATTTATTTATTTTTTTAAAAATTAATAAAAAGTAACAGTTCAGTCATTTACAATAGGCTATTTCAATTTGAAAGAAATTCTGTATTTTAAACTTCATATTAGAAAATTAGAATGATTTCTGGAGGATCCTAACTGGAGTAATGGCAACTTAAAATTTAGCTTTATAAATTTATTAATTAGAAAACAGTTATATGAAGTTGTAATAATTTTTCACACTTTTACCATCAAACACCAATTCAGCCCTGATGAGCAGAATAGGCTTCAAAAATCTTACTGACCCTGAACTTTTGAACGGTATACACATACCTAAAGATGTGCTTATGCAAACCCTCATGTTCTAAATAGATTAACGTTTTTATGTTTTGGGGTTCTAGACTCCACTGATATGAATAACAAAGTCGTAACAAGCATTTTTCAATAATTCTTGCATTCATAATCATGAACTAACAATTGACAATTTTCTTAGGGCATTTTTTAATTTAGAGTAATGTTAATTTAGAAATATATGGTTGTTCATTGATAATTTATGTTGTATATAGAGGTAGACAATGTACACAACTTCCTTACTTGAGTGAAAGTACTAGTCAAATATTAGTCTGTTACAAGTAAAAGTTGTAAAGACCGATTTTTCTCACGTAAAAGTACAGAAGAAGTCATTTTTAAAAGTTCTCAAGTATCGGAAATGTCAATGCATTGTTTTATTATTGTTGTAGTGTTGCATGTAATACTAACAGTACCTTATGCCTCTGAATCTATGCTTGCCTTCCCTCATATCAATATCAAATTTATTTCTAGAACACAGTTCCAGTGGTGGGATTGAATGTGAGATTGAATAAGTGCACTCAATAAGGTCCACAATGGTTTCATACACATAAATGGCTGTTCCCTCAAATAGAGCCCTATTATCCTATTATCTATAATGGCTGTTCCCTCAAATAGGGCCCTATATGTCAAATAGGGCCCTATATATGTCAGCCTTACTGTTATCTATTTTCTCCAAAACAAAATTTGTGTTTAGAAGACCAAAGCCAACGAAGTTGAAAATCATGTTGATGTCAGAATTCAACATCAGATTGATGTTAATCTCCATCATTGGACAGACTTTGTATTGTGGTGAAAATGAAAATCGGGTTGATGTCAGAAACCAACATCAATCTGACTTTCATTTCCAACCAAAATCCAACCCCTGCAACCAAAATCATCCCCTGACTGATGTTACAACTTTCTACTCAAGGACCTTGACAGATGTAGAGGAGTAAAAAGTACGATATCTGTCTTTAAAATGTTGTGAAATTAAAGTAAAAGGTTTCCAGAAAAAATATGTAATCCCCTGTAAATACTATATTTTGGAATTGACCTTAAATAATAAAAATGAATCCTATAAAAGTATTTTCAGAGAATTTTCATAGCTTTTGCATTTAAAAGAAATACAGTAATCATAGGCAACCACAACAAATAATCCTTTCACATCCATCTTGCATCTGTGTGGTTTCAGGGAAAGGAGAAAGCCTCTAAATTTAGAGAGCTTGTATTCAGTACTATGGAGAAGACAGGCTTTTTGCTTCACAAGCCCTGCTGTGAACTAGCTGGAGTCTAGGCTTGGACTGCTAAAACACTGCTGTTTATTGTTGCATTCTGGGATGTTGACCTGAGGCCTGTGTGTGTGTGTGTGTGTGTGTGTGTGTGTGTGTCAGTGTGTGTGTGCGTGTGAGAATATCATGTGAGTTCTCACAGATTGAAGCTGAAGGGAGAGGATGCTAGCCCTTGAGTCTTAGTGGAGGACTATACTGTAGAACTACAGTATACTGTAGGGCCGTGTGTGTGTGCGTGTGTGTGTGTGTGTGTGTGTGTGTAAACCGATTTAACGTCTTTTGTGGTCTGCATTTTGTCGATTGCCTATGTTAACCATTTTACTTAAGGCAATGACTCCTCAGTTCCATTTGATATAGTGAATCATGTGGCATGAAAGCGGTAAGGGTGGCTCGAGTCATGTCCGGTTATAATGTTAATGTTTATAATGTTTATCTTAAAATATTCACACCTTATAGTCGCATTTAGCAGTTTAGAGCTGTGGAATAATATACACTCACCAGCCATTTTATAAGGTACTCCTGTTTAACTGCTCATTAATGCAAATATCTTATCACCCAATCACATGACAGCAACTCAATGCATTTAGGCATGTAGACAATTTGCTGAAGTTCAAACTGCATCAGAATGAGGAAGAAAGGTGATTTAAGTTACTTTGAATGTGGTATGGTTGTTGGTGCCAGATGGCTGGTCTGAGTATTTCATAAACTGATGATCTATTTGGATTGTCACACAGAACAATCTCTAGGGTTTACAGAGAATGGACCAAAAAAGAGAAAATTTCAGCGAGTGCCAGTTCTATGGTCAAAAATGCCTTGTTAGAGCATGACGAGGAGACAAAGAGGTTCCACTTCAATGCATAGACATGTCTGGTGGATGACGCTCTAGTGGAAGTGATGGTAGCCACCACCCCTGGTGCTAGGGTACTTAAACGTTCCTCATCCTGTCCAGGAGCCACACGTGGAGGTTCCAGAGATTGGGACGAGGGTGCCATAAGGTGCCCCATCCCTGAGAAAGGGTGTCCTTACTCAGCGGAATTGGCCAGGGCGGTGCTGACACGAGGAGTACAAGTTCGAAAAACCAGGTCCGGGTGGGCCAATGAGGCGCAACCAAGATGACCTACTCCTCGTCCTCCCTGATCTTGCACAGGGTTTGTGCTTGAATGCTCACTGGGGGAAACGCATACTTGCAGAGGCCCTGCGGCCAGCTGTGCGCCAGTGCATCCGTGCCAAGCATGCCCTCGGTCAGGGAGTAAAACAGGTCGCAATGGAACGAGTCGTTGAAGGCAAACAGGTCCACCTGTGCGTCCCCGAACTGATCCCAAATCAGCTGGACCGACTGGGGACGGAGTCTTCATTCTCCAACAAGAGGCTAAAGCAGTGAGAGCTGGAGGTCACCCTGGGCACCAGCCGAAGTACTGGCCGTGGGAATGGTAGATTGGGGTGTGGATGTGGGTACTCTCACTTTTGCAAGATCACTAAATCTCGACCGAAGTGACACGATGGCCATGTTTCTGCAATGAAACATGAGTCATCCACAAGCACTGCTTTACCGTGCTCTAAGCCTAAACACGCAAAGCAACGATTGTGCCCATCAAAGTCAGATAGAAGTCTACCACAATCACAAGTGCATGGGAGATGCATCTTTAAAAATACGTGCCACACGATGCTCTTTTAGAGAGGATCTCCGCAGTGTTGAAGCGACCAAGGAAAAAAGACACAAACTGGCAGATCACTGCACAGATCGCAGGGAATGTGCACTCACCTGGAATCGCCATCACACCAACACATGGAGAGAAGCTCGTCTCGAAGAGGAAGTCTTTGTAAATGAAGCACACACTTGACTCCTTTTATACCTACGAGGTGAGCCTAGTTGCGCCATGCAAATTCCGCAGACCCATGGCAATTCTTTGCCATTGGCTCGTTTTGTAAGACTCAAAGTTGATAGGCTTTCTAAGCGAAACCCCATTCGTCGTCATCCGTCGTAACTCGGAGTGACAACGAAAGGGAACTAAGGCAGAATTTGGCGAGTTTAAAGCATGGATCCATCCTGCCTCATATCAGTGGTTCAGGCTGGTGGTGGTGCAATGGTGTGGGGGATATTTTCTTGGCACACTTTAGGCCGCTTAGTAAGCTACCAATTGAGCATTGTTTAAACGCCACAGCCTTCCTCGGTTTTGTTGCTGACCATGCCCATCCCTTTATGGCCACAGTGAACCCATCTTCTGATGGTTACTTCCAGCAGGATAACGCAGGATGGATCGATGCTTTAATCTCGCCAAATTCTGGCCCCATCTGAATGTCGCAGCAAAATAGATACTCACCAGATCCAACACATTCTCAACCCAAAACGTCATCCAACTAACGCTTTTGACCATTTGTCAACATCCGACGTTTTAGGGCACCCTAGGGCGTCATCTAACTGAAGCTTTACCTTTAGCGTCAGTTAGATGACGTGGGTAGGTTTGGGTCTGGGGTAGGGTTAGGGTTAGATAGCTTCAACTAAATGACGTTAAAGGGTGCCCTAAAACATCGGATGTTGACGTTTGGTCAAAAACGTCAGTTAGATGACGTCTTGGGATGAGAACGGGCTGCCAGATCAGGCATTTTTCCAACATTTTTCCAATCTTCTATTGTTTTGGTGAGCCGGTGCTAATTGTAGCATCAGTTCCCTTTCGTTGTTACTCCGATTACGTCGGATGACGACGAATGGGGTTTCGCTTATGCCCATCCCTTTATGACCACAGTGAACCCATCCTCTGATGGCTACTTCCAGCAGGATAACGCACCATGTCACAAAGCTCAAATCATCTCAAACTGTTTTTTGAACATTACAATGAGTTCACTGAACTCAAATGGCCTCTACAGTCACCAGATCTCAGTCCAATAAAGCACCTTTGGTGTGAAATATGAAATTCACATTATGAATGTGCAGCTGTCAAATCTGCAGTGAGGCGATCATGTCAATATGGACCAAAATCTCTGAAAAATGTTTCCACCGTCTTGTTGAAATTATGCCATGAAAAATGAAGGCTGTTCTGAAGGCAAAATGGGGTTATATGCTTTAGTGTTGTGTATGTATGTGGATAAAGTTGGATATACATATCCAACTTTATATATACTGTATAGTTTACATTTTGCAACATCGTGCAGTTGAGATTTGCTATATTTTTTTTTAGTGTTCAGTTCCTGGCACCTAAAAATGTCTAAATATGTTCAAAATGTATCAAGAATATGTATTCTTTTCCATCTTTCACATTGCTGTCTAAGCAATATTCGCTCTTTATAAAAGACTGATGTTACCAATCAATCTACACATTTGATGCGCAATCCCCAACATCATATTATGCATTTTAGTAAAATTGTAAGAAAAACTGTTTGTAAAATATGAATGTCCTATTGAGATCTCTGCCAAAAACTTTTCTGGTGAATGTTACAGCTATAAACAAATGATTTTGCACACAATATGGTTGCAGCTGTTTAAACCGTTTAGCATTAGACAGGCAGAATGGCCTAGAGATTCAGTAGCCTACTTTCTATGCTTAGAGCAAGCAATAATGCTGCTGCAGCATGTTAGTGATTTAGAATCTGCCTGTGCTGATATGAGCTAGATATTTTGATGCCTTTGAACATTTTTGACATTTTTTCTTCTTTAAACTGCTTCTCTACATATTCCAGTTTCAAAACTTATAGTCTGGCTTTAATCCGTTCTGCTTATCTGAAACTGCCTGCCGTCACTAGCCAGATATGCTCAATATTTCTAAGTTACAGAAAGAATGTCCACCCTGCAAAACAATATTTCAGATATATTATGAAGGAAAGTGTTTTTTATATTCTTTTCATATCCTTATTTAAATAAGGAGAACATCTGATTTGTTAATCAGTTTAGGTTTGGCCAATTTAATGTCAAAACATTTGGTGTAGACATATTACTTTGAGGAATGCGTGTCAGATTTACACATCTTGAGCATATGTAGCTTGTAGACATGTTTTGAAATGACATCCCTGTCTGACTGAAGCCAGATAAAGAAACTCAGCATGGTGTTGAGAGAATGCCATTTCTCATAAAGATCACCATGACAGTTTTACAACAGAGAAATTGTTTTCTGCGCACCCATGTATGGGAACTGACAATTGGGAAAATAGGGGAGTTTGGTCACATTGGAAAGGAAACACAATCAAAGGAAGCAAGGATTGTGCTATCACACAGCTCTATGTTTAAATCTGTGCTTGTAGCTAGTTTTGAGTTTTGCTACATGCATGAATCATTGAGGGTGTTGAAAATAATCGTTCTCATCAGCCATTATGTGTGGAAATTTCTGGAAATACAATATTGTTAATTGTCAATGTCATTTTTATGTACCGTTTAAGTGATGTGTGTGAAACTGATTGATTCACAGTTCACATAGTGGCTTTGGTTTTTATTAATGATCATCTGATTAACTGTTTTTCCATTGTTTTCATTGTGTTTTCCCCCTAATCCTCAATGAGAGGCATGGAATCCACAGAACTGCTGTGACAGCATGGCACTAACTCCAGATTTGAAGGAAAATCCATTTTCTTCTCTTTAATTTATTGAATAAACATGAGCTCTGCATCTGTTCCATGGTAATCTGGAAGCGGAGTACTGCATAAGTCATTTTTTTATACATAAAAGAAAGCTAAAGCTAAATTAAATGGTGTCATTTTTTTAAATAATAAATTACTTTTTCCTATTGCAGCGTAATAAGTTGTTCAAAGGCAAGTATAAGTAAGCTATTAGTAGGCTGATTTGCATTAAAACGGTTACACTTTGGCTCTGAGGCTCTTTCGGCATCCCAACTAGCTGGACACAGCAACATTAGCTCTGAGTTTGTATGGGGTGGGACTAACCTTGCATGAAATTATGCCTAACTGTTTAGTGTGTGAAATATAGTATGGAAAACGAGTAGTATGTCAGTATTCCTAAACCAGAAGGCAAAGTTTTTGGCAAACCCAAAAAAATGATTTGGGACACAGCTTATCTTTTTTTTTTTTTGACTGATGACAGATGGTTTAGAGTTGTAAACCTGTTTGAAACAATATTTTATGTGCATGGCCATGAGTACAGGGTTGGAGTAAATGTTTAACTCTAATAAAATGGGATGATACATGCCTATCATTCTTCTTGTGGATTTCTTTAAGTATATAAAACAAAGCTCTTTTGACAATTCTGTAGCAACACCTCATAAGCTTTTTATGAGGTGATTTGAAGATAGTTCTCGCTGTTCTGTCATAATGATATGATGCACGAGCAATCGTGAAAGACTGTCATCAACACCCCGGCTGATGTTCATTTAAATACAACTGCGAGTGAAGATGGTAAATCGATGCTCTGATGAGCTGGAAGCTCTTAACCGATCGACCCCCAGCAGCTCTTTTCACATTTAACCTCCCTTATTGTTTGAGACAACGTAATGGCATCATTCATCAAAGTTGGGCTTGTGATAAAACTACCACACCACCGCAGTCAATTCAGATCTGGTTGTTATTGCAGCCCTCAAAACTGTCTTGAGGTTAGATTTGTTAAACTGCAGACTAGAAAAATAGGAAATTCATCTTTTCTTTTAGGATATTACAGTAACTGTTGCATTGAGACAAGGTTAACTTACTAAATACTCCTCAGTAACACTTTACAATAAGGTTCAGCTCGTTAATATTGATTAGTTAATGCATTAGATATAATTAACTGACAATAAATTAGTGGTAGTTTCTATGTATACTAATGTATTTTGAACAAGTCGGATACAATTTAACAAATACAAATGCGTAAATTAACATTAATATATGATGTAAAAATTGTTGTTCATGATAGGCTATCTAATGCATTAACTGTTAACGGAAGAAACGTCAATGTAAAGTGTTGCAACTTTATATTTTATTTTATTTTATTATAAAAGCTGTTTGCACCTATTTTACTTCCAAGTTTGCTTTGAATAAAAGATAAAATATCTGCCAAATGTCAAAATGCACCATAAGTGATGTCTGTGGAAAAGGTTTCAGAATAAGAACACGATTCTGAGACCAAAGAAAAGCTCTGAAAAACTATTTTATTTTTATTTTATATAATGGCGGGTTCCGTATCAAACGTGATATTCATGAAGAATGTTAAACATGCTAGAACATATAAATATACCTAATACTTTGTTTATTTGCAGCAGGTTGTCACACCTCTGGAAAAGAAAATAATAGCTCAGAGCGCTTCCTCAGTCGGACTTCTTGTTCTTTAGTGGTATTTCATATGAAAAACAGCCATGGAATGTTGTGAAGTTTGACCCCAACACAAGTGACCTAATTATGGAACTATATTGAATGCTATTGACACCTCTTCCAAATACAGATGTACTGAAACTAAACTTCCTCTCTCTCACGGCTAGCCTGACATGTTAACTGCCCTCATCAGGGACATGGTGACAACTTTACAACCACTAAAATAAACACAGAACTGTATCACACAAGCTAGCAATAGATACAAAATTGGAGGAAGTGCCAAACAAATTGCATGACAAATCATTAAACAGAAATCATGCTATTGTTGGGTCTCTATCTAACATAAACATTTGAAATCTAGCCCAGCGTACAGGTACTGTAACTCAATTTACAATTGTAAATTCCTGATTAGATTAGTCATGAAAAACAGTGACTGGAAACTCTGTAAAGTTTGTCGTAGTTTACATAGAGAAGTGTTCATTTAATAAGCTTAAAACAGGAAAAATCTGCAAATGGTGTAAGAAAAATAAACTGAATTCAAAGGAAATAATTTATTTTTCCTGCTTATAAAAAGAAAAATACTTAGAAAAATATTTTGATGGAATGCATACTGCAAAACAAGACTCAAATACTGAAAAAATAACACTTATGGCTTGTCATGTGCCAAATTATAGAGCGTAACATGGTGTGTAATCTTTCAAAATGGGCAGAAATAAATGCATGACATTGATGCACTTTTACAGAAAGAGAAGGATACCATGCCAAAGTATGTTTGGCTTATTTTATATTGCAATATTTTATAATAGTATTAATTATTTCATTACTGTTGTTATTGAAATTGCTAGGATAATTAACCAGGCTAATCCAAAGTGTCCTAAAATATAGACTCATGGGAATTCACACTGTTTTGTTGATTATAACAAGTAGTTAAAATCTTGATATTAAAAGTTCCCCAACAGAGTAGTCTGCTAAACCTTATATACTTGTTTAAAAGTTGACACACAGAGAGAGGGGAGCACAAATATCTTAACCCCAATTTGGACAGAGGGTGTTAACAAAGACGAGTCTTCATGCCATCTGCCTCGTGGACAGGAGCAGGCAGGAGGCTTGCCCAAGGGAAAATCTTCATGTCACATGTGCTGGGCTAAAAGAGAAGCCCTAACCCAACAGGCCAAACCCTAACAAGCTCTGGAAGTCTGGTCTTCCAATTTAAACTGCTAGTGCTAAAACTGGAAGAAAAAAAAATGGTGCTTATACGCAGCTCTACCGGTAAAAAGTTTGAAATAATTAAAATGTTTTAATATTTTTGAAAAAAGAAAAAAAAAGTTCCTCATGCTTTTTATTCTTGTGATGACAAAGCTGAATTTTCAGCATCATTACTCCAGTCTACAAGTGTCACATGATCCTTCAGAAATCATTTTAATATGCTGATTTGCTGCTCAAGAAACATTTCTTATTACTATCAATGTTGAAAATAGTTGGGCTGCTTAATATTTTTGAGGAAACTGTGATAGACTACCATTCAAACGTTTGTTCTAATAGAATAATTTACAATTTAAAATATATTCAAATAGAAACCAGTTATTTATTTGTAATAATATTACAAAACATTTTTTACTGTATTTTTGATCAAATATATTCTGCAGCCTCGGTGAGCATAAAAGACTTCTTTCAAAAACGTATTCCAAAATGTTGACCGGAAGTCATGATCCTGGGTCATTTCCCAATCCCATCCCAATCTCTTTTTCTCCTCCCAATTTCCTTTAAGTTTTTTTACTATCCTTTAACAATCATATTAAATAAAACATTGTCGAAGTAGTCAATGTGTGCGCTATGGAATGTATTTATATAGTATGAGGGATGAATGAGTGTGATCTATGATCTATCAACTGGCGAGATAGCACAAAGAGGCAACACACACTCTTCTTATGTGAGTTCACACACAAATCTGTTTCATAGTCATGTGTCATTTGATAGAGAGCTATTAGCCTACATAAAAATAGTTTTTCTTTCTGTGCATTGCCTGCGGACACGCATGGTGTGGGGTGGCTCCGTAAACACTTACAGAGGGGCCTCTGTCCGAGACTGCCGGGGTGTGTGAATGTATGAGGTGGAAAGACATGGGGGATTATTGCTTGCATTCAGGGAGCTCAACAACCTCTTTTTTAAATTTGGTCACATCGCACAAGGAAGCTGTCTATTAAATTTTTTATTGCACTCTCTTGTGATGCCACTTAAATCTTGTCTTAAATGGATCATAAAGTATGGCGCCTTTTATCTTGAAACATTATCTGCAATGTATGCAAGTGGGCTGAAGATCACTATTACCTAAACAGAAGAAACACCTCCCCTGGGTTGTGCATGTTGTACTTCGAATGTCCGATTATTGTAAGTGATTGGAGGAGAGTTTGGGTGGTGGATCGATAAGTGGTGTTATGAGTGAATATTTATGGGACTTTCTGAGGAGGTTAATAGTTTGAAGTGATCTGATTTAATTTAGATGTATATCATGTTCCACTTGAGGCTATAACCGCCTGACCCCATTTAGCTATGCGTGAGAAAGAGACCTGGGCTATTGAAATGTGATAAGAGGTGGATGGTTATCATTTAATAAAATATGGTTAATATTATACATACAGCTGGAATTAATAATATAAAACAAATAATGCTGTACATTAATACTTTATTGAGAATGTAGGATGTCATCCATTTGTATGTTATTACAGTAAGAGATGAGAGTTTGTGTGTTACAGCGATTGCAACAAAAGGATCAAATCACATAACACATAGACTTGAGTAAATTCTTTTAAAAAAATGGTGGGAGCTAGTGTCTGAGTCCAACTCTGAGTTCACCTGGTTGAATCCCAGTCGAGTCCAAGTCCTTTTTGGACAATTGAGTTTGAGTCTAAGACATTTATTAAAATCTTGTCATCTTAATTTTATGTCGTTAAATATTATCAGAGACTAATCCATCCGAGTGTGTCCGAGTTCATTCTTAATTGCAGTCCGTGTCCAAGTCAAAGAAGGCAACCACAAATCTGGTGGGAACAATATTAGGCCTATTATTGTTAAATGCACCAATGTTCAAATGACTATGCTGAATTATGAATATAATATAGGCTATAAATATACAGTTTATAATTCTTGATATTTTTTGTGGTTGACAAGCAATGTAGCGAATAGCAATTAAAAGGGCATTAAGGGTTTGTTCACCCCAATTTTTTTTAAAAAAATGTCATCGATTACTCACCCTCATATCATTCCAGAGAAAATGAGACTAAACCTCATTGGCTCAAACGTGCTGTGTAACATGAGAATGAACCTCATCAGTTCTTGCGGAAGCACAAACATGCTGCGTAATACGAGAATTAACCCCATTGGTTCTTACAGAAGCTCAAACATGCTGCGTAACATGAGATTGAACCTCATTGGTTCTTGCACGTCAAGCGAACATACTGTGTGAGATGTGTGAGTTGATGAATGTTTGTAAATAAAAGCCTTTTTTAAAATAAAATAAAAGCCTTAATTAAATCAACATCATCAAAAAAAATCAAAAAGCAATTGTGTCTCTTCAGAAAATTCAGACTCAATTCAGATTAGTTTTACAATGTCTTTATGAGCTTTTTAATCTATCAAAGTAGTTGTTGCGTGGACTTTCAGAATTGAAATATCTAACTAATATTGTTGATAATCAAAAAACTTGAAATAGCGAGAGAGATGGAGAGGAAGATAAATACTGTATGCACTTTTTAACTGCTCCTCTTCGCTGACTTCTCACATATCTTGGTAAAAAGAAATTGTGTTTGCAACAAATACAGAGACTCATCTGACTTTTGAAACAGGTGCTCTTTAACCTTGCTGTAGGCTATGTTAGTTTCTTTCAAACTGATGTGTGCTCTTGAACAACATTTTAAGATAGATAACCTGAGAGTAAACCCGAAGCTGAAGTTTTTTTTTCTCAGCTGAAATGAAGCTGATCAGTTATTGCCTTTGAGCCAATGATTTGAGTAACATTCTTGTTCGTCTAAACGCCTTAACCACTTTGACGAAAGTAAACTCAATTAGAACAAAACTACAACAACAAACAATTGGAACTGAAGTGAGAAATTTTTACAAAGGGATATTTAACCCAAAAATGAAAATTCTGTAATCATAATATTCATCCTCGTGTGTTTAAAAATGTGCAAGACTGTATTTATAGTATGTGCAACCTGCTCTTTTGCATACAATGAAAGTGAATGGTGACCATGGCGTGTCAGTTTTGAGTTATTAATGACTTAATTTTTGGTTTGGTTTCAGGCCACTTTTTACAATTTTATGATGCTTTTTTTTGTATCGCTGTCTACTTTCGTTAAATGGAAAAGAGCAGTATGGAAAATTTTATATCTGCTTTTGTGTTCATTAAAGCTATCAGACACTAATTCAGAATGCAAAGCATTTCACAAAAAATGATAAAATTCTGTGGGAAAATATAACTACAGGCAAATCCATACTCCTATCACATGTTTACCTTAACTACCCTTCAACCCCCAGACTAGTTTTTTCTGTCAGGCTTTGTCTCACAGTCCAACACGGCAGTCATAAGCAAATAGGCCTACAGCCGCTGTGTTCATGGGAATTAGATGAATCAAGGAGCCCAGGAGCTTGAAGTCATCTCATGAGGTTTGACAAGCATGACCAGGCACAAGCCATAGGCCCCTTGGACACCAGCAGATCCTGAAAGATATGTTGTATTAATAAAGCCTGCAGCATCTAACCCACTTTTTTATGGTGCGGTTTTAGTTTAGATACCGTTCAGTTAAATCTTTAAAACAAGTAACAGCATGACCACGTGAATTCTCCAAAATGACTGCTTTGCTTAATGTTTGCTTCGTTTGACACAGCAGTACACCTTAATTGGAACATTATCTGAATATCAGGAAAAAATGGGAGCCTGTAGGCGGGTCCACAACACGCAGCTGGGCTGGCATATACTCTCTGCTTTTTACACACACAGGGACACGCAGCATCACACAAACGTGCCTAATATTAATATATAACATAAAAGGATTACAATGTAAAAGATTATTATTGTGTACAAAAAGATATGGTGGAATCCAGCTTGTCCCGTAGATGGTCTGCTTGCGCGCGGTCTTTCTGCTTGCAAATTCCGTAATGTAAATAGTAATCCACCATGGCGGGAGCGCAATTGGCTTTCAAAGGGAATGGGAAATTACTCTGATTGTTTTTTTTTGCACTTTAAGCCCAAAACACACCTCATTTAACTAATTTTTAGAATTTGGACTACTCTTTTAGACTATGCGCTGGGCGCTCCAACCATTTTTCCCATTGTTAAACTGGCAAAAGTGGATGAGGACACGCCCTAACTGCACTTGCGCCATGCGCTTTAGACCATGAGCTTAGATCGTTAAAATAGGGCGCCTGTTTTTTGGGGGGGTTTTTTAAGTTTTTTTTTTTACTCTTCTACCAAGATGAGCTTAAAATGACTAGCAAAATTTAAATAACTGGCTACTATTACATTCAGCAGAATCAGTGTTACTTTCTCTCTCTTTTTTTAAAGTATAGATTATAAATGAAACTGAAGGATGGCAGAGGAGTATGGGTTGAAAAGAGAGCACATTATTATTCTGAGACTGGCCTATTTTCCAAATGCACTTTATAAAATAATAATAATAATAATAAAAACAGAATAGCAGTTTGATTAAAAGATAAGCAAATGTAGGGGAGAGGGATCAGTAAGACAGTTATTTACATAGCCTTGGATTCATGTGATTTTTTTTTTTTTTTTTTTTTTTTTTTTTTTTTGTGAGAGGATGTTAGGTAAATATTTTAGTTTCGATAAAATATGGTGACTAGTTTAGTATATAGAGTAACGATATACCCACATGTAAATAGCCTGGGGTTGTCATAGCTTAACTTAGGCTGTTCATTGTGAAAATGAGAGAACTTGCAGTGACAGATTTTCTAATATGCAATAGGAAATATTTTTGCAACTGTCTTAATGCGCAAATTAAATCAACCAAATATGGAAATATATTATAATGGCATTTAAGTACAATGTAAACTGTAATATACTATATAGTGTCACTGTTTGTGCCATATCATCTACATATTTACAGCAATCCATAATTAAAAAAAAATGTAATGTGATTTGTTTTTTAATCTGTTGTTATTGCAATTGTCAGTAAAATTCAATAATCATTCAAAGTAAATACATTTTACTTCCCTAAAGGTTTTATTTGCCTTGTTGAACTTGTTCAGCAGTTTTATTTCAGATTCAATATTGATTCTAAAAGAAAACAACGAATGTGTTTATCTCAGAGGCTGGAATGGTGACAAATCACAAGATATATGGAAGAATGGGAATACAGCAAAGACAACAATTATTTATTGATTTATTTTTTACATTTTAATTACAAATGACAAGAGAGTCATGGTGAAATAGGGATAAATGGGGTGAAAGTGAGGTCAGGGGTGTCTCAGTGATCACAATGTTTTGGGTCACAAGTTTGGCTTTATTAGAGCTAAAGCAAGATGAGCAATAATAAAAGCATACGATCAATGATGGGATTTTAGAAACTAACACTCATTTTGTTCACCATGATGGGTCTCCCATCATAAGAGCAGATTACAGACATGTCACAGACATGAATGACAAACAAACGCATAAAACAATGCTATCGTCATATCCACTCATTCAATATGCCTTGTTTCTTCATTTCTCTTTATTCTCAGGCAAAATGAAGAGGACTGCACAGATGAGACTCATCTGGTTCCAACATTTAGCCTATAAATACAGCAATAATGTTTGTCACATATAGTGGCAACTGAAATAAATCGATTTATGAAAAAGAATGTACAACACATATGCAACCTCTCTAAATTAGTCATCTATCACTTCATGGTGTAATAATATGGCTTGTGTCTGAGATAAGATAATGTGTCATTTTGCATTGTAAAACAATTGTTAAGCAACCATTTTTGTTCCCGCTGATAAACATGCAACTGATTTTTTTTTTTTTTTCATGCTCTAATAACATTCCATGCTGGTCTGTAACAATGTAAATGTTTTCGTTTGTGTTATGAATTTATAATTGGCAGATCAGCCTTATCAGTCACAGAGGAGCTTTGAATTTGCACGTTTTGAATTTGAAGGATGCCTGATGAATTCATTATAACCCCTAGTTATCATAGTTTGTTATGGACAATTCAGAGTTTCTTCTGTCAAGCCACGTGTCACACTGTGGCACTATAACCTCTTTTGTGCGTCTCAGGTATGACTAGTGCTATTACTGTTGATGTTACCTCCCTGTGCCCGCCCATGTTCGCTCGTCGTTCCGCATGACCCGCGCTCAGAGTGGTAGAAAACAACGCTGGCCCTTTAAGACAGGAGTGATCGCTCGGCTGGCGACCGAGCTGTATTATCGAGCTACCAACACACATGAGATAGATGGAATTATAACAATGGAATATCACTGCGTTCTGTTTACTGTTTTGTTGCAGTTAATCATCCAACCAGGTAGGATGAGTTTTTTTTTTATCATTTATTGGTCCTGCCTATGATCTCACAATGCTTTCCAAGTTTAGAGGAAATTCCAGAAAGTTGTTCATTGAAGATGTATATTGCACTTGCTGTAGATGTGAGGCAGCCTTGTTGAATTATTCTTTATTACTAGGCTATAATTGAAAACAAAACGGACATGCTACCATTCATAATGATGTATAGAAGTATTGAATAATGTATGGACCTGTTGCTTTTTACTTTACTTACTAATCTAGATGCAGGTTCTTTATAGAATTACAATTTTGGTGTGCTCTCTTATTTTCCCTCATGATGAATTTCATAAGGAGCTTTCGCGGTCCACCTTCTGCCAGTGCAGAACTCCTCTCTCCATTTGAAAACTGAACATTAAACATTCGAATGCACGAGAACTCCCACTGATATCCTCACGAATGGTATCATCTTCACTTGCCGTGTAGAGGCTCTACATACCATCAATTTAAGGGGTTAGGGGGTAATCATTGAAACAAGATACTGATCCGGGGAGCTGCAGGTGAGAATGTAAAGTAAAGCCGATCCTCGCGCGCTCCTCTCAATTATTTATCACGCTCGCGCGTGCCCGTCTTCGCGTCAAGTGTAGGAATCATAGACAGGAATACGATTGTTTCAAGTATAATTAGCGTGCGATGTGAAGGAAAGAGTGTTAACGCAGAACAAAATTGTACTTTGATAGGCTATAGTTAACTTTATATAGTTCAGATAGCCTATAACAGCTGGGTTAGAACTTGGGGCTTGACTCCGCTATGCAAGCCATAAACCTCCCAATATAGGCTAGGTTTAGAAAAAAAAAATCCGGATCTTACAGAATATGAAACATTATAGCCTATAACCTGCAACTTTTTCACTACCAAAAAGCGGCAAACTTCATCTGAGGAGGTAGCCATACAAGTAGCACAAGCATGTTACGTTAGGATCAGTAAAATTCAACAAATCTTGGTGTTTTTTTTATTTTTTAAAATACATCATTAGAGATTCACGTCACGCTTATGTCTTAATAATTGTGTCGCCAAACGTCGCACGAACATATTGAGCCCCAAGCTATTGCATAGTCATATGACGGTTCTTAAATGACTATGTACGGTTCATTTGTAGGCAACAGTTTTTAAAAGGTGCCTTAATATGGGTTTTCATTTGCAGTTCATTATTATATTATCCTACCAGCACGGATAGCTTTAGCGTATGTAAATAATCGTCAATTCCAAAAGAAGTTGTTTTCATGCTGCAGCTTTAGTTTTTCTTTGCCTGCGCATGCTGCACCTTCTGGTCGTATCAGATGGTCTTTTGTGGTGCTCCGAAAGAAAAAAGATGAGGGGCGAGACATTAGCTGGACTGCATCTGTTAACTGACCATGCGCATCACGTGTTCAAACTTTTATCCTTAAAACTCGTGCATGAAAAACAAACCGCTTGTTGTCCTTTCAGATGCTGTAAAGATGTTTTTTTATGTGACAAATTTAAGTTTCCAAAAAAGGAACATAAGGCTTTTCTTCTTTTTTTGTTTGTCTTTTTTTTTTTTTGGAAAAAAAAAGAAAAGAAAACGTTTAATATGTTCTCTCATGTGAATTCCACCACAAAGTTGATGTGTGTAGAGAGACCCGGTTATGTAAACCCAGTTTTAGTGAGCGTGGACAATTACTGAACACATGCGGTTAACTTTTTTCTGTGGTTTTGGCATTAATCTGAAGATCAGCTTTGTAACGCCAGAGGGCTTCAGCGCTCAAGTGACTATTTTGCATCGTGTTTCTTCAAACAAATGGCGATACGGGCTTTCACATAGTCTAACAGCCATGAGAAAATCATTTACATGGAAATATTTATAGGCTTGTTGGCAGTAGAGTGCTCTGCATTAGGCATGTGCCTACACTATTTGAATGAAATATAGAAATTACTCCAGAAGTCAATATTTTTGTGGGTGTCTGAATGGAGGTGGTCGTGCTATTTTTCGGGCGAGTGCCTCTTGTGGCTGACGATGGCATCGTAAGTAACGAATCTACAGCCAAATATTTAGTACTTTTATCTAAATTGCTGTGATTTACTTTGAAACAATTCGATTTTTAAACAGAACAACTAAAATAGATTTATTATATATATTTTTATTATACAGTGTACTATTTCTTAAAAAATGTATATATATATATATATATATGTATATATATACATATATATACATATATATATATATATATATATATATATATATATATATATATATACATATATATATGGTGAGCAGAGAACATGCACAAATCTTTATGGTCAAGGTGATTGCACCACATCATGTGGATCACCATCTTTGCTGATCCTGGAACAATTTTGATATTTTTAGGTCAAACCGTTCGTGTTTGAAGAGAGAAGTCCAAATTAAACAGGATTTAATGACTCGTAAATGTATGTACACATTGATGGCCTAAGACACGAAACGAGCAGTTTGCGCGAGAAAACAAACAGTATTTATTTAGTTTTTACCTCTTGATACACCCTCAGATTGTCAGAATAATAATAATAATAATAATAATAATAAAATAATAATAAAAAATAAATGGAGCAAGAGTAAGCAGTGAGCAAAGGGCAAAAGTGCAAGTAAACATCTGTTTGGCAGGTAAAGGATTGCATGGATACTCAAAGATTATGTAGTAATAATAATGTGTGGTTCCTGGAAAGTGGTTAATACATTGGTTTAAACTGTCATTGCTTTCTGTAGTTTTGATGGATATAGGCAAATTAAGGCAATCCCGATTGCCTTTAATTTAACTTGGAGAGGTGGGAGCAACTTAAATTTGAAAATTATTTAAAAAGGGGAAAATGTGTAAATGGTAATGTTTTCAAAATGTGTCCAAATATGCATATTTGCACGTCTTTCTTTCTTGTTTATAAGGACCTTTTCGTTGTTTTTGTTTCTGAGAACATGCAGGACATGGGGTTCGGGGGTATGCAAGGGCTTAGTTGCTTCAGGCTAAAATGAGATAACATGATAAAACCGTGAACTGTGGTTTAGCCTGATGAGTAGCTTGCCCTGATGCAAACTGTCACTCTATGCCACGAAAACGGCATCTGCAAAGTCAGGTGTGTTTTCCAGAGAAAACCCTAACAGAACAACTGTTAATGTTGACTTGTTTTCTCCAGTGAACACTATCAACATCAAAATGAAAAATAAGAATCACTGCATGAAAGAAAAGCCAATTTATTACAAGACATTACAATTGGTCACGCACACACATAGCACCTAACTTTTCTCTGGTAAATATTTTAACCATGCAAAGAGAGCTTTTATCTAATTGAGCAATTTTGACACCATTATGAGTTTTTAAAAAAAGAGATGATGTAAAGGAACTGAATTTTCACTCAAGCTAATGATGCCTGCAAAATGACAGGATGCGAGATTATTAATGTTTGGACATGGATGCTCTGAAAAAAAACATGGACATTGAAAAAAGGGAGAAAAAGGCAACTGTCCGTTGATAATGTAACTGGAAAAAACAATAAAAATTAATGTCTGGTTTCCATTTTTCATCTGAAAATTGAATTGTGAAGCGTTACACGGACCCTCTGGTTTAAAACACTAATCTGTTGCTTTTAAGCCTTGTAGTTGTATAAGGCAACTCAGCACTTTGAATGGAGAATGATGCTGTGCCATCCAAGAATTTTGGAATATTTTTTCCCTTGTAGACTTTTGTAGAATTCCTCTAATCTCAAATTACCATTTCTAGAGAAATTAGAATGAGAGGAACTCGGAAGACATACTTTTTTTGGATTGTTAAGTTGTGAAACTGTCTATTTCACATCATTAACTGTCATTTATGCAACTTACTTGAGAGGGATTTGATTTGTCTGTGTGTATAAATGTGTATGTGCTTGGTACAGGTATATTCTGTTTATCAAAGTTGCTGTTTTTTTGTTGTTGTTTTTTTCCGCAAAATCAGTAGGCCCATGACAAAATACAATGTTTGTAGTCTGCAGAGCTTCATAACTTGTCATGTTAACTTTAGAAATAATCTATCCTCTTGCAAGTTTATTAAACGTTAAACTTATCTTCCAGCCATCTGTCATGTTCACATTCTTGTTTCCTCTCAGGCAGGTCCAGGCCCACAATCACCCCAGACGGACCCTGGCTCACAGTACCACTGAACGGCGACTTCAGCTTGCGCTGCCAGAGCAACAGTTCAGTGCGCTGGATGAGAGAAGACCGTCCCACACGAACCCTGAAGGAGGAACAAAGGCAGGGTCAACTAACAGTCCTCAAAATGAGCAAAGCAGGCCCTCAACACATGGGCAAATATTCATGCTGTGAGGAGACTGGTGAAAAGAGCTCCATCTATGTGTATGTCAAAGGTAGGTCAGCCTTTTGCATTTGGGAGTATCTTAATTGGGTGTAGTAAACTGTCTTGGCTGAGTGACATGTCTGTACTGCCCTTATTTAAAGTATTATTGAGGAACCATCCTTTATGTGTATACCTTGTCTTGTTATACTTTCGTGTGAGTGCAGCTACTGTATATTTTATGTGTGTGCAAGCCTGTTGGCAACAGAGACAAATTGTAATGTGTCAGCAACGTTACACTATGTGTTTGCATGATCTTGTAGTACTTTTTAACACTTTTTTTTGCTTCATCTTTGCCTTTCTCTCTCGCTCTCCCTCTCTTTCTATGAACACACACTCCAGCATCTTCCTGTGTGGTTCCATATTGTGCCAAAAACACACTTTAGATGCCCTAGTCAACTCTGTGTATTCACTTGTTTCTTGCATGGCCTTTAATATATACATCTATGTCATGTGTTATTTCATGCATGTTCTTATAATCCCATTTGATAGAATCTTCAAATTGATCCCTGGAAGTGGACAGTTTTACATGATTTTGAGTTTTCACTTTCACTCTATTTGTGACACTCTTTCTCTTTCTCTGAGCTGCAATGTCATGATCTAAGCCCCATTGGTTGTGTTTCATTGGTTTTTGATTTAGCATTCCTCTCAGCAGATCCTGAAAATCCCTTCAGGAGGAGCATCGTGTTCGACATTGTTGCGGGAGAAGGAGAGACTGCCACGATCCCATGCTTGGCCACAGACCCAAATATGATGGAGTTGCACCTGCAGAAATGTGACGGACAGCCCCTTCCCAACAGTCTGCGATATTCATCCAGCATTGAGACGGGCGTGGTGTTGGAAGCTGTTAGGAAGGACTTTGAGGGATGTTACGTCTGCGTCGGGACTCTAGAAGGCGCCACGGTTAAATCCGGACAATATCTACTTAATGTCCGACTTGGTGAGAAAAAAGAGAGGCATTTATACATATTAGGGCTGTCAATTTAGTGTAATTTTCTTAAAAATGAATGAATAAAAAACACAATGCACATTTATTCATGCTTAAAGTTCCATCTTCCATCTTCCTCATCCATTCATGGATATGCTCCTGCATTCAAAGAGGATGGTATACGTACATTATCATTCAAAGTTTGGCACCAATGTGTTAAAAATGTAATTTAAAATTTTAACCCAACTTCAACTTTCACTTTCAACGGTACATTTTTAAATTACATTTTTAACCCAACATTTGGGTTCGTCCATATTTGACCCAAATTTGGGTTGAAACAACCCAGCATTGGATCAAAGTTTCCACAAAAAAATGTTTTCAATATTCATAGTAATAAGAAATATTTCTTGAGCAGCAAATCAGCATATTAAAATGATTTCTGAAGGATCACGTGACACTGAAGACACCGAAAGTTTTAAATTCTAACAATATTTTACAATATTGCTGTTTTTACTTTGTTTTTGATCAAATAAACACAGTCTTGTGAGCATAAGAGACCTCATACAAAAACATTAAAAAATCTTACCAACCCCAAACATTTGAATGGTAGTTTATAGACTGATTGATTAATTAATCACCATATTATATAATGAGTTTGATTAAAAATGTAATTGATTGCCAGTCCAATACAATAACAATTGAACACAGCAGACACCAGACATGTGCATGTCACCCCACTATACTTGTTATTCCTGTCCCACATATTCCTGCTGCTTAGATACAATCCATAATATTTCTTTGCTTTTAGTTCCAGGTGCGCCTCCTCTGATCACATTGGCTCAGCCTCAAAGAGTGTTGCTCACCCAGGGGGAAAAGCTCTCCCTATCCTGCTCCACCTCAAATGTCAACAGCGACATCACAATCAAGTGGAAGGCTCCACGTGGAGTGGTAAGACACAAACTAACCAGCTCTCACCTATTTACCTGAGCACACCGTGACACTCTTTATGACCACAACACACACATAGATACAGTACATACTGCAGGCTTTATTATTGTAAACACATCAACCGCTTTAAATCAATCAAGTAAAACCAATTTTGTAAGAAAGCATACTTAAAGAAAAGCATACAGCAGGTATCCCAGTTAACCCACTTAATGTGCTAATGTAATGTTTGTTTGTTCTTGATATTACGCCCAGAGGCAAATTGGACCTTAATTGATTTGTATTTGAATTGAGGTAGCAAACAGGATGCAGAATTTCAAAACAAAGTACAATGTAAACTCAAATCAACAGACATTTTTAAATATGAAAAACTTTGAATGTTGTTTAAAGCCTTGTTTAAAAGTTTTGAGAAAATTTTGAAGAGATGGATAGATGGATAGACAGATGAATGGACAGGTCCTCAGTCTGGCATTGGCACCAGAGACTGATATTTGAGTGACGAATTCATATAAAGGTTATAAAAACAGCCACACCTACACAAACATAGACGACCGCAAGCACTTTACCCAAGACAAGGTCTATGCCTCATCTCTCCAGAGTTGCCCAATCAGCTTTGTGTATGTTTTCTTTCTGCATGTGCCAAGCAACCGTCAGTGCAGATGACCTCGCGTCTCCTGCCTGAGCCTAATTATCACGTGAGGACCGCCATCCTAAGCCTGGGGTCTGTGACAATGCAGGATGCGGGGAGTTACAACTGCGAGGCCATGAACGAAAGAGGGACCACTGAAAAGTCGGTCTGGGTCGACATCTATGGTAGGTCTCTGTTGTTTCAAACACCATTTTCAATTTTAAAAACTATGGGTTGCAACCTACTTTTAAGGTCCTTTTTACCTTGTTACCTAAGTACCGAGCAAAATTAATGAACAACGTGTGCTCACTATGTAATTAGAGTAAGCGTTTGAATTAGGTTATTTGCATGTAGTTATTACTAGGACACTGACATAAATGATCAAACAATCATGAGACTTTTTATTAAGACTGCTTCAAAGGATAAAATTATGTTTTATGTGTTTGTGTGTGTAGATAAAGGCTTTATTAACATAACAAGTGTGAATAACAGCACCAAGAGAGTGCGCGCTGGAGAAAGTCTGTCCCTGCGTGTGGTAATGGACGCTTACCCGAAACCCCATTCGTTTTCCTGGAGCTACAGTGGTGTAAAACTAATCAATACTACTGATCATGTCATTACCAGCCGGTCACATGGGAATAGGTATGATTTTGTAAGCATTGATTATGTAGCATTTGCTAAGGATGTGCATCATATTTGGTACCATATCAGTTATCAGAACAATATTATTTTTTTATTATTATTGGAAATATTCGTTGATATTGTGCATTTAATTGTGGTGTGTTTTTAAATTTAGATCATCTTTGCCATCATGTAACGCTCAGTTATAAATAATTTCTAAAAACACTAATAATTTAAAAGCATCTTTAGCATCTCAATATCAATGTGCATTATAATGTTGTGAAGCCTACATTCACTTGTGATTGGTTTTCGTTTTTTTAACGGTTAATATAGGTTCCATAACATGAAAATGATTATGTATCAGTATCGACCAGAATTTTAATACTAGTGGATCCCACATATTGTGCAAAATCCACATGTTATTCCATTAATTCAATGAACTGAAAGATATGTATTTTTTCTCTTTATTCAACAGTTACACCAGCGAGCTAAAACTAGTGCGTCTCAAGGTGTCAGAAAGCGGCGTTTACATCTTTTCATGCTCAAACCGAGACACAACTGTCCATCAAACGTTTGAAGTCCATGTCATAAGTGAGTGAAAAAAATCTAATGCAAATGGCAAATATTTGCACTTTCCACTTGCCGGAATAGAGTGTAGAACGTATATGATTATGACTTTTTGTGTATTCTTGTTCAGTAGTAATCAGTCATATTTCTTGGGCATTGTGCTGGAAAAAGAACTTAATTGTCTATGTAAGACCCTGGCTTAAAACCCACTTACAATAGTAGAGGCAATGCAAGAACAGATATGAAAGGACTGGCCTTCAAGACTGCAAATAAGACCTTTTATTATCATCATTTTCTTTTTGATCAATGAGAATTATTGATCACTCATTATAAATGGATATCATTTTCACTCAAACAGATCTCCCATTCAACCCACATTTTAAACAGTGAAATATTTAATGTCTGGAATTTTAGGTAAATGAATCAATATTTTAGAAAGTAATCGCAAATCAGACAGCTGTACAAACATCCATCCCACAAACCAGAATTGTAAAACTGAGCCTGAATTAATCTTTTACTGTTAGGTAAACCACAGATTGTGTCCTATGAGGGGCCGATTGATGGACAGGTGCGCTGTGCTGCAGAGGGTTACCCCACTCCTCAGATCAAGTGGTATTACTGTGACCAACCCCATTCCAGGTACGTGGCTTTCTACAGTTTTATTAGTTTCGAATACACCTACAATTTTGGAAAAGTTCCTAAAATGGGCTTTCAAAGTTGCAGTGTGAACATATTAGCACATATTGTGATACAGTGTGGATTAGCCACTGTTAACTTGACGTTTGATGATTGGACAACAAAGCTTTAGCCTATTATTGATGGGGATAAGCAATTTGACTCTGTCATGTTTGTGACTTCACAAAAGCGATTGGTTGCTATCAGTCACGTGACAACACCTGACCACATGGGAACAACCCGCTCCCATGGGGCTGTTTATTCTTGGATAGTAACAGTGTTGACAGAACACCTTAGCACAGACTTACATCATAAGCTTATCCAATCAATTCCTCATGGTGATCAAATCCGATCAGGATAAGATGACCTGCTTCAATTTGAGAATACTGTACAACCATGCAGTGCAATTTGTCTTTTGATCTTGTTTGTGTGTTGCTTGCTTTATTTGTCACCGGTTTGGTGGTTTTCTCAGCATTCCACTGTTGATGAGAGGTTTCCATCGTGCTAAACAAAGTAATTAACAGGAACACTCAACAAGAAAGAGATGAATAAGAAATTGAAACCCAGTTGAGATTATTTTTTCTGCCTTTATATTAAAAGCTACCTTTGAACTCGACTCAGTAGCACTTCATTTTGAGCAGAGCCAAAATAATTAAACAAAAAGGAAGCAAATAAATCAAAGCACTTGACGGCAGTGCATTCCATCTGTTTTTTTTAAGAGCCCTAAAGGTCTTTTCACAGCTTGTTTTTTTTTTGAAGAAGAAGAAGTTATTTTACACATATCTGTAAAATCCATCATAGATCCTGAATGCAGCGAGAGATTCTTATTAGTATCCTTAGAGCTTAAAAAGTTATGTCTCTTGATATGCAATGGTGCTTAACATTTGATCTTAAGATCTACATGAAATGTAAATTGACCCTACATACTCCTGGTGTTATTGTGAACAATTCATGGGTATATTTTACTCCAAAGAAAAATGTAAGGCTTCAGAATATTTTCTCAAAGTATAAAATGGGTTGCAATGGGCAGTTAATTTGACCTTAAAGGGATACTCCACTTTTTTTTTTGGAAATAGGCTCATTTTACAACTCCCCCAGACTTAAACAGTTGCGTTTCACTGTTTTCGAATCCATTCAGACGATTTTCTGATAAGTAGAAGAATATCTGTAACCAGACATTTTCTGGTCTCATTGACTACCATAGTATATATTTTTTCCTACTATGGAAGTCAATGAGACCAGAAACGGTCTGGTCACTGATATTCTGAATGCATTTGAAAACGGTAAAACTCAACTGTTAAACTCTAAGGGAGTTGTAAAATGAGCCTATTTCCAAAAAAAGTGGAGTATCCCTTTAAAGCAGGGTTATTATCGTTAAGGAAAAACAAAAAATAAAAACATTTTTGTTAATTGAAATAAAGTTGTATTTAGCTAAAATATAAATATTACATGAAAAATTAAAACGAACATATTCTGCAACTAACTGAAATAAGTTGACTCATTAAATTTACTAACTGAATATAAATAAAAACTAAAATTGAAATAAAAACTAAAGAAATCCTAAAGTAATATTTAAATATAAATAAAAACTAATACAAATGACAAATTTACTAAAACAAATGAACTAAAAACTGAAAATGAATACTTAAATATATAAATAAAATCTACTTCATAATGTTAATGAAAACTATAGTTGTATATAAATAAAACTAAAATAACACTGCTTTAAAGGCTTTGAAAAAAGTAGGCCTACTGAATACTGTTGAAAACTTTTTTTTCTAAAGTGTAGGAACTCAGAAGCGAAGACCAGGAGACTTGGTTGTATCTTCTTAGGCAAGATTCTTTATTTCTGTTGCATCACTGTAGTCTGCTTCGTCCAGAATTCTTAGTCAAGTCAAGTCTAGTCAAGTCAAGTCTAACCAAAACAGTATACATTGTGTTTTTACATACATTTCAAGGGGGAGGGTTACATAGAGGTGGAGACACTGAAACAAAGCAAATGTAAATGCATGAGACCCTAGAGACAAGAACTCCAAGACAAACAATCTCAGTAAATAAAATAGCAGGTATTCAAACTTGCTCAGCAGGAGTTTTTACCTGGTGAGACTCTTTTATGCAGTGTTTCTTGTAAACAGTTCTATGAAGTAGGCTAATAACAGGTTTTTGAGAAGTGCAAGATCAAGAATTTACGACTGTGTTACATGCTTCCTCAGGTGCTCTAATTTGATGAATGCCACTCAGGAGGAGGAGGATGTTGTCACTGTAACCATGACAAGTCCTCCCTTTGGGAAAGGCGCAGTGGAGAGCCGTCTAAACATAACCAAGAACAATTATGCCACCCTTGAATGTGTGGCATCGGCCAATGGGGAAATCGTGTACACTCTGTTTTCCATTAGCGGTGAGCAAATAACTTTCCAAATCACGTACACACACATACACACCCTAGTACATCCAACTTCAGACATTAACTGAAGACTCTTGTTTGTAATTACTAAGTCTCAGCCTCAGATGACTTCTGTTTGCTGACCCTCTGATCCATACTACTCTCAAAACTGGAAAGCACTTTCATTATCAGCAGGATATAATCTGGTTGGCTGATTTATGCTACTTCCGAGAGTTAGGGCACATTGATTGCAGGTGATTTTTATTTATATATCTGAATATACCTGAGATTTGATTTTATGAATTCAGACACTGCTTCTTTGTTGGACCTTTGCATATCGTACTCGGTTACTATCGTAACCTCAGTTCCCTGAGAGTGGGGAACGAGTATTGCATAGCTATAAGCAGTGGGGTAGCGTGGCCGGGGGAAACTCCTTTCCCTCAAAATTCTGAAGCTTAAAATGTAAAAACGCATTTTGCAGCTGCACAGATTACACAGTGAGTGCCTAGCTCATTCATTGGCTGTGCTGTGGCAACTGCCCATCCAGTGGCACAGGCCCCTCCAACTTGTGAGCCAATGAGCTAGCAAGGGGGTGTGGTCAGAGCCAGTTAAAGCCCCCGAAATAGCCATTATAGCAGGTTACATTGACTGAAGCAACATACTGCAATGCTACTCAATGTGACCGGCCACACAATACTCTTTCCCTACTCTTAGGGAACCAAGGTTACGACAGTAACCAAGTACGTTCCCTTTCAAGAACGGTCACTTCGTATTGTGTAGCTATATTCACTGGGGACGCCATGTAAAAAGATTCACAGAGTAGCTAGTCAGCTAAACCAGCGTTTAGCCGGTCTAACCTGACAGCGGGCATCAGCCGCAGGATTTGGCTGAGATTTGGAACTGCTTTCGCTGGCGGAGGAGAGGGCCTGCTCGAGGTTGCTGAGTGCTTTGGCAAGAAGTGTTACATTACCTAGGATGACTTCTGGGCCTCTGTGAATCTCTCCGAAAACCCCTTCACCGCCAGGCCAAAGAGGCCGGAACTGGAGACTGTGGTGTAGAGGAACACCGTTCTGCAAGCGTACTTAATGTCCGTGAGCATGAGCCACAGGTGGCGCTCGAGCATGACCATGTTAGCCATGCTCCTCCCGATTGCCTGTGCTGTAGCTTTGGTAGCCTCCAAAGCTAGGTCCGTGGCACTCTGTAAGTCACGGAAAGACTTGGGTTCCGGGCCAGTCTTGTCCATGGATTGGAGGAGCTTGGCTTGGTAAACCTGCAACACTGCCATAGTCAGCTGCGAGGTCAACTGAGCCCGACCAAACATCCTCCGAAGCAGCAATGGAGAGGCTGTCAGGGCGGGGGGACCGCTGGTCTCTCTCGAACAGAACCGGAGAGGGTGTCTGGGTAGGAGAAAGCAAAGTACGCGGGGACATGGCCGGCATGGGTTTGCTAACTTCCATTCTATCAGGTTGACGCTGGCTGCGGCGTTTCTTTTGCCCCGGCCGAAGTAGAGCAGGAAAAGGAAGGGAAGGGGAAGCGGCGTCGCCATCTTGCGAGAGAGCTAGCCGCGGCCACAGCATCGAGAAGGGCATGCCTTCACAAACCGAGCATGCCCCGGCAGAAGTGGAATGAGACTCAGAGACCTTGACCCAGGTGCTTCTGGTTTCCGAGGAATGGTTAAACAACATAATGAGAGGCTGTGCTTCGCTCCAGCTGTGCTTTGTCTGCTGGCTGCATCTTTTTGAGGAAATCTAAACCAGCTGCCAACTTGCAGATCACCACTCCTGCTCCAGCTCAACCTGTGTAGGCAGACTTTCTGGATAAGAGATATGCAGACTATTATATAAACAGAGGTGCTGAGTTTTATCCCTAATCTTGTTTCTTTTGTAAACCTTGCATCACCAACTGTTGGGGATTATCTCAAGGGTTTTGGGGGGTTACGTTTTGGTTTGTTGCAAAACACCATGTTTTTCCACCCCAGTTAGTGAAGGTAATATTTTTAAAGACAGAATGGTTAACAAAAGGTCAACCACATCCAGCTTACATTGTATTGGGTACATTTTGTACATTTTGTTTTTGTTTTTTTTATCCTTTCTTTGTTGAAAGTAGTTCAGTACATTGCCTGTTTGTGCATTTTATATATATATATATATATATATATATATATATATAATATATATATATAGTTGTTTTTTTTTTTTTTTACAAAAATCCTAGTTGAACGTTGACCTTTTTGTAGAGTCCATCAGGAGTTGGACTGGAGATTTTCAGGTTTGAGAGCATGAATTGACTCCAGCTGCCTCTGGAAAGCCTGTTAGGTGATGTGAGAAGTGGTTTAGATTCTCAAGGTTTAGGCTGCAGTACATCCAGGAAAACCAGTGGGACAATGAGCCTTAGGCTAGACTGTTAAAACTGTTCGACCTCAGCTGAATGAGATGCACCATAACAAAACACTTTTTTTTTGCATCTTGGTTTCTGGGAGGGCTTGATGGTATGCGTGTATGCAGTGGGATGATAGATGGATGGAAGTGGAAGGATGGAGGGTGAGAGAAAGATAGAGAGAGGGAGCAGAAGAGGACTGTAAAAGCCAGTGGCAGGTTTACATGGGATTACTTCCTGCAGAGTCTGCATTCTTTGACTTGAAATGGAGAGAAAGCTTCTTATAGCTTAAGAGCTTACTACACCGCTCAGAACAACGCAGAAAAACAATAACACAACACACATGAACACATACACACACGAACACATACACACACACACATTACAAATAAAAACCCCACACAGCTGTAGTTTCAAAATGTGAAAGAAAATTGAGTCAAAAAAAAAAATCTCCAGTAAAGAGTTTTACCTCAATTTATTAGTATTATTCACACCTCATTAAATCCGAGCACTTAGGACATAATTCAGAAGTACTTATTCATTATTTTTGATGGGTCTTTAATGTTAATGCATTGTTCTATAGGTATTCCAACTGTGTAAATACTTTTGTTTCAACGTCTGTACTTAGTGTAATAATCATTTTTTATTTCCATTAATTCTCTGGCTCAAGCCTCAAGACAAGCATCAAATCTACTGTGTTTTTGTTGTTGTGCTAACAGAATTGATCCTCAGGGATGAGCCTTGTGTATTGATTATCCGTCGATGCCTGTAACAGATTGCCTTCTTTACACAAACACACAGTCTAGACCAGTGATTCCCAACGGGTTACAATCTGATTTGCAATCAAAATCACAATAAAAACATTTATTTATTATGTGTAAAATATCAAAATTACACTTAATACATTTAAAAAAATGACAACATTAATAATATA
This sequence comes from Cyprinella venusta, assembly GCA_038021265.1. NCBI lineage: Eukaryota > Metazoa > Chordata > Actinopteri > Cypriniformes > Leuciscidae > Cyprinella > Cyprinella venusta. The sequence continues at coordinate 18,222,638 of CM075876.1, read as the reverse complement.
TTAAATAATTTTAATGACACTAAATTATATCCTATATGAGTTAGAAGTAGGGATGCACAATATATTGGCAACATATTGCTTATTATCAGTATTGCACAATCTTTGTTTCACTCTAAAAAATGCTGGGTTGTTTTAACCCAATTTTGGGTAAAATGTGGACAAACCTTGCCATTGGGTTGCATTTTTAAATTACATTTTTAACCCAATGGCTGGGTTTGTCCATATTTTACCCAAAATTGGGTTAAAACAACCCAGCATTTTTTAGAGTGTTCTAGTATATGTTTATATTATATCAGCCAGAATTTTAAATATTGGTGCATCCCTATAGTTAAAAGGCTGATGTTGATGGAGTACATGTGTTTCTAATGGCCACTGAATGCTTTAATCTTCACAGAGAACACTGTTCCTCATGAACTCTTCACACCGTTGCTCATCGGTTTTGTTGCCGCAGCCGTTATCCTTGTTCTCATCCTTATCGTGTTGTCCTACAAATACATGCAGGTAAAGTGTCATTCATTACAAATAGCTTGTCTTCTAATACATTACTGACTCACAAAGGTGTCTTACTTTTCACTCTATTATAGTAATAAATATTAAAACCTATTGTTATTCAATGGCGTAACTTGTTTTTGGTTATTTGATATTGATATTATGCTTGATGCTCAAATTCAACGCAATTTACCTGTCACACCTGGCAGCCCTCTCGCACTTCAGGGAAACTCTGAAACAATAAAGACTCAAGTAAAAAAAAAAAAAATATTTACTTAGCGTGTCATAAGACCTGATGCTTCACCATGCAGTTTCACACTGTTGCACAGGGGAGCAATCGGCTAATATGTACACACACATGCACACACCAAATTGTTCACATTTGTGTTTGAATAATTTATGTGCATTTGCACTAAACTTTTATTAGTGGACTCTGTTTACTTTTGTCTATCAGAGCACCTTTTTACACTTGCAGTAACTGGATCTAAACGGTTGTTTTATGCTTGTCTGGCAACGTCGATCATTGTTTATGTCTTCCCCCATCCCTCTTTTTTTCTCTCTCTCCCTCTCTCATTTCTGTCTCCAACAGAAACCTAAATACCAAATACAGTGGAAAGTCATAGAAGGTATTCATGGAAATAGCTACGTGTACATTGACCCTACCCAGCTTCCATACGACCACCTGTGGGAGTTTCCCAGAGATAAGCTGCGTTTTGGTGAGTGAAGCTCTTGAATCTGTCCGATTTGACTTGTAGGGCCTCGTAAATCATTTTCCAAAGCATCTTTCCACTTTTTCTCCCAAATTCTTTTGTTTATACGCTATGTTTGGAAATGTTTACATGGTTCACCAAAAAAGCATAAAAACCTTTTGAATTTGACACAACATGCTGCTTTTCATTGACTGTTCCATGGTTTATTGACACTGATAGCTAGCGCCTTGTGACACACAATAGTATCATATTTTCCCCAAGAAGGAATAGCCGTATCCGTCAACAAACAGGATCCAACAGGATCTTGCATATTACGCTTCCCCACAAGCCACACCTCCTTGATTGAATAACAAGTTGATGTTCCAGCTAAAAACTGGCTTTGGACCAGTTTCCAGGCTGATTTATTGATTGTAAACAACTTTATCAGAGAAAAGTGAAATAGATCTTTTCTGATCAATTTTCTGAATCAGTTTTGTTTCCCTGCATCCCCAGGAAAAACTCTAGGATCTGGAGCATTTGGGAAGGTGGTGGAGGCCACTGCTTATGGGATGTCCAAAGCAGACACTGTGATGACCGTAGCGGTGAAGATGCTCAAACGTGAGTGAAAAGCAACAGAGTTCATGTTCATAATCTTGAAATACGAGTAGCACAGTAAACCAAGGCGTGTTTAACCAACGTGTTTATTTAAGCAAATAAGGCAGTGTGTAATGACACACCAGAAAGTATACAAACATGCACGATTTGAAGAAAGGAGGTTAAACATTTCCAGTAAGCCACAATATTTGGTTCCCTTAACATTCTGGGAATCATGTTGGTTTATGGTTTTAAATAATAAAAAGAATGTTCTCAGAACAATAACCAAAAGGGAACCATACACTAACAATAGAGGAACATTCTCTCTGTGTATTTTGATGTATTACTTGAAAGAAATTGTGATGATGCTTTTATTTGTCTGGGTCTTTTTTTTCCCACAGCAAGTGCCCATGCCACTGAGAAAGAGGCTCTAATGTCTGAGCTGAAGGTGCTTAGTTATCTTGGCAACCATATTAACATTGTCAACCTGCTTGGGGCCTGCACTGTAGGAGGTGAGAGGCTTAGGCTAGATATTATTTTTCCAGGTTTGTGTGTATAGTGTTGTTCTTCATTACTGAACTGGTCTGTTGCACAGGTCCAACGCTAGTTATAACGGAGTACTGCTGTTTTGGTGACCTGTTGAACTTCCTGCGCAGAAGGAGAGAATCCTTCTACTTCTCTACACTGGGAGAAGACTCTTACTATAGAAACATCATGCTCCCGCCAGAACCAAAGTAAGTATGATCAATGCAACTGTGAAAGTGTGAAGTGCTTTTGGGTTCACTAAAAAGAGTTAATGTTTGATCACAGTGAGAGCAGGAATGGATACATGACCATGAAGCCCTCTGTATTGGGAATTCTGTCTTCAGAAAACAGAAGATCACTTAATAAAGGTTGGATCAATGTCTTTTCTTGTCATCTAATCTCTTCTTGTCTCGTTTCATCTTGTCCTATGTCTTCTCTTCTCTTGTTGTGCCTTTTCTTTAACTTTTCTCTTGTTTTTTCTCTCTTTTTGTCACAGACGCTCATCTTGTCTTGACTCTTGTGTCTCATCTATTCTCCTTCCTTTCTCTTTTCTTTCCTGTTATCTCCTTTTCTTCTTGTCTTTTCTGATCCTATCTCATCTCTCGTCTCATCTCCACTTCTGTCTCTCTTCTTATGCCTTCTCTTTTCTTATCTTCTTCGTCTCTTATTTTTTTTGTTTTTGTCCTTCAGTTGTCTTCTCATCTCTTCTCATGTCATCTCATCTCTTGGTCTTGAGCCTTCTGTTCTCATTTCATCTCATCTCCTCTTGTCTCATGCCTTCTCTTTTTGCCCTGTCCTCTCTCTTTTCATCTCATTTCATCTGGTTTTGTCTTGTGCCTTGTCTTCTATTCTTGTCTGTTTTCGTCTTGTCTCACCTTGTACCTTCTTTTCTCATCTCAGCTCTTTTGTCTCATCCTTTCTTGTCTATTCTTAACAGAATTTGTCACCCCTTTAGGTGATTCATATAGCGATACGGATGCCGTCAGTGAGATTCTGCAGGAAGATGGCTTGACTCTGGACACTGAGGATCTTCTTAGCTTCTCCTACCAAGTAGCCAAAGGGATGGATTTTCTGGCATCCAAGAATGTAAGTGTTTTTTGTTGTTTTTTTGTCCTTTTTTTGCATCGTTCTTTCAGACGGATAGTGAGTTTTATATTCCGAGTGTTTGCAGTAATCCCATACTGCAGATCTTCTCTCTTTTCCTCTACAATGCCACTGGCTCACATTCCATTACCTCTGCCCAGTCCTAGATCGGGTTACACAAAGTCATGGACAAATGCACACAAGTTGTCAAGCACATGCACACACTCATTCACAGAGGGTCATGCCGAGAAATATCCCATTTCCCCTCCTGGTCAGTAGGTCCAGTATTCATTTTAGTGGAAGGAAACTAAATTAGTCCCGCTGTTAAGTGGGCATGTGAGTTTTCTGTCAGTGAATGCATTTCAGCACCTCAACACTAACTTAGAATAATGGTATGTTCAACACTTTTTTGCTAATGAGGTTTTAAGTATTGACACTGTTATTGTAAATATGTGACAATCCTGACATATGAAAGCAATATTTAGCTAAACCTTAACAAACAAAGCCAGTCCACTTGATGGTCATTTTGTTAGTGCCTCTAGAACACTAAATTCTATGCATATAACAGGCATAGAAGTATAGCTTCTATCTACTTGAATTGCGAAAGGCAGAAATCACAAAAACTGTTTGCCAAGGTTGTTTCAATAACATATTTTCAAATTAGCAATTAAATCTGAACACAGTTTTATTGTAAAATTAGCTTCTTTTTCTCAAATCATGATACAAAAACAAGACATCCATTTATACAGCCACTTTCTCCCATTCATTTTTCTACAGTATAAGTGGTCCATCTCCATCCCTTGTACTGTCTTTGCTTTAATACATAATATATTTGTGTGTATGATGGCTAGTATTTCTTCATGTGTGTTTATTGTATGTGTGTTTGTGTAGTGTATTCACAGAGACCTGGCAGCCAGAAACATTCTCCTCACCCAAGGCCGAGTGGCCAAGATCTGTGACTTTGGACTAGCCCGAGACATCACTACTGACTCAAACTATGTTGTTAAGGGCAATGTAAGTATAGACTGTCATTATATCTGACATATAAACAACTTTAACCTTAACTTTATTCTATTTCTATTGTTGATTTGGTAACACTTTACTCGAAGGGGTGTGCATAAGACTGACATGACACCTTCATAACCATGACATGACATCTGTCTTGAATATGAAGTAAGGTTTATGCATGTTTATGACAACTGTCATTAAGTGTCTTTCGTTCAATAATGACATTTTGAATGCAAATATGACATTGATCAAGATGTCTTTTTTAAGACATCTTGACATAAACCAATACATCATAACCTGTCAGTGTCTTTGTCATGACAACTTGACATAAAATTAAGTTAAACTGTAATGTGGTTGGCTTTGACATTGGCTGTCATTGGCTGTTATAACTGTGTCATGAATATTTTTCGTGATCTCAACTACAGTGGTACTAATTGAATTTGTCATTAAACAGTTATAATGGCTTCATGACAGCCAATGTCAAAACCAACCACATGACAGTTTAATGTAATGTTAACCAATAAAGTTAGGTGGTTTCTTAAGTTTGATAATTAATCTGCTATGTCATGTTTATGACAGGTTATGTTGTCTTAGTAATGTCAAGTTGTCATGACAAAGACACTGACAGGTTACGATGTATTGGTTTATGTTAAGGTGTCATAACAAAGACATCTCAAACAATGTCATACTTGCATCAAAAATGTCATAACTGAGCGAATGGCACATAATGACAGTTGTCATAAACATGCATGAAACCTCATGACATGTGTCATGTCATGATTATGAAGGTGTCTTATGTTAGTCTTATGCACACCCCTGCAAGTAAAGTGTCGCCATAGATTTTCCCACATTAATTATCGGATTAAGTGAATAGTCAAGCATAGTCAAGCATAGTTTTCTTGCGTGATGCTTGCCATTTAGGAACCAGAGCTTATACATAATCATGTAAAGCTGTGGAAAAAAGAATGTGTAATCCCTAAATAAGACACTTCCTTACAATTGGAGGCTTTTACTTTGCTTTAATGCACTGCTAATGGCTAATGTCATCCAACAGTGTCAAACCCCTCTTCTTAAATCTATTCCATGGGTGTTTTATCCAAAGAGCTCACTGTGAAATATAAGAGCTTGTATTCATGTTAATGTCTTACAACGGCAATAGATTGATGCAGAAGCTGGGAACAGGGTAATTTCTGCCATTTTAAAACAGTTGATATATTTTCCAGAATTTGCATAAAGCAGAATGCCAATGTTGTCATTAAATTCTACTCCTCTATTTGCATCCTGGATTCATGGTCTAAAAGAAGCCCAAAGCAACAAACAGACGATCAAACTTGGACTACAGTGTTGATAGTCTTTGAGTCCGTATTCTTTTTGTATATTTATTCTGCAACTTAGTCAGGTATTGTCAATCTACCGCTTTCTACCTAGAACAAGACTATATGAGGTTTCCAAGCACAGCTTTTGATAGTAAATTGTTTCAGTGGTAGTCACAGACTGAATCCTTCAAGTAATGTGTGTTGAAATGCATGCCTTCATGCTCTACCTATGTTGTTAAGGAAGGAATGTATTTAATGAGGGTATTCTCTGCACAGGCCCGTCTTCCAGTGAAGTGGATGTCCCCCGAGAGCATCTTTGAGTGTGTGTACACCTTTGAGAGTGATGTATGGTCTTATGGCATCCTGCTGTGGGAGATCTTCTCCCTCGGTAAGTTAAACTAATCTCATAATTATGTTGACTTGGTATGATATACTGCTTTTAACCTAAATATTGGTAATGTGCGTCTTTAGGGAGTAGTCCTTACCCAGGTATGCCTGTGGACTCCAAATTCTATAAGATGATCAAGGAAGGATACCGAATGGAGTCGCCAGAGTTTTCCCCGAGTGAAATGTAAGACTGAGCTTTTATTAGTTGAAATATATTTATGCAGTTAAAAACATATGATATTGGCAGCATTTTCACACTGAATCAATGTTCCAAGGTTATTTTCGTAAACGAAAACTGAAGCTAAGACAAAGTAAACTGACCTTAACCCAAAAACTTAAATGAAAAACTAAAATGAAACGAACTAACAATTACTGAATACTAACTGAAATAAAATAACAATTGGCAAAAATAAATAATTGTTTTCGTAATAATAAGCTCTCATCCTGTAAATCATGGTTTTCCATTGGAATTTAATTTTCAATTAAAATTGTTTTATTAACAAAGTTCGGGAGGACCATGTTCAGATAATTAAAGGAGCCGTATGTAAGATTGTGGCCAAAACTGGTACTGCAATCACTTTCAAATTACTGTAGAGCGGTGTATCCTTTCCCCCAATGGGTATGGGTATAATTATGAGTATATGATATTGAAATATACAATAGACGAGTAGCATAAATGGTTCAATACCAGAAAAATATTTGAAAGATTTCATCCATAATATGAATGAGTATGAATGAATATTTTTTACTTTTAAATGTTTGCATTTGTTTGGTTCTTTGTTCAATCTCAAGCAATTATTTGATTTTCATTATTAGAGGTTTGCACAAGTTAACTATAAACTGCAAACATTAAACTTTGCTGCAATTAAATGTCTTTAACGGGAAGTGTTCTGTTTACTCTGCTAAAATATAATTACTAAAACGGAAACTAAATATATGAAAACTACTGTAAATAGAAATGTGTTCACAAAATGAAAAACTAAAATGAAACTAACAAACCATTGAACAAAAATAATATTAAAATAATATTAAAATATTAAAATAAAAATGAATTGAAAAATGCAAAACTATTATAACCTTGCAATGTTCCCAATAAAACCAGCGCCGCTTGTGTTGTTGTTTCAGGTACGAAATCATGCACTCATGCTGGGACGCCGACCCCTTCAAGAGACCCTCATTTACCAAGATAGTGGAGAAAATCGAACAGCAAATCTCAGACAGCACCAAACATGTATGTATCTTTTTTTTTTCCTTTTTAGACCACACAACATTATAAACATGCATGGCTCATCATTGCAATGGCATGATGCTAGTTTTTTTTATTTGAATCTATTAGGTTTTTTTAAGTATATTGAAAATGCAGTTTATGCAATGATTTTAAACATGATAAACATGTTTTTAATTCCTGAATAAAATTTTAGGTGCAACGGTGCAATAGGGGATCTGGGAAATGCTAACTTTAGCCTGCTAGCATACAATCGCACTCTCCCTGCAAATTGCAGTCCAAAGCCACACTTCAGCCAAAACACATGAACGCACACAGACCAGAAGCGAGTTGAACGTTGAGACAACGTTATTAGGTTATATCATGTATCATTCACTTGTGAGAAAACGTTGCAGAACCGTGAGTAACAGTACTACTATAATGAATGTAAAAAACTATTTGCCTGCCATTCCAACCCGATCTCACGACCAAATCGTGCGAATTCCACGAATGATTAAAAAGTGGCTAATTCGTAACAATTCATACGACCTCACTCGTACCAATTAGTACGATTTTGCTAAATCGTACATATTTTACGAATTGGCTAATTCGTATGAATTTGTACGAATGACCTACCCCTTACCCCGCCCCTAAAATCGTAGACAAATCTTACGAATTCGTACGAGTGAGGTCGTACGAATTAGTACGAATTAGACACTTTTTAATCATTCGTCGAATTTGTACGAATTGGTTGTGAGATAGCGTAGGCCATTCTCGCTCTGTCTGCACAGCGTCATTGCATGAGTGGTATGCAAAAACATGTTGACTGATGGAGCCCATGCTATCGTTTAATTTGGACCGAATGCAATGATCGAACGAACATTTTATGGTCCTACGCCTTTCACAAACAATATATATTTCTAAAAATACATTTAGAACTCTTAACATAGTGATTGCTATCAGTATATGAAGACACTTTCAACCAGCATAACAAAAAAAAAAAATCTGTAGAGAAAATTAGAGAAAACTGTAAAGAAAATTTTCCTATTTTTTTCCACTTTATACCACATGACATTATTAAACCAATGTGAATACGAACAGTACATTTCTCAGAACTTGACAGTAGATTTTTTAAAATGTCTTTTTGTTTATGGTTGACACCACATCTCCTTTCTCTTCTTCAGATTTACTTAAACTTCAGCTCCAGGTTGCCTGTTGCTCCAGGGCCCCATGAGGAATCAAGTTCTCCTGTCCAGCGGCTAAACTCAGTAGGCAGTCACAGTACCGCCACTCAGCCCCTGCTGTCCAACAATGACGTCTTCTTGGAAGGGACAGGTCCACATCACCCTCCAGTGTGAAGATCTGATTCCCAGTAAAAAAGTAGGCATTCTAACAGATGCCATTCATCTACTGGGACCCTTCGCCTTAGCTAAGTGTCATTGTAGCTGTCTGACATGCATGAGGACTTTGGAAAACACTGATCAAAAATCTCTTTTAGGATCCAAGAGCAGTCGTATTCTTTCCATTCACATTTCACGCAGATTGTGTATATAAGCCCTCCTGCCAGAAAGGACTGTGATGGTGAGCTCTTCTTTTACATTTCATGTATTTATTGTGGGACATCAAACCTTTGAGACAGCTAATAATCAATGCTGGTATCATCCCAAGGTACTATATCTTCAATGTGAGTGCAGGAGGACTGAACTTTTTTTTTTTTTTTTTTTTTTTTTTTTTTTTTGTAGAATCCCTTTGATTTATTATATGGGATATATAAACACAATAATGCTTCTTTTGCTAATTGTCAAGTCTTTACAAGTCTTTACAGGCTGTTTCAAGTCAGAGACTAGATGAAATCCTGATGGATCGCTATGAGAAAATTGGAAATTAGACGTTCCCAAACAATCTCTGGAGTCTTGGCATTCAATTTGACGTGATCTTTTAGCCAAAAATGGTATTTTAAGATATTGTAACTCTCATGTGTTGAATATGTCAGACTGTCAGTAGTAAAAGCGCCTGGCGTGAGAGTAATTCACACTTATTTTGCAGGTCTTTCCAATAAATTCATAAATTCAAATATCAAACGCAAAAGGCTATGCTATTTGGAAATATGTATAAGCAGTAATAACTCTAATTTGGCAGCATGATCATGTTGCTGCACAAGCCAAAAACAAGCTACTTGATGCATGTTGCTCTTGGAATAGTGTTTTGTCAGTTGGCAGCTGAATCTGTAAGGCGTTTTAAGTTTAAATAGACCAAATTAAGGTACATTTCAGTTCTCTGTCAGGAAAGGTGTTGAGACACGAAGAAGTAATCCATCAAAGTTCATTGTTTACTTTAAACACTCAGCGATATTTTGATTCCACAGCAGTATTATATTATTGGCTTGTGTTGTATCTTCCAGGAAATCTCATTTGGGACAGCAAAATTATCCAGTCAAGCAGTAATTCAAGCTTGACGTATCAAACTTTTTAGGCAGTGTTTCTTTTAGGGATCACTTTAAACAGTTTCTTCCTCTTCTCCTGCTTGTTCTAAGGAAAAATATTTGTTAAATAGAATACTTATTTCAACACACTGAAAATGCTTATTTGAGTAGTTTTATGATGTGGTTCCAGAATGGTGGACTGTAGAAGATCAGTAGCTTCGGTAGCATTGGTCCTGTTCTTTATTCCAGAAAAAATATGGGAGTTATTCCACATTTTATCTTTCATTAAACTGGACGTGTAGTGCTCTGTTGTATATTCGAATGGTTTCGCTAGCTTCTGTTGCGTCTAATTTTGTGCGTAAAAGTATGGTGGGGGTCTGGTAGTTTTTAAGGAGAGCTTTCTTGTGTTTGTGGAAATCGCGGGTTCTCATTTCCTACAGACTTGACTCAGTTACTCTGACTTCTACTTACCAACTGTTGTGCCTGAAATGTTTTCTCTGCTCTTTAGCCAATGAGAATCATGCTGTTGAAGGTTGAGCCAATAGAAAGCTGGTACTGCTGCTGTGTAGAAATGGGTGCCAATGGCTTCTTGATCTCTGTAGGATTAGCCAATGAAGGATCTGCCAATAGACGGGTGGCTTTCAGACCGGGCAAAAAGAGTGGCTTTCTGTTACTTAGATGAGCCAATAGGATTCTCATTCCACTGCCAAAAGGAAAGATCGCAGAGTATGCGTCCGAATATGAGCTACGTACTGAATTTGAATGAGTCGACACCAACCGCAGTACCCATAGCTGTGCGAACATCAGTAGTCAGTACGGTAGCTCGTTTTCCAGGTCTCCCTCTGTTCTTTGTGTCCAGCTGCTTCCTCCGGCGGATGTCTCACTTCCACAAAGACTCAGCCGGGGAGATCCAGCTCAGCCCGTATCCCATCTCCACCGCTCCTTTTCGCCACACTGGGACATTGTTCCTGTTGTGCACTGGCTTTTGCTTGCATTTGCGCTAATGAGTTGTGCGCGTCTGTGTGAGCGTATATGAATGTGTAAATGCAGGTCATTTGCTGTTAAATTACCAGAGCACTGATGGGTTCCTCCAGTAGAACGACTGTAGTTAATGAACTTCAGAGATTGTCTGAATTATAGAGCTGGAGCAATCGATGTTCAGCCGCTACATACTGTTCGCTCTTTTCTTTTATGTAAATAATATATATATATATGTGTAAATCAAAATGTTGCTTCTTGTTTTGTTATCACGGTACGATCTCTCATGTGCTGCATATATTTTTGTATGTTACAGTTATCTTCTGTCATTATTTTGCCTCTTGATTCATTTATTCACAAGTGCAGTTTTCAGACACACCAGGTACAGTTGGTTATATATTTAATCCATTTATATTATATTCAGCGTTGCTTGTCGTTTCAGTATTTTCAGTGTTTGCATTATCGATGAAAGGAGGAACACATGAAAATAAACACAGATGGTGCAGGAATCCCATTTGTGACCGCATAGTCACATTTTGAAATGATTGAAAGGTGTTTTGCCCCATACAAGATTGTTTAATGTATTTTATTGTATATTTATTTTACATTTTGAATTTTGAAGACAAATGTGCAAATCCTGTGTGTAGCTCAGTATGTAAATAAATAACTGAAACTATGAATCTAGCAATTGTTAAGATTATTTGCTTCAAGGTTTTTTGTTTTGCCGTCATGGAGCAATATTATTGGTTCTATAAAAAAATAAATACATAAATAAATAAATAAATAAACACTGAGACTTTACTTTGAAAACTAAATGTTTGAGAAAAAAAGAGATAATTAAAATTGAAAATAGATTACAGGTGTTTTCGAAAGATCTTGGAAAGAAGTAAAAAGAAGTAGAAAAATATACCTAAACAATGTCCTTTTTAAAATGTTACTGTTTTATTCTATAAACGTCATTTATTAATTGACAGCCATCATTCTATGTATAAATAGAATGCATAGAGTTCAGAGTATATATATATATATATATATATAGGGCTATCAAACGATTAATCACGATTAATCGCATCCAAAATAAAAGTTTGTGTTTACATAATATATGTGGGTGTATAATTATATATATATATACACACACGCATGCTTGTATATATTTAAGAAATATTTTCATGTATATACATTATATATATTTATATATAATATATATTATGTAAAAATATAAATATTTTATATTTTTTCTTAAATATAGATGCATGTGTATTTATATATATATATGTATATATATACACACAAAATAATTTACACAGTGCACCCACATATATGTAAACACAAACTTTTTTTTGGATGTGATTAATCGCGATTAATCATTTGACAGCCCTAATATATATATATATATATATATATATATATATATATATATATATATATATATATATTCAACAGTATAAATGGGTCTTATAAATATACAGCCTTATAAATGCTGCTCTCATATTTTTGGGAAAAGTAATTTTCAGTAAAAAAAAAAAAAATATATATATATATATATATATATATATATATTATACTTTTAACAGTGTGTCCCATTTAGTTCTTGAAATAAACGCTATCAAACTGTCTCTAATACAGTCTTCAACCAAATGATTTTGGGCCATATTGTCAGCCATCTGGGGGAGCATGCAGTACAGTTTCTGCAGATTGCGGCAAATGCAACTGTCTGAAGAAATGATGTCTCATTTATGATTATGCCCAATGAGCTCTAAAATATATTAAAACCATGTGGTCTGAGACAGGGACTGTGATTTTGGCTTTGATACAGATCTGGACATCTGTTTCTAATGGGCCACAGACTTGAACGCACATTACGAGTTTTGTTTAAATTGTTCAGTCGAATTGTTATTTGAAGCCCTTAACACTACAGTTGGTTAAAGCGATTTGTGTATATTTTGAAAGATCTTAGCTGGTACTTGTGCTCTGTGTTGTCTTGAAGACAGCTCTCTGAGCTTGTGAATCCCAGCACAGTCAGAGTTTATTGTTCACATATCTGATAAGAAGCAAAGGATTTCCCACTATTGAAGAGGACCAAATATACATAGTGAGTCAGCAGCACCTGAGGACTTCACTCACAGCCCAGCCGAAGGAAAAAGAAGGAATAAGTGAATAAAGATTTACAACACAACACAGTTTTGTTGTGAGACAAGAAATGCCTGCAGTGAACTCCAGATGTTGAAGTGATAAAGGGACACTTCGCCCATTTGCATTAAGCTTTGTATCTTTACCCAGTAATATTTTTTGAATGGTCTTGGTTTTATTCCCTTATTTTCCCTTGAGATGGTAGAAGTGTTTTACTTCCTGCTTAAATGACGTAAAAATCGTCGTTTTGCGTCATAATAAGCAGGAAGTCACATTTCATTAAAAAGTGTTGAGATTACAAAGATTAGCTCCTCATTATTCCAGGGTGTGGGACCCACCCACCTTACAGGCCTATTACAGACCAGTGGGTGGGACTTCACTTGCAGATACTGAATCAATATCAGCCATCTTGTTTGGAAGCTAAGCTAACAAACGCTGTGGAGACAGGAAGTACAATGACAGAAGAAACTAAACATGATATGGAAGAAGAGAATTTTGAAGTTCTGCTGTTAGAATCCGATGTTCATGGCTATCAATATAGTGAAGAGCAGCTGAGGCACGTGAGGCGGACTGCTGTGCATGTGCTCTCGCTGTGAGCTGCAGAGAATTTCAACGATGGCAATTTCTTCTGGACGAAATCTCAGAATCAGACGAGCACACGGACGTTTGTGTTGTGATGTGAACCATCCTGTTTCGCCTGACTGAACATAAAGGTATCATGCAGTAATTCACCATATAGAAATAAATACAAACGAGGAGTAATTCACTAATGAGTTTGCCAATGCAAAAGTGTACCTTCATGGTACATATTTGTAGCAGTAGCAGTACCAATATGAACCCTTTAGGTACAAAAGTGTACCTTTTGAAAAGGTACCGCCCCAGTGACAGCTTGTGTACCTTTTTTTCTGAGAGTGAATTGTTGTGGGAAGAAGGAGGCGGGAACCGGCGAACATTTAAACATTTTAATAGTAAAATGCCCCTCATTGACGACTGCTGTAACGTTACAAACAACAGAAACAAAACACATCATAAAATCAGGCCTGTTTCTCTCTGGATCTGCCATCGTCGCTCCTCATTTTATGATATTGATGAACAATCTTTGAAATCGTATACCCTAGCTTTAAACCTGAAGTGTGTAATAATTTCTATTAGCGCCACTAAAAGAAATTGCAAAAATAATGACAGGTTTCAAAAAGGACACTCAGACTCAGCTTGTCTTGCTGTTCCATTATCTCCATGACACACATTCACACTGTAATCCTTGAAATGTGAAGAATTTTAACTCTTTTTTTTGACTCTATTGGTACAAATATATATTTTGAAAAATACCTCCCTTATGTCTGTATGTTGCTGTAAAACTACTTTTGGAGTGCACTTTAGTCTGAGTGGTTTCTAATGAGCGTCACCTTCCTGTGGTTTTTGTGGCAATGCTGACAGTTTGACCTGTTCAATGTGCTCAGAGCAGGACAGGGAAGGTGGCAGGGCTGGAAGGGTTTATGAAAGAAGTGATGAAAAGTGAGGATGAAGAAATGCAGTGTGGAGATGGAAAGAGGAGGAGTCTTAAAGGGATAGTTCACGCAAAAATGAAAATTGGCTCATGGCTTACTCACCCTCAAGTCATCATGGGTGTATATGACATTCTTCTTTCAGACAAATACAATGTTTTATTAAGCCCTGAAGCCATTTTAGAGTTGTTTTGTCTGACAGACACATAAAAGTAAAGACTCATAACTCCAAAACTATAATAAGGAGAGTCAAAAGGTTGGTATCGTTTGATAGAACATAAATATTTACATTACATTTGGGCATTGTCCTGTTTACAAATTGCTGAGAAAAGAATATATATATATATATATATATATATATATATATATATATATATATATATATATATATAATTTTATAATGATTTTGCATATCTTTCTTGTTTGACGTGTAATAACTCTTTTTCCCATACACGTGAGCTGTATCTGTATCAAACTTTGTATCGTCAAAGAACGAAGGTTACGTTTAACATTTTGAGATCACATGACCTTATATATGATGATGAGGATGATGATGATTACAAACACAACAAAATCACAAGAAACTGAGACACTTTTAAATTATCAATATATTAAGCAAGTTAAGTATTTTTTTAAAAACAGCAATTAACAAGTAATTTTAACTCTAAAGTTAGAAACAGAGTTTAGATTACACATTTGTTGGGTCTGTGCTGATGAAATGTCTAACGGGGATGAAAACTGTAACAGACAGGACAGCAACAAACCTCTCTGATTCCAGATATGACTCTGACTGTATGTAGATAAAGAATACTTCTCTTGGTTGGCTGTTGTGTGGGTATGAAGGCATACAGGCATGAGATATGGTGAAATATGAGCCTAAAAAACATTATTGAGTCTACCTTCAACCAAAAGTAGAAAATATGAGATCTGGGAACACCCTAATCTTCGGTTCATCTAGAATACCAGTTTGAATACCAGTAATTTCTTTCTTTCATCCAAACAATCAGCCTAGTTTTCAACGTCATGTAAGCTATGTGGTTTTCAAGTCATTGGTTTCGTCCGAATATACTCAGGTTATCAAAAAATATTTCTTGATGAGTTACTTTAATAAGATTTACTGACTGTTAAGTAATTTGCCTTTGGTGGTGGATTGTCAGCCATTTGACTGCACTGGAGAAGCTCGCACAAAGGTCTAAGGGTGCATGAACAGGGAGGTGCACATATGTTGTGATTCCCCTCGGGTGATCCCATATGTGTGTACTCTTCCACGGTCCGGCTTTCCGGATGGTGAGCCCATTTCTTTCCCTTCGCAGAGCCTGCTCTGATATCCCTGTCGGTGTTGTCTCCACCCTGGCTTGGTTGGATCCTCCGCAGGGACTTTCCATATGTATCACTGCCCTCTGGCCAGTCCATATAACTCCATACGAGCAGGTATACTGGTAGGAATAGGCATGATTTCCCAGTTTTTTTTTTCCAATATTCTCACAGTGTGGGACAAGTAGGAACAGCAGTGATTGACTTCTTTGTGTATAAGCCCAGTTCTTTTTCGGACTGATTTTTCTCACTGATTCCAGATATGAATTCTGTAGAATCTCCTTCTCCTGGCTGTTGTGTGGGTATGAAGGCATACAGGCATGAGATATGGTGAAATATGAGCCTAAAAAACATTATTGAGTCTACCTTCAACCAAAAATAGGAAATATGAGATGTAGGAACACCTTAATCTTCAGTTCATCTAGAACGTTGACCAACAATGAAATCCAGTCATTTCTTTCTGGTATCCAAAAAATCAGCCTATAGTTTTCAACGTTTGGTTCGTCCGAATGTACTCAGGTTATCAAAAGATATATCTTGATGAGTTACTTCTTTAATAAGATTTACTGACTGTTATTAACTCCTTTGCTTTTTGGTGGTGGATTGCCAGCCAACTGACTGCACTGGAGAAGCTCGCACGAAGGTCTAAGGGTGCATGAACAGGGAGGAGTTGCCTCAGGCAGTGTTTGAGCAGTTAAATTATGAAGGACAGCCTCAGGCAAAAGGGTGGTGTGAACATACAGGGAGCTCAAGGTAGACTGAAGTGGATGCTAGCGACCATTTATGTGCAAGCAAGTGGAAGATTTTAGGGTGTGAATAATTACATTTGGGATGGGCGTTTCATGTCATTTTTAAAGTTGGAAACACTAACCTAGCTATTTTTCTGTCTAGACAATGGTTGGGCAACTTCAGTCCTGGAGGGCCATTGTCCTACAGAGTTTAGACTAATCAAGCTAATCAACGTCTTCATGTTTACTAGAAAGTTACAGACAGGTGATTTTTTTTTCAGGGTTGGAGCTAAACTCTGTAGGACAGTGGACTCCAGGGACTGATGTAAAAATTTAGTGGTGCAGTTTGTCTGTCCGTTCCAGTTGCGGTGTGTATACAGCAGTGCAGAGATCGTTTTCCATCACTTAAAAACTCAAATATAATATAAATATATTTAGGTTTGACAAGGAAGTCAATTTGTGCAGACTGATCTCATGAAGTAGCGTGTGTATGACATGCCAATTCGTATTTCCATTTTTGGTGTGCAATCAACACGCATAATCGCTTTTCAGTGTGTTTATGAACGCCGTTGACTTAGCGTTATTACTGTATATATAAATATATGACTTACCTCAACCCCGTCCCTAAACCTACCCATCACTGGGGTTAATGGCATTTATGACTGTTGCCTGACCATCCAAGGAAAGAAAAAGATAGCTCCCCTGATGTAGATCTACATTTTCCTTCATTTCGCTTGGACATTTGAAGGCGTTTACAGACACGCGGAATGACGCGGACGTTAATTTCGTAGACATACACGCATACACGCGGGATACACGCGGATATCTCAAAATGCGTAGAGATAATGCGTAGAAAGCCATGATGTCATGTTGATTTGCGAATAGTGTTCGACTAGTTGGTGCAGAACGAGTACTGGAACGATTACTTGTGTGCTTCCCTAACGCATATACGTTTCTCTAATTTACATTGTGTGTGTCACAAGCAGGGGAGGCCATAGTTGGGAAAATACCACTTCCTGTTTTCTCCCAGCTGCCGAGGAAGTGTGTGTGTGTATATACACCGAAGAGCATATCTACCACAAGAGCCACCATGAAGCCAGTCCACGACAACACCAAAACCCATACACCACAGTGACAATGACGCAAACACACACAAACAACCTTAAGCAATGACACATACACACACATATACTTGGCTAAGAAACCACAGCAGAGAGGTGAAGAGGATGGAGAGATAGATGAGGGAGAGTGGGGGAATGTGTGCTGGGTTTATCTCTGATACAGTTAACTTCCGCTAGCACCACCACAGTGGTGTGGTAATAACAGAGGTAAGGATACATCTACACACACACGCACACACAATCTCTTATTTCTCTTCTAAGAATCTGCTTGCTCAGAACTCAATTCAATTCAGTTAACACCCCCCCCCCCCCAAAAAAAAAAAAAAGACTGAACTAAACTAAGAACACGTGGCTTTTAGTCTACTCCTTTATGACACTAACCTCATCAAAACATAACCTGAACGACGGGCAGGAGGTGAAGGAGGGATGTCAGTAACTTCAGCCTTGTCTGGCCTCACCCCATCACATTAGCCTTGAATTAATTTTTGACTCTTTGACTTTATTATTGGTTATATTGACGTAATGTATCAGGACGTTTGGAAGGTATTGAAAGGTAGTCAATAGACTTTAGTTACAACACAGCTGTGAACCATTGTCACCAAGTCATTTTCATTCTGTTCTATTAATTCATTTCTTTGATGAATTATGTGTGTTTTTGGGATGCACAGTATATCAGTACCATTTCAGATTTTGGTCATTGTTAGAGATTTTTAAATTTATCAGTATTGGTTGAGATATGCATGAGTGCATGCACATTTTCCTATTCTTTTACATTTAGATTGGCCTTTTAGTTGTAGAAAGGCTGTTATAGTACTGAAGGCTTTACACAAGAGCTCAGGAAGATTTTGAACGTTAGTGTTGTAATGATGCACTGGACCCACTAGTTACAAAAGGATAATGTTTCAAAGCACTGCGTACAACACACTACGCCATTACGGAAATCAAACAATATACTGTGGGAATAAGCCAGATACAATAAAAAAGGCTTAAACCCTACTTCATGTGCTCACACAGCATCTAATGACTCTTTTAGTCCCTTGCATGAATATTTCACCTTTCAAAACAAAAGGCTGGATGCTCAGCACCATGGAATCTTAGCGTATCTGACAAGAACTCGGTCCCGGAACATTCCGGGTGTGGGACTATCAGCTCTCTGTGCATTAAATATGCAACAGAGGTGTGAGGGGTCACAAAGGACACCCTATTAGGTTTCATTATTGTTGTCCTCATCCATTTCCTTTGTTCTGCTGTCTTGTGTTTGACCAGCCGCTGACACTTGCGTCAATTGTAGAAGACTACACAGTTAAATATTCTGTGCCTCATGTAAACAACACTGGGAAACTTCAGCAAAATAAGGACTGGACTACATATTGTGGGGGTAATTCTAGTCACATCACCTGCTTGTTAGCAACTGTTTGAAGGAATTATAACATCCTTATAATCAGGTGCCAAAAAAAATCCCCTCAGGGATCAATAAGTAGAAAGATATCAATCTATCCATGCAGTATGTGTAAATAGCTAGCTGTGCCATAAGCATCTGTTTTTACAGTGTGATGGACAGGACACAAACGTTTTATCCTGCCAGGGCTCCCATACTATGCACAGATGGTGTCTGGGTGAAGGCATGGTAAGGGTGTGGCCATGTCATCCATCAAGCAGGACAAAAACAGCATCAAGTATAAGCTGGAATTTATGGTTCCACATGCTGATTAAATGCATGTATCCAGTAGGCTACCGCTTTATGTGTCACTACAAATCTTGTTTAATCAGAACAAAGAAAACTCTCAGACAGGTCAGACTGTATTCATGCATGGCATGTCAGTGGAAAATGATCACCATGTTGACAGGAACTGGCTGTAAGAATGCCCTCAAAATCAACGGAGTCTTAAACACCTTGTTTGATCCACACTGGTGCCACATTCCTGTAGTCTAAAACAAAGTGATGATCAATTGCATGCAGGTTTACACAAGATATCACATAGCTCAAAGACAGGCTACTATTATAACATCTGTGCAAAGGGAGGAACTGAAAGGGATGATCATGGAAAGTGTCAGAGTACTTGAATGGTTCTGCATAACTGCATTGTTTTCCAATGGGGCATGCATAGCAAAAGCTCAGTAAAAACAGTGTTTTCCAAAGACTGTGTTTGTGCTTCATTTTCTGTGCTTGTGTGTATGTCATGTAAATAAATGACACGCCCATTTATCATTTGTTAACTGAAAGCTCCATTATTTAGTCAGATTGATCAGTTTCTTAACTTGTCAATACAAGTTCTCTTTTCCACCATGGTAACTCAGTGTAATTGAACATTAAACACAATTACGCACTATAAATTCTTCCCCTTTTCTCATTTTCTCAAAAACACATAAAATAACACTTAATTTAGACATTAATTTTCACTTAATCCAGTCATATTAATTAAAGCATGCTGGGAACTAACAAGCACAGCCCAGTTTCAGTTAATGCAACACAAATCATTCATGGAATCCAACACAAACTGATTAAGTAAACTTAAATTTGACATTTATGTAGATTGAACATCACAATCAAATTAAGTTTGGACAAAATGTATAGCAATTTTAATTAAGCAATTTCGACAAGCAGCAAAAATTGAGTGTTGTAATGTTTTTTTTTATTTCTTCAGATTTTAGTTGTAGCTAATTGTAACTCTGTCAAGAGTCTTATCAAGTTTAAAAAAAAAAACACTGTAAATGCATTTTTCACTTATACTGTCACTTTGTTGTTTCTCATACTGTTTCTCCTTTTGCAGGCCCTTAATTTTAAACTCTGCTATGCCTTTAAGAAATGTATTGCTCGTATGTGAAATGCGAACAGCACATTCTCATTTCAGCTTTCACGGAGAAGCTAAAAAGCACAGGCTACTTTTAACTGCCCCATACATCAATGTCAAATGTGTAACATTGTGACAGATGCATAAAACAATTCAGGCTGAAATATATTACAACACATTTGGAAGATCAAACAATCTGGGATTTTATAAAACAAACTTCTGTCTGGCATCAGTTCTGATTGGGTGATTTGTGCAGCTTGGTTTTAAGTTATTATTATTTTATACCGAGGAGAAAATTCTGGAAGTTACAGTATGTTTTCAAAGTACATTAAGAACCCAACAGAAGGGACATTTTGATTCCTTGTGACATAACCTCTTTAGAGTAAATAATTACTCAATAGAAATAGTTTCAGCAAATATGTCTAGGCAAACAAAAGTGGAAAAAAAACCAATGCTGGATTACGAAATCATTTCATATTCTGCTGTACTTTTTCAAATGAAAAAGTTTTCAAATTCTAACTGTTTATATTTCCCGTCTTTGTGTCTTTATAGGCCCCAGAATGACAATTGTTTCGTCATTAACATGGATTCTGCTGAACAATAGGTTTGCCACAGTGTGTTCAGTCTTTTTCACTCACATTGAGTTTTTTCCCACTCTCATTAGAAAAAGAAAAAGAACTCTCAAAGAAACCCTGTGAACGTACTCTTGTTTACTCAAATACTATTTTCCATTTTCTTTGCAAATTGACTCCTTGAAGCTGTGTTATAGTTAATTATACACATCAGAAGATGAGTTTGTGTCTTTTAAGAATTGCCCCTCAGATGAACTTAAAAAATATTTTCTTTTCTTTCAGTTGAGTCCACGGGATCTCTTTCTTTATTAGTTTTCATGCTGCGGGCATCCACCTTGATTTTTCCAATATGTCATGGGTAAAAAGGAAGTTGTTTTCTGAGCACTTAGAGGCCATGTTATTAAAACAGGATTGAGTTAGGAATGCTCTCTGGAACTCCAGAGACCACTTGGGAAGCTTTCAAGGACAAAAACTGTGTACAAGTGCTGCCATGCTTCATATTCAGTCCTCTCATTTAAGATCATTTATTCCCAAGTTTTCATGACCCATCTTTTGACACTTCACAAGGTTGAAAAAATAACCAACTGAATCTAACCAACAAAATTTGTTTCTGTATTGACAAGCTTTAATCAGAGGAGTTCTGTGAGGTGTGGGCAGATCATTTGAAATATCTTTGTTTTGTAGTATTTTCACAGACTACAGGAGAAATTGGCTAAAGTTTGGCTTTTTTCCTGCCGCTCTTGAACTGACAGAGGGATGACGCACATAGGTTCTGCTAAATAAAGAGCTCAATGAGAATCGGGTGTTACGACACTATTCAATAATGTACAAGGTAAGTTTAGATGATCTAAAGAGCGGGATTTGCCACTTTATCTGGAAACTCAGCCTGTGCTATAAGAGATCTATTCGGCATGGGCATCTTTTTTGGCATTTGCATACACCAATTTAACGTTCAGAAAAAAAAAAAATATTTGTAAGTGTATATTGATACCGCAGGCACTGATTTTATGTTTTGCATATTTTTCTACATTACAGCTGATTGCAATTTTCATACAGATTATATAACAAGTATAATGAAACAACTGATATTGTTTTTGTTTTTGTTTTGTTTTTCCAATTAAAGTCCCCCTGTGGTGAAGTCAAGTTTTTTTTAATTTTTGTCTGTGTTTTTCTAATATCCTTTAAGAGAAATCATGTGCAAATTCTTTATTCAACACCATCGCTGAGTATTTTCTCCTTAAAACTGCAGTGAACCGTAGAAAATCACCTGTGTTTCTTACAACGTAAACTACCTTGTATCCAATCATATCAACGTGCGGGCGGGCTTTAGCAAATCATTTACTGCTGTGAAGCAGGTGTGTCTCAGGATAAGCCAGGTGATCCCGGTAGGCTATATTTTTCTGTTATATGAAAAATAGGATACATTTAGCAATATAGTGGGTGAATTATGTATGATGTTTTGGTTAGCCGTTCAATGATGTTTAAAGCGTTCCTAATAATGATGTTTTAATTGGCACTGACGGTGAATGGGAACATGGTTTGTGTAACATTAGCAACACATTATTAGCTGCAGTGCAGTTACATTCAAGCTATTTTAAGGCATTAGGACATTTTACAGGAAACAAAACCCTTAAATCTGTCATTTAGGTGATTAAAGAGTTTTAACGGATATAGTTTAAAACTGGTTTACTCCGTGGGGGTGGGGGGTAATTTAAGTGTCAATGCAAAGCACAATACATTCAATTAATGTTACATACAGACAACATAATAATAGCACTTCATGAAAAGCCAACAATTGAGCACTGCTAACTCAAAAAGGGTTACACACATTTCAGTAATCCGTTGTTACAAATTATAATTTAAATAATATTTTACCAATACAATTTGCATAAATCAATAATAGAAAAAAAATATAGGCTACATTTACTTAGCATTAATGTTTTTACACGTTCCACTAACTGTAAATAAATAATAATCTTAAATAATAAATAATAAATAAATAATAATAATAATAAATAATAAATAATAATAATAATAAATAATAAATAAACAATCTTAACTCATTAATTTTCAACTAAATGTCAGAACTCTCATTAGAAGTTTAGGTTAGGATTAGCAGAATAAGTTGACATATACTTGCAAAGTCATATAGAACGTCTGTTGGGGCTGCAGTTTGTTTGAGCAGGTCAGTGTTTGTTTTGTTTTTTGGTTAAACGTTACTGTATTGACCCTTATTCCTTGCAGTCATTACATTCTCCATACATGTTTTGGTGTGCCAACAGTATCTCATTCATGCAATTGGACACGAAGTCAATAAGCCCCCATGACGTTTGTTTATAGCGTAAATTACATTCTTCAAATGAGATAAAGAAAATACACACGCACAGAAAACATCCTCCGGGGCATCCTGGCTATATACAGTAGATTTAAGACTCATCAGGCACACTCAGAAAAAGAGTATCACTTTTTATCATATCACTGAGCATTCTTGTGGACATCACGCAAACATCCTGTTTCTCTGGATCCGCACAGGACAAGGAAATCAACTTTCCTTCCTCTAAAATCTATTCACAAGCTCGTAACCCAAAGATGTCCACCATCGCAGACGCTAACACACGAGAACACACAAAAAAAAAAAAACATCGGAAGAAAGACCTGCTCGTTCTTGTGCACACACACGTTATTAATGCTTCAACCAGTGAAAAGACATTTCTTTTCACATAAATTGCAGTCTATGGATGTCTAATTTTCCTTGAAATCTTCATGGCCCTTGTTCTTGTCATAAAAAAATTACTTGTTCATCCATGACAAAGCTAATTCAAAGAAATCAGTATAACAGTCTCACACTCACTTCATATTCTATTTCCTAGCTGTCACATCCTGCTTTGTAAATGCAGAACAAATAAAATCTTATTGTTATCCAGCCCATTCAAGCTCAAATGGAGTCTGTTTCTGTACTCACAACTTGCACACATTGTAAAAATGTCTTTCTCAAACAATAAGCTCTTTTTATGTCTGCTAACAGTTAACCCACATATGTGATTAGTCTTAATGACAAATAAATTGTGCTCGGCAGCAATTACCTCACCAACACCTTTCACACACTGACAATGGTTTCTCAGTGCCAGGCCATGACTAACACAGAAAATGCTGAAATACACAAATCAGAAATGGGTGTTTATGTCTGTTCACGGTCTAATGCCTAGTAAATTCATTGGGCCCGATTGAAACGGGGATTTACTGAATTGTCCACACAGAAGGTCAAAAGAGTGTGTATTCCTATGAGCGGAGCTGGGGGAGGGCTATTGTCTCTTCATTAGTTTGCTTGTCTTTTCCGCTCAAGATTGTTTTTCTCAAACACAGCTGTGTGGATGAGTGGAATGTGACGTGGGAGACTCACACTCGTGGAATTGACAACCTGAGTGCTAACCCCCTTCCTGTACAGCTGGAGAGGCACGGACGCACACACACGTATAAGATCTATTCACTATGTCCGTTTGTCCCCAGGGAAAGACTGACTGTACGATTATGACTTAAAAACAAACATCCTGAAATCCAGCAACTCTCTCCAGCTCTCTAAACCCTTATTCAGATGTATGACATCATACTCAAGATTTGAATCTTATCACTAAACAGTCTTATCACTCCCCACAGACCTCCTCGAACCAGCTGTGGCAACACACTCCCGAGCAACGAGAGAGAGAGGACACATCCTGCCCAATTTTCTGCACTTACCATAACCTGTGGATTCGTATTGTTTGTGGAGCAAATAATTGCATCAGTCTGATTGAGGTAATCCCCAGATCACAGCTGCTGATAGCACTAAATGTTTAGGGAAACCTAATTAGTATTGTGACAGATATTCATTGTGATTTCATTGTGTTTAGGAGATCTGAAATCAAAATCTAGTCATTTTTATTTGAGGTGCACATTGTATTGGATGGCAACAAATATGCAGAGAAACGACCAAACACCTCCACGTTTTCCCTTAAATACAGTTACATGAGTACCAAGAATGGTGACACAAAATAAAATGTTGTGCTTTTCTAAGCATGTAAAGGGGATAACAATAATGAATGGCGGAATACAGCAAGTGCTTTGGAGCACTTCGACTCGGCGCATATATATCTATGGACTCAGTGCAGTAATATCATAGATATATATGCGCCGAGTCAAAGTGCTCCCAAGTACTTGCTATGGTGTTCTGCCATACATTATAGTTATCCCCTTTACACACTTAGAAAAGCGCAACGTCTTGGTCGAGTTACACTACTCGTGTAACTTTATTTAAGGAAAATGTGGAGGTGTTTGGTCCCTTCTCTGCTAGGATCCTATTGAATGAACTAGGCCGAGTTAAGTGCTGTCAAAGTGCACGCACTGAGATGAGAGAGGTATGTATCAACTCATTTTAGTTAAGGGAATAACATAGTTTAATATGAAAAAACAAAACAAAAAAAAAAAAAAAACGGTGGAGTATCCCTTTAACAGTGCTTTTGAAAATAAAATGTGGACAGAGGGTCCCAATCAGACCTAATTAAAAACATCCCCAAAACATTGCAATGACTAATAACCCATTAAAAGATAAAACCCTGTATTTATGTGAAACCATTTGTCCACTGATCTATGTAGCATTCCCAAAGTAATATCTTTTCCAGTTTAGCTTTTGAGAATTATTCAGTTATTTCATGATTCATGCAGTCCTAAACATTAATGTCAGGATCTCATTTGAAATGTATCCTCTTTGCAGAATATCTTTGGCTAAAAGTTTGTTACTAGCTTTTTTACGTCACGTAAATTAATATTTCCATATCAGTGACTGATTATTTTAATTAAAGTCTGGCGTGATGGATGGAACATATTCCTTACACATCTGTTAGATTTAAAGGTTTATGTCAGGGTCCTGCCCTGACATTCTTGTCTTTTTTTCCCTCTCTGTTTAAAGTGCCGAATATGAAATCATATACTTCACTATGCCAACAGAGTAGTAGGTCCGAAAACATAGTATTCGAAAAACAGTTGGCGAAAAGTCTCCTGATGACCTACTACTTCCCGTGAGATTCTGAAGTGCGCATTCGATGGACACTTTACTATCCCATGAGGTCACGAGAGAGGGTTTATGAATAGGTCAAGCAACGCAACCCCCCCCCCCCCAAGCGCTCCTGTGTGTATCCGTGTAAGCGCTCGATGAAGAGCGTCAAATATGTCATTGTTGATCATTGTAGCCAATCACAGACATATATGTTGAGCGCATCAACACAATGGCCACTCAGAGGTATTTAAGAATCTGTTCAACAGCGCTCAAAATGCTAGAGGGATTTTCATCACATTTTTATAATTTCAGTATTGACGACTTGTACCGAAGTCTGTATTTTTGACAACTCTACTATAGAGTAAAATACAAATTTATTCAACAATTTCATCTCTTCCATGTTCACGTAAGCATCGCTATGTATGCGTGTGCTGATGCAGGAGCCGGCCAAAACTGAGCCGGTGTTCTGACGTAGAACCTGG
This sequence comes from Cyprinella venusta, assembly GCA_038021265.1. Lineage (NCBI taxonomy): Eukaryota > Metazoa > Chordata > Actinopteri > Cypriniformes > Leuciscidae > Cyprinella > Cyprinella venusta. The sequence continues at coordinate 18,196,270 of CM075876.1, read as the reverse complement.
AAGCGCTGTGTTTACAACGTGAACAGCATCAGACTGACACGGAAGACAAGAAATTATTGATTTTTGTTTTAGTTTTTTTTGCACTCAAAAAGTATTCTCGTCGCTTCATAACATTAACCACTAGCTTTCCAATTCTATCTACCCAATTCACTACCTTGCTGGGCCTTGAAAATGGTGATTACATTGGGGTGGGGTGGGGTGGGGTGGGGTGGGGGGTGGGGGGGTTAATGACAGAATTTTTATTTTTGGGTGAACTAACCCTTTAAGTTGGAGTTGACTTGTCTGATGTGAGCATACATTAAACATATTTTCAAAAATAGGCCTACATTCATAGTATTAAATGCAGCTCGAAATTCCATTTGTGGGTGGAAAAGTAAATTAAAATAATGTTTTTCAGGTTTCTCCATGACGTGGTTTTGACAATAAAGAAGCCGACAAAGCGATACCATCTTAAACCCTTCAAAACATCACCTTTTTACACTAGGCTACACTCTAAACAAAGGCCATCACAATGTGTAACCATAACACAGAGTCAAGGTGCAGTTGTGAATGATATACATCATTACATAGAAGGTGAAGAATTCGGGAATAGGAAGAGGTTTGAGTCCTGTTAATGTACAAATGTTACTTTGGGATGGAATTTAATTTGCATGCTTTTATGTTAATATGGCCAAATGAGGGAAGCCTCTAATAATTCATGGTGATGATAATCATTTGCTGTCTTGTCTGGTGAGCACTGATGGATTAGGCATGTTGAACAGGTTAAACATAATCATGTAGTTTTACAGATCCTCAAGGCAGCTGTTAGTCGGTGGATAAAAAGACATTTGCTTTGGGGAAATTATGATTTAGGTTTCTGTTCCTGACGTGAATAGCAATACAAGTCTGATTATGCAAAACATTAAAGCTCAACATAATTCACATACTCTTTTTGTGTGTTCTATAACGTCTTACAAACTTTGCCTAAAGGTGTTGGTGTGTCATCTTCTGTGCTAATGTTGTCCTGTAAAAGAAGCTGTTGTAATGTAAAGAAGCCTGCTGTGGCAAGTGATGCATACTCCCTCTAGAGGCTGCAGGGAGCTATGCATCCATCTTGGTATCTGTCACCCTTTTCAATTTTTATCTTTGGAAAATAGAAAGTGATTCTTTTTATGGCTACTTTAATCTTTTTAATGCCAGTTACACTTACACATACCTACACAAATCTGCCATATATTTAGATGTGCATAAACACAACTATTACCCAACTTTTAATTACACAGGGCTGATAACAGGTTAAGCATGTGTAGATGTTTGCACTGATGAAACATGGACTACACAGCATCATTTTTTATTTTTGTACACATGTTCCTATCTTCTTTCATTCATTAATTTATTCACTCATTTGCTTCCACCTAAAGCATGTGAAAGAAAGCAGGGTTTGGCCTGTTAACAGTAACATCCATGTTGAGCACTGAGGCATGCCATGTCTAAGTCTTTCATTGTCATTGCTGTCTTGAATGCAAGACATGAAATAGGCTACGTTGACATGAATTGCATTGGCATAATTGCTAACTTGTTTTACGTTACACAACAGCAGCAGTGATTTTTTTTAATCCCAAAATTGTTAAACCTTGTCAGTTATGTTGAACTCATGAAAGATTTTTTTAAGCTACATTTTAGAACTGTAATCAAATTATTCATTTTCTTTTATGCCTTTAAATGGATAATTCAGCCAAAATGAAAATTCTGTCATTACTCATCCTCATGTCATCCATATCTGTGGAATTGTGGAGTGTTTTTCACATCATGGACGTTAATGGTCACCAAAACTCGTCAACATTTTTCCAAATAGGCTGCCTTCTTGATTGTTTAAGGCTTAATGACCCCTTTAAAGACATAAAAGAAAATAAACAATCAAAAGCAGTAATCAATATCAGAGGACAAAGCATGTTTCATGATTGAACTCATCCATGCTCAAAAATTAGTGTTTGAATTTACACTGTAATATTGTTTCCTGCACATACACAAAGTGCATGTGAGAGAAACTTTGACAAGGATTCAAATTTTAAAAAGAAACAGAAGTTAAAAGCCCTCGCTATGCTTTCAAATGAAAAGGGATGACCAGATCTCAATCAGTGTGATGTGGAAAGAAGGATGACCCAAGAGCGATATGCAGCAATATAGTCTTTGATAAACAGAAAATGTAGAGAGTGGAAACAGCTGGGGGTAATGAGATAGATGTGTGTACGTGATGAATGAGAGAGAGAGTTGTGTGTGTAATTAGAGGAGTAGTAATCAGCAAGTGTGTATGTGTACGTGTGTGGCCAAAAGGGGGAGACAGAGTATGGAGAGAGAGCCAGAATCATGACAGTCAGCCCAGAACTGTTAAGTAATCTGAAACCACCACCAGCTCTTCTACAGACTGTCAAGATGATTGAGGAGTCACAAAAGACCTGCATAGACACAGGCATGCCCGCCTGAATTCTCAAAACTTGAGAGAAAGTTTTATGACTGCTCTTGTGGCTCATATAAGTTTATAATCTCATGTCTAAAAACTATCTTTTGTTATGTCATATAAATGAATTTCATTCTATACTTTTGTGTTGGTTTTTCTAGAGGTGCGAGCAGCTATCAACTCCCTCAAAATGAATAAGGCCCCTGGGAATGACAGCATCTCAGCAGAGCTCCTTGAACAGGTTGGTTACCTTCATATCAGGATGATTTATTGGGGTGGGGGTGGCAGTGGCTCAGTGGTTCATGTCGGTTGTCTACAAACCAGAAGGTTGGTGGTTCAGTCCCTGGTTCCACCTGACCAAGTGTCGAGGTGTCCATGAGCAGCTGCTCCTGATGAGCTGGATGGCAAGCCTCCATCTTGCATGACTGTATGAATGAGTGAGTGAATGGGTGAATGTGAGGCAAAATGTAAAGCGCTTTGGTGGCCATTGGGTCTGTGAAAGCGCTAAATAAATGCAGTCCATTTACCATTTACCATAATTACATTGTAATAACTATAATAAAACTGTAATTACACTACTTTACACTACTTTCTCCAAAAAAAAAAATCACTACTGTAAAAAAGAAAAAAAAGAATTTCTACTTTATAATAATAATGTGATAAATATATAATAATAATAATGTAACAAATGTAATACTGTAATAAATGTATAACACTGTAATGTCTAAATACATAAGACTAATATAATAAGACTGTCACAAAGGTATAGTTACTTTTTTTCAAAAAGAGAATCACTTTTCAAAATAGCTAATTTTTCAAAAAGAATGTAACAAAATAATAATGTAGAGAGACTCACATAGAGAGTCATAAAGTTGATCCTGCTGGGTTCCTATTTGTTTCAGAAAAAGGCGAGAGACTTAAAAATGTGTGATTTTTTTTTTTTTTTTTTTTTTTGTCTATTATCTGCAAACTAAGTTATGGTTACACAATCTTTACAGATAAGGAGGATTTAACCATCAGGATTTCATCAATAAGTAGCCTAGCCTATAACACCATCTGTGAGCAAGTCGAATTCCCATGAACACTTTCCTGGATGGCAGCAGATTACTTTAAGTATAAATAACGGATAAAGTATAAACTTTTAAGTGTCCTTTAATTTCACCTTGAACTAAATAAACAGTTAAAACTGGTTTCTAGTGAATATAGTGCATCTGACCATTCTCTGATGATTCGTTTGGTCTCCACGTGATCTGAAAACATCTTATTTGCGAACTCATGCTGTACATTTCTTAACCACTAAGAGACGCCATTTAGCAGCTACTGTTATAATTCATTTACTCGTGTGCCCGGTTTCACAGACTAAAATGCATGTTTGAGTGAACAGAAAGCAATTTCAACCAACATATCTTAAAATATGTCAGAGCCATTGTTTTGTCTGAAGATGCACATCAGTAGGGTAGGAACATTTATAAATTGACTAAAGGAATATTTATAAATGAATTACAATGTATAATTTAACTAAGGCCTATACTCACAACTTAATCTAAGCCATGTCTGTGAAACCAGGCCCTTGTGTTTTTTACTATTATGGCACTTTTAATATTTTATAATATTTTAAATTTTGTAGCCTATATTTTAACGTTTACAGGTGTTCTTGTAGCATGCTTTTTTGCCAACATTATTAACTTAATGTCTACCTTCCATTTTCATTTTACTTAGCTTATTTTCATCCTTTGTACGGTCCACATTTGTAGACAGATCATAAGTTAATAGCTGTTTTTAGCTGTTTTGTCACAGCCCATGAAAACATTTATCTTATTTTGCAGATGGCTAATAGTTGAATACAATATCCAGGTTATTTGCGTAGGAAAATGAAGAGTCATTTAACCAACGTAAGGATGTAATGAGGCTGGGTCAGTTAGATAATGTTACAACCATTGAAAAGGCTTGTATTACAAAGCTGACCATCTCTTCTTATGAACAAATGAGCAAATGTTACAAGCACATTGATGAAAAGAAGGCTCAACAAATTTGTTGTTGTACAGGCTGAATCTTTAAATTTTAGGGTGTTCCCTCGAGACGTACAGCATGTTCAGATGACAACAATTGTTGTACAGGCAAATGGATATCGTATATTGTATTTTGTTGTTTGCATATGTGTTTAGACAGCATTCATCCTTTTTTCATGTGTGAACATGCAATGACCACATTGTTAATATTTATCAACTGGAATCTCTTACTTCTGGATAAAATAGAGCTTTTAAATTAATACGATTTTATACTGTATAAAATCTCTCTTAATTTCTTACATACGAAAACTGACTCCTAATGTCGTGTGTGACTCCTAAACTCCTAAGGTGAGTGATGTGGCTCTAATAGTGCTACATGAAATGTGGGGTGAATCCCCATGTGGGGGGAAAGTGTGAAGGTAACTTAAGTTTGTTAGGTAAGTGCTTATTACCAACACAAACTAATCTGAAGTTAATTAGTCATTCGACTGGACATAACCGTTTTATGTATATAAATATAGGTTATATGGAATACGCACATGACAACTGGATGGTGACAGCAATGCGCCAATCGAGTTACCCCTCCCACTTCTACTAGTTTTACTGAGATATCTTATCCCGTGTGAATTGGCCATTAATATTAGAGACGTCTTGTGGTAAAATTACATTACTCCATCTACCCTTGTAAAGTTAATCCTTTAGTGCTTTTTTTAGAAGGAATTTTGGTCACTGACAGGACATTAGACTTTTGTGTAAGACTGTTGTGGCTTGCAGCTATTTTCATTTCTGTGGCTTCCTCAAAAGAGAAAGTAGTAAGTGTAACATATCTGGATGAGACCTACAGTACACAGCAGCTTATGAATATATATTTTACATTTCAGACTAAACTGAGAACACTTTATCTTTACAATCATAAAGAAAACAGATATGGGTTTTTTTCCTACAAAAACCTCTTGCTGAAAGATGTGAAGTAGACACTTGGGAAATAAGTGACGTTCTTTTTAATGGCTAACACTGTGACACTTGTCACATTGAGTAAGTTATGCAATTTCAAAGAAAGCCCCTGGGCTCAGCTTGACTGATGAAAAGTTGAAAAAGACACTGAGAGAATCATAACCACGTGTACTGACTGGATAATAACTTTAATGTAATGACTAGTTTATTTTCCCTACTTTGTAACTTGTACTCCTCTAATGCATTATCATAAGCAAAGCTAAAATGTAAAAAAACCCACAAAATGTTCATGTCAGTTGAACATTAAAACTGAGGTGAATGGTAAACAGAAAATGATTGAGGAAGATGAAATTCAAAGAAACTAAAATCAAATAAAAATTGCACACAGCAAAAATGGGCACTAGTTAGTAATTAGTATGTGCATTTGTGCCCCCAGGATGATTAGAGAGGAATTCTGTATGCAGTATAATAATACATGTAACAAAAAACACTGCAGTATGGCAGACATTTTAACTATGAAAAATTACTTTTTATAAAATAAGCAAATTCTCTGATTCGGGCTGGAATGATATTCAGACTCAAAGGACAACGGGAGAACAGTTAAACACAAATTTGATGCAGCAGATAGTCAAAACAGGCAGTTTGGCCCTGAGGGCCCGAGGACCCCGACGACAAGGCAGACGGCCTCTTCAATGGAGAGGCTGGAAGATCTGGATGTTAGGTATGGAAAGATGTGAGTAGAGTGGGATCTAGAATGTCTTCTCTATGTACCCAGGAACATTCTTTTGGTCCATAGCCCTCCAAATCGACTAGGCACTCCAGTTGGCCGCCACGACATTAGGAGTCCGGTATTTCTCACACCACGTAGATGGGGCCTTCCTCGATGAACATAGGAAGGGGGTAATTCTCCATGGAGAGGGAGACACAGGTGAGTGATGTGGCTTTAATAGTGATAAATGAAATGTGGGGTGAATCCCCATGTGGGGGGAAGGTGTGAAGGTAACTTAAGTTTGTAGGTGATTGGGTTGACGTCACAGATGTACCTGGGACTCAGCTTTCTACACAACAGTTGTAAACTGATGTCTCTAGTGGAGAGCCATACCTTCTGTCCAGGCTGGTAGGGTCTTCAGTTCCATCTGCTCTGCCGTGGTTGCCGTTAGCTCTTCAGAAATTGTCTTCAGCCCTGCCCTCCTGCCTGGCCTGCTCCGCCATGGCTTCCTAAACTAACTCAATCTCCAGTCCTTCCTCCACTCAAAGGAACTGACCCTCCATCATCCCTCCCCAGTCCGCCTCTGCTCCACCTCCCTCCTGGACTTCCGTGACCGTTTGAGAAGCTTCTGGGACAAGGTATGGAAAACTCTGGAATTTTTTTTATATATGTTGTGAGTGTGTCCCATTGGGTAATAAAAAAGTTATACACACAATTGCAGTCTTCAAACCCACTTGAACACTTAGATGCTAAATACAAGAAATACATTGTGTAAGTAGACAAGCAGTCAAGTGCAAAGTGCACAAGTGTGGGTACTGTGAAAGGCTCTATATGTCAATGTGTCCAGGAATGGATTGTTGCTTTGATTCTGTGTCTATCGCATGTCTTTTCTTTAGAGCTCACTGTAGAGCCTGATAAACTCTTCATCCCTCTGAAAGACAACATTGCCTCTATAATTAGTGCTCTGAAATATCAGTGTTTATTCCCTCAGCCTGGAGTTCCCTCTAATGCCCATGGCCATACTCAGCGGAAGCATTAATTACATAGTGGCTTATCAGATGCGGCTACATTGTGTGCAGCTGCTCACTAACCATTGATTTTCCAAGATTGCTGTGAAGTCAATGACCTAATGTCAGTATCTTGCCATATTGATAAGGATAATTTCCCAGCCTCTTTTCACTGTAAACAAGCCAGAGGAGTAAAAAAAAAACCGCACCACCATTTTCACATTAAAGTAAGTGACTGTTGACATTTACAAATGGATGTTTATGGGTATGAGTATGTTCACCACTGCCCTACAAGGCAAAAAGGCAGTAACTGCATTTTTGGTCAAACATTAGATATGATCATTTTCATGACATTTAAGGCATCCTTTGTTATGTGACAAAACATCTTATCTCCAATGTGTGTCGTTTTGGAGAAAAATGGTAGTCGTTTGTACTGTAAAAGCCCTAGTCATTTTTCTCAGAACTCTACGTAGTAGGCCTAGTTACTGCCTTTTTGCTTTGTAGGGCAACATGGATTGTATGGCGTAAATTACTTCTAAACATGCAGGTTATAGACCTCATGCACCAGAGAAACGTGGGCACCGTCATCTTCAGAATTTCATTTCGTCATCTCCGTTTTTGCGGTCGCTCTGTCTCTGTCATCGCTGTCGATGTGTCTCTATGTCATCGTTGTCGAAGTGGATTTACTTAGAGTTAAAGGCACTCTATGCAAGATCTGTACCTTGATATGCTTCAAAGTCGTTTTGGTGGTAAACAAAGTCATAGTAGGGCGAATCATCCTGGTAGTGAAGCTTGAGGGGAATTCCGCTGGAAAAAACAGCCATGCAAGTTTGAGAGTGGCGCCCCTGACACAGCTCGCGAGAATCACGAAATGGTTTACGGAAACGACGTCACACACATCAACAATAACATACTGTATGAAGCTACTTTCGCGCATCCAAGAAAACTTGGTCAGAAATGTCCAGAAAAGGGGAAAGAAAATCGGACCGTGCAAGAAACCGGACAAGAGTCCACTTGGTCGGGCTTTCACTCGTTGGCGCGAGCTTACAAGCAGCACTGGATTGTAACTGCGATGCTGACCTGGCGATCTTGTTGATGGACTTGTAATTAAATCTCTTATTTGTAAACTTGTTTGCGATCTATGTTGTATGTTGCTGCTCTGGCTTGTAGTATGTCATTTTTTACGGTGCTGTTCATTCATCTGTTGTTGATAATTAGACCAGTTCAATAATTCCCACACGTCTAGCTAGCTTTCGATTACCAGAGCTGTAAGCAGACTTCCTAACAAACAGTCGTTTCTCTTAGTCTTGTTGTTTTTTTTTTTCGTTATGTTTTATTGCCGAAATTGCCATAAGAGCTAGTTTGCCAGCTGAACTCGGGTGTTGTGATGTGTATTTATCACGTAAATTTAGTCCTGTGTCTGGTTCGGATTTCTTATGACGTAAGTTACTGTTATATAAACTTTATCTGACTAACAGTGCACTTCCCGACTGTAACTTTACTTCAAATTGTGTTGATTAAATCAATTAAATCTTGACGCTGTTGATGTTGATTCTTGCGATTATCATGAGGACATAGTCAATATCTCACATAATTATTAGGACATATTTAAGCCTAGAGGTTGTAAATAATTGAGCACAATTTGCTATTATGATAAATTGTAATAATCATGTCTAATGAAATCATAACGGCCAATGTTATGAAATAATGCGACGTATATTTAACTTTATTGATGTCATCTGACATTGTGTAATGTTTACATTACAATCAAAAAAACATTAATGAAATTATAGTCCAAACACTATAGGCCATTTACTTCTGATTTTGCAGAAATCATGTAAAAACGTTATAAGCCAGCAAATGCGATAAGCAACTTTATTATTAAAAAGCAGTCTAACAGTCTAGATATGCAGTAACAGGGGAATAACGGTTATTTGCGACAGTACAAGTACACCACAGCGGCTCTAGAGGTCACTGTTTTACAAAAAAAATTGGAGATTGCATGGTGTGGCTTTAACTAAAGTTATCATGAGCATTAATGTTTATCATAAGCATTGTAAAGCAGATGTCTTAACAAATGTCGAACAGGAATTTTTGTTACTAGCAGTTCATTCATACCTATGCAAGATCGCTGTGAAAATACAGACCGGAAGTCAAAAGACAACGAGCGCAACGATGAAAGGGGGCGGGGTTACATAAGGTCTATAAAACCAGAAATGCTTGTCGTTTAGGTCGTCTGACTCATTTTGAAGGATATTTTTTACGGTATAAAGAGCATTTGAGGAACATTTTAAACTGTTTGGAAAAACAACAACCAGACCCGGTTTGTTTTAGAGAGTTAATTTAAAGAGTGATGATAAAGAATCTCAACATGTGTTATATAATAACTGCACATAAGAGCTCTCTATGTACCCTACTGATATTAAGAGTCAGGAACAACATCTACTCTGCAGATGGCAAATTACTCTGATGCTACATGTTTGACATTATGTGTCAATGATCCAAAAGACATAACTTTATGTGCAAACTAAAAACTGTTGGGAAAATGGATTTTTGAGGGTGGTTGGTTCATATAGGGGGAATGAATTGATGTAGGACAGCAGAGATTATCGCTAATGAACTTGTTGTGTGAGTCATGCTTAAATCATCTATAGGTCACCTTAAATCTGAATCATATTTTTTCCTGTGATGCTCCTGGGTCATAGAGACCACAAGTTACCCAACTGCCCAATAAGTTACATGGTATAAGCCAGTTCACTAAATCCCCCTGTCCATAAAGCCAACACGCTTTGCACTTTCCTGACAATAAATGGCTTCATAAAACTTACAGACGTGCGGTACTTTAAAGGTTTTGGGGTTTAACAGTTGCAATCCTCATCCTTAACACTTTTTATTTATTACTTATTTTTTGGTCCTGTAATAACATTTGGATCTTAAGGTCAAGTAAATTCGTTTTTTTTTTTTGTTTTGTTTTGTTTTTTTCTGGCTGATTCAGAATAATATCTGGCCTGAATAATTTATTCTAAAACCAAAAGTGTTTTTAACGGGACAAAAAGTCATTTTTTTCCACAAAACCATATATTAACCATTTATAAAATAAAGCTATTTTTTTATTCAACAGAAAAAGTGACAAAAAGACAAAAAAAGAATACAACTAATATTGTTGGCGCCTTTGTTAAATTGATATTAAATTACTTAGTTTCCTTATTTTAAGAGGTTTGGAGAAAAGCACCAGCTTGAATCTCTTTGGAAAAAAGTACCAACATTTAGAAACAGATAGGTGATCAGATTATGATATGTTAGTGTGAAAAATGTGGTGTATCTACAAAGGCAATCACATATATGGTGACAGTCCTCACTTTGGTGAGCAACGGTTGCTCACTGCTACTGTTTTAACTGCAGCATGTTTTTATCCAGGTTTTTTATTAATCCTCATAATTTCATTCATATCTCATTCCTTTTCTGTCCCTCTTGCCACATAAATTATCTCTTTAACCTGTGCAAAAGCTCTCATTGTATTTATTTCAGTCACGCTGAAGCTACTCAGTCATCCAGTCCCAGTCCTCCAAAACTCCAGCAATAAGGATATTCACTGATTATTTATTCACTTTGATATTTAGCCGATATTTCCCAGTGGCGCTATGCTTAACTGTGAATCAAATCTCACTCTCCCGTGTGCCTCATGATGTGCGGCGGTAGGCACACAAACTCAGCACACCTCCCTCCTATGCATGCTCCACATGCTTCATTTTACCTAGACAGGTGGACACATTGTCTTGGCATGTTTTGACTCAAACAAATGAATATGAACAATCCCATTGTTCAAGTACACACATACAGACCATGCCCCATTGCTGAGAATCTCACTCTAGAGCCCATGACACCAATGCTTGACATTTTCATAATGAGGAGACATTAAACAGACACTGGTGCAATCGTATTATCTGTATCTACATCCCACTCAAAAGAGCTATAGCCACACCCTCAAAAATAGGACAAAGCTGATTACAAAAGGCTGAATCTTTTTATGTTTTTCTATGACACTCCAACGCCTTTGTCTTCCCAGTTAATTGCAAATTTGATTAAAGTAATTACATACCTTCTATGTATTTTAATAATGTGATATAAGCACTCCCTTGTGACTTCAATGCAGTCAAAAACCCATGATCGGAAGGGAAAACTTGCATGTAGGTAACAAAATTGTGAAAAGGACATCAATGCCTGTTGACTAAACATAAAGGCTTATTTCATCCTCATATCCTGCCACAATTTACTCAATACAATTTACTTAATAGCATTGGGTTTTTAATTCCCTCACGGTATAAAAGGCTTAAGTTTAATATAACATGCACAACATGCACAAATGAAAGTAGATTAATGGCAAGCAGGAAGTTTCATTAGTTTGTTTTAGATAACTAAGCATACATGACCATCAGTCTGAATCATTTACAGGGTTTCTTTCATGTTTAGGACATGATTAAATCTTACTATATGGCACACATTTCTGCATTTAGAGAATCCTAGAGAGAGTGATTTTTTTGGTAATTGGACTCAAGTGCAACTTTAGCCTGGAGCTGTCCATATCATGTGGTGCTGAAATATACTCTTATTTCTCACATAGAGAGACACTGGAAAAACTTAACTGATATAGAGATACCTGCATTGTTGCTTTGTTTACAATACTTGTTTCTTATTTTGTTTGCCCACCATTAAAGATACTTCCCTTTACTTTGATATAACGTGTTTGTCTACAAATGACTGTTGTCAACCAGAGGAATGAACATATTCATATTTAATGAATCTTTAATAGTAATGGTACCAATATTTTATTCAACGTTTCTTTGTTTTGTCTTCTGTGTGATTTACTTTTGGAAACTTTTACACCAGGACGTTTGCCTCAGCAAACGTTTTGTCATTCAACAGGCAACATTTTTTTAAAACATTTTTTTAAAAAAATGTATAGGCTACATGTATGTAAAAGCCAAATGCCTTTTACGTTAACACAAATAACCGCGTAGACACAGTGCACTAAAATCTCCGGTTGAAGATTAAATATTTTACTTTGATTACTCATAGCGTTGACCGCATATATCACATCATCGTTTGTGTAAATTAATGACGTGCCGCTCATTCTTCGTGACGTACTTTGCAGGTCGATTTCCGAGGAGGGTGTGTAACTCCGAGAGTTCATAATGTTGGGGCTGGCAAGTCAGACCGAGAAAGCACCACAAGAACCGTCGCAAACTGACTGACTGACGCGCACGAGACGAGAGCATGAGGAACAGCAGTCAGTGTGAACGCGAAGCAGCTCAGAGCGCGATGAGCCCAGCACACAACTCCATCCTGATGTTCGCGATCCTCTTCATTTCCTTCATACCTATCACCACAAGTAAGTTTTCCACATACATCTCTCATTTTACTTATTTAGTGATGTTAGAATAACTTTGTTGAATAAGTTTGGTGGCCTAGTAGCTAGCTCTCCAATGAGAAAGATTATTCAGTTGAACAATTCTCTCCACCAAAACTAAACCTAAATCTAAATGAATGCCTGTTTTAAGCATGCATCAACATAAGGTTAATTAAAATAATATAATATTGATTAACTTTATTTAAAAATGTAGCCTATAAGTTTATCTGCTAAAATGTTTTTCTTTTATTATCATCAACATGCTTGTTTATATCGTTTGTAGCATCGTATTATTTTGAATGTTTTTTTTTTCAGCTGCACAGTTGTACAGAGGTATAGTGTTGTTACTGAATGATCAAAACAATAGAGTCAGAATACTCTTATATTTATTTAACATCTAAATCAGTGCTTTAAAAAACAGCAACTGTTGCCTCAAAATAGTTGGTGAAAGTTTGGTAAACATGTGAAGCCAAGGAGGATGTTTTGATGACCCAAAATAAACGCAACTGTTTCAGTTTTATATATATATGAAGATATAAATATTCATCAAATACTTTCACTTCAAACTCAGTAAATCCCAGCCTCAGTTCATTCAGAAATGCCGCTACTTGGGTAAACCTAGGAGCCTGATAAAAATGTTAATATTACACAAAAACTTTAGATGGACATAGAAGTCTTCATGTGTGTGTGTGTATATATATATATATATATATATATATATATATATATATATATATATATATATATCAAAGAACAACTGACAGACTCACAAATTAAATATGGAAAAGAAATAAATAGTGCTACAGGTATTAAAAAAACAAGCGTTTTGCTGTTCTCATCTAAAACATCTGTCTTTATATTGCCTTTGAATTGACTGATTTCATTCTTGTATTTGATTTTGATCTATACTGAAGGCTTAGTCAAACTTAGCTCTCTTGCTTATGGTTCACAATGCGCTGCATCACTGTCAGTAGATAATGAGCAGGAATGCGTTGTGACGCATTAACTATAAATGCTTACTGTATAGGCAGAGAATAGCAAATTCTGCTAAAGTGCATTCACTGTAAAAATTATCTGATCAACATATTTTTAAAGTGCTTTGTTTAACACATGGTAAATAGGTTAAGCAATTTTCAACTTTTTACCTTTTACGGTATACAAGATTCATCTAATTTTTTTCTAAGTTTTAAGTTGAAATGACTTGAACATCCAAGTTGACTGTACATAAAAAATTAAGGCAGCAACTTTTTTTGTTAGCTCGAGATTAATTAGAACAGTACAAATGTGTGTTTTTCAATAAACCTGGAAAACGATGCTGGGGTAAACAGTGTTATGTGCCAGATTCATTTTGTGAATTATAATCATTACACAATGTAATCATTTTCTTGATTATTCCTTATTCCCTCTTTATACCAAGAGCTGTTTACCGTCAAATTGGATTCAGTCATGTAACTGCTAATTATGATATCACTGAGAAAAAAAGTGTTATTGTACAGCAGAGAGCTTGACAATTTGGACTGCAGTGATGTCACAAGAATTTGAGTAATACTGTATAATGGCAGTATAAGAAATGCCACGAGAGATGTTGTCAGATTAGACAAAAGTGACTATTTATTGAGACACAGATAGAATTATGGCATCACAAATTATTATTAAATGTCATAAGAGATAGATGAAATTTTACAATAACTGTCTTTTTGGTTTTAACTGCACAAGTATTTGGTACTTTATTGGTTTCTTCCTTAAACTACTGTTTTTTGTTTTGTTTTTTTTTGACTAGGTAATTACAACCTAATGATTAAAGGGGTGGTTCGGGATTTTGGACTTCGGTCCTCATTTCCAAGTTAGCCTTAGTGATATTTATCAGTGGAGACAGTTTTCAAATGTTCATCCAGTCATTCCAGAGGCATAGTTTGCCAGTGCTAGACTAGCGCGAGTCAACGGTAACTACTAGCCTGGTTAAAACTGGTTGAAACAACTGGTTGAAAATTTCTGTAAAATGTCTCCACTGATAAATGACACTAAAGGCCCGGTGTGTATCAGCCAGCGTTATTCGCCAGCGTTTTTCAACGCGTTTTTTTGTGTTCACACCCAAGCGTTTGCTGACGATGAGTCGAGTGAACATGCAAATTCATTCCCTGACATTAGATGGCGCTTAATGTAAAACAGAAATGCATCTTGCCCATAGATATCTTGCTTTGCATCTTCCGACAGTGTAGACGGTGGCGTATATCTTCTTCGCCGTTATGTATGTGTGCTCGGTAAGACCGTTTTGTGTTTGAGCGCCCCCAAGTTTTTACTTGTTTTTTGTTTTATTGTAACTTCAGAAGCACCAGACATGTGAGCAAAAGCGCCAACCTCATTGGTCAGATAGTTTTTGATGTGACGCGTCAAAACAAAACAAAAAAACCTGAGGTGTTTTTTTTTTTTTAAATGATGCTTTTACGCATGGTGTTTTTCGCGTCGGTGTGCACACACAGGCGTTAATTGTCTGCGAATATCGCAACCGAAAATCATCCTGGTGTGAACAGGCCTTAAGGCTAACTTGGAAATAAGGCCCGATGTCGAAAATCCGTAACCACCCCTATAACCTATTCTAAGACTTTTATCAGACCACAAATCAATCATGGAAAACACCTTTTGACAGCAGGGGTTTCAGATTGAAAGACCCACACAATAGATCAATAAACAACCTCGATTAAACTTAACAATCAAACTCAGCCAAATTAGAGCTTATCCCATTGAGGGAAGAGGGCAAAATCACCAAAACAAGAAAATCGACAAGCATGAGTTCATTTCCTAACCAAACCTCACAAGGATTACAGATGTCAAGGATTCCAGATTGATTTCATTGGCAATTTTGTGATGCAACTGCAAGAAATCTCTTGACAATGAAGATTGCAGAATATAGATTTGAGATTTACCAAATAATTGTGCCTCGTGACCAGTTTAAACTTAAAAGTCACTAAAAGTGGACAAGACCACAGCATACAGTTAAGAACTCAATGTGTAGATAACAATTATTTCAATGTCATATTCCAAAAATTCATACAATGTGTTTATATGATTAAAAATCTCTTTGCTTGTAACACTAAATAGTATATATGTTATAATGATTTCTGCATAAATTGCAGGTGCTCCAGTGCTCTTGAATCCATCTTCAATAGAGCATGAGCAGTTACTAACCCAGGTGTGTATGATCTACTAAGTGTCAATACTTATGAGTCATTTCCTTTTTACTCCTACAACAAATCACTTCTAATGCATCCAGTTATATTTCCTCAGAGACAAAAATTCATCATGACTTATCCCCATATTTATTCAGTGTTAACTTTGCCCACCAAAGTGGTGATTGCACCTCTGCTTTGTTTACATGTTCTAACTGTGTGTATGAGCAATTACAGCTGGGGATCTAGAGGCTGGGATACGAAAGCACAGAATAACATGTTTATGGGCATTTGGAGAAATGATAAACAAACATCAAAAAAAAAAGAGACATGATTAATTTTGAGTTGTAACTTTTTATTAGTTCTTAGAATCTCTTTTATACAAGCTTTATCCATTTTTGTTTTTTTCTCAGATAACTGATCTTTGCTCGTTCTACCTCTCCGCAGACCCATCCTTTAGAGTGAGTAATGGAGTGTTGTTGCCATTTGCAAAACAGCTACTTATGTGTATGTGTTTTTGAAGCAAACCGTAAGTGAATCATGGTTCGTAAAATTATAGAGAAATATTAAAAAAAAACATGTTATATACAGTATATATAACAGTCGGGTTACTGCACTGTGAACCCCCAATTAATTGTGCTCTTAACATTGCCTGTAGAAATTCACTTGAAAATGAAAACTTTCAGCACATCATTTAGTTACTTGACTCATTTGGCTCAGTCTCAGACGTTTAAACTGTCCATAATACATTTTCTTTTCTTTTAACCTTTTCCAGACATCTGATGTCCTGGAGGACCTGTGTTTCCTAATGCTGGGATCACTGCAAAAATCGAAGGTGAATTTTATGCAGCATGCATTTAACTGTGAAGATATTCTGCACATCGCTGCCAACTTTTGCATGTGTGTTTATTAAATAGGCCTAGTTTCATCTACCATAAGCTTGTAGCACTCTTAACTCCATTTAATGCATTTAATCCATTCCACAGATTTCCCCCCCAAAAAATCACTGCATAAAAATAAATAATAAAAAAAATAACATCCACAGATTCCGTCTGGGTCTCTAATGTATTCTGATGCACTAAAAAACATTTAAGTAATTTGTAAAGCCTGTAATTTATAGATTAATAAATGGACGATTCATTTTAATGTTTGCTTTTTGTAAATGCAGGAGATCACAGCTCGAGAGACCAGCAAAAGGGTGAGCATGTGACATTTGAGGTCGTTTTTTTCAAACACATTCAATGCAATGACAATTCAGTGACATCATGATGTCTTTTATGGATTATGGTGTTATTATTTATTGTATGAATATTTTTCATGTTTTTGTTTGTATTGATTTTTGTTTGGTGTTTGCCTTTTTGTGTATGTGTTTGTGAATGTGGTTTTGTGTATTTGTGTGTCTGTACATGTATGTATAGTTCTTATTTCATTACACTAAACCGAATGGTGCAGGATTTACAGATGAGACGGTAGGTTTCCTCAAGAGTTGTTTAGTGTCTGTTGCTTTCAGCACTCAGCCACAGTTGCTTCGCTGCACTGTCTTCAGTAACACTCGACTGCAAATGGCAATCTCTGATCTAATATTTACTAAAGGTCACGTAAATTAAATACGTTTTAGGCCACTGCACAGTTCCCTTTCGGGCAAAGTTTGTGCAAAAGCAAAATCTGAACTACATTCCCATAAAGGATAATGCACAGTCAATGTGAGAAATGAACTAAAATAAAATAAAACAACCAAAATATTACTTGCTTATGATCAGAACTTATTACACCAAATAAATAAATGTATAAATATAAAATATTGATTTTTATTATTTTACCTATGTATTTTCTTCATAATGCTTCCACTAAGTCTACCGTGTCCCCTTTAGTATTCATATTATTTACTCTTATATATAAAGCTATCCACTCTTTAGTTCCCATTGCATGCATTTAACCTCCTCCTTGATATCATCCACACTTTAGGAACATTAATTATCTCCTATATTATAATTTGCACTAGACTTACTTTTTGGGTGAATTAATATCTGAATTCTGGTTTAGACTCAAACCAGAAGAGAACCTAATTTTATCTTAACATTTTCCAAATTTAATTTACATGCCATTTTGTGTTGATGCCATCAGAGGAACTACTTAATTTCTTCCAAACTGTCCATCCGTTGCATGTCCACCACATTACAGAAGCATTTTCTTTTGCAAATGTGTAACATGCAGAGGTTTCTATGAATTTATTTATATTTATATCAGTTTTGTGATGTGTTTCAAATATGGAATTGTTATGTAACACTCACAAACACACACAAATCCCCTGATGTTGACATCATAACTTCACGTTCCCCCACATGCTCTGGCATGGCCTGCATGCCTGTGATTTTACTGAACATCAGTGCACCATGTGTGCCAAATGAACACTGAGCCGCACTGAGGACAGATAAGTGCGCGAGAGAACGCACAAGAGTCCTCTCTGCGACCCCTGGCCAATCCCAGGAGCAGCTGTTCATGGTTTTCATATCTCTCCATATCTGTCTTCATGATATCTCTCTATATATGTGTATGTGTCAGTCTACTGTGTTGCACCCTCTTCTGGAGCTCATACCCCAGCTTGCCAGAAGAAGAAGCAGGAGAATGAAATTAAATGTATGTATCCTGCATGCTTACCTTCATTCAGACTACATTAGCACTGTGAGTATGATCACTAAAACATGCAAGGCTTTTCCCCCATCAATATTTAGTATTGGGTAAGTTCCAAGAAACCAAATATATATTCAAAAGTCAGTTTAGAGTTTAGGAAAATTAGCTGTACTAAATATAAAAAAAGAATTCATTTTTGTCCCCTAATTATCTATTTGAATAGTGCATACGTTTATTATTATTATTATTATTATGGAGGAATTATGCTCTTGAGATTTTTTTCCCTAATACTAAATAGGGTCCATGACCATATTAAATTCTGTGGTAAATGCATGATAAAAAACAATGTAACTTTAGAGGGATGTTCATGGAGACTGACTGAAGTGTCTGTTCCTCTCAATCCTCCGTGCTACTTGATGAAAGGCCATATGCTGTTTGATAATATCTCATCACGAATTAGCTCTAGGGCTTCTCTTCTGACCATCAGTAATTGTTGATTTAATTAAGTGTGTTAAGTGTTAATTATTAAAGTGTTAAGTGTTAATTAATATTAAAACAGACAGTTTGTGTATCTTTGTTTGTACACCACAAATATGACGACCTTTCTCTTTCTGTGGTTGATGACGGAAACATTGATTTTGACATAAAAGTCAAACTACCTTATTCAATCCATATATACATTTACATTACATTCACATTTAATAAGTTAGCGGACGCTTTTATCCAAAACGACTTACAAATGAGAACAACAGAAGCAGTTAAACTAACAATAGGACAACAATATGCAAGTACTATGACCAATTTTAATCTAATACAGTACATGTACTTAGATAGATAGATAGATAGATAGATAGATAGATAGATAGATAGATAGATAGATAGATAGATAGATAGATAGATAGATAGATAGATAGATAGATAGATAGATAGATAGATAGATAGATAGATAGATAGATAGATAGATAGATAGATAGATTGATTAATTTAATTATTAATTTATGTCATCTATAAGAATTACACTTATACGTTTCAAGGTATAAGATTTTTAAAAATACAGTAAAACTGTAATATTGTGAAATATGTTTTTTTCTATTTTAAAATAATTGTTATCTTTCACTATGGTTTACTCGCATTGTGTCAGTTTCTGACCATTATGGGAAAGTGAAATACCGAGACCTGATTGATTCAGACCACCAAAATAGGGAGGGCACACAGCCTATTTAAGTTGCGCTGAAAGCCATTTTTCTCCTTCAAGCTCGAAGATCATCTCCTTGTTGACTCTTGAGAGAAGATAAAAAGCCTTTCTACTCGCTGTCGAATTAAGCCCTGGCATCGGATTAACGGCACTTCGCAGCTGATTCCAACGCTTCTTCCTTTCGGCTTTCCGTCGATAATCTCAACGAGCAATTTTCCTTCTAAAAGAACAAATTACAGACGCGTTTGTTACAGACAAACAGACATTACAGACCCCACCCACACCTGGTTCAGGCCTTTAGGGTGTACTGTACATTAAGTGTTCTAGCCAGTTCACGCAGTTAGAGCAGCTGTTTGTGTGCTTCGGAGGCCACTCAATGGGGATGCCTACTTACGAAGCAAAGACTATCCCACTGGATAGTGGATGCAATAGCAGCTTACAATTCATTGGACTTGTAGTGCTCTATCAGGGTGAAGACCCACCACCAGGGGAATGGTCGCTTCTTGGGCTTGATCTAGTGGAGTGTTCCGGTTACTAATGTAACCTTGGTTCCCTTTCGTTGTCGCTCCGAGTCCCGCCATTACGAATGGGGTTTCGCTTAGAATTACAAAACTAGCCAATGGCAAAGAAATGCCATGGGTCTGTGGATTTTGCATAGCGTATCTCTGCCTTACCTCGGGGGTATGAAAAGGAGGACGCCGCAACATGCAGGTATGTTTCTTCGCTGAGGAGCCAAGATTGAACTCGGCTGTTCCAGCGATACAGCAGAAGGTGGCAGGAAGACGGAATGTCTCTGTTCCCTACTCAGGGAACGAGGGTTACATACGTAACCGAGATTCCATTGCGTATATTGCCATGCTACGGCACATATGCACTTATCAACGCTGCCACACCTCAGTTGAACAAATTCTGATGAAAATGGCTTTCAGCACGACTTAAATAGGCAGTCGGCTCTGCCTGTTTCTGTGGGCTTAAATGCCTTTTGTCTGACGTGAACCAATCAGGGTTCAGTATTCAGAAAAAAACAAGAAAAAGTTTTTCCCCATAAACGGAACCCCCATAAGGTTATGTTATTTACTACGCTATCTCACGACCAATTCGTACGAGTGATTAAAAAGTGGCTAATTAGTACTAATTCATACGACCTCACTCGTAGGAATTCGTACGATTTGTCCAAACCCACGTGATGGTTAGGTTTAGGGGCGGGGTCAGGGGTAGGTCATTCGTACGAATTTATACAAATTGGCTAATTCATAAAATATGTACGATTTAGCAAAAACGTACTAATTTGTACGAGTGAGGTCGTACGAATTGTTACGAATTAGCCACCTCGTAAAATTCGTACGAATTCTCGTGAGATCGGGTTGTTATTTATGTTTAGTAACTGGAATGTTTTCTATTTGAATTTTAACATGTAATTTATTCCTGTAATGGCAAAGCTGAATTCTTAGCATCCAAGTTTACATTGGTTACGTCCAGTAACTGGAAAGTTTTCTACTTGAATATATTTTAAAAAGTAATGTATTAATATATATTCAAAGCTGCCTTTTCAGCATCATTCCTCTAGTCTTAAATGTCTAATTTGCTGGTCAAGAAATATTTCTTATTATTATAAATGTTGAAAACAGTTGAATTGCCTCATGTTTTTGTGGAAACATGATACATTTTGTTCAGGATTTTTTGACAATTAAATTAAATGCAACATATTTATTCATATTAATTTTACATTCCCAGTGTAAGGTTAAACATTCTTAATATTTAACTTAAAAAAGTATGCATTTCTACATGCTTGTATACATACACAGCTGCACGAGGCTGACATGTGCATGCATGAGTTTGAGTCCATCTAATTAAATGTACAGGATGTGCTCGACCTTAGTTTGATTAACTGCTTCTGTCCATTTTAGAGGAAATTGTACGCTAAAAGTGTTATTGTGCTATAAGGGAAAAACACAAAACTGAACAAGAATAAATGATGACTGCCTCATTCTCACAAAGGAAATGGTCCTGATGGATTTTGTTGGGTAGATAAATTGTTTTTCCCTCTTACCAACACTGCCGTGACCTTTGATTCACCTTCGACTCAGAAAGAGTTAAACAATGCTCAGTAGCAGCAACAGAAAGCGTAGTCTGATATTTGAGCATAACTATAACAATTCCTTCTGTGTGCAGGATGATCTCCAAGGGCCTGGACGGATCCAGAGCAGAGGATACTTCCTTTATCGGGTATAGGCACAGTATATGACAGCTGTTTATTGTCCAACACAATAAGGAATATTTTATTTACTTTCATTAAGTTTTGAGTTAAACCCCTTAACTGTCACCATCTCGCAAGCAGATGCTCGGCGCTCTTTTTATTTCCCTGTCGTAATCATAAATTAGCTATCATTCAAAAGCTTAAACATTCAGAATTCATCCTAAATCGTTTTGAAATGCTTTACCATGGTAAAGTTTTCTTTTTCTTTGTGCTTCTCCGCAGCCACGAAATGGAAGAAGAGCTGTTGAGTATGTGTAAAACAATAAAGAATGGAAAAATCAGGTATTTCACGATGAACTGAGATAATCATTTAAGGATGTTTTCTTCAAATCCCATGCGTTTTCTACAAGTGCACTGCATGGGTCTCGAATCATGGGACAAAAATAAAGAAAAACATTTAAATATACAACAATATACATTTCCATATACTGATACAGTTCATTGGTCTTTAATGCCGTTAGTGTGTGAACTTAAACCTACAACAAAACTTATTTGAGCTATACTAATGTCTTGCTGTGTGTGTATATATATATAAACAGTCTCTTCTTCATTAACAGTATCAGTAGCACCAGACCCTTTGCCACAGATGTGATGATCCTGAGCCAGTCAACCTGATATCCACATAACTCGTTCCAGAAAACACCCTCCTGTTAAATTGTGATGTTGAATGTACAGAATCCAAATAAAGTATTTTATCTGTCCTGATGTCCTGTTTGTGTAACTGTGCTGTGCCTTTTGAATTAAAAGCATTATAAAATGTTTTCTCATCGTGCCAGTGTGATTTTGACCAAATTGACACAGGGTTTTCCCACCAAAAACAAAGAAATAAATCTTATTTTTTTCTCTTCAGTTATTTCTGGAAAGCACTAGTGGTTGCTCATTTCCTCTTTCTCCTGATGAATGTGTGTGTTTTTGTTATCGTACTATCTACAACAATTAGAAAAAAAAACATTAATCAAACTTCACTTCCGATTACTTCCATTTTAATTCGATTTGACCACCCAAACAGCATGTTTCAAGAACTGCATCCTTTTTGATAAACGTCTCTTTATCGGTTTAGCTGAATCTTGCTTATGGTCTATTGTTCTCATAAATGTGTTTATTAAGATGTTGTCATGTGAGGATGAACAGGGGCCTGAAACAACGAAGTAGGTTACGTCATGGATCGTGACTGCATTTCCTATAAGAACCTTGTGACAGAAAACATGGGTGTGAGTATATGTGGAAGATCACTTGACCGGTTTCTAGACAGACCCGAGGGTATAACTCGTAACACATTAGTTTGTGGGTGTTTTGTAGTGGGCTGGGTGTGAAAAAGGAAGCTTCGGGGTTGTGAAAAGACGTCGAACGCAATTAATCTGAGGGCATGAGAAAAATACACAAATGAAACACATTCAGAACCTGCTGAAGATCTAATTTGTTATAGTCTAGGGGCTATTCAATTCGGTCCTAACCATTCTATTTCATCAGAAACGATCTTAAAACAGGGCTTTAAGTGTAAAATACCGAACTTGTCCTTTAAGTGTTCTTATTATAGAGCATACACTTTATAGAAATGTCCAAAGTTTTACTTCAAAGTAGATTTCAAATCATTGTTTTAATAATTTTTAAACAAGTAGCCTACACTTCACTTTAAAAAATGACATGATCAAGTGTTTTCTACATTACTTTAACTCTTCAAAATAAGTTAAGCTAGGCTATTTTAAACCATTTTGCAAGATGTAAACAACACTGGTCCAGAAATACTTCCTGTTTCAGTTTGTAACTGTTTTCTTTATTTCACATGTAAAGAAAAAAATCTTAAAGGTGTTTGTTTAACTTTTTGATTTAGTTTTATATGTTCTGTTTGTTTTATTTTATCCCAGCTTTTATGTGTTAAAAAACTGAAACAGGAAGTGCTTCTGGACCAGTTTTGTTTACATCTTGCAAAATGGTCTATATGAGATTCGACTCAATTGTCAGTGTTCCAGTGTTATATTTTTAAGTTGATATTTTGATTGTACTTTGAAAATTTGAGACAGCAAGTTTTGTTTTACTGTGTTGATTTGATGACTTGACTAACATTATAATTTTAAGTGCAGTCTGTTGTTCATTATTACATTTAAAGTTCATACATTTTAAATGTTTTAATTGCAACTTAATTATGTACAAATGTGTAATTACAAACATATTTATATAGGCTATATGATACAATTTTCAATGGAAATAACAGAATAATAAGAATTTCAGTTTACCATAAAGCTTGTCATTCAGCTGTAGGCTACACTTTAACCATATTTCAAAGACAATTATTGAAGTATAGGCTAATTATGAAATTTCTTATAAAGTAGCCTAGGCTACTACAACATGAATATAAAACATTTCAAATATAGGCTGTTTAAAAAAAATACATTTTCATTTAATTAACATGTTTATTGTCCAAAAACATTCGCCCTTAAGTAGACTAGGCTATTCTTTGATATATTTGTTTTAAGTAGGCTTCCACAGGCAAATATAATAAAAACATAATTAAAAGATTTCTTTCTTTATTAATCAGGTGCCCATTGTTTGAACCTGCAGCCAAACCTCAGAAACTTATTCCGCTCTCCCCTGGATAGTGTGGTAGGTCTAATATTTTCAAGTTTGAGGCGAGAGTAAATTTCTAACGCAAAAATCAAGCCAACAGTGTTCCATAATAATTTCAATAATAATGAATTTAATATGATAACAGCACCACCGTGTGGTTATTTTGTTACTGCATTACGGTGTCAGAAGGTTTGCGCCACTGGGTGTCACGAGATCTCCACTCATAATAGAAACAGTGCGTGATAAACAGTCAGATATTTTATTTTTTATTTATTTTTTTGTTGTAAAATAAATATTATGTTTTCATATATATGTTCCGTCGTGAAAAAATAGTGGGCTAAGTTAATGTCTTACTATACAACAATATCAGGCCTAATAATCAGCCCATAGGCTGTTGCTATTTGCTTTACACGGTAAGGCTATAGCCATTTTAAATTAGATTAGATGCCATGGACCCCCAAATATGATCATCCTCGAGTGTAGGCTCCAATTTATATAGCCTATATAATTTTTTATTATTATAAATCTAAAATTGGTCAAGAACAATAATATCAGCCGTAGGCCTACGTATTTGTACGTATACTACGTAGCCTATATTTTTATACTCATATAGCTAGTGCTCTGTTAAATGTAACTATTATTTATTTGTTTGTTTATTTATTTAATTTTAATAAAATTTAATATTTATATTCATCATTTTTATTTATTTAATCTATTTTAATATTAATCATAAAAATATTTATTTATTTACCTCAGGCTCACTAGACTTTTCCACGGACCCCCTGTCACTCACTAATTAATAATTAGCAGAAAGAAGGAGAAGAAGAGGAAGAAAAACATTGTGCAAAATGTGCTAATCATACGAATGAATAGGCCGATGATTTTTTTCTTTTACCATAAATAATAGAACTGTATGGTCCACATCATGTTGAGTTATATTTTAACATGAACAGTCAGACACTAATTTACACACGTCTGTGCGTGCTGCTCTCGACCCCACTGATTTGTATGTCACTGAAGCATTACATGTTTTCACTAAGAAAATTAGTACATTATGGACTTAATGCAAATCAAGTAAAGGTTTTTAAATACGCTTTAAAAAACATAGAAATTGCATCGGTTCTTGCAACAATATAATATAATTTAATTATAATTATTACACCTGGATTTCATTTACAGCTCCGCAGCACGTCGCGCACTCGCATCATCTTTCTATTGGACAATACAAATGTCATTCAATACGTCATGCACTAAAATTTTCGCGCGCTGTGCCACTTTCAAGATTGGTTGACGTGCGTATTTGACCTAATTGGCATACGGCCAAGAGAGAGAGAGAGAGAGCGACACATGTGGGCCAAAGATTAGGAACGTTTGTATAACACACAATTCACACCAACACACAACACAATCATTAAGATAGCAAGGTATTGTCATTTTGAAACAACTGAAACTTTAAAACCGCTACGGCAGCAGTAGGTTAATAACTTCAAACAGAAGAGCTAAATCGCATTTCGAGAAAGACCAAGCAACAGCTAAAAATAAAAATTATTTCAGATGATTCATAGGTAAAAATGTCAAGCATTTTAGTGATACATTTCGTGTATACGTTTTAAAGTTAATTTACTCCAAAGACTGATTATTTTTTTCTCGCATTTTTTCTTCACTAGATTAGGCTACTAGTAGGAAAAACAAAAAATGTGCAGGATTTTTTTTAACTTTATTTATGGTTCGATTTTTTTCAAATGTTAAAATGCTGATGATGTTTAGATTTAGTCTAAAGCTGTCGTAGCCTACTGTGATATATGGCTTACTGTGAGATAGATAGATAGATAGATAGATAGATGGATAGATGGATAGATAGACAAAACTTTTTTTTATTTATTTTAATTATTATTATTATTATTTATTAATTCTATAATGGTGGACAGATTTATCATTTCTTTATTTGTTGTTAATAGCCCAAGCCGTTTTAGGCACTCTCTATGACCATATGACCTGCTAGGCTATTGACGCTAATCAATGTTCCTGTATGTTCCCTGTTGTGCCTCTTTTTAATATATATATATATATATATATATATATATATATATATATATATATATATATATATATATATATATATATATATATATATATATATATATATATATTATATATTGTATGCAATGTATTTTTTATTTATGTAGCCAATTTTTTTTATTGAATTTCCTTCTTGATCTTGAATTACCTGTCTGTTTATTGTTTATGCATTGTATTCTAATCGATACAATGACAAGTAATTAAAAAACTCGCATACAAACTAGGAGCCAGCAGGTCTTGCTGTGTGTTGCCAGATTGTGTGGGATTCAGCTCTGGTCGTACTGCGCATGCGCGTGGGAAGCCTAGGGTAGGCCCTGCTGTTTTTCTAACTCTAGTTCAATCCTACACTGCCGTCTCAACCAAAACAAGGCGCAAGAAAATCCCCCTCCTGGACGGCAAACAACCGAGGTAAGAGCACAAGCGGGTTTGAAAGATAGCATTATTTTGAGAAGGAGCAGAGGAGCTCTAGTGTCTTATTCGTGTCGGATTTGTTTCAAGCGTACTTGCGGTGAAAATACGGTGGTGTGTTTTTTAATGCTTGCCTGGGAAGAATCCGAAGGCCCGGTGACCCACATTTGTTCTACCCTAGTGAGACAAGGGGAGTGTACGATGTTGCGCTGCCAAATGTTCGCAACCGATTTAAAGCCCGGACACCTCTTATGCATCGCATGATTTAATCCCTGCAGACGTTAACGTTATATCTCTGTGGTTTCGCATTTTTAAACTTTGCTGCTATATCTATCAGTTATGCACGGATAACCCCTGTTTATACCGGTGATGACGTGCATTTATCAGACTGTAAACTCGCGCTTCTCCAGGTCATATTTTAATCTGTATTTCAATGAACATATTGATGAAACAAATCGCTCTGAACGGTTTAATGAGTATTTAGGCTAATTAATCGTGAATCTGCCGTTCCTTGTAGTGCCATACAGCCGGACGCTTTCGCTGGGATTGCGACTCTGAGGATGGGAATTAAATCCAATTTAACCTGACCATTTTATCGCGGCTCTTGGAGAGCAACCTGTAGCGAGCTCGTCTGAATATATCCCTTTGGTTACCACAGCGTGGAGTAACCAGCCACACGCAAAATTAGTTAACATCTCGGAGATTTCGGTATTTATTGCAGATTTGCATGTCGTTCGACTGTTTAACTATCATGCGTCCGGGGAGTTGAGCGACCAAAAAAAAAAAAAAAAAAAAAAAAAAAGATACCGTTAATTAATTGCATTTATTTAAACTGGTCGTAGTGTACATTTTGAGTGGATGTTTCTGTTAGGGCTTTGAGATTGACGAGAATAAAAAGGTAAAATCTAGATAGGCTATCCACTGACAGCATGCAGGAGGTGTTTCGGTTTCTATGTGAAGGTGAATTAGTGTTATTTGGCGTATTTGGGTTATTCATTTTATATTTTATGGACGGTAGCCTACTGGAACTGATTACCCCCGTTTCATTGTATATTTGGTGAATGACATGTCTATGATTGCGCCTCACTGTGTGTTATAACCGCGCGTGCCTAAATGTCTAAAATGTTATCTTGGTTGGCAGTTGTCTAGGTTTTGTCCGTTCACTTATTTCCGCTCACAACTCCCACTAATGAGCTGATTAATGATTTTTAAATTGAATCAAGCGTTTTCGACTTCCTCAGTTGTAGTGTCCGTCATAGGCCTACACGTTCATAGGGAAATTAAGTGTCAGTTCTTGAATAATAAGTTGGTTGGCTAAGGCACAAAATATAATTTTAATGTAAAACAAAAAATTATTTTATCATTTATAAATACTTAGTGATATTATTAAACAGTGTCAGTTGCATATATTTTCCCTTTGTAAGTAAAATGAGATATTGCATTAAGCATATAACCTCTGTTTATGATGAGGGGGTTATTTTGTGACAGTGCTAATGCCCAGAAATACATTTCCTAATTTAGTTGCTATTTTTTCATTTGATTTACCATCTGATCACTGAGTAGGCTAGTTTAGATATTTGTATAACATATTTCCCGCTTATTTCACCTTTAAAAAACAGAACACAGTGGATTCATCCATGACTCAGCAATTACAGACAAAAATATAATTTATTGACCACTGGTAACAAGGTTTGATGTTCTAATACTTCCTTATTTAACTTTTTATTCTAATAAATCAAAAGTGCCACTGTATTTCAGTGCTTATCATGAGCATGGACAGAAATGTAAAAAAAATTGCATATTGCATCTGGATTTTAATATATCCCACTTGGCACTGTTAATTGCGCCTTTTGTTTTTAGGTTAGCTCTATGGCGTGTTAGTTTATCACCCAACATTTCTTATCTAAAAAGCTTATGTGTACACGTGAGTTATGAATGAACACTCTGTAAATAAATGCAACGACCACATGATCCCAATAAAAAGAATCCCAGAAAACAGGTTGTTTTTCACCTTCACAGTGTTGTTCGACACCAGTCATTTACTTTCAGACTGAGGTGTAGAATGTATTTTTCTTTGGTGTTATTTTCATGGTGGCACGTTATTCCCCTTATTGCACCTTAGTAACCAAGCATACTACAAATTTTGTTGTCATGAGATATTAATATCGGATCGCCTTCAAAAGAAAGCGATGCCTTGTTGTTATGCTATTGAGAAAATCAAAAACCTGCTTCCTGTGACTTTTTCAGTGACTTTGTGGTTTATTTGATTTGTTTGTATTGTATATCCCCATTGTAAGAACCTTTTCATTTTTATAACAAGTTTAGTCAGTAAATGAACTGGTCATGAAGTGTCAATGAGGGCATTCAGGAACAACCCATCTGACTTAACAGGTTAGGCCGATATTACTTTTGTCAGCATGTGTAAATCTATAACCTTGCACCCTACTTATATCATCAAGTGTATCGCTTTGGCTGAATTGCTAGTTTACAAAACCAAACCAGTCTCTGGGTTTTGTTTTTATGTAGTAAAGGTATGCCACTCAAAGTGTAAGGTCAAGGATATTAACAAGAAATAAATGAGGTGTGTGTGTTTTATGTTTAGTAAATAAAGTATAATTTAGGAAGGAAAGGTAGGAGTGCAGGTCAGGTCACTGAGTGCATAATTCGTGTTAAGACCTTTCAATGGTTTGCCACTGTACCCTCTTCGATTCATTTATCAATTAACACTATTTGCTGATATTAGTACTGTGGTTTTCAAGGATTCAAAGTGGTCTTTAAGGTGATTGCTTACCAAAAAAAGACCCAATAAGCACCATGATTGAGTTTTATCAAGTTCAACTCATAACAATGACAACAAAAATAGTGTCATCATTTACACCCCCCCGTGTCGTTCCAAATTTGTATGCCTCCACTCACTCACACTAGTTTAGAGATCCACTCGTTGATGATCACATCTTGGCATGATTGGTTACAAGGTAGTTTGTGACGTCAGAAAGTAACACCAGTGACTTCAAACCATGATTTCGAGACTATCTTTGTTTCACTGCAGTTTTAAGGAGAAAATACTCCACAATGGTGCGAGGACTTGTGAATTTGCAAATTGTTTGGCTTTAAGCATATTAATAAAAACAGCACATAGACATACCTTGATTTTCACCACAGGGGGACTTTAAACATACTTCAATAAAAGAAATGTCAGTTATCCAGTTCTTATTGTGAACTGTTGGTTTATTTGGTTCATTAGCTAAAAGTTGCAGTCTAGTTCATTTAAATGAGCCTAGAACAAAACAACAGATGGCCAAAATTATGTGTTCATCACATTTATAGAGATTAAGAGATATCATTTGTATAAGTAGTGTACTACTTAAAATGTTTGTATTTGAATTCCTCATAATGGTCTTCCAAAGTTTGAGAGCTGGTCTAGAACGACAAAAATCATTCAGCATTCTTGATTATGTTTATACAAGTCTGACGAGGTCATTTGTAATCAAACCTAATTATTTAAAGATAAATATTAGTATATAATTTATATAAGACACTGAGAGCACATCACAAGTGGAAGTTTGGATCAGAGTCATTTCTGTTACTCATTATGAACGTATTATCAAAGAAACGAGACTTTGAAATCTCATTAGCTAGTACTGTGCACAATGCATGGCGATCAAATTTTTCCTGTTGCATTATTGTTAAATGCCCCCCAAATCATAGTTAATATTTTGCTTTTGTGAGAAGTCTTTATAATACTGGGAAAATTGTTATGGGTGATGAACTCCATGGTTTGGGATATGGAGCCTGGTTATAAAAGCAACCATTGTAGTAGCAGATGTAAACCAAAGCCATCCATACGGAGTGGTCAGTGTGCCCTGGCAGGACTCCTAAAGCCTTGTTGTTCTGGTCAGTTGGTCTTGAGGCCAGGGTCATGCTTTCTGACGTCTAAGGAGTATCGCATAATGGTTAAATGTTCACATGATGTAAGGAATAATCTACAAACTGTTGTCTAAAACACTCTTGGGATATAATGTGTTGTTTACTGTCTGAATACTTTATAAAAAATGCAAAATCTGTCTTAAGGTAATAAAGTTCAACATGTGTATTGCCTTTATTCTGCAAAGATTTATGAAACTGATCAAAAGTGGCAGTAAAGACATTTATAATGTTACGAAAAAATTATATTTCAAATAAATGCTGTTCTTTCGAAATTTGTATTCATCAATTTGTATTTTTCTAATCACAGTTTCCAAAAAAAATAAAAAAATAAAAAATCAAGTGGCACAACTGCTTTCAACATCATGATGATAATCAGAAATGTTTCTTGAATAAATTACAGTTTAAAATACATTAAAATACAACAACAGGAGTTATTTAAAATTGTAATAATGTTTCAGAGTACTATATTTCTGATCAAGTAAATACATCCTTGATGAGTATGAGGGACTTCTTTCTAAAACATTTAAAAAAAAAATCTTACCCACCCCAAACCTTTAACGGTAGTTTATCTAGTGAGATGCCGTGGTTATATTTCTCTTTTCCAAACCTGAAAGTTTGTTAAAAATATAATCTTCTGGCCACCCAACAAGAGAACAACAACAAATCTCGATTAACCTATTTTATCTGCAAAGATACCTTTATTACTTGGAGGGCCTTACAGAAAACGCAGCCGTGACACATTACCATTCTGATCTTGTCAGCTCTCAACACACAATTCAGGCATTTGGTTAAAGTATTTTTATGGAGCTGTTAATATCTAGACAGCACTGTGTTGTTCAGTAATAAAATAAGTATATGGAATGTAGCAGAAAATGTAGTTTTACACTAAGATTTGATTAACATTAGTTAACATTATTAGTTTATCATTAGGTATCATAAACTAATAACTGCATTTTTAAAAATATGTTCATTTTAATTTTGATATAATAATAATATTTAATATAATTGTTCTTTCATTTTTTTATATTGATATGCTTTTGTAATATTTTTTGTATTCATGTTTTTTCTTAATACATTCATGTAAACCTATACAACTTAGAATGTTAAATGTATTTATATTATAGAAATTTACATTACACTAGATAAATAAATTCTGTAAAGTATTGTCTAATACACATTTGATACAAGTTAATTGAAGTTAAAAAAGTTGAGTTGATTGGCTTCCAAAGAAAGACCAAATAAGCACCAAGACTGAGTTTATCAACTCATAACAATAACTTATAGGGATAATTAGGGATAATTTACCCAATAATAAAAAGAAAAACATGAACCTTAAAATGTATAGTGATACCACAATGTCTAGAAATAGATTTTTTTTCAAAACTCACATTTTTTCCCAGAAATAAATAATACCATATAATACCAATAATACCAATACCATTTACCCTCTTGAATTTCTGTTTATATGGTAAATACACCTTAATCATGTAGAAATCAAAACTTTTGATTTTGTAAATATTTGTAGATTGTTTCAAAGCAGCAAATTCTGCTGTAAAGCAGCGCTAACAAGCAAATAGTGTCATTATTCAGCTCCGTTAAATAACTGTACACATATTTGTGGTCATACCTGGTCACTCCACTGCACACCGAACAAGCAAATGACACAAGATAGTAGTGTTTTACATTTTTCACATCTGTATGTGTGAAAATGGCTAATCATTTAATGGTTTTGTATAGAGTTACCATAAAAAAACACAATTAGAAGAGAAGTTGTTTTGAATTAAGTGTTT
The DNA here is from genome assembly GCA_038021265.1 of Cyprinella venusta. Lineage (NCBI taxonomy): Eukaryota > Metazoa > Chordata > Actinopteri > Cypriniformes > Leuciscidae > Cyprinella > Cyprinella venusta. The sequence goes on along the minus strand of CM075876.1, from coordinate 18,163,728 downwards.
GCTTTTGCAAGAGATGTGTGACGTTTTGCATCTTCTCTGTGTGTTTTGTGGCTTTGTGTGTAGATTTTAGATAAAATGAGCCATATAAACTGTAAAGACCGTTTAAATGAGCCAGTGTGGTGCTTGTTACTTCCTTAATTTGTGTAAAAAGCCTTTAAAGTTATAGTGGAGCAGAGATATGGAGGTTGAAGTGCCAAGGCAAAGTCTCATGCTGTATTACTTCCTGTTTGGTCCTGACTGTTGAATGGGGCAACCAATGCCAATAACAACATTAAATATCTTGTGTTTTTTCCCTCTCTTTTCTGTCTTTATCTTCATAATGTCTTTAGTCTTTGTTCCTCAACTTACCTTGAAGCTTTTTTTCTTCAGTTTATTTATAGTCGGATTTGTTTGTGTACTTTGGCCACTTGTTAACATTGTCGATTGTGTTGTATTTATGGACCATATGCTTGTGAGGTCTTTAACCGGCAGATCTCAGATGTTTGCTTTTCTTCTTGAGAATGATTTTGGGTCAAGAGGCCATCTGAGGCCTTGTTCTCTAGCATGCCCGCCATTTCATAAGACTCAAGATTGTCTTTCCTGCAGAGCCAAGACCAAATTACATTTGCTTCAGCCCACATAGATGCCAAACCCTCAAAGAAAACTTAACTTTCCATTTACAGATCTTCAAATGTCTAGTGCCCATGTCCTATCAACTTGTGTCAGTCAGAGAGCAATGGGAATGATAGTTTCCGTTCAGCTTTTGTGTTTTGATGACATCATGTGTCAGTAACGCAGGAGGCTTGTTTTCCGTACTGCTTCCCATTCCCTGGCAGATGAGGAGTTTAATTTCCGATCTGTTCAGAAATGTAAAATTTCCACTCGCACTGTAATTTTATTGGGTGGTCCAGGGCAGGCTGGAATTCCCTGGCGTTTTAGTTTCTCCACAATTATCCTACATTTCTCTCTGTGCTTTAAGGGATAAAACTGGAGCCGATATCTGTTCAGTTTGGCTGTCTCAGGGGGACGCTAGGACCCTATGCTGGGTGCCAGCCTTGTGTCCAGAGGGACACGTGACTGCATTGTGGGAGAGTGGGTTGGAGTGACGAGTCCTTTTGGATGCCCAGATCACTCAACATCCACCCACTCCACCAAACCCGCATGTATGCATGCCTCCATCTGCTCGCTCTGCGTTTCACATCGGACTCCGCTTCAGAAGACTGTGTTGTGTGTAAGATCAGAAGCATGTTACTCTTAAAGGCACCATGAAATCACAATTCTTATTTTTTACATTTACTTTACATTTATGCGTTTGGCAGACTCTTTTATCCAAAGCGATTTGCTTTGCATTTCAAGATACACATTTTCACATTCTTATCAATTCTTGTGTCCCTGGGAATTGAACCCATGACCGTGGTGTTGCAAGCGCCAACGCTCTACTGTTTGAGCTACAGGAAAGCAATATTCCACTATTTTTATGGAATATTGCAGTATTTAATATAAATGTTTTATCCGTACAAATCATTCTTTTTTTAAATTCATGTCCCTGGCACGAGGGCAGGGGAACCTGCCCCTCACATGAGATCACAACAATAGCAAACAACAATGATGTAATCAATTCCTGATGGATAAAACCAAGTCCCGCCCTACATTTTTTTTTCTTGTTCTAGAAGCTGTTTTTATTTCACGTCACAGGAGGGAAAAAGGCTTTCTCTTTCATACAATTTTTTTTTTTTGCGATAAATGAAGTAGCGATAAATCCTTTCTTTCGTATTGTGGTGGGACACTTCATCAATTGTTGATTAAGCCGGGGACACACTTAACAACTGTAAGGTCGATTATGAATGTTATTTTATACTTGCGTCTGATCATAGACATGGTCATAGACAGTTGCGTTCAGCCAAGCCGATCTCATGGCGATTCGTTCGAATTTTACAAGGTGGCTAATTCGTAACAATTCGTACAACCTCACTCGTACAAATTAGTAAGATTTTTGCTAAATCGTACATATTTTATGAGTTGGCCAATTTGTATCCTGCCCATCATGTGGGTTAGACTAATCGTACGAATTTGTACGATCGGTTGTGTGAATTGTTACGAATTAGCCACCTTGTAAAATTCGTACGAATTGCTGTGAGATCGGGTTGGCTGACGTCTATGACTCGGCCCGTTTGGGCATGATCAGACGCAAGTATAAAATTTTTGCTAAATTGTACATATTTTATGAGTTGTCCAATTTGTATCCTACACATCACGTGAGTTTAGACAAATTGCACCAATTCGTACGAGTGAGGTGGTATGAATTAGTGGGCGATTCCACAGTAACGGTCCACAAGGGGTGTAATGAACTATATAGATTGCATAATACCCAGGTGTTGTCATTTTTTTAATTTTTTGTTCATAATTTCGTTAAAGATAGATGTAAGAAATAATAAACTTAGTTTTATCCCACTAAGCCTTGGCATTATCATGTAATGAGACTTTATTTTATTTCCGTCCCCAGAAATTGCAGGTGTCAGTGTGGGACATTACGTGCATCTGGATTTTTCCTAAGTCATTTCTTTAATTTGCTGTAATAAAATCCTGAATTTTGGCACTCAACATTTATTTTGGTGTGTCTTCTACAAAATAAATCTACTAACACTGAAAGTATAATTCCCTTAATCTACCACGATGCAATGGAAAGATTTATTAACGTTCGTCACACTATCCGTCAAAGAAGTTACGTACGTTAAACTATGATTTTAAAGTAAGCAGACATATAATTTTTCCGTGTAATTCTATCAGTAACAAGACGATAAAAACATCTTGTGTGGACTAAATTCTCATGTACGTAGCTACATGATAAATTGTTAATAAATCGGGATAAAACAGGGGCTGAGATTTTCTGTCAAAAAATCATAACGCTCGAACATTTTATTCTGACGCTTAATTTCATCTCCTAACGCCTCAACGGTTCACCTGTCAGGAATAAGATTGTCTAGGTCACGGTCGCTCTGCGTGAGAGGAAGAGTTAACAGGATTTCACGGATTTCGATGAATGTGGGTAAGTTTGTGGATTCTGTCCAAAAGGTTACGAACGATAAAATGTTACGAACGTGGTAAACTTTGTTTGATAAACATTAAATAGGATCATTGTGGTGAGAAAGGATAAAAGAGTGATCAAGTCGATATCAAGTGCATGGTTTCGGACCGAAAGCAGCGTCGTGTTCATGAAGATCATGCATGAATGGTGGTTGTATTATATTTTGACAGATTATGCACTTCATGTTCGTAAACTGGACAGAAGCTATCCAACTTCGAACGTTGTTTTCCGCGTATTTTGAATCAATGAGCTTTTCATGAAAGTCAACATCGTCAATTACTTTTTTTTTGATGATGATGATTTTATTTTTTGTCAAAATGTCAGTATATAGCGTATAGGCTGTCCAAGTTAACACGTTAATAGTGCGTTAACACAATATCACAAATGCCATTAGAATAATCTGTCGGCGTCAAGCGCAGGTTGTTAAACAACAGAACTGGGCATGTAATGCACACGCGCAGATTTTCCGCTCTGACGGCACACATTAGTTTAAACATTAGGGGCTCTATCTTGCACCCGGCGCAAATGACTTTATACACTGACGCATTTATCATTCCTATTTTGCACGCGTGCAAGCGTTTTTTTTCCTCCACAGACGCACGTCGGTATAAACTAGGAAATGAACTTGCGCTCCCTGGGCGCAAAAAGGAGACGTGTGTCGGCGCAAACAATTCCTTGTGCTATTTTGCAGTTCCAGAAAACAATTGCGCCAATGACCAGAAAAAAAACTGGTCTAATATCAGTGGCGCGTTGCGCATTGCTCATAATGCTATTTTAAGCGCGCATGCTTGGCCATAACAGAGAGTGAACAACGCGCATACACTGTATACAGTGTATACTATATACTGTGTAGATGATTCTCTCATCTACACAGATGCATTTTACTTTTTGCAAATGATACATTATTATAAGAAAAAAAATATAAACATGAGGGAAATCATTGTTGTGTCCATAATGATGGGAATAGGCATACAACTTATTTACCCAAGTTATTATATGCATGTTTAACCGAAGCTAATTTGGGTCGGTTTGTCCCATCCCCAATGTCACTTCTCTTTCTTTTACGGCCCTGACGAGAACATCGATCTGCTCGGCTGTGAACCGATTGTGAAGTGCGTCTGGTGCGCCGTTAAAATATAATTGCGCCACGGAACAAGCGCACGTCGTCTTCTGTCTTCTACATTTGGCAAAGAAATTTGAAAAATATACCTGTGGTATTTGTTAGTAATTTTGCTGGCTTTAAATTTATGAACATACCGGACTCAAAAATGCATCTTTAAGTTTATAAAACAGATCATATTAGATGGCCACCCTGCCTGCATGGAAGTCATATTGCAGTTTTGTGAAAAATGCACAACGCATGACTCATAATTATACCAAATTAGGAACAAAGCAAAACATGAACTTGGATTCAACCTGAATTTTATTAAACTGAATTAGATTAAGTACACTTTCTGCTTGAATTTACACTGTTTTTCCGTCCATGTTACATACGTTAAATTCAACTTTGATCAAAGTTTACAAGTTCAACATTGCCAGATTTATCCTGCCTTTCACACAGCTGTATCCCAGGTTGTCACAGGATGTTAACCTGAGGACAATGGCTTTCTGCATGAAGATTGAATTTTGCAGACTTTTGTCCTCGAAGTGAGCCCGATACTGTGGAATCGCCCTAGTATGAATTAGCCACTTTTTAATCACTCGTACGAATTCGTACGAATTGGTTGTGAGGTGTTCACAGCCAGCGTTTAAAACTTGATCCAGCCGACCGTTGAAAAGTCTGTAAGTATGTTAAGTTCAGTCTTAGAATGTTTCTGCTAGTCGGTAGTATGTCCCCGGCATTAGATGGAGGCAGATCTAAATGCAAGCTTGCAGTTGATTGTAAGAAAGGCTGGTTTATGTGGCCATAACTGTCTGTCATAGTCTATATTAGATATTTTTATTTGAAACTAGAAATAAATTAGAAACGTATGCATAGAAGATGAATCATTCACAAATAGAACTGTAGTTTAAGTGGCCAGAAAGGCAATTTTACTCCACCATTGAATTTAAGGCGGGAATGTCTATTTAACTAGCCAGTGCACACTAAGGTTAGCCTAGTTTAAACTTCAGTTTGTTGCCACTTAGCACCTTAAACTTTAACTTTAAAGAACAATTTCGAAGATTTAAAAACAGTCTTCACAATGATTTCTTCCTTTTAATTTTATTTCTTGTTTACATTTGAATTACCACTCTAATTTCTATACCACTCTAAGTTTACCACTCTAAATTTGATGTATGAATGCTTTTTTGGTTCCCCGAGCAGTTTTTTGAATGATCAGTTGCATGGAGTTGAATGTTGTAAACCAGTTGGCAAGTATCCATCACACACAGCCTATACACTTGTAAATAAAAAATGGCATATTGCAGAGAAATATGAGTCATGTTTTTATCCATTGTTGGTTTCCCAGCTAGGGTTTGGCTTTTTGTCATTTGAAGACAAAAAAATATTTTTTTTATTATGGGAATATTGCAAGCATTTAGCTTTCACACATATTGATGTTAGGAATTCATGAGGTGAAAATGAATTGTGAGTTACTTCCCAGTTGATGTGAAGCTTAATTGCTGTGTGAGTGTAAACATGAGTTAAACCACCTAGGTCCTTTGCAGAGTTCTTACTATTAGCAAAGTCTTTACTTCAAAATTCGCTTAAAAAGATAGGCTATAAGTTGCCTAGATGTTTACATTTTCAGTCAAAATTGGTTTAATTTGTATGGAGCTTTTCGAAATAGGCTAGAGCTTTTAAAGCAGCTTTTCAAAAATGTATGTCTCGTTGTTTCTTAAGGCCCCAGTGAATAGCTCTAAAATATTTTATTGACTGCTTTCATGGTTGCTAAGCTATTGCTAATGTGTTCACAGGTTTCCTAGGCCATACATCTTGTTGTTACAGTGTTGCTTGGTGGTTTCTGAGGTACTGTATTGCGAGTGGTTGCTAGATAGTCACTAATTATGACTAAATGGCAAAGGCCATTATTTTCTGGTCAAGAAATGCCAACTTTAAAGTTCAAACAAAGAGTTTTTTAACATGGGGTGGCTTCTATAATAGATTGTACCACAATAATTGATGGGCATGGGAAAAAAAAACCGTAAATAATAGCAGTTATTATCTGGTGTTTTTAGTGTGTCTGTGTGTGCAGTACATGCTGCTCCAGGCAAAATCATCTCTGCATCTGCTCTGAGTTTGGGTCGCTTATAATGTTATGCATTCGGAGCAAAATGTTCCAACCTTCTTTCCATTTTTTGTAATTAGAAATGCTTAAAAACCTACTATTGTCAACAAAAGAGAAACTTTAAAGGCTAATTCACACTGCATCGATGCCGGCCAATGGCAATGTTTGTTGGATCAGAGTGTGTCAGTTGCCATTGGTCGGTGCCGGTTTTTGATAAACTCAAAATCCTTAATTAAAAAAAGGTGACCTCCCCTCCACCTCAGTTTTGTTCTCTTTATGACGTGTCTCGCAGAGGGTGGGACTAAATATCCGCCACAACTGAACTGACTGCAAACTGGCATTTAGATCTACCTCCATAGTTAGCAACACCCAACTTACTGCTATCCAATAAATTCCTGAAGGACACAATCCTGTGTTTGGGAAATGTCCTGCCCTGCAAGTTCTTCTCTAGTGTACTATTGAGGATGGTGTCAATTTCAAACCAATTAAAGCCCTATTCAGACCCTGACAATGTTAATGAACAAGAGGATCGTCCAGAACAGAATTCATGCGCAGATTTTGCAAGCACTGATTTCACAGCACGTTTCAGAGTGGGATGTTTTTTGTAATTTTCTAGTACATTATAGATATGATGTTATCCTCCATTTAATCAAGATATTTGTCGGAAAACTCCAATGGCCAATTTTCCTAAGGAGAAGTGAGCCGTCTTACAAAAGCGAGAGCTTACAAAAGCGAGAGCTTACAAAAGCGAGAGCTTACAAAAGCAGCAGAAAACAAGCTGTTCTCCATTAAAAGTGAAGTGCACAGATAAACGGCAGGGTTATAATGTTCAGAAACAGTGTTTTAAATAAGTTCTAACCACTCTAAGTTTGTCAGCCTTTGGAAACAAATGAGTTTTGGAAATGTTGTGTAAAAAGCAGTGTCTCTTTGACATAGCCACTTTAATGCAGCTCAACCAGGCCTTGTCCCCCCTTTTTTCTTATTCTATGGGCGGGGATTATTTAAATGAGTACCATTGTGACTTCATAAGATCCGGAAAAATCGTGTTGTTGTCCAAACAAGTCGTTTGTTGTAGTTTCTGGATAGTGGATTCTGTTAAATAAAATATCTCCCTTTGAAGTGGACTTTGAGCTTTGTAACACATTTAATAGCAACCTGCTGTTTTCCACCAAAATAAAAGTTGGTTGGTTTAATGTTTGAAGAATTTGTAGATATACATATTTTATTTTACGGTAGTACTGTAAATTATTAATATTATTATATTTGTTATTTTGTAGTGAAATATTGCAATAATAAACTTTCTAATTTAATTGACCTATGGCTAAGCCACGCCCCCTCCACTCACTTGGACAAACAGTCAACATTCGGGAACAGGCGCTATGGCAGCTGTGACAGTAGGAGACATTTCACAGGAGGCAATCGAAGATTTTTGGAGACAGAAAGATTATATATCATCTTGAAGTCCTTGTAACCTTGGAGGGTTATATTAATAATTTTATTGTTAAGAAGATTGATGAAAAGCTTCAGTTCCAGGCAAGAATATACAGGTCACAGTATAAACGTGATAAACCGCATATCGTTGCCATCTCTGTTTGGTTTGCATGAATCATTCAGCACAACATTGTTAACATTTAGTTATCTTATTTACAGATACGTTAATGAAGCTAAGTGCCATGATGTACAACGCAGCTAGAAGCTAACGTTGACGTTTTGTAATGTAGGCTAACGTTACATTAGAGATGTTAAAGATAACGTTCAAATACGTTGTTGACTTAACTTAGAACAGATGTAGACATCCTTGTTTGTGTTGTGTTGGTGTTGTGGTCTACTGCATAGCTTAATCGCATTACTTAATCCAGAGCAGACACTTATCTCGGTTGAGATGTGGCTTGGGAAAGAGTAAAAAAAAAATCATTGTGTTGGAGTAGCATGTACCCCATGCACACCGCTTGACCAGTTTAAACTTAAAATGACAAGAAAAAACATAAAAACGAAAGAAAACTGACGAACTGCAATGCATTACAATGGACGTGGAACCAGAGAATGTCCGAGTGTATTGGGTTATATGCGCACTGTGATTGGCTCATCGCGTTTGGGGGCATAATTGTTTTAATATAGTTGTGATAGTCGTAGCTATTAAAACATAATCGTCCAATATTTTGCAGCCCAGCAAACCTAGAGCTTTTTCAATCTCATTTTGAATCGCAATAATTTTATATCAGAAAAATCACAATTAGATTTTTGCACCAAATCTGGCAACTAGTTAACTTGTTAGTAAGTGCTTCAAACAAAACTTTGATGCCACAAATTTGGTAATCTATCTGGCAAATTTAGTGATTATTTAATCCCCAAAAGTACTGATAGTGTAAACCTGGTAAATTCCTAGGTGTTCCTAAACCTAAATTCCTAAATTCCTAAACCTGGTAATATTCCTAGTACTCATAAAGAAAAAGTTTTTGCTTATTACTCCTGGTTTCAGTAATATCAGTGTTATTTGCTTTTGCAGCATGAGAGCCCTTAACAAACTAACCAAAGACCACTTTCTAAGACTTAGCTATTTGTCTTCATTATTTTAAATGATAAACTGTGTTATGGGTCACCCCTTAATTTGAAACAGGCAAGTTGTGTTTTGACCATGGGCAGTTTTGCTGATATATTTAGTCACCAGACACTTTAATCCAGGGCCGCTAACAGTATACTATAATTGCTCTGCGATGTCTCACTAGACAGTTGGGGACCGTGGTGGTGGTGGTGGGGTTCAATTTACTCCCAGCTTTTGTCTGTCCTTGGTACCGTCTCCCTAGGACAAATGAATTTTGTTGTTCTATTTGGATAAAACTGAAAAAGGAGAGTTACCAACCAGTTGTCAGCTCTTGTTCTTCAGCGCTAAGAATTCCCTTTTGGGTTGGACTCAATTTATGTTTAGAGGCAAAAGGAGTAACAGCAAGATGTTTGCATGGAGGGGCAGTTTGACAATTTCTCAGTGCAACAGGAGCCCCATGATTTGTGTTTGTGTGTGTGAAGAATCAGAATGACCCAGATGTTTTAGTTGTGATTTCATCTCTAATCAGAACTTCTGGGACGTGTGGAGAAGCTTGCGGGTGAACACAGAACTTTTCTTAGAACTAGACGCAAGGTCTGTTCACTTACACAGCAGCACACCGCACACATAACCCGTGACCTGGTTTGTTAACATTTGGCTGCGGAATAATAGTCAGCAAATTGTGATAGGACGCATTTAAATATTCCTAAAGCGAACATGCACAAACACCCAAAATCTCACAGAGAGTGTGCTGTGGTTGAAGTCACATGCAGTTTCTTCTGCTCTTTTTGCTGTTGTTGATAGTCATTTATTTCTAAATATCAGAATAAGGTAAGGATACACCTGATGTAAGCTCACCTTAAGGAAAGGGTGCTTAACAACTTCTTTTTGCCTTTGCAGGGTTGGATAGGCATTGCCATTGGATTGGAGTTACTTTGTTTGGAATTAAAACGCTCAATGACAATCTACAAGAGCCCTTCTGCAACTTTTCCAACCTAAAGAAGGTAAGGCGGAAAATGGTGAAATATTCTCTTTAACAGTTTGACGGTCCCCAAATGAAGATAATTCAAAGACTTTATACAATGAATAAACATTGAGTAGTTGATATGCATTGTTGTTTTTGGCCTTTGCATCACGTCCATGGTACGTAGAAAGGGTTCATGTGTCCTGTGTCAATGGCTTCTCTTAGTAATTTTGTACTACCTTTATTTCGTTATTATGATATGACGGGCTGTGTGCTTGTAGTGTTGTGATTTGTATGTTGACTGCACTCCAATATTGCTAAGGGTCTGACTCACTTAATAGCTTGATACCCTGCAAGCCCTAGAGATAAAACTACAAATGGCTGAAACTGGAGATAGATGGAACATAACATTGATTTGAAAGGAGGATGTATTATTCAGTTAGATATACACAGTTCGGCTTTGAACGAGAATGGCAAACATTCTGTAACTGAAGTGAAGAGCAAAAAAATTTTTTTAATGTGTGATTGATCTAGTTATTTTTAATAGATTGACACGACAGCACTAATGTATGTTGCAAATATTTGCTTAATATTTTTTTGTGGAAAACTTGACCTTTTTAAGGATACTTTAATGAACATTTAATAGAAAGAACAGCGTTTATTTGAAATTGAAATCTTTTGTAACAATGTTAAAGTCTTTACCATCACATTTGACCAATTAAACACATTCTTGCTGTATGAAAATATGAATTATTTGGGGGGGGGGGGGAATCAATAGTATTAGTACCAAACATTTCTCTGGCATAAAAAATAAAATAAATAAATAATATTATATACTTGTATAAAACATTCGTTTAGGGTGAACTTCAGTGCACAGGATGATGTTACAAAAATAATTTGTAATTATTATTTTTGTAATAATTAAAAAATAATAATTTCCCTATCCTATTTTTCCTAGTAATTTACAACAAATTTTTTTTTGTTGTTTAAAAAATAATATTTGCTTATAGCCAATATATAATTGTCCAAATGCTAACACGTATCTGTTTGCATCCATTGTACAAATTTTAATTGATTGCACACAATAAACTTAAAAACTGTGACAAAATCTTCAAGAATTATTGCATTCGTCCATTTTAAGAAGTTAAATTGAACATATAGCTGAAATGTTTTTTTTTTTTTTTGGAGTGTACCAGTCAAAAAGACCAAACTTGGCTACATAACAAACTTCATGAAAGAACTGAAATCATTGTGGTTAACAAACTTAATTCAGCAAAATGCTTTACATGGAAACATCGTAAAGGTCCAGTTACATCCCAGTGCTGCTGCAGTGGGAATGCTTTTCTCATTATTATTCAAATTTCGCACAGCTGGTTCGTGTACACTGTTTTTTTTTTCTTACCTGCAGTGTAATTTGCATGAATGTGCCATGCTTGCATTTGTAAGTGATGTGTATTGCATTAAGCACTGCTTCTGTATGTTCATGTGGATAGATGTGGCTGCTGCAGGCTAGAGTGCTGATTTGGGATTTGTAACGGAGAAAAAAAAAAACACTTCCCTGGAGATCCCACTTATACACACAGTTTCCCGTGATCTCAGTGTCTAGGCTTCAGCCCACCTCACGTCACACTCATTTCTGTGTTTTTCCCTCAGGAAAAGGGGTGATTGTGCGCTAGGGAAAAGTGAGGAATTGGAGAGGCCGTATGACTCGGCAGAAATCTCCTGACCTCCATAAAAATGCAGCGTGTCGTTTTTAAAGCCACAACACTGTATTTTAGCTCTAAGGATGGCATGGCTTTGCTGACAACAGCCCTTCATGTCTATGGCAAGCCTGTCAACTGTATGTTAATTTGGCCACTAAAGACCTGCAGGATATTTACACATCATGTAAGTGTAGCCTGGGTTGGGTATACAGTATGCTAATGGTTCTCTGAACGATTTTTACCACTGTGTGTGAAAACAAAGGCTTTTTACTGTATGTTCCCTTCATTTTTATCAGGAAACTGATGAAGATTTGGTAAATATTCCTAAATATTTGGTAATTAAAAGCACAAAAGATTTTTTTCACCTAACAATTGAATTAATAGCTAAAAGATGACTGTATATAGAAAATAAATAAATAAATAAGTAAAACGGGGCATTGGGGACAATAAGAGCTTATCACAAGAACCAGTTCACACAACCTTTTTTCATTATTTAAAATAGAAAACACATTCTCTGCCCCTAAATGTGAATGTCTTCAGGTCAGGAAATGATGTTCATTACCTTTTCTGATTTTCAAAATAGTATAAATTATGTGAATACAACACTGTACCTGGTTAAAGTGTATTCAGAAACGTACCATTGCGACTGCACCAATTAATGGCCAAACATAGAGAATCTTGTGGGTTGACATTTTAGACGGTTGGTTCAATTACATTTTGTGGAAAATGTGGAGTAACATTTTTGTTGTCCAGTTAGTCCACGTCCGACTGGAAGTTGTAAAGGGATGGTTCACCCAAAAATGAAGATTTGGTCATCATTTACTCGCCCTCAATACGTTCCAAACCTGTGTGAATTACTTTTCTTTTGAAAAAATACTATGGAAGTCAATGGGGTTCCTGACATGTCTTCAAAATGTCTTCTTTTGTGTTCAGCAGAAGAAAAATATTCTTACAAGTTTGGAACCTCTTAAGGTTGAGTAAATGATGTCCGAATTTTCATTTTTGGGTGAACTATACCTTTAAGGTCTGAAAGTATAAGCCGTACAGTATGAGTAAATGTAAATGCTCAGATTCAGTGTAGTGGTTCACTGTCTTATTTTTGTCATTTTGCGCTCTGTTTGTAATGAATAAAATAGGGTATTTTAGAGCTCTTTAGCAGAAGACCGACATGGTTTTTTTTTTGGATAAACAACATTTTAATCAAGCTCAGTTGTCTTGGATCTCCAAGTTTTTACTTTGAAATGTCAATTAGTTAAGATATTCACTTGCGTTTAACATTCTTTTGCTCTTTTTGCACAATTTAATTATTAATCATTTAATTACACATTTTAATTGAAGTACTTAATGTTTGATTAATTTAGTTAATGCTCTTACTACAACTTTTAAATGAGGAATGCTTTTGCCTGTGATTTTGCGTTCATATTTATCTGTTCTTCTATTTATCATTCATTTATTTATTAGACTGAAATTGTGTTCATTTGGAGCCATTTTCCGAAACTAAGTCTAATTCTGAAGATTTGATTGGAGATACAACTGCAAGATTCAGCTAGTGGTTGTTTATTATTATTAACATTAAAAAAAAAATAGTAGCTTAATCAAGCAGTTTTTTTCCATTCAAATCTTGTGTGTATTTAAAAAGGATGTTATATTGTGTGTGTGTGCATGTGTGTGTGTGTGTGTGTGTGTGTGTACACATACCATAGTTATATTATAGTTAATTCTGAGAAAAGTGCGAGGACAACATAATAGATTACAACTGTCAATCTGGTGCTTGTAAATCTTTATGATGTGCTGACAAATTTCACTAGTCGTTTTTTTGTGCGTGTGTGTATCAATCATTATTTTGCTTTGGTTTTTGATGTCTTAAATATGGCAGTTATAAATGATTAGTGGATTATTCGGCTCCCCTTGATGCCTAGTGTTTATGTATTTGCGTGATTGTGCAGTTTTTGTGTGTCATTCAGGCGTAACAGGTGAGCAAGGGCGAGGAAATAGGATGTTTTTCTGTGTTTGACCTGTGGACACAATCAGCCGCCTTTAGACTGGGAGAGGCTCACGTGAGCTTGGCTATAACAATATACAGAAGCAAACAGGCACACACGTGAGGCCTTTAACCTGAATTACACAATGTATAATGTTATATACTATTAAAGTATCTTTGATTTTTATATTGTCAGTTTTCATTTTCTGCTAGGTTTTCTATCTATTTAAGCACACTTATTTTAATTAGTTGCGAAGATATTTCTTATTTTTAAAAGGGAACTGTGATAATCCGTAAACATTAAAATACTCACTATTTTCAAAAGTATATGCTGATAATATAATATAGGAATTAACATGATTTTAGTGTGAAAAAAATGGCTAAATATATGTATTATATATGTAAAAGCATTTCTACAATTATAATTCTAAAATTTAAATTCTTCAGAAAACATGTACAGCATTCTACCTCATTTTTGCTCCGCATTTACTAATGCGTTTTTAAGATCCAAAGTTGTTGTTGTTGTTAACATTAGTTAATGCACTGTGAACTAACATAAACATGAATATTTTTATTAACTAAAATGAACAAAGATCGATAAATTCTGTAAAAACATATTATTCATTGTTATTTCATGTTAGTTAACGCATTAACTAACTAATATCAAATCATTGGCATTTTTGAGGATCACAACCAGCTCAACACTTCATTTCTCAACCAATGGTGTGAGATTAGAGCGGGACTATCTCTTTGACCGACCAATGGCAGGAAAATGGGGGAAATGTTCGGGCAACCTGTTTCCGATTCTGTTTTGGAGACATTAGCGTTCCTTAGTGTGCTGGTCCATATTAGCCTCGCGAGACCATCCTGATCTCGCGAGCTTTCAAGGTTTCACTCGCAGATCAGTCTGGATACTTTCCGTTAAAGAAAATTTGGGAGCAGTTCACCAAACGAACGGCCAATCAGCGTTGGCTTTGAGGCGGATTGAGGTGTGACGCAACGAGAAGCGCGACAGTTCAGTCTAAAGAACACGGCGGCTTCAGCGGATGAAACTAGCATCAGCGTGGCTATCGAGCAAGTTTTATCGGAATTACAGAGTATTTCTTCACCGAAAGAAGAGCAAAACACTGCTCTGGAGGCTTTTCTCAGAGGAAAAGATGTTTTTGCTCTTCTCCCGACTGGTTTCGGCAAGAGTTACGGTACGTCATATGCTTCGTTGATCTGACCGTCTATCACCAACATAGGCCAATCAGCTAACCAGTATTTTCGCCCCTTACCAAAACTACTTCAACGGAAGGTTTCCAGATGGATATGCGGAGCAAATCCATCTGGCGGAGTCAGGTTAGGTCCATATGCTCATGGTGGTGAATCCATCTATCACCTGCACAAACAGACCCAGATTTTCTTTGTAATTTCCAGCAAATCTGTTTTAATGAACAGTTTTGACATCTTTAGAAGTCACCTCATTTTGCCTCTAATCCTCCTTCCATTCTCCTGTGCTGTGCTCTCTGCCTCCCTCTGGCTGGGATCATGGCTGACCCACTTGGCGTCAGTGCCAGCGGTTGGCTCCTCGCCGTTCCTCTGAAAGACCAGACCAACAGCAGCAGCAACTTCACCGTGGGGCCTCCTGCCAGCTGCGCCGTGGGGCCCTGCCAGTGGCGGTGTGAGGCCCTGCCAGTGGAAAGCAGCTCAGACATTTTCCTGTCTGCAGACTGCTGGACATTCACACTAACAAAGGCAGCTTTTGTGAGATCCAGGCACAGGGGCTTGAGGTTGACTGCAAGCCCACAGAGGGGACTCTAACCCTGGGAAATCAGGGTGTGGTGTAATAAAGTGTCCTGGAAGAAACAAAAATGACCTTTACTTGGTGATTATCGGCAGAGATAAGAGATGGCCATGAGTGCATGGACATAACAACAATAATTGATAATGAAAAACACATCCCAACTTATTTTTGTTTAGCTTGGAAACGTTTCAGAAAAGAAGTCCAGCATCTATAGTGTCAAATGGAGCTTTATTTTAATTTATTGTTTTTTAGGCATCGTACTTTGCAATTCGGATGGGTTAGAGCCTGGGGAGTGGGAATTTGTGTCTGAATAGAAGACACAAGTCTTTACTATTTTTAAGATGCAATGTCCAAAGATGTGTATATGATGCATAAATCATATATAGCTTTTTGGTAAGCCTGTATTTACACATTGCCAGCATTAGCTAACACACCAATAAGCCAATAATTATTTTCATGGTGATTCTATAATAAATAGGTGCACATGGAGGCTCTGCCTTCTTTCAGGTGGATGTTTTCCGATTAATTTCTCCTGTTCAATCCGTGGAGATCAGACTTGACCCATGAATGAAAACATGAAGTCACTGGAGAGCTGCTTGAGTAGATGATGAAGTTGTACTTTCGATGAAATGAGACACTGACACTGTTTTTCCATGTAAAGCTGCTTGATTTTAAGCAATCTATTGTATAACCAGATTGACCAGATGCTTTTTGTTGGCTTTATTTAAGAGTTTTCTCAAATTTGTTGTTTGTTTATTTTGTTATTGAGAGGAAAGTGTGAAGCTCATATTTACATATTCACCTAAACGCTGCTCTTAGCAGTTTGGACAGCGTCAGATGTTCGATAACAGTATATCGTTTCAAAACGATACACTTTTCAAAAGGTAAACCTTTGTCCATTTTAGGTGCTATATATACATTTTAAGTGTTAATAAGTACATTTTAGGTGCTAATGTGTACATTTTAGGTGCTATTATGTACATTTTAGGTGTTAATATGTACATTTTAGGTGCTAATAAGTAAATTTTAGGTGTTAATGTGTACATTTTTAGGTGTTGATGTACATTTCAGGAGCTATTATGTCCATTTTAGATCCTGATATGTACATTTTAGGTGCTAATGTGTACATTTTAGGTGCTATAATGTACATTTTAGGTGCTAATAAGTAAATTTTAGGTGTTAATAATGTGTACATTTTTAGGTGTTGATGTACATTTCAGGAGCTATTATGTCCATTTTTAGATCCTAATATGTTCATTTTAGGTGCAAATATATACATATTAGGTGTTAATACTGTATATACATTTTAGATGCTAATATGTACATTTTAAGTGTTAATATGAAGCCTACATTTCAGGAACTAATAGGTTCATTTTTAGATGCCAATATGTAAATTTTAGGTGCTAATATGTCAATTGAGGTGTTAATATGTACATTTTAGGTGCTAAAATGTATCATTAAGGTACCAATATGAAGCGTTTGGATAAAAAAGTGTACCTTTTGAAAAGGTACAGCCCCAGTGACCGCTTTTGTACCTTTTTTTTCTGAGAGTGTAGTTAAAAAAAAAACAAGCTTTTTTATTTATTTCTGCAACCCAATCAGATGAGACATGTGACCCATTAATAGCTCTTATTTATTGAATGCAGAGTGGAAAATTGTGCAGAGGTTTCTGGGAATGACAGTGCATTGTTTTATGGTTGAAGTGTTGGCACTGTTTCTATAAACACCTCTCTGCTGTGTTTGGATATTAGAGAACTCATTAAATAGACGTGTTTACTGCTTGCATCTACTGAACCATCTGATCACTTTACTGTCACCCTGATATAAATGCATGCATGTGTGTGTATATTTACGGCTGTAGGACCAATAGTAAGCAATTCCCCACCATCAAAACTGTTAGTTTGTTTCTGCTTAAACTGTGTCATCTCTCTTGTGTGCATTATTTGAGCATGATGAGCAGGAATATTTGATCCGAAGTAAACTTTTTGTTTGGATTGTGTCACTAAACTAGACTAAAATAGTTTTTTGTTTGCACACATTTCCCAGTGTGTGCATCTAAGCCATGGCTGTTTTTAAATGTCGGCCATGGTTGCTTATGGACTGATCGTCATGGTTACGGTGTTGCAGTCATCCCCGCTCCCGCCCCGTGAGAGCGTTTGACAGACACGGCAATCCCAGCCTGTCCTCTTTTGCTCTGTCACTATCATCACCATTTCAACCACCAACCACACCCATCAACATGTTAGTGGAAACTGTCGATATTACATAGTTCAGCAATATTGCATATGTGATATTGATTTTATGATGATATTGAACCGATCAATAAATAAGAAGATAATGTTGTTTTAGATATATGTAGTCTGCTTTTGTACAATTTTACAAACAAAAATTTCACCTTTTAAGGTCAGACCAGAACTGTTGTGTCTCCAAGCAGCACATAGCAGTGCTTCATTTCTTACTTATAAGAATTAATCGGGTGAAACAATGATTCAATTGCCCATTTATAAAGAGCGTCATTTACTCAGCCTATAGAAATAGAAAGACGGTTCACTCCTATTACCTGAATTGGAGAAACTGCACTGCTCAATATGGCGGAACACTTGAAAAAAATAAATACTGCCTTTGAAATAAAAGTCATTGCGCTAAGGACTGGTGCATAGGCGCATTGGCTGGTCTTGCCTAAAAAATAAGCTTTTTTAATGCTGTTGTAGCATAAGTAACAGCATTTATGGGACACTTTGTGTTGCAGATTTGACATATTATTTAATTGTGAGCTCGGCAAGCGTTTTTTGAGATTTCAGGATTCCCCTATTCAAGTAGATATGACTTGATCTTGGATGCCTGAAATAGCTGCCCGGAGGCATTGCAAATATGGCACAGAGTAAACAGACTTTCCTTGGCACTTTATAAAGAATCGAATGAATTGATTAATAATTGACTCTATAAATTAATGACTCGATGACTTACTCATTTAGACATTTACAACAACCTACTGGGAGTTTTAGTTTCTTAGCATCATTTCATTTAAAGAAACAAACATATTTTGGGTATAGCCGAGAAATTAAAAATCTGTTGATTCTTGCCCTCATGTCATTTCAAACCTGTATGACCTGTATGTCTTTCTTTTTCAGAAATAACTGAAAATGAACCTTTGGTCTAACAACACATTGGTACCTAGTCGACAGTTTTCTGAGATTTGTTTTCATGATGATTTCATGGAGTTTTATCTCTAAAAGCTGTTTAGCATATAATGCTAGTATATGGGGAATAGAGTAATGAAAAATCAAAATCGCTAGTTAATACCACTAACAAGGCTCAAATAGCCCCTCACTAACACGGTAGCATAATGAGGGTCCCTACATGCAAAACGAAGCACTGAGAACTTGTGAGTGTACAGACAGTTTAATAAGAAGATATTTTATCTCGACCAGTCAAACCACGTACAGATAAAAAAATTGACTCAAAAGTTTTATTTTATTTGATCAATTGAATAATGTACTGTATGTGTTTACAGTCTTAGGTTTACTACTAAGAGTTGGCTCCCAAAAGAGAAGGGTTCTTCTCCACTTAAATAAAAAAAAACATCCATTTCAGTTCATGTTCCCTTGCCGTTTTCTAAAAGATCTGCAGTGGTGTGACATGTGAATGGAGTTTGCGCTGAGAGTGTGAGTGAGTAATTCCCTGCCTTTCTAGACTTAAATGTCATTTCAGGTTGATAAGGAGAAATATGGCTTACATACTGCACTGTATTGACAATTTAACCAATGTTATCTTAATAGTAACTACACCTAAAGATAACACGATGTCGCTAGAAAAGAACAATTACATGTTTCCTGGGAAAATGATGTTGGGGTGGAATGTAGGGAGGAGGATGGCAATGCTATGAGTGGAAACCTATTCTTCATACATGGGTATCATCACTGCGCTGCAGATTTGGGCATTAGAGTTTGCATGTTGTATTTTTGTGATTTATCCCGGTAGAAATAAATGTCATTAATAGCGAAGAAGCTTTCTTGAAGAGCGTATCGAGATGATTGTGTAGATTGCCGCATGAGTAATGGAGAAAATGCTGAGAGAGAGAATATGAGAGGGAAACTCTGCTGTGGAGGAATTCAGTACATCTATTTTTACCCTGCTTAGTGAGAGTGGTTGCTATGGCATTGCCGATGGACACCGTTGTCATGCCGGCATCTCTGTGCGTGCAGAGCTGCGCCGAAGATCCATGCTGGAGTGACTCACATCCTCAGAGCTTTACTGACCTACATCTGAGAGAACACACGCACGCAAACACACAGCGAGCCTGTAGAGACTCGATCTGACTGAGAGAAGGGAAAAAAAAGGGAGAGTGAGAATGTGTGTAGGCACCTTGCATGAATTTATTAAAAATGGAAAGCAGACTGTGCGGTGGAGAAAAAATGAATGTGGACGGGAACGGAAAAGGCCATGTTTGGTTATCTCGACTGTATTTATAAAGTTAGTAATTGTGGTGATTTTAAGTTTGACATTATTTCAGAGAGTTTAAAGAAAAACTTAATTAGAAAAAGTAATTTGACTAATCCTTTAACCAAAAATGTCTGAAAGAAGTTTTAGCGATCCGTCGTTATGTGTAACAATTTACATTTTTGTGCATTTGGATAGACACTTTTATCCAAAGAGACTTGTAGTGCATTCAAGAATACATTTTATCTGTTCATGAATTTCCTAGAAATTGAATCCATGAGCTTTACATTGGTTGCGCCATGCTCTGTTGACTTACAGGAATGCCACCTGTTGTGTAAACTAAACTGAAACTAAAACTATAAGAAATGTTTTTTAATTGTAAGTAAAACTGAAAAAAGAATATATATATATATATATATATATATATATATATATATATATATATATATATAATGAAAATTATGTTCCCTCATCAACTTGCCAATAAGTTGAAATACTAAAATGACTAAAACTGAAATAAAAAAATAAAACTATTTAGAAATATTTTCAAAATGCAAAAGCTAATAAAAATGTCAGTGGCCCATAACAATATTAAAATAAAATAACATGAAAAAGGATTTTATAAAGAACTAATTGAAAATATGAATAAAATAGATATAAATAGAGATAAGTGATTCCATTTAGAAATATAAAAGTTTACGGATACTATTTATATTTGAAAGTGATAACCTATAGATTGGCCGATAACTCTAATTTTAAATCTAAACTTTGGTATAAATTTTGAGAGCCTAATAACAAAAACATAAGGCCATTTAAAGCCATGTCTTACTTGCATAAATCAAACATATACAGTACAGTAGCCTAGTTTGAACCAGTGTATTTTAAAATTAATCTTACACTCCTATAGCTAACTTTCTTTATACAAAAAATATATTGCCTTACAAAGAAAAAAAAATAGTGCAGACAAATCATTTGACATCATCACTTGCATATAAATAATCAAAATTCATGTGTCATAAATACATTGGATTAGCTAACAGCTAATGCTAAAGCTAATGAAAGGATTTTAATTAAACGATATTGTTGGTGAAAATAATACGAGAAAAATTAAAGTGCTAGATGTTAATAATAATGTGTCCATGTTCAACATCTAAAATTAATAAATATTATTTTTGGATAATACCACGTTGGATCCATGTTCTCATTCGGTTTACGCCAAATTCTGACTCTACCGTCTGAATGTCTCAACAGAAATCAAGACTCATCAGACCAGGCAACATTTTTCCAGTCTTCAACTCTCCAATTTTGATGAGCTCTTACAAATTGTAGCCTCTTTTTCCTATTTGTATTGCAAATGTAGATGAGTGGTACCCGGTGGGGTCTTCAGCTGTTGTAGCCCATCCGCCTCAAGGTTGTGTGTGTTGTGGCTTCACAAATGCTTTGGTTATTTCAGTCAAAGCTGCTCTTCTATCAGCTTGAATCAGTCGGCCCGTTCTCCTCTGACTGCTAGCATTATTAACAAAGCATTTTCGCTCACAGGACTGCTGCATAATAGATGTTCTTTCTTTTTCACACCATTCTTTGTAAACCCTAGAAATGGTTGTGCGTGAAAATCCCAGTAACTGTGCAGATTGTGAAATACTCAACAACCATTTAAACAAGCATAAACCTAAGACTGATGTGGCCCCAACAACCATGCCACGCTCAAAATTGCTTAAATCACCTTTTTTTTCTCATTCTGACATTCAGTTTGGAGTTAAGGAGATTGTCTTGACCAGGACCACACCCCTAAATGCATTGAAGCAACTGTCATGTGATTGGTTGATTAGATAATTGCATTAATGAAAAATTGAACATGTTTGCCTAAGAATCATTTAGGTCAGTCAGTGTGGCCAGTGATGTATATCGAAATAGGTACAGTAAGTTTTTTCCCATACAAATAAATTATGATCTGAAAATGAATGCTGACTACACTCACTACAGAATGCAGATATAAGAGCAGCTTGAACATAAATATCTCCTTTGTTTTACACAAGAAAAAACACGACAATGATTAAATAAAGACAGAATAAAAAAATGAGTGAACTGTCCCTTTAAGAGCTAAAACAAAAAGCAAATGACAACACAGTGGAATGCTTGCATGCAATTGCACACTTGAAATGTGTATAACGTCCAGGTAGTTCAAGATATGCACTATTGTGTATAGGGTATATAGAAATAGGGCAGTTTATAGCGTACAGAGCACCTAAGGGTAGTTGTGGGTGTCAAAGAGACCTCATTTATTTGAGAGCAGAGGAAGAATTTGTTTGTTTGTCATGTGCTAGTGCTTTAGGCAGATCTGGTTTGGCTGACTTTGGTCGAATAGGTAAATGTCACTGTCGCTGGAGAAGCCTGAAAGATGTGGTTTTGTAAGCCTGTTTCCTTCTGCTATTTCTCACATTTTCCTTCCTTTCTTGTTCTTGTTCGCTTTTTATTCTGCTTGCCATTGGTTAGCTGAGAGTTTTATAGTCGTTTGATTGGCTGGAAACCCCTTTAGTTTCTACCTTAGCAGCATATGATTGGCTGCTGTTTGTTACTGATTTGCTGTCGGTGAGTGTGTGGTGACTCAGCCTGCCGCATGATTGGCTGCAGCTGCCTGAGCTGTGCTTAAGTCGCAGTAGAAGAGAGAAACAGTGAGCGAGAGAAGCAAAAGTAGGTCACTAGGTCAGCAGGTCAGTGAAGCATCTACTGACATCACAGTTACAAAACCATTGCTCAGCCTACTGTTAACGCCACAACCGAGCAAGAAATGCCGGGGACTGCATTACTTCCTATTTCTTTTTCTCTTTTGCTTTTATGTCTTGTTTTTATCCTTTTTCACATGATGTTTTTTTTTTTTCTCAAGCCCTCCCCCTCATTTTTTCTTCTTCTTGCATGCCGCCTTATCCCTTTTTCTTCTCTCTCGTACCCTCTTTCATGGGTTTTACGTGCCTTGGTTTTTGTCAATCTTCTTGCGAAATTGACTGAACAGAAAATATTTGACTCGATCCTACTTTTTTTCCAGTTCTCCATTGCCTCTCCACATGTGCCCTTCTCATGTTTTCCCAGAATCCCCCCTGTCCCTCTCCCTTTCTGTGTTCTCCCCCATTCTAAGAAATCCTTAGGATATCTATTTTTGTATGTGCAAAGGACATGTTTTATGTGTTAAGGAAATATATGTGGCACAGAGTCGGAGGATCCCTCTTCCTTATTATCCCTGTAGCGAAGCAATTCAGTTTTCATGTTGAAATGGAACTCCACCTTTATTTTAAGTTATTGTGACTCGTATCTGGAAATATTCTAATAGAAATTCCTGACATTTTTGTAAATCAATTAAAAAAAATGAACAGTATATATATATACAAACAGATACATATTGTATATACATATACTTCTGTGTTCATTCTTTCTTATTAATTTTCATAATTGTTTGAAAATTGCTGAAAGTTTCGTATTGTTACCTGGGTAGTGCACACGTATTTTACTAACAAGATTCTGAATATTCTATTTTACTGAATATCATATCCGACATAACACAATTTAGTATAGCAAAACATTATGTTATAAAAAAAATAACAATCATTTTGTTTTTCAAATTCTGTCTTTCATCACTCCAATTGAAGAATGACCCAGTTGCATGTGATTTCTTTTTTTCTTCTTTGGCGCTCATAAGAATCTGTGGGTGTGTTTAGGTATGCGTGTCCGTTCTGCGTGTGAATGTCACAGTGTACGAAAATGAACTGACGCCACTCCAGAACTATTGCTCAATCCGCGTGGTAGCTGATAAGTCACGGTAACTTCTAGCACTACGCCTTGTTATCCTTTTTATAGACCATTGAAATACCCATAAAGTACAAGCTTGTAAACAAGAACAACTGACTGTTTTTGGCAGGGGGACAAATACAGTAATGTGTTCTGTCATTATGCTGACTGACTGAAGGCTTTTCTCTGCGTGCAAAAAAGTAATATCTTTATGGGAGTTTTAAGAGTGTCTTGTGCTGGGAGATTTAGGGGTGCTTTCACACTAGTGAGGGCTCTGCGTCTGTTTGACGTCAGCGCTTGTTTAATTTGGTTGGTGTGAAAGTGGTTTTCTGAAGTTGGGGTGAGCACTGAATCATAAAATCATAGCAAAAATAAAAAAATTCTAGTAAATCATAGCAATTTTTTACTTATTTATTGCATTTAGTTTTATTTTATGATTGAATTTATTGTGTTATTTATGTTATTTTATTTAGTTTTTTATATTTTATTTTCTCTATGCTTGATAATTGAAGAGTTCAGATGCAAAAGCCTCTAAATGCCATTTGAAATTTTCTTCTAAAATGACCATTTTTATAAAGCTTGTATATTTAAGTTAAGTAGTTTCACTTAAATGACAATTAATAGGTAATCTTCATTGCCATTCAAGTGAAATTACTGAAATTAAATATACAAGCTTGATAAAAATGATCATTTTAGAAGAAAATTTCAAATGGCATTTAGAGGCTTTTGCATCTGAACTCTTCAATTGCATTTTATTTGTAGTTTCTAATTATTTGTATTTTTTTGTTGCCTTTTTAATGTTTTATCTTGACTATTTTTGTGTTTCTTTACAGTAACCATCTTGGCCAGGACATTCTAAAAACATATTTTAAAAGCTTCTTAATAATACAAATAATGCAGAGTTGTTAGCTAGTTATTAGCAGTTGTTAGCTGTTCTTGTTCTTGGTGATGGTACATGTCACCCAAATAATTCAGGGTGAAAAGAGACTTGCGGGGGGAAATCAAAATCAAACTCTAGTCTGTTCGTACTTGACAATCAAACCATGCATGAAAACAGCCTAAATGTTAAGTATTTGAGAGAATTAGCCAAAAGACAGTCCGTGAACTGTATTCTGATAGTAGTAATCTTGATAAGCACATGCACTTTGACCCAACTTTTATCACAAACCTAATGCTTATTAAAGACATGAACTGGGTCAAAGCTGCTACTTCTGTTTGTGAAGTTGTGTAAATTCACACATGCGTTTATTTTTAAGCACAATGAAGGTTACGATGAAAAGAACAGGATGCTCTTGTCTCGATTCAGAAGATGCTCATTGATTACTGGAGTCTGCCTGTTCTAGACATGGAAACCTAATATGAGTGATGTGGCAATACCGCTCCACCACTGCTATATATAGACTGTCCTCAGGGGTGTGAGTGCCTTTTACGACACATGCACTTCCCTGGACACGTCTTTCAGCTTGTCAGGGTACTACAGCTTCTTCATGTCTCACCCAGCTCACTCACGGCTTCTTTCATGCAGGGTAATTTCCGTAGAGAACCAATGCCTGTTCTCATTTTACCAGAGTTGTATACAGGAGTACAAAGAGTTATGCACTCCCACACGAAGGGACGCATATAATTTTATAATATATATATAGATATATATATATATACACACACACATACACACTACCAGTCAAAACTTTTGATCAGTAGTGTGTATGTGTATATATATATATATATATATATATATATATATATATATATATATATATATAATCTGTAAGATCTGTAAGATTTTTTTATGTTAAAAAATATAAAATAAATTGTTAAAAAATACCAAAAAAACCAACAAAAAAAACAGTAATATTGTGAAATATTATTACAAATTAAAATAGTGGTGTTCTATGTGAATATATAGTGAAGTGTAATTTATTCCTGTGATCAAAGCTGAATTTACAGCATCATTACTCCAGTCTTCAGTGTCACATGATCCTACAGAAATTATTATAATATGATGCTCAAGAAACATTTATGATTATTATCCATGTTGAAAACAGTTTTTTACATTTTTATTTCAGGATTCTTTGAATAGAAAGTTCAAATGAACAGAATTGATCTGAAAGGGAAAGCTTTTGTAACATTAATCACTACCATTCAAAAATTTGGGGTCAGTGAGAATTTATATTTTACATTTGGGGAAAGAAGTTAGAAAATACTTTTATTCATCAAGGATGAGTTAAATTGATCAAAAGTTGTAAAGACATTTATAATGTTAGAAAAGATTATATTTTAAATAAATGCTGTTCTTTTGAATTTTCTATTCATCATAGAATTTTGGGGGAAAAATGGTACACGACTATTTTCAACATTGAAAATAATAATTTATGTTTTTTGAGCATAAAATCAGCATATTAGAATGATTTCTGAAGGATCATGTGACACTGAAAACTGATGTGTAATCAGCAACAGTAATGATGTTGAAAATTCAGCTTTCAAATGACATTTTACATATATTAAAATTGAAAACAGTCATTTTAAATTGTCATAATATTTCAAATATTATGATGTGTTTTTTATATTACATTTTTTATATATCTTATTTTTATTTTATTTTATCCTTTAGTAAAAAGAAATTCAAATAACAAAAGGGCAAATTTAAAAGAAAAAAAGATTACTATCCTATATGGATTTCTTTCTTCTGTAGAACACAAATTAAATGAAATTTATTGTAAATTATGTACTTTTTTTATTTTTTTTACAAGTGAATGTAAATGACTACTGTGATTAGTACAGCGCACACCGGACTGCGTTTAACTGGCAATGACAGTGAATACTGTATGTACTTATGAATGTTTGAACTTCGGCCCTGCTTTTACAGTATTAACTGTTTATCTTTGGTGGAGAAAGTCTTGCCAAGTCATCTATCAGGCTTGGTAGGACATCACAACATCTGTGGCCTGTTAGTCCAGGGTGAAATGTTAAATGTCAGTTCATCATTTAGGGTATAGCGGTAATGATGCTTTTCCCCTCTGTGTTACAGAATGTTTAACTTCAAGGTCATAACTCTTCCCAGGCTTACTGAGTCAAAGTGATGTTTTTATCTTGAAACCTGAACGTTTCGTTTTATGAGTTCAGATGTTTTTCTTTCATTTTATTTTGGTTATAAACTCCTTAGCACCAGTTATGCTAATGTATTATTAGTTCCTCTAATGTAACTGAAGCTGTTTTCTCAGGTGCCTTCTGTTTATTTGACTAATTTCTGTTTCTGTTTCAGATATAAGAGCAGATTTACAGTGGTTCGGGAGCGTTGCTGCTATTACAGAAATAATGACATGAGTGAGTTTATTTATTTATTCCTAAAATATTTCATAAATTACAATTCAGTTGTCTTTAAAATCACAGCATAATTCATTTCTTGCCAGCTACACTTGCATATTTATTCACAATGGAACTATTTACAATTGAATTTAGGCTTTTTTTATTTCATATCTGGAATATATTTAACCTGCTACCTTCATTACATACAGTATAAAATAGGTAATCATAATGCTGATTGTATCTGTATTTTCTTAGGCAGTGCTAACATGTGGTGCCTCCAGTCTCACACCCGACTGAAAGCACACACACCCCACGGGGACCCACAGCAGGCCTTTCTACCTTGACCTCAGAATCCTCTGATTGACCCCGCACACGAAAACATTCATATTCACACGCACCTTCTGTCTTGCCCACCGATTGTCCTCATCCTACATCCTGTGGCAAGCTTCTCTCTTCCTTCCTTAGAGCAAGCAAGCCTGAAGGTAAGTTTGCTTTTGAATGAATTACCATATTTAATGGTTGTTTATTCCAGATGGGTCATTGTTGCATTTTAATTAAATAACTTTGTGGGCGTTTTTATATAAAATGAATTACAATGAGGAAAAACACAAGAAACACATCTTACAAGAGATGAATATATCAGGAGCACTGGAGCAGTAATGTTGTAACCACGGTGGTGAAAACTAAGGATGCCAAAAGTACCAGAACTTCACTACAAGACAGTTGATTAGTAAAATAAAATAAAAAGATTAGTGAAAAAAATGGCATAGTGAAATAAAATACTATGCCATTCTTTCAAGAGTCATTTTCAGCCCGTTCTCTTCCCAAGGTGTCATCTAACGTCAACATGCGACGCTTTAGGCACCCTTGAGCATCAGTTAGATGATGCTATCTTAGTGGTCTAACCCTAACCCTACCCCAGACCTAAACCTACCCACATCATCTAACTGACGCTAAAGGGTGCCTAAAGCATCGGATGTTGAAGCATGGTCAAAAGTGTCAGTTAGATGACGCCTTGAGATGAAAATGCATTGTCGTTTTGTCTTATGTTAAAGTCAGCCGGAAGTTGTCATCGTTTGTTTTTCCCTGTTGTGACGTATATATCCGAGTGGAACAAGAAAAAAGTTGGTCTGTTGGTCTGGACTTGATTTTGAGTGACAGGCCTCATGCCAGAAAACATGTCATCAGAGAAGAGATAAATAATGTTGCTTATCATGTTATTTTGATTAAAGATTACAAAGAAATGTCATGCACTGAAAAATTATTTATGATAAATACTGCAATATTTCATCATAAAAGAAGAATTATGGTGAAAAGTTTTGAGAAGAAAAGAAAAAAAATGTCAAAGTATGAGATCTTTACATTTAGACCTTGCAGTCTAAATGCAACTTAATAGTTCTTATGGTTATTTATTAATTTATTTTTGGAATTATGAATGTTTTCTAATTGATTCTGAGACTTTAATGCTGGTAGATACCTGAAAAATGTCAAGCATTATGATCTACTTTATTTATGTCTTTATTCAATTTTGTTTCTTGCAAAGCTGGAAGCACTTACTACTACATTTAATTTTTGTAGTAGTAAATAGGGCTGTCAAACGATTAATCACGATTAATCGCATCCAAAATAAAAGTTTATATTTACATAATATATGTGGGTGCACTGTGTATAATTATTTTATATATATAAACACATACAGTACACATGCTTGTATATATTTAAGAAATATGTCCATATGCTGTATATAGATTTATATATCATTTATATTATATATAAATATAAATATTTTATATATAACTACATTTTTTTCTTAAATATACATTTAAGAAATGTGTATTTATATATAATATAATTAAGATAATTTAATAATTAATTATACACAGTGCACCCACATATATTATGTAAACACAAACTTTTATTTTGGATGCGATTAATCGCGATTAATCGTTTGACAGCCCTAGTAGTAAATAACTGGTATTTGTATTGACTGCTGAATGTTTGGTATCATGACAGCCCTAATAAAACAGTAGAAGTAGTGAAGATTTTAAAAGTGTATTTTAAGGAGTGCCTTTTAAATAAACACCTTGAAATTGCTTTAAATAAAAAAAATAAAATTGTCGTTGTTCTTGTTTCGTTACCCAGGTTAATGTACAAATGTCTACCTCACGCTTAAAGATCCTCTCTCTACAACTGCGACCCTGAACACACTACAAAAATGACCTCCAGCATAGACCGGTAAGTCTTTGGTCGACCCTAAACCATCCTTTGAAGAATCGATTCTCTTAAAAGGATAGTTCTCTCAAAGATTAAAATTCTGTCGTCATTTACTCATCTTTTAGTATCTTTATGAGTATTTCAAACCTATATCAGTCTCTTTCTTCTGCTGAACACAAACGAAGATATTTTGAAGAATATGGGTAACCAAAGATTGATGCGCCAAACAGTTGAGACTTCTTTCCTACTATGGAAGTCAATGGGACCCATAAACGGTTTGGTTACTCATATTCTTCAAAATATCTTTTTTTGTGTTCAACAACTTGAGGGTAAATGATGAGGGTAAACTATCCCTTTAACAATAGCCAAAATCTACACAAAAACATGTATCAGAAGGGCACTGAACATCAATAAAATGGCTAATAAATCTCCATTATTATTTTCATTTCAAACCAAGACCGTTCCTGCCCTGCACCGCATAATAACAGCATATTTTGCCTGACATCGTAACCATGGTTACAGTTACGGTGCAGCAGAGATGAAGCGCTCCTATTAAACAATCTTAATATCAATGTTCGTAAACAGGTTTCCTTCCCTCTAACATGCAAATGTAACACACCCATGGCGGGTTGCTATAGAGACAGCAGTGAATGGAATGACATTAAACATGCCCACTCTGGCTGGCCTCGATGCGCCCGGCTTTTTTCTAACTGGTCGAGCCTGTTGAGTGACGGTGAGATGGGCCATTGTGCGGCAGCGGTGTGGAATTTTTCTTACTAATCTCTGGATTACCGCCACGCTGAATAGAGCAGCAGCTCCATTTTCCTCTCTCAAATGTTTCCAGGTGAAGTAACTGGAGATGGCAGTGGCACCTACGATCGAAAACAGAGACTTAAAACCATCTCACCATATGGCGATTGAACAATCTGTATTTTCTTATCTTATTCAGTGAAATCCTCTCATCTCCCAGACCCTCATGAGTGGCCCTTCACACAGGACACGTTCTAGACAGAACATAATATGCAAATTTTGCATATTTTTTGCATAAAATGCATATTATGCATTTTACACAATCATTTTAACTTGTACGAATTTTGCTTATGGTTTGTGTTGATTGACTTGAGTGAGAAAAAAAGCAACCTCTGACATGGGATGAGAAGTATTTTTCCCTTTTTTTTAATCTAAAATATATTTTGAACATTTGATGTTCAGAATACTGAGTTACATTTTATACTATCATCTTTATTACATGGATTGCATGTTAGTATAATTATTATAGAACTAATAGCAATTTAAAAGCTGGAAATAATTACATATTAAATATTTATTAATTAAATATTTATTTTAGTAGTTTATTTAGTTTATCATAATGTAGAAATTACAAATTTATTATATTATTATTATTTAGCTAATATTTTATCTGATGCCAGATAAATAACACAATAAATGTGCTATTTGCTGTTTATTTTGTAATATTTTTATTTATTTTTATGCGATTTCAAATCCAGATATCCAATATCCTGGTAGTGGATAATAAATATGATATGATTCCGCAACATCAAAAGAAGTTGATATTTAATATGCAGCAGTTAACATTATTCTTAATATTTATATTAAAAAAACATACCCCACTGAAACTCCTCATTCTTTTTTTTAATTAAGGTAAATGTTTCATTTTCATAATAGCGCTTTTTGTTAAAATTCAGTCTGAGTTTGTAATTAACTTTGGTAACAGATTACAATAAGGTTTCATTTGTTAACATTAGTTAATGTATTAAATAACATATTATTTAATACATTCATTTAATACATTTTTTAATACATGATTTAATATATCAGTTACAAATGTATTGCCCATTGTTAATTCATATAAATCTTTGTTAATGTTATAAAAAATACAGCTGTTCATTGTTTGTTCATATTAGTTCACAGTGCATTAACTAATGTTAACAAATGCAACATTTGATTTTTATAATGTATTTACTAATATTAACTAGTAAAACCTAAAGTGTTACCTTAACTTTGTTTAATGTGGTAAGCTGTTTTCCACTCATATTCGCTCATTCTTAAGTGATGGGACTGGTCTTACAGTTAAACCAAAGTGAAACTACAATGCCCTTAAAGTGCAAACGGATACATTTAGACTTCACCATGCAGTGACATCTATCATGATTGCATTTTTTTAATATTTACACATGAAGCACATCACAGTTTGTCAAGGTTCTCTGGTTTTCAGTTGTCATTAATTCTCAAGCCATTCATGTCACATCTCATGTTATAGTGTTTGTCAGGTTTAAGTTATGCTGAAATATAAATATGCACATATGTAGGGCAAGGAAATGTCAGATTAAATTTGACTAAAAACCTAAAACTTAGTTCAGCATTACTAGTTAAACATCCAGCGAGCTCGATGATGTACATTCCAGCATTATGACACATATTTTCTTGTTGATACAACCAAATTTGTTTCGACATTGTTCTTTGGGATGTCTGATGAAGTTAATGATGATTTTTTTTGAACGGTCAAACCTGATATTTTTCATCCGCACACATATTTGACATTTTCCAAACACCATCTGACAGAAACTTGGGTGAAATTCAGTCACAACCTCTTGTGATTGTCCAAACTGGCTAATGTTAGTTTTAAGTATTGTAATGTTTGCCAGGTCAAGCAATAGGACTTGAGTTTAAGTCAGGAGTCTCAAGTCCACATCTCTGATATCCATTGATAAACATTTCATTGAGCAAATCTAGGTCAAATGTGTGTTGAACAGTTCTGGGGTGCTTTAAAAACTCTTAATGAAAATTTGAAATTAAGGTGAATACAGATGAAGTCGGACACTTAAGTTTTATTGAGAATAATGTGTGCATTACTTACTTAAAGGGAGGGTTCACTTTGAAATACATTTTTGGTATGTTTTAGCTTACCTCAAGGGCATCCAAGATGTAGCTGTCTTTGTTTCCACAGTAGTTTCAATTTTGATATTTTTAGGTCAAACCGTTCTTGTCTGTCAGTCATATAATGGAGGTCTATGGTCACCACCTCAAAGAGCATGCACAAAGAAGTCCAGATTAAACATGATTTAATGACTCGTTGATGTAACGTCATGTAAGTACACATTGATGGCCTAAGACACGAAACGAGTGGTTTGTTTGAGAAAATGAACAGTATTTATATAGTTTTTACCTCTTGTAACCACAGCCACGTCCAAGTGATCTGAGGGCGCGGGCGCTTTGTGGCTGTGGTTACAAGAGATAAAAACGATATAAACACTGTTAGTTTTCTCACACAAATCGCTTGTTTTGTGTCTTAGGCCATCAATGTGTACTTACATGTTTAATTTGGACAAGAAGACATTACAGACAAGAACAGTTTGACCTAAAAATATCAAAATTGAAACTACTGTGGAAACAAAGACACCTACATCTTAGATGCCCTTGAGTTAAGCTAAAACAAACCAAAATTTAATTTCAAAGTGAACTATCCTTTTGAATTTATTCCTGTGATTGCAAAGCTGAATTTTCAGCATAATTTTTTTTAACCCCAAACTTACGAACAGTGTTGAAAATGATGACAGCATTTTCATTTTTGTATGAACTCTTCTATTAAATGTATCTTAATTTAATGTCTATCTTTAATTTAAATGAGCATGGGGCAGTCTCATTTGAAACACAATGGTCAATCAGGAAGTCGACTTTGTGGCCAACACTGCTAAATTATGTTTTCCTGTTGGCTTATAGTTAAATATTTGCCAGTGCCTGTAATATATGCCTTTTGGTAAACATGGAGCACTATAACATATGAAGAGTTCAGAGATGCAAAAGCCTCTAAATGCCATTTGAAATTTTCTTCTAAAATGACCATTTTTATAAAGCTTGTAAATTTAAGTTAAGTAATTTCACTTAAATGACAATTAATAGGTAATCTTCATTGCCATTTAAGTGAAATTACTGAACTTAAATATACACGCTTGATAAAAATGATCATTTTAGAAGAAAATTTCAAATGGCACTTAGAGGCTTTTGCATCTGAACTCTTCATATACTCTCTTTTTAGTCCTTTGATTACAATAAACATTTGATCAACATCATGGGTAATTGACCCTCCGCAAATAGCTAACAGGAAGTTAACGTCACACTGGCTCCCTCGACAAAAACCCAATAGGATTTTCCCATAGGCTTTTGGATCATCGCTAAAAAAAAAAAAAAGCTCTGTGAACAACAAAAGTTTATGATACTTGCACATTTTGTCTATCAAGATATAATTATCACATATGAACACAACTTTTATGAATTTTGAAGCCTAAATGCAGTCGCCAGAAGTAAAAAGCCAAAGATAGGCTATAAACGAACCACACCGCAGGTCCCACTACTTCAACGTCACCATCGCTAAGCTTTTTATGTAAAACGTTTGATTTGGAAAAGTTTATTAGAGCACATTTATAAGCATAACGAACTGTAAAAGCGTACAAAGCAACTGTAAAAGTTTACCTGTTCGGCATGAGGGCGTTAATTCTCCTCGCCAGCCTCTGTAGTTCCATTTAGCCACTTGTTAGCAACCGCCGTTTTCAAGACATCTACAGTAACAGCTTATAAAATGTGAACAGTAACAGCTTAGGGAAATGTGAAAGTATCTTGAGCTTGTGTTCACCACAGACCTTATTTCAGCCATTTAACCAAAACCCCATTCAAAAAAACAAAAAACAAAAAACATTGACTTTGGGACGATGGAACCAGAAGTGCTAAAATCCTTACTCGTTTCCGAGTTTTGGCCTACAAAGTGATGTCATTCCTGCACCTCTCTATTCAAGGCACGTTGAGCCTCTGTGTATGCATTGTGATAAAAACGCTGTGCTTTGAAACTAGATCTCCGTCATCAGTTGACATCCTTATTGCATTGTTGTGGTCAACTCTTGCTGTGTTTGCTTTACTGGAATCAGGAAGATAGCAAATTAAAACGGTCACTCTGTCTCTCTCCCGACACAAACACTATTAAAGTTAATAATCAGCCATCCACATTCTCCATGCGTGTATGTTCTTGTGAGAACTGTGAAATTAATCCACAAGCACTGCATTGTTTTTTGTAGTGTAAAATTAGCTCAAATTAGCTTAATTTCAGTATACTTAAATGAGGTGCGTGTTCAAAACAAGTCATTCCTAGGGTAGTCGGATATATCGTGTGAGAAAGAAAATGCCACACAATGAGCGTGCAGTGACTAATGGACTTGTTTGTGTCTTCAAAACAATTACAGCTCGCCTTTCAGTTTAATTTGTGAGTGTGTGTGTGTGTGTGTATCCCGTCACTGTGTGGAAGGTCTTTTAGATGCAGCAACTTTAAGCCTAAAGACAGGTGTGGAATGAGGTCATTCAGTCATGAGCCGATACACAATCTCTAATGCTGGCTGTGTGTCATGCACGAGGCCGTAGTGGCAGACGCAGTGACGCATTTGGAAGTGAATGATGAATGTTGAGTGTGTGGCTACAACCGAAGCGTTCAAATGCAATTCATACATAATGTCATTGTACTATGGCTCAAAGGCTGGAAAACGTACTAAATGCATCTTATGTTCAACGAATGTGTCCTCTCTTTTGTTTGTAATGGATACATGTAAGAATTGATTATGTATGTTAGATTACTCCTAAAAGTTGACTTCAGCATTAATATGCATTTAACATGAAGTCTTTTTCTTCTAGCAAAACACAAAAAATATAGATTTTTTTCAGGTTTTTTTCCCCTTGATAAAAAGCTTGATTATGAATGTTTACACCTCATAAAACCTACTTCTGATTAGCAGTAGAAAGTAGACAATCATGGTTTATGGCTATGGTTTTACATTACATTTGTTCAAACGTTTAGGCTCAGTAAATATGTTTTTTTGGAAATAACTTATGTCATTCAGCAAGGACTCAATTAACTTCACCGGATTAAAGACTGGATTAAATTCACTGAAAGTGACTATAAAGATGTTTGTAATGATGAATGAATCGTTACGAAAGAGTTATATTTCAGATCAATTCTGTTATTTTCAACTTTCCACTTTAAAGAATCCTAAAAAAGATCTTTCTAAATTGATACTAATAAGAAATGTTTCATGAGCAGTAAATCGGTATAGAAGAGTGAAGCAATGATGCTGAAAATTCAGCTCTGCCATCACAGGAATACATTTTCATTTTAAAATTTATTAAAATAGAAAACAATTATTTTCAATTGAAATCATTACTATATATTTTTTATATATATAAATAAATGCTGCTTTAATGAGCACAAGAGATTTTTTTTTCAAAAACGTAAAATAAATCTTACCAAACGTAAACTTTTGAATGGTAGTGCTGACTAAAACATAGTGGATATTTTTATTTTTAGAGACGAGGCATTTGTAAGCCCCTTTGCAAGCCCCTAATTAGAAAAATAAATAAATAAATAAATAAATATGGGGAAAAATTTTTACACTGGTTTTCTGTTCACAAAGTAAACGGAAATTAGGGGAAAATATTTACCTTTTTCTGACTCCTTTCTTACTAATTGTCTCTTAAATTTTCTTAGTCAATCTTACCTCATTATATTGAATGCCGACACAATTTTAATCAGATGGCTTTGTATTCACAGAGCTGATATAAATGTATTTTAGTTTGGCAGCCAAATGACATCAGTGTATTTTTTAGAATCGATAATAGATGTTAGACATTATTTGCATTTTCTTTTTCTGTTTCCTCTTAAACTGCATATCTGTATTCTAAATTGAAAATGCAGTTTTCAGTTTTCACATGCAGCAATAATATCGAACATACTGTGTCATGTGGCATTATTCGAGCAGTGGGTGCTTCCTCGCTCAAACACACAGTCACACAACCATTAATGCAAATGGACTGGGGCAAACGCTGGATTATTTATGTCAGAATGTTGGTAATGGACACCCAGCGGCAGAGCAAAATGCACATTGGTTTATTTACCCAGCATGTTGTTTGCACTCTTTAATTTGTAACTTTGCAAATACACTCGTATGGTTGCATATGCACTCATTGGACTTGTATATTGTCTCGCACACAAACTCTAATTCACATGTACACACATCACTCCTATAGAGTGATGTGTGTACATATGCACAGTATTACAATAAATGAAAGGTCATTGGGATCTGTGCAGTTCCAGAGACACACATTTGAACACCCTATGCAAAAGACTAATTATCTCAAAGCTGATAAAGACAGAGTGATTGTTGTCGTGTTGAGATGACCTTAAAAAGATCATAAATAAGCCGTCATTTACTCACTCGACCTCATGTCTTCCCAAACCCAAACTATTACAAAATGTTCTCAGATCCTCTGCCATGACCAGCTGGTCTCGCTTTCTGTCTTGTGCTCACAAAGCAGCTGAGTCAGAGAACACTGGGTATCTAAATATATACTGACACACACAGAGACAGTGCCCCTACAGACCTTTATGTCCGCCTCTCGCTGCCACCTCCACTGCTGACCTACTGCCTGTTTTATCAATCATTTATTGCCTGATCTGATTATGAAGAAATATTGTGGGGCATCAGCAGAAATGGCTTAAACATTTTCTCGGTTTAGTTGTTTTTATATTTCCTCATTTACTCGCTCACTCATTTACCCTCCCTCGTGTCGTTCCAAACCTGTATGATTGGTTGTTTTTTTTCCCCCAGTGAAAAGAGGACATGTTGAAGATTGTTCTGGCCACTCTTTTCCATGCAATTACAATGAATGGGGACAGAAAGAATGTCAAGATAATGATTCAAGCATAAACTGTAAAAAATATGGACAAAGCGTCTGTTACGTCACCCATAGATGAGGCTGTTTATGGGGGGTATGGGCGGCGCCATACTGGAAAATCTTGGGAAATACAAAATACAAATGTTCAGAAAGGATAGTATGATGGTAGTATGAAGGAGGTGGTATGATGTTTTGTGTCAGATCATGGCTGAGACGTCAAACTCCACCGTTATCAGCTGTCAATCAAAGTTAGCCGCCCTTCTTACATTTTATATCTAAATACGATCTAAACTAACGAGTTAGAAAAAAATTCACCCCCCTCACAGTTGTCAGGCACTCGTAACCTATCGAAAAATACAATAAAAGTCCATGGGACCAACCTGTAAAAGCATGAATTTATGCTGTGAAAACGGACATTTTAACATGGGGTGTATGGACATTTGCTCCCTTTTGGGACCGGCCTCTAGCGGATTTTCGATGTTTTGAAGTTTTTCGCACTTCCGAGTAGGCTTCATTTTTCAGATTAGAATGTAGAATGTTGCCGCTTGGATTCAAGCATCAGCAATATTTGATTCAGGGAATTAATTGTCCCTTTTGAGTTTGATTTTTCAGTTCATAAAACCATTTCAAATGATTTGTTCATGATTTGTTGTTTCAGCAGTTAAAGGGGTAGTTCACCTAAAATTGAAAATTCTGTTATCATTGACTTACTCTTATGTCGTTCCAAACCCATAAGACTTTTGTTGATCTTGGAAACACAAATAAAGATATTTTGGTAACACTTCCGTTTAGTTTGGCTGTTTATTAATGCCTTATTCTACATGACCATATTCTACATCCCTTAATCCTACCTAATACATAAACTTAACGACTACCTTGCAAACATTAATAAACCATATTTAGGAGTTTATTGAGGCAAAAAATCTTAGTTAATAGTGAGAACTGGACCCTAATCTAAAGCGTGACTGATATTTTTAATAAAACATGATCGATTTCTGTCCCTCCGGTGAAAGATCATTCCATGAAAACATTGACGCTTCAAAAAGTTAATAAAACTTCGTAGAAGAAATTCAAGTATGTTTGAGCTTCTGATACCATATCTGATGTGCCCTATGAATTAGCATTGATCAGTGTCAATAAAAGCCTATATTAAATCTGTTCATCATTTTAAAGGGATACTCCTCTTTTTTTGGAAATAGGCTCATTTTATAGCTCCCCTTGAGTTAAAAAGTTGAGTTTTACCGTTTTCGAATCCATTCAGCCGATTTTCTGATATTTAGAAGAATGTCAGTAACCAGATAGTTTCTGGTCTCATTGACTTCCATAGTATATATTTTTTCCTACTTGAGACCAGAAGTCAATGAGACCAGAAACTGTCTGGTTACGGATATTCTTCTAAATAACAGAAAATCGGCTGAATGGATTCGTAAACGGTAAAACTCAACTGTTTAACTTTGGGGGGAGTTGTAAAATGAGCCTATTTCCAAAAAAGTGGAGTATCCCTTTAAGTGATCATGTCTCCTCAGAAGACTATGATTAAAAAGTAAGATCTAAGTTTTGGTCTGATGCGTTTAGAAAAGCATGATTAATTGGCAGAATATATATTTTTGGGTGAACATTGAACAATGAATAATGATTTAATTTTTCGGCCTGTTCCTCACACGAAGCTATCATATGACTTTAGAAGAAGAGTTATTGTGCCCTGTTTGAAAGCTTGAAAGCTTCAGTTCCTCATTATTATTTTTTGGGGAACAATCCCACTAACACTGGGATGAATGGAGAATTAAGCTGTCTTTGATACAGATAGTTAGAGCTCACATTGGTCAAGCTGGTCTAACCGCTTTTACTATTGGTCTCTTTTCAGGGATGACAGCAGTATCTTTGATGGGTTGATGGAAGAAGATGAGAAGGACAAAGCAAAAAGGTGATTATACAAACAAAACATTATGATTATGGTTGCTTAATGGGAATTTCTTTCTCTTACCCAAGAAACCCCCCTCACTCCATTATCTCATGCAAGAATGGATTAAACGTGATTCATTACACTAGTCGGCTAGAGGATTGTATAGACAAGTCCTTTTCCACGGTAGTATGTCTAAAGTGGTTTTGCATCAGGAATAGAAACTTAAGTGTGACCTAGTTATGACTGTTTAGACCTGAGTGCACAGATTCACCCTCATATTCTATATACAATCACAGAACCGTGAAATGGTTTCTCTCAGCATTGCAAGATTTTTCTCAGATCAGATAGTGTCCCATTATCACTTTTAGGGGTAAATTGAAGAATTTAAGAATGCACGTGCATTTTAGAGCTCAACTGTGACTTTGAAAGTATCTGAAATACCAATGAAATGATGTCATTATCTTATTATCTTCAAGTCAACAATTGATTTCCACTGTGTGGAATTTTCCACCTCTTGTTTTTCCACCTACAGAGTATCTAGGAACAAGTCGGAAAAGAAGAGGCGAGACCAGTTCAATGTGCTCATCAAGGAACTGGGCACCATGTTGCCGGGAAACACCCGCAAGATGGACAAGTCTACCATCCTACAAAAGAGCATCGACTTCCTGCGCAAGCACAAAGGTTACTGCAGTGCCGTTATACCAATTATTAGTTACCAGATCTTTTTAGATCTCGATTTTTCATGTGTTTTAGATCAGTTATCATTTTGAAAATACAAGTCGACTTTATATTTTCATTGACTAAAAGAAAAAAAAGAAAATTAAAGCATTTTCATATATTTTCAATTAATAATGTATCCAACTTTTTTGACATCCAACTTTTTCTCTGTAATTGTTTAGTTGACTAGTAGCTATCGATGTATTCTGGCCAAGAACCATCCACTTAGACAGGAAGGAGCCTGATGACACGTAAAACGTGTAAAACCTCCACCACAGTTTGCTTTTCTCATTCAACATATAGATATTTCTGATATAGTCTTATTGATAGACAAAAGCCTGCATGCAACAATTAGTCTGCATACAACAAATTGGAATATTAGTGCAGCAGTCAAAAGATTTTACAGGCACCTCCAAAGAAATTAGGACATCTTTTAGTTGCTCCTATATTCCTCAAATGGAAGGATTGCTTTTGGTATTATTTTTGGGCACGATACCATTTTTTGAAAGAGATTCAAAACTATAAAAACAAACCTGTTTTACAGTGCTAATATTGACAAGTACTATGCACTGAGTTCATTCTGTTATAAAGTAAACATTTTATAATTAATCAGACATTTCGTTTTTTTTAAACTGATGAAAATAAACCTGTTTTTGAAACCGAACTCTTGTTGTTTGTATTGTCTTACCATCAGAAATCGCTGCGCAGTCTGAGTCAAGTGAAATCCGTCAGGACTGGAAGCCGCCCTTCCTTAGCAATGAGGAGTTCACACAGCTGATGCTGGAGGTGAGGACTATCTCTTACTGGTACACACACACATTCCTAAAGCCCCTACTCATGTGTATTAATTCAGTAAATGCTAAAACTACAGTATTATGGAGATTCTTCATTGCTTCATTATTTTAGGCTTTAGATGGCTTCTTTCTGGCCATCATGACAGACGGCAACATAATCTACGTCTCAGAAAGCGTTACGTCTTTATTAGAACATCTACCTGTGAGTATGAACATGTTTATCAAAAATACTGTAAAACAGTCATATTGTGGAAATGTTATTATTGAAATTTTAATATATTTAAAAATGTAGTTTATTCTTGTGATGGCAAAGCTGGATTTTCAGCCTCATTACTTGAGTCTTCAGTGTCACATGATCCTTCAGAAATCATTCTTGTGTGCGAGATGTGAAGGCCAAGTATGGTAACCCATACTCGGAATTTGTCCTCTGCGTTTAACCCATCTAAGATAGTGCATGCACATTAGGAGCAGTGAGTAGTGAAGACACACACACACTGCAAACCGTGGAAACACACACCCGGAGTAGTGAGCAGCCATTCACTGTGGTGCCCGGGGAGTGATTGGGGGTATGGGAGCAATTGGTATTGGCACGGTTGAAAAATATATATCTGTAAATATATATTTTTTTTGAGGATTCTTTTTTGGTAAATAGAAAGAATTCAAAAGAACAGCTTTTATTTGAAATTGATTTTTTTGTTACATTAAATAGAAACGAGCATTGGCACAGTGCGGCGACCACTAAAGGTTGTGCAGTTGTCCGTCACCTGATCAGTTATGAATACAATGGTTGATACAGAATGTTTTCTAGAAAAAAATAACTCTGCAACCTCCAGCAATTTAAACACTGTCATACACAGAGATCCTGACAAAGTCTGTTGTGTTTTCAGTCTGATCTTGTGGATCAGAATCTGTTGAATTTCCTCCCACTTGGTGAGCATTCGGAGGTGTATAAAGCCCTGTCCACACACATGCTGGAAGGAGAGACCCTCACCCCAGACTATCTAAAGAGTAAGAATCACTCTCATGCATGTTTATCATCTCCTCATGCATGGCCAAATCATTGGTTTCATTCTGTTTCTGTGTCCTCTGTTCACTTTTCTTATTTCTGAGACCAGACTAGAGCTTGTTAATGCTGTTTTCTTGTTTTGTTTGCTTCCCTGCAGCAAAGAACCAGTTAGAGTTCTGTTGCCACATGCTCCGGGGCACGATCGACCCGAAAGAGCCGCCCGTTTATGAGTATGTCAAGTTCATCGGAAACTTTAAGTCCCTCAACACTGGTGAGTGTCAAAATGAGCACCCGCGGCATCAGCCGAGTCTTTCATATGGATCCATTTATTGAATTACCCAGCCAAGTGCTTGATTGCTTGTGTTTCCTATGAAAGAGGATGGAGCAAGGATCATTATTTCAGTAGGAAGAGTTGTGTAAAGCCAGTGTGCCAGAGAAACGGGCTTCTGACCCAGATTTTAAGACGGAAAGTTTACCATTTGTGGCTTGAGATGAAGTGTGTAATTTGACTTGTGTCAGTAAACATAACTACAAAAATGATGTGTGTGTGTGTACATTTTATATATATATATATATATATATATATATATATATATATATATATATATATATATATAGTTTGTGTGTGTGTGTGCCTCGTCCTAAACACACACCATTGGTGGAGCCATTATTGGTTAGGATGATCAAACAAGAGAGTTGTTTCCCCACAGAGCCACTGTGTTCACAGTTTTTCCCCCAGGGGAATCACATAGACTTAATTATAGTTGATGGTGGAATATTAAAACTCTTCACCTTTAAGAAGTGTTTACCAGTACAGGAAGCAGTTTTGTTGATTAAATTACTGATAAAAATATTTGTTAATGAAGGTTTTTGTTTTCCGCAACAATAAAGATAAGACAAAAAAGACACTCCACAACGACAATTAAATATTTTTAACTAAAATTTAAAAATAGATTTTACCTAAGGCTATTATTTCAAAAGTTCAAGTTTTCATTAGGACAATTCTTATGTTATTTTTTATGTTAAATATAATATGTCAAATACGTTATATGCTAAATGTTTGACAGATTAATAAATGTTTTGAATAAAATTAAATCATGGAAAAACTTGTGTGTGTCACAGTTTGACGTGTTATTTTTACTAAAATATTTTCGTGTATTATTATCCTTCCGAAATGGTTCTAATGTACTGATTAGGTGAACAAGACACATTTCTGATGATCAATGTTGAAAATAATTTGAGGAGATGTATACTTAATTTTTTATGTTAAAATTATTTACATAATTTTTGTAACATTATAGATGTCTTCCTGAAAAAATAAGTATTTCTTAAAAATGTCAATCAAGAATTAAAAATGGTACTGCCCCCAAACATTTGAATGGTATTTAACTTCTCAAAGAGATACCATGACAGTTTTGTATATGTGCGTGTGTGTGTGTGTGTGTGTGTGTGTGGGTGGGAGGCCTGGTAAACCCTAGATTATGGGGACATAATGTTCCCACAAAGATGGCAATATCCAAAATCCTTGTCCTTGTGGAAACATATTTTAGAAAATCTTTGAAAATGTAAAAATGTTTTCTGTAATGGGTAGGTTTAGGGGTAGAGGGGATAGAAGTGTAAGGGCATAGAATATTTAGTTTGTACGGTATAAAAATCATTATGACTAAGGAAAGTCCCCATAAAACAGGAAAACGTATGTGCGTGTGAATTTCCCATTTTAGTGATAGTAAAATGAATGAATATTATCATGAAATATTGACTCAATTTAACAGACATTTTCATGAGAAAACATTAACGACGTGTCAAAATGAACACTGCAGCAGCTTGCGGTTTTACAAAAAGTGTTTGACGTTTCCTCACAGTTTGCTGCCCCCTAGTGGTAGGCTGAAGAAAATAAGCTCACTCTTCATTGTTAATAAAAACGTCCATTTATGAAGATTCGCTTGTCTTTTTGTCTTTAGTGCCTAACTCAACACGTAACGGCTTTGAGGGAGTGATCCAGCGATCGCTGAGGCCCGCTTTTGAAGACAGAGTGTGTTTCATAGCAACTGTGAGGCTAGCCAAACCTCAGTTTATCAAGGTGGGTTGAGCACTTTCTCATTGGTCCTGTGACTTCTAACATTTGCCTGGCAGACGGTGACAACCTCAGTGAGATCTGCTGTGTACATTTTCATCATGACAAAAGATGAATGTGCGTGTGGGTGTGTTGATAGACACTGTACATGTTTGTGCAAGAATTAGCTTTTCTGTTTTTGAAGACACTGATAAATGACCAGCATACAAAACACTCAGTGTGAGAAGTAGGTCACTTGGTTTCTGTTCACCTTTTTTTTTTTTTTTTTTTTGTCTGCTAGTTCGAATGGTCCTGTTTATAATTTCTGTTTCGACAGGAAATGTGTACTGTAGAGGAGCCCAATGAGGAATTCACCTCCAGACACAGTTTAGAGTGGAAATTCCTCTTCTTGGACCACAGGTACAAACCTCATCTGTTCTCACGACTGGTTTTGTGTTGCTATCAGCTCTTTGTCAAGAGCACGCATCATCTCCCCCCTCCAGTAAAACTAAAGAGTACCTCTGCTAGTTTGTTGTTTCACTTAGACCGGGTGTTTAGATCTGTCTCAGGTGATCTGATCACTAGAGGTCAGACAAAAAAATATTTTACTTACTAGAATGCGGGTCACCTGTGACTACTTGTGATCAGATTTCAAGGACAAGGGTCTCTGATTTCATGACTAAATATCTAACGATGTCAGTGTGTTACTAGTTTTTGAAAGACAGAAAAAAAGACAGATTGATGACGTTCCAAGTTCCAAACACCATGACGTAATCCCTGGCGCGTCGCAAACCAGTACAAGACGAACAATTGTGGTTAAAAAGTTTTTTTTTTTTTTTTAGAAAATGAGCAATTGTTTCGCTAGATAAGACCCAATTTCTCAGCTGGGAACGCGCAGAGCCGTTTGAAGTCCAATGTGTTGAGAAAAATCCTCCTTAAAAAACTTTTTTTTTTCCACTGAAGAAAGAAAGACATGAACATCTTGGATGGCATTTTGATGAGTAAATTATCTGGAAATTTTTAATTTTGAGGTGAACTAATCTTTTAAAATGTTTTAAAACAAGACAAACCAAACATAAAAATATGGCCAATCAAGCAAGGCATAATCTACGGCTTTAACCGATTTTAATGCACTACGTTTAGGCAAAGAACCACCCGACTCGAAGCACTGAGCCATGGATTATCCTGCTTATACTATGGTCATTTGCCAGCAATGACAACTTAAAGATGTTATTAATATTTGCAGTGCAATAGTTGACTGGAAGGGTAAAAATTATGGTTAGTCAGTTACTGCTCTTTAACATTCTGCCTGCTTTGAATAAGACTAAAGTAAAGTAGTGTGCACGATTACATTTATTTGAATGAATGAATTATATAATTTCTTTGAATAAATTACACACACAGAGAGAGAGACCTTTATCTGTTCAGAATCTCCCTCTATTAACAACAAAGCTGTGAGTTTAATTACTTAAAAACCAGCAATGTTACCCCCTCTTTGCTGAGAAATATAATATAGCAATTCCGTAGTGAAGCTATCTTATTAATAAAAGTCGCAGGGCAGTTTCTGTGCTCCTGAATGTATCTGTGTTAGAGGCACAGCATCTCCGAGTGACGTTTGCGTGTGTGTGCTTCAATGAAAACATTGAATGGTGATAAAACTGTCTTGGAACTACGATTATTTCAGAATAGAG
Organism: Cyprinella venusta; assembly: GCA_038021265.1. Lineage (NCBI taxonomy): Eukaryota > Metazoa > Chordata > Actinopteri > Cypriniformes > Leuciscidae > Cyprinella > Cyprinella venusta. The sequence continues at coordinate 18,118,844 of CM075876.1, read as the reverse complement.
TATTCAGAGAGACTAAGGTATAAGATATTTTTAATTCACCCTGTTTGTTTCCTTTGAAGAACCAGGATTCACGCTATATTGGAAAACCTTCAAAAAAGAGGTAGCCCATTTAAGGTAGCCTCATTTTATTCTATTAATGTAAATGTCACGTAAATTAATAAAATCATCAAACTCCATAGGCACTTTTATAATGAATATACATTTTTCTAGTAATGCCAAGCTCTAAATAATACACATTTTGAGTACAACATGTTTAAATAAATCACTGTCCACGTGCAGCCACGTGACAACAAAGTCCATTAGATAGTGCGTACGCGCCGAGCATGTCTTTCCGTGTTCATGGCCAAAGGAGTTTACTGGAGATTATACTTGAAAACCAAGTATACCCAGACCTTGATGCTTCCTTTAAGATTTTTCTCCGTTTTTGAGCTTGTGTTTATTATACATGCTTATTATCAATAGCTCACATTCATCCCACTGGCTCAAACGCTTGTACATCTGGAGTAGCATAAACATCATTTTCTCTATAAAATCTAATACTGTTATGCTTGGAAAGGTTTATACTGAATTTAGACGAGTCGTTTTGGAAAAATAGCTGCTGGTGTTGCTGCTACTCTATATATAGATCAAACCAAGGATTCGGTTTAATCAGCACAGATGCTAGATTTTAAAGCGATTTAATACGATTTTCCACATTATCAGTTGTTTAGCTGAAGCTAGTGGCGCTTCAGATCTTTTTATCCTAAAACATTTCATACTAAACATGTGACTCAAGGAATGCCTGACAATCTGTTCCTAGTTTTAATTTTAGGTCAGTTTAGTTTTTTTTTTCTCTAAAACATCTTGGCATTTGTGCTTTTTCATTGTTTTGTTTTATTTCATAATAAATTAAATAAAACATTATTATTATTTTTTTAATATGGGCTGTCAGTATAATCCCAGAACACATACCAGTGAATAAAAGATGAATAATCAGATTAAAATCAGTAAATTATAATATTTAAAACGTTTGAAACTATATGAACACACATACATTTTAAAAATGTTGTAAATTAAAAACTTTATTAACTTTTATTATTTGGGGAAAATCACCATGTGGAGCTTCTTTGAAGTCTGAGCTTTGACCTCGGAAATAATTTTACAATAATAATTTTAAAACATGTTTTTAAAATTGATATCACCAATGAAAAGATATAAATGGTTCCAGGGTATTGATTAACAAGCATATTAATTAAACTTATTTTGTTAGTCTTGTTTGACTTTGCACTAATGTTTAACCTGGGAAAAATGTAAATAAATAATTAAATGTCATAAAAGTGCTATACCGGTATAGGGCACAAGGGTTTTTTCAATAATTTTGAGGGATTTTTGTGTGTTGTTGGAAAGGAGTCACACAGTTTCATATTATTTAACAAGCAGTTAATTTATAGAATTTTATATACTTTTTTGACTATTTGAAATCTTTTTCATGACTGACTAGTCAATGAACGTGTTTTGCATGTGGATAATGTGAAGTTGTTTGTGTTGTGTTTTGCAGGGCTCCCCCCATCATTGGTTACCTACCCTTTGAGGTTCTGGGTACTTCAGGGTACGACTACTATCACGTGGATGACCTGGAGACTCTGGCCAAGTGCCATGAACACTGTGAGTTGAATTACTGTTTGTATTTGTGTGTACCTGACTGTGTCTCCCTACTTCTAAAGTTTGAAAATTATGTATGAATGACATTGTCTTGACTTCTGTCTCTCTCTGTGTCTGTAGTGATGCAGTACGGTAAGGGAAAGTCGTGCTATTACCGTTTTCTGACTAAAGGTCAGCAGTGGATCTGGCTTCAGACTCACTACTATATCACCTACCACCAGTGGAACTCGCGGCCTGAGTTCATCGTCTGCACACACACTGTGGTCAGGTGAGAACATACTAACAAGAAAGGAACAACTGTCATTTTGTGGTTTTACACTGATTCCTAACTAGTCACAACACTATAAAGCGTAAAGCAGAACATGGTGCTACTTTTTTTATTTTTTTTTTTTGTCTTAGTTATGCTGAAGTGAGGGCTGAACAGCGCAGGGAGTTGGGCATTGAGGAGTCGCCTCCTGAGATCTCAGCAGACAAGGTGAGACGCTTTCAGTTCAGTTCAGTTGTGACACCAGTAGGGGGCGTTCACCCTGTGGTCTGTGTGGGTCCTGACCAAGCGGCAACCTTCCTGTCTTTCTCTTGAAACCAAACTTAAACCGCAATTCATCAACTGGCGTGCGACCTCTGACATATATAGCAATTGTAAGTCGCTTTGGATAAAAGCATCAGCTAAATTATTAAATGTAAAATGTCATTTTTATTTTGATATTTAATATTTTCTTGTATACATTTAAGACATTTATTTTGTTCCTGTTTTATTAATTATTTATTCAATTCTGAATTCCCATTCATCCACAAGATATAACAGGCAAATGTGAAAAATAATATTAATAAGTAAATGTATTATACAAATTGACGTTTTTGGGCGTGGGCTTAGATTATGCCAGGATTAGGCCTTCAATTACGGCATTTAAGTGGCTTTTATGAATGTTCCTTAGAAAAGAAAAACATTATTGATGCATCTGGAGAGATACACTTACACATATATACATATTCTTATACATGCATATGTGTATGTCTGTGTGTATATATTTTTTTTATATTAATACAAATTTATGTTACTCTTATTTTTAACGGATGTTTTTCCCCATAATTATTTTCTGTGGTAAGCAACGTTATTGCACAAATGTTGTTGATAGATCTTAACTTTAACCTCACTCCTATTCACTCCTCTCAGTCTCAAGACTCCGGCTCTGAGTCCCAATTAAACACCTCCAGCCTGAAGGAGGCACTAGAGCGATTCGATCGCAGCCGCACACCCTCTGCCTCATCACGGAGTTCCCGCAAGTCCTCCTCACACACCGCCGTCTCGGACCCCACATGTACGTATACCATACCAAAGAGAGACAGTGTTGGTAAGCAACACAGCCACTGCACGTTAAGATGTTTACACAAATTTCAGTGGTGTGACTGGCCCATGTATGTTTGTGTGTCTGTAGCTACACAGACAAAGCTGCAGACAGACCATAGCACACCACCCCGCCAATCAGTGTCTGCCATTGAGATGACATCACAGCGGAGGTCCTCCATTAGCAGTCAGGTTGGTACATGTCGTCATCATCATCAGAAATACAGTAGAGCTGACACACAAAACCCAATTTAACATGGAAATAAAGAAAAATGTAGGATTAAAAAGTAAAAAAAATTGGACATGAAATGAAATTGTCACCTCTTATATATGTGGGAGTTTTGACCTTGTGTGTCGTCCCTCTTCAGTCGATGAGTTCTCAGAACACAGGACAGACAATGGCAACATCTCTTGTGTCTCAGCCTCAGCAGCCTCAACCACTTCAGCCCACTGTGCAGGTAATTCAACATCCATATTACTGCATTCACTAGTATAAATCAGTGTTCGACTGATATGGGTCTTTTAGTTCCTGGTGTCACTAGAGGGAATGCGGTAGTCGATGTGTGTATATATCTAATGAGCCTTTGACACATGTAATCAATGAGGTGTACATTATTCTTTGGTCGTCCACTGACCCAGAGAAAGGGTCTGACTAAGCAGTTGTCATTTGAACAAATAAAGCAGTTACTCAAGCAGTCTTTTCAACCACATATTCACAATAGACAATGGTAAATAATGATAAATAATCACAGTATTAAAGTTTATAGTTTACACCCTAATTTGGTGGGTTGTTCTGGAATCAGATAATTGTTCTAAAACTAAAATATCGATTCAACTTATCAGTTTCTGTGTGCGCATTTTAATGTGGTTTTAAGCCATTCAAGTGCGAGAAGATGCAAAAGAGAACAATTTGGCACTTGCACGCTTTTTTTCTGTGCTGGACACATCCAGAGCCTGTGCACACAAAGCCACCTCTCATTTAGTGCACAATTCAGAAATACTGAATTAAGTTCTTTTTACATCCTCTTGCGTGGGAAGTTGAACGGACAAATACATACAAATTTATATCAAAATAGCCTCGTAAACACTGATGGTTATGTCTTAAGTGAACGTAAACAGTTCACTTAAACAGCAAAATGTATGTGTAACAGTATAGGTGATCTGTGCATTCGAACTTAAAGTGACAGCAGCCTAATAAATTAGCTTTTGACATAACGTTTTAACATTTACATTAACATAAACGTGTGTTGTTAATGTTAAATAAAGAAAAGAAAATACTGATCTTGACTTAATAACCTTTGTAAGATTAATTAAGGATTAATCTATTTTATTTATAAAAAGAAAACTATACACACATATTGTTTTTATTTGTGATATTGCTAATTTTCGTATTTATTTTTTTTTTATTTCTGACTGTATATTTGTCTTTAATACTATTTGAAATTTATATCAGTTAGTTTATTAGTTAGTCCAGTTTATTACTTGTTCTCTCAGCTGATTTGTTTTGTTCATGGTATTCAGCTGCCAACAGAGTGTTTTGCAAAAAGACATAGAATAAATATTTTATTTGATATGTAAATGTCTATATCAAAATCGAATTAGAATTGATAAGCAGAATTGGAATTGCAACGCTGAAATTCAAACAATACCCAACACTAGTGGTATTCACCATAACTCATCTACAATTTACCAAGTGTAAATCTTTAAATAAATATTTGTATTCAGCAAGGATGCATTCAATTAATCATATGCAACAGTAAAGACATTTATAATGCTACAAAAGATTTCTGCTTCAAATAAATGCTAATCTTTTATACTTTCTATTTATTATTTAATCATATTTTACAATATTACTTTTTTTCCTGTGTTTTTTATCAAATAAACAGCCTTGACAAGGATATGATACTTCTTTAAAACATTATAAAAACATATAATTTAAAAAGTATTATCACATGATAGGTAAAATAAGGTTTATTACACAAGGTTTATATATATATATATATATATATATATATATATATATATATATATATATATATATATACAGAATAAAATATAATGTAGATATTTGCTTGCTAATCTATTGAATACGTTCTGAAGACCTGTATTGTGCAGGTAGTGTTAACTCTTAACGCCTATTAATATTATTATTAATTTCTACCTGGTGCTGTTTATTGTTTTGTAGCCAGTTATCCAGTTTTCCACACAAATGGATGCAATGCAGCATCTCAAGGAGCAGCTTGAACAGCGAACACGCATGATTGAGGCCAACATCCACAGACAACAAGTAGAACTGCGGCAAATCCAGGACGAGCTTCAAAGGGTTCAAGGGCAGGGCTTACAGGTGAGAGCGTCCCCTAGCTTTTGTTTAAATGTGCACTCTCTGCCTCAAATTGACACCCTTGTGTTTGGGTATGTAGATGTTCCTGCAGCCAGGAGGCAGCAGTCTCAACCTCGGCTCAGTACAGCTGACGCAGGGATCGTCCGTGCAGCCAGGGGGCGCTCTGTCCATGCAGGGGGCTGTGGTGCCGGCGGGGAGCCTACAAAGCGGCCTGCAATCCACACACACGGGGACACAACACACTGTCACACAGCATCCTCAGCAGGCTCTGCCGCAGCAACAGAACCTTCTCAGAGATCAGAGCTCCACGCTTACTCAGGTGATAGAGAAGACTAGTGACCATTTTGACCAGTTTTCATAGAAAAGTGAAACTGTCAGAGTACAAAAATATTGTACTGGACGTTCATATTTACTCGTGCACATGCACTCATCATCAAAGTATATGTGTATTAGAAATGTTGTTTTGGCAAATAACTGAAATAAGTTACCCTAAATAAATAAAAACTAAAACTGCACTGAAACTAAATTAAACCTAAATAGGAAATAAATAAAAATGACAAAAGCACAGAGAAGTGAACATTTTTCATTAATTTTTAATATTTTAAATCCAAAAACATCAAAGACTGATCTGTGGTATGTTCAGATAATACATCCCTCTATCAAATGCGAAAGTAAGTGTATAATATGTTATTATATTGTGTGTAATCATCCTACTATAATCTAATATCAAGTCTTTCTTTGTCTGTTTCTTAGCAGTCTCAGAGGTCGTCTCACACGTTGCAGTCTCCTCAGGGAGCACTGCCGGCATCTTTGTATAATACCATGATGATCTCTCAGCCGACGCAGGCCAATGTTGTGCAGATCGCCACAAGCCTGGCCCAGAACAGCAGCCCGAGCGGAGCCGCGGTCGCCACCTTCTCACAAGACCGGCAGATACGGTACATGTCGCACTATTACAAACACACACACTGACACTTTGACTCATCATAAACATAAAGCACACATATACGGTTAAATTTGCACATTAGAATTCTAGACTAACTTAAAAGATGCATAATTGACATTAACTTTTAACATTTAACTTTTTTCTTGAATGGCCACAATTTTGACCGATAGCATGAAGAAAAACTGCCATATTGATATTTTTTAATGGGTATGGGTATGTTAGGCTGCTGTCACTTTAAGAGCTGACACACGGATTCATTATACTTTTACACATGTATTTTCTTTCTCAACTTTGTTCACTTAAAACTTAACTGGCTGTTTACATGAATACTCGCCAACCAGCATGTGTGTATTTGACTATTTAAGGTCAACAAGCAGTGAAAAATAACTCAATTTATTACTGATAAGAAGCTTTATGTGCGTGTACTTTGGGTGTGAGCACAGAATCTGTGGGAATGAGTAAAACTATGCGCTGTGACACCAACAATAGTCTAATGAAATGAGTGTTTGTGTGGAGGCGGGTTTGTGTGTCAACTAGCTGTTGGAGAGATCATGAGAAAGTGAGAAAGCACAGCTTGTATCGTGTACCTATTCTGCGGAAATGAGTATTGGAAGCGTATCAGAGATTTCAGTATATCCAAAAATCAATATTTTTGACAACAGTAGTTAATTCTTTCAGATGCCTTTTTAAAGGACTACTATTGAAAAATGTGTATGTATGTGCATGTACGTATGTGCATGTATATGTATGTATACATATCATTTGGAGGCTATGGAAACCTACTGGGTAATTTCTGATGAATAATAAAACATTCTTGGGGACCCCTGTCACAGTAAAACTGGTCCCAACATTTGAAAAGAAACTTCTAACTTCCTGTCCTCCTGCCTCACACAGGTTCCCTGCTGCCCAACAGCTCCTCACTAAGCTAGTAACCGGCCCAATGGCGTGTGGTGCGGTTATGGTGCCTACCACCATGTTCATGGGGCAGGTGGTGACTGCCTTTGCCCCACAGCAGGGCCAGCCTCAAACAATCAGCATCACCCAGCAGCCGCCTGCACAGACGCCGGAGCAGCAGGCTCAGACGCAGTCACAGACAGCTACAGGAACAGCCCAACAGCAAGGACAGGTCCAGGCTCAGCTCACCCAGCAGCAAACACAATTCCTACAGGTACCACACATAGAACTGAGAACCTCTTAGCATGGATGACTCCTTCACTGTAGCATATGTTTGGTCGGCTTACTGAATACAGCTTACTGATATAGTTCAGCCATTAATGTCATTTACTGTCATCAATTACTCACCCTCACTTCACAAAAAGTGAAATTTGGAAGAATGTGTTGGTGGTTTTTTTATGGCCCTCAATTTTTGTTGTTGTATGAATATCTGAACATACAATACATGTATATCAAAAGAAAGAACAGAGACTCTGATTTTAAAACAAACAAAAAATTATTCTAGCTTTCTATGTTGGTAAATTTCATTTCAAAAAAGGAACATTTTGAAGAAAATAACGTTTTTGTCAACGACTATGTCTGGATCGGATTCAGAACAATGATTAAAACGTATCGAGTAGATCCATCAACACGCCTAAAGCTCCACAGTTCGATATTTCACTGACATCTTGGAACTTGAGTCTGCGCACTTGCGTGTTTCGGGACCAGTCATGCGCAGTCGTGAGCAGGAAGTAAAGCCGTGAAATCAAGGCCGCGCCCTCATTCTCGCTGAATCAAACGCAAGCACACGCCCCGCACTTTCATTAAGGGGCCTCTGTCTGCTTCGTTCTTCTCCAATGATGTCTGCCGATTGCAGGACCTCGTCAAAATAAGGTAAATACAACTAACCACATAATCAACATTATTAAAAATAAGTCCGCTGGTGCATTAGTGACTACCTCGCACAGAGAACCTGTCAATCACAGATGTCAATCATGATGTCAGAGCACCATTATTTTATCACATAACTAACTAAAAACGAACTTATTTTATTTTACTTGAAATTACATCAACGTTATAGAAACTACAGTAAATGACAGAAACTATCTTTGGAAAAAGGATATGTGAAGTGTAATTTAATTGTTTAGTTGGTCTCGCGTCCCATTGAATAATATGGGGAGGCGGGGGTTATGAGCTATACTAGGTCCGGTCACAGGGGGGGCGATCGAGACGTTTTGGCTTCACTTTTGAGGGCTTGTGCGGCACGCTTGTATTCAGCACTGAACAAAAAGTTTGTTTTGAGCTGTGAGGGAAGTCTATCGTAAATGCTTCTGATTGGCCATTGCGTTCAAGAAGACAACACACATGTCTGTGATTGGTTACATCGCTCAACGCTTTGTTCTCCCTCAACCCGCACACCCGTGCTCGGCGATCCCTCTTATGATGCATAAAAAAAACACGATAATTGCGATTTTTTATTTTATTTTTTTCACAAGTCATTTCAAGTAAATAGGCACAACTCCGAGTCAAGTCTAAAGTCACAAGGAGCAAGTCTAAAGTCAAGTCAAGTCAAGTCTTTTCAGAGATCTAGTCAAGTAAGTCTCAAGTCCAGAAAATTGCGACTCGAGTCAAGTCACATGACTCGAGTCTCCCACCTCTGCTCCATGTATATTTATGTTGCGCATTTCCTCCTGCAGGCCCCTCGGCTTTTGCATGGCAACCAGTCTACCCAGCTGATCCTTCAGGCAGCGTTTCCTCTGCAGCAGCAAGGCACCTTTGCAGCTGCAACGCAACAGCAGCAGCAACTGCAACAGCAGCAGCAACAGCTGCAGCAGCAACATCAACAACAACAGCAGCAGCTGCAACAACATCATCAACAGCAGCAGCAGCAGCTGCAGCAACAACAGCAGCAACAGCTGCAACAACAACAGCAACAGCAGCAGCAGCAACAGCTACAGCAGCAACTGGCAGCTCATCGTTCAGACAGCATGACGGACCGCTCCAACGCGCCACCTCAGTAGCTGACCGCACGTCAGGGACACAAAACGAATCTCCACTGAGCAGTCTTGCATGCCGGTTTGGGCTTCTGAGGGGGGTGTTTCAAGCTAAAAAAATAACAGTATTTGTACTGTACCCTCTCAGATACCCTTCCACCGCTTATAGGTGAAGGGCCAGACCTAATGGGGTGTCGCTTTTTCACCCCATGCCCTATTCCACCTATAGGTAGTCGATCGACGGCTGCTCGCACTGAATTCCGGGAGTGGTCCGACCACGAACGCTGAACTTATCTGCCGGCTGGGAAAGGGAGCAGCGGCGCCTGGTTTTCCGCAAGCCGTCACCATCACACACCCTTCGTCTCGTATGCCCAGTGTGTGCCGTCATCCCTCTTTCACAGGTTTAATTTATGCAGAACGAGTGCTCGAAGACTTCGAAGAAGAAGCAAACAGCACCTCTCTCTTTCTCTCCCTCTTTCCTCCTCATTTTACTCGTCGAAGTAATTATGGGTCAGAAAATATTTTTAAGAATGTTGTGTGGATTCCACTTTTATTGTACAGTTCACCTGTAAAATAATGTGTAAATATATGGACAAAAGGAAAGAGAAACTAATATTTTATATGATGCATGAGATGAAAAGCGTAGTCTGTTATTTGTAGCTTTGAATATACGTTTTTTTTTTTTTTTCTAATATTCAAAGGAAAAAAAAAGCTAAACTTAATACACATAATGGCTGATCTCTTCACAGACTTCCTTTTTCCAGTGGGATGGGGGTGAGTGTGTGTATGTGCTTGCGCACGTGTTCGTATGTATGTGTGTCTGCCGAGCAGGCAATGCTGGATCCTCAGATTGTGTCACAGTTTGTTAAAAAACGTCATATTTTTAGTAAAACTGTTAAAGGAACGGGCAATCTTTAGATGTTTTGCATCTTGTTATGCAGTAACACCTTAGTAATTGCAAAAATATAGATATGAATATTTTAGAGACATGTTTTACATTTGTAAATACTGTAAAGAGAAGGCATCAGATTTAGTGTATCTTGCAGTTAGTCAAAAATATTGAAATGGGGCTTTGACTGTTTAGCGTGGAATCATTACAGCTGGAAATGTCCTCACAACGTTCGCTTGTATGTAACAATGATAGTTACAGTACTCTGCTAAACTGGAACTGACGCTTAAAACAGCAGGGTTATGATGGGGGAAATATATATTCACGTAGTGTGTTTGATCTTAAACAATACAGGAAAATGAGCTCAAGGCTAAGCCATAGCTTCCTCTAGTTTTACAATGGTTTACATGGTTGTTTACACTGTTATACAGTGTTTTCGGTATGTAGGTTTGAAAAACCAGAAATCTAAACAACCAAACCTGTTTATCATTTCGAGATTTTCACATATTTGCACAGCTTTAATGCAGGAGTACTTTCACTTGCCTTTTTCGGGTTTGCGCTCATCGTCAAACGATGACATTTCAGTGATAACGACTTGACTTTGCAAACTTCTTCCATACTGATAGACACTCTTGAAAAGCAGGAATGTATAGGTTCACTAGTACCTCTGTAATGCTGACATAGTCACTAGCAACTTCTAGCCTCTTTGCTCAAAGCACAGAACACAAGCCCAGGGTTGACAATCTGATTCTGTTTATTGACCCCAGTTGTATTACGTAATTAAAATATGCCAGATTGTAGTTGATTTAATTAGGATCTTGAGATTTATATTTATGCATTGTTAGAATTGCAGTCTCCTCAAAGTTGCTCGATAAGACTTTAGCACTTAGCCAGAATGAATGTTCAAAAGTAATTGTTATGTTTTCCTGTAGGGTCAACATTAAAATTACATTCAATACAATTATATAAATAAATAATAATATATTTAATTTGTCAGAAAGAGAAGTTATAGTTTTTATTTTTTTTAAGACACCTTAACATATTTTTGGTCTCACTTTATATTGCGTTTTTAACTACTATTCAAACGTTTTTTTTTATTAATAATATAAAACAACGCACTTATTTACCCTTCCCTTACCACTTAACCCAAACTTTAAATTAACCATACTACCAAACGTCTCTAAACTATCCCGTATCTCATATCAATAGCAGACAAAAAATACAACATAAACACAATAAGTACATTTACTAATGTACTTATTGTAAATAATAAACATATAATAATAAACATAATAAACATTTTGGTAACACTTTATTTTAGTGTCATTGTTACATATTGTATGTTACATGATGTAAACTTTTCTAATAACTATAAATAATGCATAATTACATGCAACTAAACCAAACCCTGACCCTATAGTTGTACACTGCAAACAAAAAAAAAATTGTTGTTTCAACTTTAAAATAGTAAGAGTTTGCAGTCGATTACATTTTTAAGTTTAGTCAACTCAAATACCCAAATTGTCACTTACACTTCACATTTCAAGTTATTGCGGCACGAACACTTACTTTTTTTAAGTTGAAACATTTTTTACTGTGTAGTTGCTTAATTTTACGCTGTACTTAAATGCATAAGTACAGTGTAACAAAGACACCTTAAAATATAGGGTAACCAAAAATAAGTAGTAGTTAAACGCATCTAATATAAAGTGTGACCATTTCATATTGTAAAAGCTGAGAGTAGCACAGTTTTGACAGCTGTATTGGTCTTGTGAGACAAGACCATGTTATTGTTTTAATGATTCTAATCGTCACATTTTAGTGCACTAATGAGCAATATTGCCTTTTAAGGTTAGTACGAGTAGACCGGTTCATTCCAATATTTTCCATATCAGAAGTGCCAGTTTGAATGTTCGGTTTATGCGGGATGTTGAAGCCTCCCATCCGGAGTGCTGGTCCAAACGCTGTTCATTTTGCAGTTTCCACCCGATAGAATAGTGGTCTATGATAATGCAGTATGTAATCGAACGTATCCTTTTGTTCGTTTACTCTTCAGGTCACTCCTATAGTGTATGACGGTCATTAATGTGTTGGTTATGGTTTCTGTGGTCATGTAGACTTCATGGATGGCTGTACATTTCAATGCCACAGACATTTTGTGACCGAACGGCATGGCTAGAATGAGCAAGGTGAGATTATTGATTGAATGTAACTGTCATTTAGCTTTATAGTAACTTTTAAATAGGATTATATAAAAAAATAGATATTCTTATTTTTCTACAGCAAGGTCAGAACAGAGAATTTATGCAGATAGGCTATAGTTGATGTATAAAACAACTGTTATACATCTTTTGCACAGAAAGTGAACAGAATATCAAGCTTACTCCACATTGTAACCTCAAATTAAGGATTTAAACAAACTGTGACACACTGGAGGACCAGTTGAACTTTCTCCCCACAATGCAGTTGGATTCAGGAAGTTGATTCAGTCTTTGTCCGAGTAAGAGAGGTCATTGATTTATGCTACAGACTCCTACTGATGTTTTGGAGCATTTGAAGGTAATACGTTAAAAAAAAGTAGTTTTGCTTAAAAAGTAAGACGACCAGCCTGGGTCACAAATGACCTTCTGATGCACAGTGAATCCTCTCACACTGGCATCAGATGTCAGTTGTTGACACATGCAATGATGTTTTGGAAATCAAGGGGTTGTTTTTTATTTGTTTTCTGCACTGATTTTATCATGTCAGCCCTAAGGTTACAGAGAAATACTACAGCTTCCTCAGGTTGTTTTAGAATAATCAAATCCAACATCAATCTTGCCCCTTCTTTCTTTTCCTCACTTGTGATAGTGACCTATTCAATAACACACATTCTTCTGCATTTACCATAAAGAGCCACAAAAAACAGGATCTGTCATAACGGTTGCCCTCTATTTACCTCTGGATTGTCTGTGGTGCTCAATGCAACTTCATGTCAGCTGGCGTTTAGTAATGAACCCAAAGAGCCGTGAGAAAAGATGAGAGAACATGCCGAAATCCTGTTGAATTTGCTTTCGAAACGTTAAAAAGCCCCCAGTGGAAAAGGAGGTGGTGAACCATGTTAAATGTTCTGTAGTTCTGATGTACGCACTAGAAGTTCTGAATGTCTATCAGTGTTCTCTTGCTATCATTTAATCTTTGTACGTGTGATGTTCTTTGCTGAGCACTCGTGTTTGGCTCATGAAATTTATCTGGTCAGTACACGTTAATACAGAGGAAATATAGGAAATTATTTAAATAAACCTATAAATAGGTTTAAACTTTCACCATTTGTTAGATTTCATCAAATTTCAGAGCATAGCTCTGTTTTCCTAAACTCAATTTTTAAAATAAGAAATCTGTATCACCAGAAAACAGTGTGCTGTATTGGGTTCATTTTGTGAGCCAGGCCATTCTTACATTTAACAAAGAAATAATGGAACCTTTTTAAACGAACAGTGCCGTTTACTCCCCTTATTCAATTTTGAAAATAAAATGATTTAAAAAAAATGCATTGTCGACTGTTTTTATAGTTTGGTAGTTCTCCCTCTAAAAAGAGTGCCGAAGTGATGACGTCACTTTGTAGGACAACTCAGAAGCTAGTGGCGCATGGGTTCCCTTGATCGAAAAGTAGTTTTCCCCATAGACTTTTGGAAAATCGCCAAAAATAAGATCTGTGGTTAACAAAGAGTTGTGACCCTTACACTTTTTTTCTATCAAGATAATCTTTACAAGTTAATCCAAAATGTATACATTTTGAAGCCTATATAAAGTTTTTTAAAAACACAAGCAGACACAATAAAAATTAAAAAAAACACAAGCAGGTTATAACTGTGTGTTCTATGTCATAGATGAAAACGTGAAAACATTTAGAGGCTTTGTTCACCACAGACCTTATTTCAGGCGATTTAGCAAAAACCCATTCGAAAATCCCATAGACTTTAGAGCGAGGGAACCGGTAGTGCTAAATGCTAACTCACTTCCGCGTTTTGGCCTACAGAGTGACGTCGTAACTTCGGTCGTAATTAATGTAAAGTAACTTTCGTAATTTAATGTCATAAATAAGGTTTAGGGATTTTTCCAGTGACTCTTTTCTTGCTGGTCACATTGTTACCCCAGAAGGTGGCCACGAGTGATTCACTTTTGCCAATGAGTCAACTCAACCAATTCGTTCAAAAACATTATTGATTAATTCTGGAGTGTGGGAAAACAGCTGAAGTAACCCCATATTTAAAATGTAAGTTATTGTTTATTGAACTTGTAAAAAGAGCAATTATCTCATCCGCAATCAAGATTACTTGCGGCCTCGAGACTAGCCTACCCCCGAATCACAGTGGTCCAACTGTCCACGAGTTTACAATGTTAAATTGCTAAATTCACTTTTGAAACTATGTATGAATGTACTATAACAGGTTTAAGACACGAAAGTTCCTGTTAAGTTCCCGTTAGTTCCCGTTCCCGCAGTAACCTCGCACACAAACACCTTAACTAGGCTGTATCACGTAAAACATCCTCGTATATTTAAATAATTACACTCAAAGTGAACCTAAAATGCAAATAAATAAGCCCAATTAGGGATAGTAAAGAGACATTTACAAAAGCGCAGGATACAATGTTAGAAGCTGTATCTTGTGTCAATAGGTGGTGAGCACTTTTTCGAGATTCACCTTGTTTCTGGGAGTGGTAGACAATTAACTGGTGGGGATTCTCCGAGTTGTGTGGGAGGTAAATCTTGGCCCGGGTACCATTCCCAGTCTATCGGGCACTGGACACATCATCAGTCGTGTGCCCTTGCATCATTGGGTCTTTTAACTTCAGCACTACACACCCTTCACAAGGGTGGCCCACTGCAGAATTTTCAGTCCTTAGCTTGCGTGCCGTGCTGAACCGTTCTCAAAATTCACCCTGTGGATGCAGTCTACAGCTGGCTGAAAGCTTGACAGGTGGGAGTTCTAATACATATACGGTTGAGTAGCCATATTGTCTGGGGAGGAGTCCAAACCGCAGGCACCAGAGCTTCAGTGTCCAGTATTGTGATATGTTCTGGTACGTGGAAGAATTTGAAAGATTCCCAGAGAAGATTATGGGGAATTGAGCCAAATTAGGCCCTGCCAGGTTAAGAAAAACCACATGAAGGTCTCTCTTGTCCTTCTTGGCTGCTTGGATCTGGTGCCAGATCATGCTTGTATGCTCCAAGCACCCAGAGAATCCCAGTAGCACCTCAGTGCAGTACATGAGATCCACGGGGAGGAGTCGGATCAAGATCCAAGGGGTGGAGATGGTTAGGATTAGGGTTGGGTTTGGGGATTAGGGGTGGGTTTAGGGATCAGGGGGCGGAGTTGGATAGGTTTAGGTGTATGTAAGGTGGGAGGAGTTGGATCTAGATCCGACTCCTCCCCGTGGATTTCATGTTCTGCAGTGAGAACCATCTTGAGAATCCTGGAATTCCTGCTTTCTGTACAGATGTGTCGATGTACTTGTTTTGTTTGTTTTTGTTTTTTCAAGTAGGCGTGCAGTGTGCTACTATACTAAAAAAGATTTTTCCCCTCAACATTGAGAAGGCAGATTGGCTGGAATTGGCAACGGAAGTTTTACCTTTCACTAAATATATTTAAATAAACGGGAAATCGCAATGGAATACTATTTCGATATATCTAAATATGTTTAGCTTCAGGTTGGTGGAGAGATCCTTCCTCAAGTGGAGGAGTTTAAGTATCTTGGGGTTTTGTTCACGAGTGAGGGAAGGATGGAACGGGAGATTGACAGACGGATCGGTGCAGCTTCAGCAGTAATGCGGTCGGTGTACCGGTCTGTTGTGGTGAAGAAGGAGCTGAGCCGTAAGGCAAAGCTCTCGATTTACTGGTCAATCTACGTTCCTACTCTCACCTATGGTCATGAGCTTTGGGTCATGACCGAAAGAACAAGATCCCGGATACAGGCGGCCGAAATGAGCTTTCTCCGCAGGGTGGCTGGGCGATCCCTTAGAGATAGGGTGAGAAGCTCGGTCACTCGGGAGGAGCTCAGAGTAGAGCCGCTGCTCCTCCACATCGAGAGGGGTCAGCTGAGGTGGCTGGGGCATCTGTTCCGGATGCCTCCTGGACGCCTTCCTGGGGAGGTGTTCCGGGCACGTCCCACTGGGCGGAGGCCCCGGGGAAGACCTAGGACACGCTGGAGAGACTATGTCTCCCAGCTGGCCTGGGAACGCCTCGGTATCCCCCCAGAAGAGCTGGAGGAAGTGTCGGGGGAGAGGGAAGTCTGGGCATCTCTGCTTAGACTGCTGCCCCCGCGACCCGGCCCCGGATAAGCGGAGGAAGATGATGATGATGATGATGTTTAGTGAAAGGTAAATCTTCCTAAATCTCTGTATAAACAATGCGGGACGTAGATGCGTGAGAGATCACTTCCGGCGTAACGTCTGGAGACGGTTCAGTTCGGTTCAGTTGGACATCTGATTCAGATCAGTTCGACGGCTGTTAACAAGAGGTAAAAACTATATAAATACTGTTCGTTTTCTCACACAAACTGCTTGTTTCGTGTCTTAGGCCATCAGTGTGTACTTACATTCACGAGTCATTAAATCATGTTTAATTTTGACTTCTCTTTGCATGCTTTTTGAGGTGGACCCCCTAAAACTGCATTATATGACTGACAGACAACACCGGTTTGACCGAAAAATGTCAAAATTGAAAATGTGGAAACAAAGACACCTACATCTTGGATGCCCTTGAGGTAAGCTAAAACATTTCAAAAATTAATTTCAAAGTGAACTATCCCTTTAAACTTATAAATTTGATGACGCCTCAAAGGTTCAAACAACAATCAACAGTGACAACTGGAGATCCATCCATTGTAAAATGCAAAAGTAAAACTTTGGACAGGCAACAGAAAAAAAGAGACTGCAACCAGACCCATGTGAGAAAAAAGGATAAATATCGGAAGGGCATTAAATGTAGTCACGCAATGCTAAGTTTGAACATTAACAATTTGAGAACAAGTATAATTTGCGCAGTTTGACGGGATATAAGCGATCATTAGATTTTATCAGTGTGATTTACTGCAATGCTCTAAGTCAATCAGAATTTCGATTTCGAACAGAGATGGCAACAAAGAGGAAAAACTACAGACTGCAGCTTTAAGGTTTGAATGTAATACATATTTACATTGTTCCCAAAATATGTTTTTCGACACTTAAGCCACAATTTAACAAGTATTATAACATGTAACTGCATTATATGGCATCAAACTGAGGTATTTTTTTCAGTCAAATCATTTACGTTTCTTAGATTTTGACGTATGGCGCAATAGATATATTGTTCATAATTAAGACAAACTCACTTTCTGCTTGTCAACATTGGAGCATTGTTTATGTGATGGAACTACACCGGTGGTTATTCTGCTAGTAAACCTGTGTGAACTTGATGACCACAAAAATGTAATAATTAAAAAAGGGGGCTCAAAAAAAATTGTTTGCAGATGCCACACAGTTTGGTATTTTCCATCTAATGCAAATAATTTTTACTAAATTGTCCAAAAACTATTTGAGCACACATTTAACATCTTATAAAAATTACTTTATAACTTTGTAGATTATTACATCTGCTCCTTAGTCTAACAGTGTTCATATTGTTAAAAAACAAACAAACAAACACCTCTGAAAGACTGACACTGACCTTTTAATTTAATATTTACAGGTATAACATTTTTGTAGTTCCTCTACCGCTAAAGTTCAGCACACTTTAACCCCTGTCAAATATTGACAAAGTCACCCTGAAAATGTTACAAAAAAAAAAAAGAAAGAAAATAACAATCTCCTCCATGACTGGACAAATTCTTCAACCATGACAAAATATCAATATCTGTGCTCCATACTAGAATAAATAAAAACATCTGAGGAAAAGGGCAGACTTTTGAAATTGTAGTTACATTTCCTTACAAAGAGACTGCAAACTATTTGCTGTGTGCCTCTTCCAGATGAGTCTGTAACAACATGGCTGATGGCTGTTTTCAATACTTCATGACCAGTGACGAAGAGGGGAGGAGTTGATCACCGATGCATTTATGAATGCACAATGACCAGATCCATATCCGGGTTTAAAAGGCCACAGGTGATGTAATCAGAACCCACATCATTTCATACTACATTTCAAGCCTTTGGTAATATCGTATGAAAGAATACAAGGACAACTCATCGATAGGCAGCTCCTAAAGAATACTTTAGTGTTCAATTCAGAACTGTAGTTTGTCATTGATGAGGGAATCATGACTGTTAGAGGCTCGTATCCACTGAGACGTGTGTAGAGTACGACATGATGTCATAGGGAAGGGTGGCGGTGCTCGTCTTGATCTGGTTGTAGTTTTACAGCTGTTGTAGTCAAGTAAGATAGAACTTAAATAAAATAGACTGGACCCAGGCCAGCATTTATCCATAATGCACTACTCAAGCAGAGGTAAAACAATATAGAATCAAGATTCATTATGTGTTATTAAAAATGTTACTTAGTGCAATGACAAACATCTGGCAAGTTCAAGTAAACTGTAATGTGGCATACTGGAAAAATATAAGGATCACCTAAAAACAGAATAAAGTCTGGTTGAAAGAAAAACAAGGAGGAATTAAGCAAAAAAAAAGCTCATTAAGACATGAGCAGTAAATTGTTTTTCATTCACTCTCTCACTCACACAAAAGAGATTCGCTCAAAACAACAAAAACAAATAAACAAGCAGCCCATCCGCAGTCTTTGCGTAGTCTCTCTGTTCCACTTCTTGGTGACAGTATGTACAAAATGAAACCAAAAGTTCCATCAGAATCCAGAATCGGGCTTGATAAAGAGGGCGGAGAACGCGAAAGCGAGGAAAACGATCCCACCAATGATTGTAACTGTAGACATAACAAAAGGAAATATCCGCAAATAAATTTGGATATAGATCATTGCTCTTGTAAACCTACAGAACATTAAGTACTGTGGTAAATGACTCTCACCGGTTCTGACAGAGATCTTCTGAGCCACCATCCTTCCACCGATAACAGCCAGTCCTGTGCACAGACAGTGTCCCAATGTTCCCCCAACTGCTACTCCAAATGGATTCTGGAGCACAAAACCAGCCAGTTCTTCACAGGTAACATCTCTAAAGCTATTAGTCATCATACAGGACTTTACTGAGCTATTAAATTAGATGATTTATGAAATTGGTAAATTGGAATATATAATAGTATACATTTTAATGTGTGTGTGTATATGTTTTAATATTTAGACCAGTTCTATAATTGATTGATATCAAAATGTGAAGAAAGTTTCAACCAGTATAACAAAAAAGTGTTCATGAAATACATTTTTAATTCATGCACAATACATTTAATCTTTTGGAATAGAGATTAATATTGGACTCTGTACAATACCTCTCTTGCAGCCAGAACAATGGTTGCAAGCTGAGAACGGTCACCCCATTCGGCAAGGAAGGTGAGGGTGAGTGCCTGAACGAATATTGGTGAGATCAAACTGTGCCACTTCCTCTGAGGCAACAAGTTCGCCGTCGACCCCGCTTCGACGTCGGGTGTGCCGTTCGCCAGCTTATAGCGCTGAAGCTGAGGGAGGAGAGGTCAATCAGAGGTCAGATTAAATGCTTCATGTTGTGTGTTATATATAGCCTTACCTGCGGACAAACACACTTAAGTTACAAAGCTGTTACCTCCTCATCTTTTTTCTTTATCTCAGCCTGGACCTCCTCCAGCTCCTCTTGCCCTTCATCAGCACTCATCCTCAGTCCCTCCCTCAGCATCCTCAACCCAAAGATGGCAAACAGCGCCGTTGAAATGTAGTAGGTGTAGATGCGTGGGATAATGGTGGTGGCATAACCAAACAGGACTAATGGGAAGACAAACAGAAAAACAGGTCATTCATGCATTGAGAGGATTTTATAAAAGACACACAGTAGATCAACACTCTTTTAATGCATTAGACATTAAGCATATAAAAAAGCAGAGACCTGAGTTCCCTGTAAAACCTTTAAGATATAAAATTTTATTATATAAGACACTGATAAAGCTGGCTAGACAAAAAGTATGGCTAATGGTTCAATCAGTATGGCATGATATTGTTTTGAATGGATGCAAATTTACTATGAAATTTGCATTATGAATGATATCCTGTAAATAATATCTCACAAGACTTGTAATGACACTATGTACAGCTAAGCTAGATGAGAAAGATATGAAAGACAAGAAGAATAGCAATTAAAGAAGCACTGATACAAAAATTGCGCCAATTATTCAAAATGATCTACTAATAACAATAGTTTGATTTTCTTGAGGAAAATAGATCTCCCAATAAATGCTGTAAACTATACAGGCCCGAGAACCCTCTCATTTGGTACATTACTATAATATTAGAAGTTAAAATTAACAACAGAGCCATTCAACTACTATTTATTTTCAAATATAATCATTAATAATTTCAAATAAATAAATAATTGTATACACCTCAGTTAAGGAGGTGGGGGTATTTGACTGTTTAAAACTTGCTAATATGTTACATTTTATGTCAGATAACAGATTATTCAACACGTAATACCCAAAAACGTTTTTCCCCACTCTAAAGTCATGTGACACTAAAAGTAAATGATTTTTAAAAAAGGTGCTTTAGAACAACTGTATTTCACCTACCAGACAGACATGTCATGAGTCCCAAAGCCAACATAGCACCCATCAAAACAGTGAGGCGATTGTAGCGCATAGCCATGATTGCTGCAATGAAGAATGTCTTATCTCCCAGTTCAGACACGATAATGACTGAGATGGCTGCCACAAAGGCATGAATAAAGCCCAGGTTTCCCTTATCGGGTTCATTGATGCTCACTGCCGGGCCGGGAGCGTGACCGGTGGTTGCCTTCTGTAGCAGGACAGAAATTATGATTCAGATTTTAGGTCAATTAATAACTGTAACTGTCTAAGCAACATCATTTCTACAAAATATGGAGCAACAGAAAACCTAACAACATTTAGAGATACAATTAAGCATTTCAGTATTAGAAAAAAATAATAATATTGAAATGTATTATTGAAGACAAAAATAATATTGAAAACTAATATTAGAAATAAAAAGTTTTTTGTATGCGTGTTGCAAATGAAACTCATTTTGATAATCCTATCATTTAAATCAATAGATTACAATCTTTTTGACTCCAAGGCCCCCCACTTTGTTCGAGACCACATAGGAAGGTCATATTTTGTAGCTTACATGTACCTCAAATACTTGTTTTGTAATAAAACAAATAATAAAAATGTCAGTATGAAAGCCTCCATGAAAGTTTGCTGAGACACCCCAGTGGGCCCCCGGGTCTCCTGATGGAGAATCACTGATTTAGGCTATCCACTGACTTCACATAAAAACACTTCACTTCACATACCAACACTTCACATAAAAAGCAGATGAATAGATTAAGAAACTGAAGTTCTTTTATGGTTATAAGTTACACATGTATTTTAGCAAAATATAAAAACCCACATTATCTATAGCAGAATATCCTGGATGATCCCTGCTTGACACAATTACATTCATCCGTTTATTCCAGCCTTATATCCAAGTGAACAAAAAGGTTAACCAGACAGTATTTAAAAAGTATTACGTTAGTTTCCCTCGAATGACACTTCCCTCTTTAACTTGCCTAGCTAGTTTTAGCACCACTCCTCATTGACTTGGACACATTTATATAAGTTAGTTTAATAATCTTTCTTATGTATGTTTCTTAGCAAAAAGGAAAATATGTTCTTACGCACCTCCGCGGGTTGCTGCTCGTTAATGACTTTATTCTCTTCTTGAGTTGCTATAACTCGGGCTGAAAACAACACGACGTTCAGTAGAACAAGGAAGCATTTAAACCTGTCACCGCCATGCCGCTCGCCGGCCCGGAGAGGCATCTTAATGGATGGCTAATGCGGTTTATTTACTGTTAATACTCTGCAAGTTTAGCTAATAAAACCACCAATTTATAAACATTAGAGTTGTCGGTACTATCTGGCTAGCCCACCTTGGTCATCATTTCGCCGAAAGACTGACACCACAGGCTAAGACAAACCTGTTTTGTGGAAACCAACCGTGATTGGTCAGTTGGGAGATAAACGTGTACAGGAGAGACATGCGTCACCAAAATTGAGGTAAACTATTGGTTGAAACGTCCGTCAGTCTTAATAACGTATGAAGAAACACCTTCAAGTTAGGTAGAGTTGTAATGTAAAAGGAAAACATGAGATTAGAAACTCTTCTCAAAAGACATAAAAAATTAATGGACATGAGTTCGGCTTCTCATTGTTACACGGATGTGCACATTGCTGAATGTATTTACTAACAGCTGAGTGGACAAGCAGTGGATACTATTACTGACCTAATAAATACTGACTTTAAGATTATTGGATCTAATGCATAAACTGAATCATAAACTAGTAAACTCTTTAAATACAAGTAAATACCCATTTTATTTGACCATATTTACCACTTATGCTTAATCATTGTTATTTTATAATTGTTAACCTTTCTGTATTTGCTTATGTTTTCTCATTCAAATGAAAATGAAGTGAATGTTATCGATTCATCAATATAGCAAGAATTAGGCTGACAAAAAAAAAATGTAATGGACTCTCTTGTTCTTATGGGGTAGGATCCACTTCCATTTGAAGTAATTTGCTGATAGCTGTTGTCAATCACCTCCTGAGGTCAGTCTGATCAGGACAACGGTCCATTACGCCCTGCATGTTGTTACACAGTAAACATACCTGAACCATGCATCAGCTGTTCCAATTTTTAGAGAGAGCAACTGAGATCAGCTTGTTTTCATTTAACTAAGAGTTTATTTATTCATTAGGTTCATATAAAATGCATAAATCACAGGACAAAGGGTATAAAAGCTTTGCGTTGACGTGGGTATGTCTCAAACTTGCTCCGGTAGTAATCATGGCAGAGCTGTGCAGCCAGTGCCTGGTTATAGAGTACATACAGTACCACCAGCCACCAGGTTAATGAACTGCCGCCACAACAAACACTCATGGCAACATAAATCAGGAGCTCAGCCAGGTAATGCGGACAAGAGACCAGCTCAAACCAGCCCCCACATGGCATCTTGTGGGCCAGAGTCTCTACTTTACCTGTATTGCATAGAGAGAACAAAGATTTATTTTTTGTAAAAAAAAACAAAAACCTTTATATATATATATATATATATATATATACTACATACATATTTAAACAAACTAAAGCAGCTTCCTACCCGAGTTGTCAGTCCTCATCTTAGCCAGCAGTGAGAGGGACCAGTGCTGGAGGAGTGATGCCCCAATGAAAAGAAGAGTCCCAATCACATGATACCATGTGAGCTGTTTAAAGAAAGGAACTGCCCCTGACATTGCAGAGAGACACAAAGAGTTATATTGTATATTATATTATATTTTTTGTCAATTTAATATGAATTAGGTTTTGATTTGCAATTTAAAGTGTTGATAGAATTAAAAAATAGCACACTGTACTAACCTGATTGTGGCAAAGAGGCATTTAAACACAGGATAGTTAGTCCAAGTAGGACATAGTAGCACAAACCAAATGTGTACTGGACTATATGAATCACACCATTAGAGAATACGCTGACAAACAGGCACTCCAATAGCCGTCTAAAGGAATGGACCCATAGTAGCACTTGTAAAAGCAGAATGGACAAATGTAACTCTGAAAATCACACACAATTAAGCATGTGAATATTCAATTGAATGGTAAATGGAAAGTAACAGATAAAATTAAATATATATTCGTGAGAAATAAATCATATTAAAAATATGGGGTCTCCCTTATAAAATGTGCACAAGGAGCTTTCAGAATTTTTCTCTGATTGTATTTATATTTTGGTTACTACATTTTTACGGTTTTACTATAGTAACATGCTGGTCACCATGTTTTAAAAAAGTAAGATAAAGTGGAAAAAATATATTTCTTTGCGATTTGATTTAAGTACCGTTCCAAGCATCTTTTGGTCTGCCAGTCAAACGACAAAGCGCGTCAATCAGCCAATCAGGGAGTGTCTCACTCATGACGACAGACCGGATGGAGAATAGAAGAAGCAGCCCATTCCACATGACAGACAACGCATAAAAATGAACGAAACATCTAAAGAAAACAAAAGAAAAAAATGTTTCCAGCACAATTGCCTTGGCGTTCTCAAATTATGATATTCTTGGCAAACTACAGGACCTTAATTAATCCAAAATCACCTTTTTGGTAGGTCAAAAACGAGCTGCCTGCTTGAGCGCTTGATGTGTTCCTTAGTTTTCCCATATCGGATTACATCCTGAAACACGTCCTCGAGCCTATTAGGCAGTTTAAACGAAAACGTATAAAGGCAAAAGGCTACTATAAAACATAGTGCTAAGGAAAACCATATACTATTAACTATTGTTATTGTATGCATCGCAGCAGCAGCATCATACTTCCGTCCTCTCCTGTAATTGTTCCGAAGGAAACAAATACTGGATAATTTAGGTTCCACTTGACATACATTTGCTGATAGACCCTGATAGACCCCACGCTCCATGGTCAGGACGTTCCAGAACATCTGGCATAATTAAACCCATTAGAAGAAACATTAAGCTCTCTGTATCTACAAAATCTTTTCATAATCTTAAATATATGAAAATGAATGTTTATTAACACAAGCTTTCGTTGATGATATTCCCCAGTGTGGGTCAGAAAACTGGAGAAAAAGAATCAGAGCACCTTGATACTGATAGTATAACTTAAACATTAACTTACATGATTCTTTACTTTTGTCACTGCCTGTCTTCAAAATTTGAGAGCCCTGGACTGGACTAGATCTAGGGCTATTTAATACCATGGTCCATGACAGAAAAAGCACGTTTTGTTATGTTTTGCTTACTCTCTGAGTCACCGAATCGGGCCTGTACGCGTTTCCTCATGATGGTTGGCCATCCATGATGGTAGGTATTTTCCCTATGATGGTAGGTATCGCCTTTTATGTCTCTGATTGTTTTGAAGGGCTCTCCTCTGATTAGTTATTTGATTTGATTTAGAGTGTGTAACGGGTAGGTTTAGGGGTTGTGTATGTGTAACTTCTCATCTGAAGAGATTTCACAGCCAAATTAAATAACTAATCAGAGCAGAGCCTTTCTAGCCAATCAGAGGCGAAAAGGCGCTACCTTCCCCTACCATCCTGGGAAATAAAATATACAAGAAGGCTACTACAATTTGCAGTTTTAAATTATGAACACAAGGGGGCACCAGGCAAAATATATTGTGTCAGTACCCTCAGAAAGTAATCTTTTTAGTCACAATTATGTTTTGATAAGGGAGCATTGCTGTGCAATAAGCCATTTGTCGTGTGATCCTAGAAAATCACTCCTAAAATACACAAAGACAAACCAACTTCTCAAGTGTATTAAAATAGGCCTATGAAATTTTCAGAGGATGTATAGGATGTCTACTATTAATATAAGTAAATTATCAGAGGTGGACAAAGTACACAACTTCCTTACTTGAGTGAAAGTATAGATACTACTGGTCAAATATTACTCTGTTACAAGGAAAAGTGGTAAAAACCGATATTTACTTATGTAAAAGTACAGAAGAACTCGTTTTTAAAAGTACTTCAGTATTGTAAATGTCAATGCATTGTATAAAGTGTTGCATGTAATACTAACAGTACCTTATGCCTCTGAATTTATGCCTGCTTACCTACCCTCATATCAATATCATATTTATTTCTTCAACACAGTTCCAGTCGTGGGATTGAATGTGAGATTGAATAAGTGCACTCAATAATGTCGGCTGTTCCCTCAAATAGGGCCCTATTTAAAGTTTTTTGTCTTTTAGTATGAATATGTCAGCCTTACTGTTATCTATGAGCTAGTGTGCTCCAAAACAACGACAAAATAGAAACCCTACGTTGAAAATGAAAATTATGTTGATGTCAGAAATCATCAGATTGATGTTAATCTCCAATGTTGGACAGACGTTGTATTGTGGTTGAAGATGAAAATTGGGTTGACATCAGAAACCAACGTCAGACGGGTTCTGCTGTCAACCCAACGCCGGGCTCTGATGTCAATACGTCAACCCGACTTTCATTTCCAAACAAAATGCAACCAAAATCAATCCCTGACTGATGTTACAACTTTCTACTCAAGAAACTTGACAGAAATATAGTGGAGTAAAAACTACGAAATTTGTCTTTAAAATGTAGTGAAGTTAATGTAAAAAGTTAGCCAAAAAAACATAATACTCAATTAAAGTACAGATACACACAGTAAATGTACCTCTGAAAATAATCTATAGCATAGTGCCATTAAAAATATGAGTGGTCCAGTGACACAACTTGACAATTGATGTACAATCCCAGTCTTATTTTGCTGCACGTGTACTTTCATGGCCCATCTAATAATTAATAGTATTTGTGATTTGAAAAAAAAAAAGTTCACCAATTATTCATGTGTTACACCTGTGTGTGTGTGTGTGTGTGTGTGTGTGTGTGTGTGTCTCATTCTATTTTCCATTTAATGAGGGTGTGATTTATAACTGGAAGTAAAGCAATAACCAGACTAGACAATATGCTTCTGTCTGTTTGTTTGGACAGTTTGCCAGCAATGCAAGGAAACCTTATTCCCCACTTGAGCCATTAACTATATGTGTGTTCAGTCAATAAATGTGTGTGTTTGTGTGTGTGTGTGTGTGTGTGTGTGTGTGTGTGTGTGTGCGTGTGTGAAAGAGAACAAACCAAAACCTCTGAAATATTTGACGCAGGATGATCATGGAAAAGGCTGTGTTTCCTATCTGAGGATGTGTGCAGTGTTTCCTGCCCCCTCCCGACTCTTCCTCGCTGTGCACAGTGCTGGACCCTATTAAGATCCCTTCTTCTCTCATCTTTCCATTCTTTTGTCCCCCTGCCCATCCATCCATGCTGCTTCTCCAACCATTTCTCTATGGCCTCTTCTGCATCTTCCGCTTTTGTTCCCCAAACACACACACTAACCCCATTTCTCACTAAACCTTTTCTTTTTATGGAATGCATCCATACATTAATTCTCCAAACCACTTCCCTGTCCTCTTTAGGATCACAGGATATGAATCCATAATACTTTATTTTAAATTATATGGCACTATGAGATCTGAGATGTCCAAACTCGGTCTTGTAGAGTTTAGCTCCAACTTGCCTCAACACACCTGCCCGGAAGTTTCTTGTATGCCTAAAAGACCTTGATCATCTAGTTCAGGTGTGTTTAGTGGAGCAGAACTCTGCAGAACAGTGGCCCTCTATGAGCAGGATTGGACACCTGCTGTAGGTACGTTCTCATAGTTTGAGAGATATTCTGACATATTGGTGAGCCACCATTTAACTCCCTGTCGCCTATAGGACGACTCAAGTAAAGCATGCACAGTTTAGCACTAACAGAACACATAAAAAAAAACAAGGAAACAGTGACAGCTTTCTACTCAGCCATTCAAATGTATATTATTGACATTGCTATTCTGTTTGAAGACATACTGTACATGCCATACCGTTTTGGCTTGGCACAGCTACTAGAAGATTTTCAACTGTCAGACTGTCGTCACCCTCAGTTTGAGCCTGCGCAGTCGCTCAGACATCAGAAGTGCAAAAATCGGGCTTCAGTTGCTTCTCCGTTGAAATCAATGGGGTCGCTCTATCCATTTCTTTGCTAAAATGACAGAAACTGTTCTCCCTTCAACGTTAAAATGGAGTCAGTCAAAGATGGAGAGACTCGAGAAGAAGTGACAACATGTAGAATACAACAGGTCTCTGAATGGTTAGTTGATGAGTTCATGTTGCTAATGTGGAGTTAACTATACTCAATCATAATCTATAAATCGCTCATTTAGGACCTGTTGTGAGATGCACACAGAGTGACTTTCTATTGCATGTGAATATGCTTAAGTTTGAGCTGACTCACAAAAGTTCTCTTACACAGCCACTCTTCCTCTTTTCAACATGGACTGTTCCCGGGGGCGGGGTTTATGTAGAGGGTTGGTGATGTCACTAACCCGGGAGTAATGTCGTGTAGTCCCTATACCAGCCGTTTGTTGTGGTCCCATCTTCCTTTGCTTTAAACTTTGAGCTTTGTAACTTTGATAATGTTGTTTATGCTCAAACAGCAACATTACACACTAACTAAAGTTAGAAAAGTGAAATCTTTACTTTTTTTAATCCCCCAAAGCACATTTATATGACATTTCAGAATTGTGCATTCACCAAAAACCCTGAATAAGCCATTTTTAGAGCACATAAACATGATATTATTGCTATGGTTAGATTGTGTAAACTATATTGCTCTCTCTCTCTCTCTTTATTGTCTTGTTCTGGTTGTCTGAATAGCTTAATTTTTTTCATGGCTTTCCCTGTGTTTTCTTTTCCAGTACCCATGCGTGTGCTGATGACAGAGCAGGAACTGGCACACCTTGACCAGGCCCATTGGGATGTACTAGTAGGTAATAGATTATTCAAGTATTGCATCATGGTTTAAAAGAGTAAAAAATAATAATAATAAAATAAAAAATTAGAGAGCAAAAGAAGAATGTTTGTATTTTTTTAACTTACACCAATCAGAATCTTAAAACGAAAGGGAGATTTTGAATACGTTTAAAACTGAAGTGTGTTTCTGCACCTTTTGTTTCCGCAAGTGAAAATGATTTGGTTGTTTCAAACTGGTTTGCGAAAGACTCACCATCTTTCATTGGCTGCAAAAACAAAGTTCCCCCCAAAAACTCATAAATAAAGCTCAAATAAACAATGTTTACAGACAAACAAGCTTACTTACAGCTTTATTTATTAAACTATGGTAGAAAAATATATCAAAGAAATAAATCTTTAGATTTATAACCCATCATATGCTCACCTGCATCTTTCTTGCAATATTACATGAACTAGTAATAAATTATACATTCTATACTCCATCCATTTTTATCCATCATTCATTCGTTTTTGAATGTTTTGCTCTTTCCTAAATCAAACAAACCACCACAAAGAGTTCCCTTTGAGGGCTTTTCCATGCCTACTGTTAGCACGAGTCCAAAAGATAGGAAGTGCTTTCTTTTTCCTGATTTTCTTTTCCCTGCTCAGAGGGAGGAGGTGTTTTAGGCGCTTCGACTCCCAGCAGAAATGACCTGGACAGGAAACATGTGGTGGTTGTAGACTCAAACTCTAACCCTTTTGATCAACCCCCCAAATGAACAACCAAGACCCATAATGCATCACTTCACAGTCCTGGCGACAACAACAAACAAAAAGAGACTAAATGAGTATCACGAAGTATTAGACAAAACAGACATCAATTTCAGTTAATTTCATGCAGTGAATCCCCTTTTTGGAACCTTTATTTTAAAGAGTGTCTTCATAATTAAGCCTTCCATTGCAAACTTATCACACCATTAATTGTGAAACCACTGTATACGACCAACACTTGACCCAAGACTTGATATTGCCCATCACTCAAACACAATACATGACCTTAGCGCATTGTTTGCCTGGAGATGTCCTGTGTCATACAGCTTGTTACACAATAAAAGGTAAACTCCCTCCCTTTCCAGTTTTATCCTTTGGATCCACCCATATCCCACTGGCAGCTTCTCTGGGACATTCTATCTCAGCTTGCTGGAAAAACAAGGGAGGTTACAGTACTCCGCCAGCCTCCTTACCTCTAGAGACAGGGGAACAGAAATACTGTTAATGATTGTCCTGTAACACTTTACAGTACAGGAAACACAGATTGTTTTCAGACAATGGAATGGTCAAAGTGTCCCCCTCTGCAAAATGAAGCTGCTAGTCATTTACACATAAGGCAAAATACAGCATTTCTTTCACTGAAATATTCACAAGGCGGTCCAGGTGGAGATATTCAATGAGTTATGTATTTAGAAATCTATTATTCTGATTATAAAAAAGGTGCCATTCTAATACAAGAATCAGTTCATATTATTTCTGTTTGACTGAGATCAGTGAAAATGTCAATAAAAAGGGTATTTCTGTCAGAAACTAAAATTGTATTTGGCCCTCTTTTTAAACTAAAAATCAAACATTTGATTTCATACAACATCAAAAACTAAAAAAAATAGTTACATTTGTTCATGCGATTGAAATTGCGTGTCTACTCAAAAAAAAAAAACTTGTGCTGAAACTTTTACTTTTTTGTATCTATTTATTTATTTTTGTGCTTTTTTACACACAAAATAAAAATACATACTGTCATAGAAATTTTCATTAAGAAAAAATCTGACTTAAAGTGCTTGGGTGATCTCCAGTTACCCCCAGATTGGCCTTGCCCAAACCTGGGACAGCACCCCGTCCACCATATTTGGTGACTTCTGTGCGTCACTCATAATCCCTTGCACTTGAATAATTTGTGTTTTTGGTTCAAGAAGAATGTGAATTTACGATAAAAACATAAATCTATGTCATACAGAAAGAATAGATGTATCAGCTCTGTGTGTTTTTGATTAGATTTATTTGTGTTACGTTTTTCAAGTCACCATCCCACTGATTACTTCAATTTAAAATATTTAGATATTTTGCTATAAATAATGCCTACAATCTATTAAATTTGCTCAATATACACAAGGTTAGCCAATTTATTGGAAGGTTCTGGTAAACAAAGTAAGTTCCTCCTGACTATTATATGTCATGTTAATGCTCAGCTCAGCTTAACTTAAAATGGAACATGGAGTCCAAGTAAAAATCTCTATTTCAAATTTTTTGTCCTTAGATGCACATAAGATATGCACAGTTTTTTTTTAAATGGACTGCAAAATATGTAACTTTCAAGATTAAAATAGAAATTGATCAAATAAATAAATATGTAAATATTCCTTTGATTTTGAATTTTGAATACCCACACTTTTGAAGAAAACACTTAATTCTACATAAATAAAAAATAAAATAATCCATCCAATTTTATTTGGACCATGATGATTAAACTTTAACTGAGGGGTTGGAACCTCCAAGTGTAATTCTCACCCCAGTATTAAAGCCATTTGTTTCTTGGAAATAGGGCATTTTCCATATCTTCGCTTCTTGATTGAGTTAGGTCCACGGAATTGATCTCTGATAAAGTGATTTAGACTGTTCTGAAGGTCTATGTTCTTGTGACCTTCGGCCTCTGGAGTCTATAGACATTTAAAGAACGGTAGGCTAAAATAGGCTATTTGATTAGTATGTTGCGCGCGCCCCTCCCTCGTCTTCCTCCCTATCAGCGCACTTTAGTCACGCGCATCCAGCGCACGAATCCATCAGTGAGCGCGCAACAGGTCTCAATCAGGGGAGAAACTCAGAACAGCACAAGGATTTCTGTTCCTTTAAGGATTTTATAAACTTATCTTAAAGTGCACAACTGTGTCGTATAATCGTGATGAGGAGTTAAGGAGTCTGACTTTTGGTTTCATGACGGGACGGTCCTGCGTTACTGTCGGGCGATGGCAAAAACATCTTATGTGCTTTCTCTCATCGACATCCTCTTAACCATCAACTTGATAATAGGTATGACAAACTTCTAATTAAATACACAAATGCTCACATCATATTCAACTCATTGTTAATTGGTAATTGAACGCACTGTTTGCAGTTGCTGAGATTAAGATATAGGCATAGATTATAAAATGTCGTTTTAAAATGTTAAGTGTAGGCTTACACCTGTTGTTGGTTTGAAACAACTGTAGCAATGATTATTATCACTTTTCCCCGTAATTGTATCTGTGGTATCTAGTAGATATTTTTAGAATAGCCTACTGAAAAAAAAAAATGAAATGAAATGCTCCTGCTATATTATAAAGTGATTCATACTTTTTATTTATTAAAAAAAGGTCATTCATAGGCTATACTATTTTTTAACTATTCAAAAATATTTGCTACAGATAAAGTAATGAGAATAAGCATCGACAGAATTCCACACATAAATTTGTACATTTGTTTAGATTATTCTAATGAGTTATATTCAGTGTTTGTTTTAATTTGCCTTTATGTTATTTAGTTATATCTTTATTTTAGTGTTGTGTTTTTCTAATGGTGTTTTGTGTATGTTTGGGTAACATGTGCTCTGCCTATTGGTTGTAGAAGTCAGTTTAGATAAAATGTAAGTCATCATGTGGTTTTACATTTTTTTATTTAATGTTATTGTCAGAACATTTATATAATGTTTTTTGTTTTTTCAAACTGGGATCTAGTGAGAGATTTTTGCTTTCAGGAAAGTTAAAAATAAAACGCCCTATTCTTTCTTGCCCTTATCTTGCAATTCCTTCAGTTCACTCGTATTCATCAGATATACTTCGCCGCCATTGTTGTTTCAAATGCTTTCAGTGTCTGGCCATTTAATGTTAAAACAAACAGTTGAATAAGTAACTCTCCATGGAGTGCATGTATTTATACTCCATGTATTTTAGCATGATTGTGTGTGCCCATAAGAGTGTGTGTTCCTAGTTCTAGTTCCTCTGGAGCAGGAATCCCACCTCAGGTTTTGGTGCGCGGGGCCTTTTAGGCTGGCCCCGGGCCATCTGCCCAGACTTCCTGTTTTGACACATCCAGGCCTCTGTGCTGCACTTGCAGCTCCAGTGGAAAAATAGCTATCCCAGGGTCCCACATTACACTGCTCTATGCCATTCTGTGCTGTTCTACATGTCTACATCCCAATGTAAAACCATGCCAGGCAATAGACAGGCATTCATGGTCCTTGCCGCTCTTGTGCTCTTCTGATTGACTATGTGAATCCATGCTTATGCACAGAGACAAGCAGTGGTTTGACTGTTAGTTTGAGTGGCTAAGCAGCACTTTTTTTTTGACTGCACTTTTTTCAGACAACATATTGTTGGTAATGAAGCTGTAGATTTAGCCTGCTGGTCGAGCTAAAGCTGTCAAATTGGCTCATACACAGTTACTTTATGTGTGTTACAAGCATAAAGATAAAAAGAAAAAAGGGAGTCGCTTTTAGATGAAGATGGAGATAAAGTTTGTTAATAAACTAAATTTTTCTGGCATTAGTATTGACCATGTTAAAAGCACTAGGGAGATCCTAGATAACGATGTTGTTGTACACCTCTTAAAGTTTATTTAGTCTTGATGTTAATGTAATACATTACAGCCATATTCTCAGTGGTTTATTGCTCCGGTCCTAGTGTCCGGTGTTTAGTTTTAATGTGAAATATTGTTTTACGTTGTCTAGATTAAAATTTACATTGGATGTTTTGTGTCTTTCTTGGTTTAAGTTGGTTTAATTAAATTAAATAAGATAAACAGCAGAAATCTGGTAACATGTGTTGCTTTATTGCACTTTATAGCATAATATTTGTATATGTTTCATTAATGAATAAAAAAAATTCTTCCAGACTAAATAA
Organism: Cyprinella venusta; assembly: GCA_038021265.1. Lineage (NCBI taxonomy): Eukaryota > Metazoa > Chordata > Actinopteri > Cypriniformes > Leuciscidae > Cyprinella > Cyprinella venusta. Next base: position 18,085,362 of record CM075876.1, on the reverse strand, counting down.
GTTACTTGCATTAGTATTAGTAATTATTTAGACCAGTCAGTGCAAGTGTATATCTTACATCCACTAAAGTCCTGATTTTAGTCACTCACTGATGTTAATTGTATGCGAGTATGTGATTATCAGCAGCTTTTTCTTAAACAAAGCATTCTGGATGTATTTTTTTTCTTGCAGCGATAGAGCTCAGGTTTGTGCCAGATCCTCCAACCTTAAACATCACTGAGAAAACTCTCAAAATCAATGCTTCGGATACACTGGAGATCACGTGCAGGTAAGCGTTGCTTCCGGAGAAGAGCAGTTCTGTCTGTACTTTTTTCGCATAAGCTGGGAGAAGGGTTCTGCTTTTGTTAACTATTTGATTTTTTGTGATTTTTTATTTATTAAACATTTTGTGTGTATAACTATTTACAACAAAGCCCAAGATCTGCCCATAATCATCAGACCAAATAGAGATAATAAAATAAATAAATATGACAGGAAATTAAAATAATTTGACAAAACTACATATAGAAGGATCTCAGAGTCTTTCTGATAGAGCTTCAATAGGGACCAGCCAGAATTGTATTGTCTTTCTGTTGGCGCTGTGCACTTAAGCTGTGGGACACTCCAAAAGAGTAATGTCCAGCAAATAGGACATCCAGATAGACATAGCTGGGGTAGTTGGTTCCACCCAAAGTTTTAGGATAACCTGATAACCTTTTTGGCAGCAGTAAGAGCACCGGACAGAATCCTCTTTTTATTGACAGGCAATGACAGTGAGGAATCACCCAGCTAAAGAAAAACCAGAGGGATCTTCAGAATATCTGTCAGTAGGACCTGGACTGAAGACCAGACCGGAACAATTAGAGAACGGTCCCTGAACATATGCATATATTGTACCTAAATTTGCACTGTTACACAGGTGACAAAAAGGAACGGACTTTCTTTTCATTTTATATAGCAAACAGAGTGTGGAATATGCTTTTTAAATTAACTTATAATGTAACATTTGGTGAGCTGGATTTTTTGAGGTTGCTAAACAATTCCCCCAGACAGTGTCCAGTCAATCATGGCGTTAAAGGAGTAGATCACTTAAAAAAAAAAAAAAAACCTTTTGCTGATAATTTACTCACCCCCATGTCATCCAAGATGTCCATGTCATTCTCTCTTCAGTCGAAAAGAAATTAAGGTTTTTGATGAAAACATTCCAGGATTTATATATAATTTATAATTATATCCACATAATGCACTTCAATGGGAACCAAACGGTTCAAGGTCCAAAAGACAGTTTCAGTTCAAACTGCAAACTGTTCAAAGGGCTTTAAACGATTCCAGACGATGAATAAGGGTCTCATCAAGCGAAATGATTGCTCATTTAAAAAATAAATAACAACGTTTTATAAGCTCAAATGGTCACCTTGCTCTGTTCTGTGATGCGCATTTGTGACTCTCCTGTTAGAATTCGTTTATCAAAATGAACAAATCTTTTTTCGTATCATTTGGTTCATTCAACGAATGAAATGAACGAGTTGACTGGAAAAGTTTTGTTCATTTTGATGAACAAGTTTGAATAGGAGAGTCACGAACGGCCATCACAGAACAGAGCAAGGCGACCATTTGAGCTTATAAAACTTAAACTTTGTTATTTATTTATTAAATGAGTGATCGTTTCTCTTGATGAGACCCTTGTTCATCATCTGAAATCGTTTAAAGCCCTTTGAGCAGTTTGCAGTTTGCACTGAAAGTGTCTTTTGGACCTTGAACCCTTTGGTTCCCAGTGAAGTGCATTAAATGGAAAAAAATCCTGGAATGTTTTCATCAAAAACCTTAATTTCTTTTCGACTGAAGACAGAAAGACATGGACATCTTTGATGACATGGGGGTGAGTAAATTATCAGCAAAAAATTTTTTTTAAAGTGAACTACTCTCTTCTGGTCTTCAGTCGTAATGTTCGCGTACTGTCTTACCACAAGCGAATCGTTCAATTATGCTCACAATACTTCTAGAAGCCATACTGGAATCTATCCTGTCTATCATAGGATGAGAGGATATTTTAGTTGACCATGGTAAACTATTTGGTAAACTATTTTATTTTTGATGGTAAAAACAGAAATGAAAGAATGTCATTTTTGTTTGATTACATTCCTGACACTAGTCTTTTCTACCTGTTACACAGGGGGCGGCAGATCCTGGAGTGGTCTACACCTCACAACCGAAGCCGTTCTGAAACCCGGCTCACCACATCAGACTGTAGTGGTGATGGACTATTCTGTAGCACTTTAACGCTCTCCAAAGCAATAGCCAATGAGACGGGAGAGTACCGCTGCTTCTATAAAAGCCTGCCTATCGAAGATGGGAAGACTTCTATAGCTGTATATGTCTTCATTCAAGGTATGTGTAATCTTGTTGGACAATTTTTCAACAAAAAGATGAGCACATTTTTCATCGTGTTCCCACTCTTTCTCACTGTCTTCCAGAGAAAGTGAGAGAGAAAGTGGGAATATTACAAAAATGTGTTCATCGCATACTTCCTTTGTTGTTTTCAGGATAACCTTCTGACCTCCTCATTCTTCATAACCTCTTCACTCTAGTGGCACCATCACATTTTACTTCCTCCTTTGGCCTGTGTAGTGTTTGTCCAGACAGACAAAATATAAAGAAATTGGTTCGTTTAAAGTTGCTTGTTTTTAAGTGTTGGCTAGTGTTCGTTTGGTTGTGTGTGAACTTGCACTCCATTTGATAGTTATTCACATTGGTAGTGTCATATCTCTTATACTATCAAAAGAGTGTATTTAGTATAGAGATACTGTATGACACATTATACTTGATACAACTTCATCTTTTCTGCGTGTGGTTTGTTAATATCTGGTTGTTGGTTAAGTATAAATACCAGACATATGTTTTTAGATTATCGGACGCCATTTGTCCGAATGGCTCAAGATTATGATGTGGTGTTCGTTCGGGAGGGAGAACAGGTGGTCATTCCCTGTCTGGTATCTGTGGAGAACCTAAATGTCACACTGTATACAGTGAGTATTTCTACACATACATACCATACACTGTAAAAAGTGGGGAGCTATTTCCGTTCAATCGAACCCTAGATTTAGTTTTGTCTGTGTAATTAAATGTATTTAGGGTGATTCAGTATATTTGTGACTTAAAAACCATTTAGATGTTGTTATTTTGTGTACATCACTTTGAGTGAGTTAAGCAAAGATCATCCAAATCATAAACTACATTATTGTTCACAAGATTGGGTTCTGTAAGGTATTTTAATGTTTTTGAAAGAAGTCTCTGATGCTGCAATGCTGCATTTATTTGATAAAATAAAGCAGTACTATTGTGATATAATAATAATAATTCTATTTTAATATATTTTAAAATGTAATTTTATTCCTGTGATGGCGAAGCTGAATTTTCAGCATCATTACTCCAGTGTTCGGTGTCAGATGATCCTTCAGAAATCATCATAATGCTGATTTGCTGCTCAAGAAACATTTCTTATTATTATCAATGTTGAAAACAGTTTTTGTGGAAACCATGATGCGTTTTTTTCATTCTTTGATTAATAGAAAGTTCAAAATAACAGCATTTATTTGTATTAGAATCTTATGTAACGGTAAAAGTTTTGCGTCCTCAATGAATAAAAGTACTAGTTTCCTTGAAAGAAAAATCTTACTGACCCCAAACTTTTGAACAGTAGTGAACATTGTGAAAACTGCTTTTAATGGGAAGTTTTTTTTTTGTTTTCTTTTTCAAAATGATTTGAATGTAGCTATAGGTATTTTCTGTTCAATTCAGATCCATATATTCATTGTTTAGTGTTTACTCATTAAGATCCCTGTGTTGTGTGATGTGACATGAAGAATGTTTGTGGTGTCTTCCCAACAGAAGTTTCCAGTGAAAGAACTGATCACTGATGGGAAAGAGGTCATCTGGGATAGCAAGAAGGGTTTTATCCTGCCTAGTCATGTGGTCAGCTTTGCAGGCGTGGTCTACTGCCAAACCATTATTCGAAACGAGATCTATCAGTCCTCACCTTACATTGTGGCTGTTGTTGGTAAGCAAAAAACAAAAAAAAGGTTATTTTGGGCAGGTAAATGTTTTTGAGGAGGCGAGATTGCATGTTTCAGAATCATTTGTTGAGACTGGATAACAGTCTGGTGTGAGATCAGCTGCCCTGGTCTCAAGAGAACAATGCTCCACCCGGCACGTCCCTCACACCCCTTCCCTCTTCCGCAGGATACAAGATCCATGAACTCAAAATGAGTCCAGATCATGAGAGGCTGACGGTAGGGGAGAGGCTAATGTTGAACTGCACCGCTAAAACCGAGCTCAATGTGGGAATCGACTTTCAGTGGACCTTCCCACATGAGAAGGTCAGTGACTTAGAGAACTGTTCAATACAAGTTAACCTCAGTCGGCAGCATTTTTGACATAATCTAGATTACCAAAGAAAAGAACTGGACTAGCCCCTGTTTTGTTTTTTTTGTTTTTTAACGTGTCTCCTTCCTGTTCTCTACATAAGTTTTGCAATGTCCGGCGATGGAAAAACAGCCAGAAACAGTCTAAACAAAAAATCTCTGCTATGTTTTTTATTGACTTGTATTGACCCCAAAACATCATTTAAAATGTATCATCAGCCAATGTTCTGTGTGACTGTCAATATCTAGCTACTTATTAGGGGTTACACTGCGAGGGCTTGGAGCCAGAGGGGCGTAAGTGGCATTTTGGGCGAATATGAGTTCTTTATATCAAAATAAAGGTCTCGATAAGCTCTATCCAATGGTGCCAAAATACCTATCTGAGATCAAACTGTATTGAATAAAGCAACAAAAAGGCGTATTTGACTTTTTGTTTTTTTGAAAATGTTTTAGAACATGTTCATTGTGTTAATATGCCATACATTTTTTACTTAAATTCTCATTTCATGTAAGCATCCCTGTGGTTACAATGTTTGTGGTTTAAGGTTAATAATACAGGTGATTGTAGCATGGTCAAAATTTTGTTTTGTCTCTCCTGTAATGTTTGTTAAAAGCCACTTACGCCCTTGTGGCTCCAAGCCCTCTACCGACTAGTCGACTTTAATGCTCTGCCATTACGCTTTAAAGAGTTAGTTCACCCAAAAATGAAAATTAAGTCATTAATTACTCACCCCCATGCTGTACCAACCCCGTAAGACCTTCGTTCATCTTCGGAACACAAATGAAGATATTTTTGATTAAATTTGAGAGGTGGATCACTACCACATAGGCACCCTAAGGGATTGAAACTTGAGAAAGTCATCGAAGAAAATGTTTAAATATTCCATGTGACTACAGTGGCCCAACTTTAAGTTTATCAAGCGACGAGAATACCTTTTGTGCGGAAACCCCCCCCAAAAATAACGACTTTATTTGACTATTCCATTTCTTCCTTCTGGCCCTAAGACGAGAGTTCAAGAGATTTCCACGACGCATGCGCGAGAACTACGTTATTTTTCTACTACTTCTCGTTCAGTTCTCGTGACATTTATGTTTTACTGAAGACACTTGAAGCAGACTCAATTCAATTCAAATCCATCCAGTCTAGACCAGTTCAGCTGATTTTGATGAATTGCAATTTCATAAATTAGCATCATGCATTTCCCTGGTGGATTTAAGCCGTCTCTCTCACCTCCTGCAGAGAAGTGTCAACAGCTCCATGCCAAGGTCACGCTATGAGACGAGGTCCTACAAGAAGAAGCTGTGGAACACCTTAGAACTGTCCAACACACTTATTGTAGAGAATGTGACCATAAATGACACAGGAGAGTATATATGTGCAGCCTCTAGTGGTCAGATGCACAAGATTGCCCGAGCATCCCTCGTCGTCTATGGTATGTACTTTTAGGAATAACCACTTAGCAACAACAACAACATGATATTATTTAAAACATTAGTGCTGTCACACCAAGGCAAGTTGCTGGCATTATGGTAGCATAAAGACCATTTGTTTTACAATACAAAAATGTAATGTTTTAATTGCATTTCCTCTAACATATTGATTGATATTTCAGAGAAACCATTTATAGCGCTCAATGATCAGTTGACACAGACTGTGGATGTAAATGCTGGCCAGGAAGAGGCAAAAATCCTTGTTAAATATTATGCTTATCCAGAGCCTTCTTTCAAATGGTAAGTGGTGTGTTACTTATGTGTGTGTGTGCTGTGCATATACATATAGTGCCTATAAAGAATACATTAGATTTTTCTGTGAAAGTCAGACTGAACTTGCATTAAGCTTTCTTTCACTCTTGTCCATCCAGGTATAAGAATGGTCAGCAGATAGTGTTGAAGGATGAGTACAGGATGAAGCTTAACAAAGGATCTCTAATTATATATGGTGTTACAGAGAAGGATGCTGGGAATTATACTGTTGTCATGACAAATAAGATTACCAAGGAGGAGCAGAAAAGAACATTTCAACTATTGGTTCATGGTAATGCTTCTCTTCTCTTCTCTTCTCTTCTCTTCTCTTCTCTTCTCTTCTCTTCTCTTCTCTTCTCTTCTCTTCTCTTCTCTTCTCTTCTCTGACTCAAATGTATTAACTTGTGTGTTTATATGTTCAGTTCACCCTAAGATCTTTGAGAAGGAAGTGCCGTTGGATCGTGATGTTCATATGTATGGCAGTAGTCCTACACTCAGATGCACTGCTAGCGGAGGATCCAGCCCTGTCACAATAAAATGGCAGTGGATGCCCAGAGAGGACTGCCCAATCAGATTTCTGTAAGTTATATGCCACATGATTTGATGCTGTCTTCTTGTTTTGATTCAAATGTAAAGAATTTAGAGTGTCAAAAAACGTGGTTACATATAAATGAACTGGTCAAAATATCAATTAACATGACTAAATTAGGTTAGACAAATGAAAGTCATTTTAAGGTTAAGTACGTAAAAAAAATATCCCTGAGATATCAGTTGCATGTCACCACATTTTAAACCTATGTAGAGTATGTTTCTTTGCTTTTTTACATTTTCTTTATATGTCTATATTACTGTAAATATCGTTTTTCTTGAATGACAAATTGTTCGTGATATTCCTCATTTTTACTTTCCTTGATGAAATGCAATCCAAATGCTGAAACACGTAGATCAACTGAATGGCCCCAAAAACATTTACCTGTAACAAAACTGGTCATTCAGAAAGAAAGCTATAAATGAAATGTTTCTTCCTGTAGTTGTATGGGTTGTATGCAGGTGCTGATTTGCTTAGTGCTTTGACATATTTGCGTGGTTGGATTATCTACGAATTCCAGTAAAAGGCATATAAGAACATATTTGTTCCTGGTGTTCAGTGCAATCCATTCATCATGTTGTGCTCTAATTGGGCATTCATCCGGAAACAACTGTTGTGATTGGGCCAAAAAGCGAGGACTTAGAAATCAGCTACTGTGAGTTTTTGTTGACTTGCGACTTTGATTGGCAGCCTGCGTTTACAGAACATCACTTCCAAGGATGTTGTGATCATGCAATGAGTGTTCAGGGCCAGGCTTTACACAAGCCTTATCTTCAGATTGCAGCCTCACCTACTTCCGTAGTCCTCATCACAACTTCCTGTTGTTCTAAAACCAGACACATTCAAAACCTGTGTCCTTGATCAGACATGAAAATAACACAATGTCTGTCACTGTATCCTACAAATAAAAGTTCAACCTCCTCCTCACCTTACGGTGCAGCTTTTATGTGACCTATTTTTGTGTTTGCCCTTTGGCAACACTTTCTTTGAAGGTGACATTGTCTACAACCCTAACCGTAACTCTGTAGTAAGTTACTCGGTACTTATTTGATTTAGTACAATGTAACTACGTCACCTTAAAATACAAATAAAATAAAGTGGAACCAACCTACATGAGGTGCTGAAGTCTAAACCCGAAGAAAATTTATTGACATGGCATATAATTCCTTTTGCTCATGGCAGAAGCGGAATTACTGTACAGTAGATCTGAGAACAGTTATGGAATGGTCTAAAATTAGACCGTTAATAATAGATGCATTGTTGTTTAGGATTCAGTTGAATGTTTTTCCGGTTTTCCTGTTCCTGCTGGATATGCTGGATAAATAGGCGTATCTCTTTTGAGACATGGATCCTCAATTGTAATATGTTAATATAAAATGCTTGGTTTTTTTTTGTAACATTTATTTAATTAAAAAAAAAAAATGTGGAAATTGTGTCATAATTTTTTTCAGGATCATTTAATGAATAAAAAATTAACAGAAAGAACAAAGCATCAATTTGAATTAATATTTTTGTAACATTATACATGTCTTTATAGTCACTTTTGATCAATTTAATGTATCCTTGCTGAGAAAAAAAAAACAAAAAACTTTTGCACAGTAGTATTTAAATTTATGCATTTAAGAGACAATTTTATCCAAAGTGACTTACATTAGACCTTGATATTGATATTATTTATTTATTATTTAATTACTATTACTTGATTTTATTACTTCACAGAGCCAACAATATTGCTACTCCACAGCAATATTTTAAATGTGTTTTGCAGACCTGGAAAATTTGAAAATTTCTATTTAAAATTTAATTTTATAAAATAAAGTAATTTTAGAAATCTTTAAATAACAATAATAATTGTATATTATTATTGTTTTGACCAAAAGAAATTAAACAATAAATATCTTTCTAATGTTTTATCTTTTTTTTTTTTTTTGACTGTGTGAAAACTGTTACTCTCAGACCAAAGTCAGACCAGAGTGCGGTGAACTGTGACAAGTGGAGGGAGATATCAAACAACACAGGGAAGAATCCCATCATCAGCGCCACATCTGTCATTGAACGCTCTCTTAAGGTAAATCAGTACTGTGCTGTATTTAGCTCAGCCTTCAAATGTACAAAAAGAATTAAATGGTACGCATAATATGCACAGTTGGTTCCTACTGTCGGAGACTGGGATTCAAAATCTAATATACACCTGGTAATAAACCTGAAAAGTAAATAGGAAATATTTAAGATCCATGTACTATTTCTTGTTCACTAATAAAATAAACAAATGTATTCTTCGTTGTACAGATCCACTTGATTCTATTGAAGCTTAATATGCTCTTTGGAAATACTCAAATCATGCTTGTTGAGTTCATGTACTTTTTTCAATTCAATTTTCTGATTTGTAATGAAAATGCAAAAGTGGTATGAGACTTTTTGGACCTCGGTGAATTAGTGGTTAATCTTGGTGAATCTGGATATAATTCTATATTTTAAATCATCCACTGCCTGTTATGATGTTCTGTGTGTTCTCCCATAGACCATCAGCTCACTGAAGATCCAGAAAGCAGTTGACCATGCCCTCTACAGGTGCCTTGCCGCCAATAAGATGGGAGAAGAAGAGCGAGTCATTGTGTTTCAAGTAACTCGTGAGTGCTTCCAAAATAAAGACAATCTCCACTGTAGATCCCCAATTAACCTACTGCGATTGAACTAGTCAAATCTGAACTTTTCGTTATTTTTGTCATCTTCACAGGTTTCCTCAACCTAAGCGTGCTCCCCTCCAGCAGCCCTATTGAGGGAGAGGATGTGGTAATGCGCTGTGTTGCCGACCGACTGCTGTACTCAAACTTACGTTGGTATCGGGTAACAAACATAGCCAACCCCGATGACCCTCCAGCGGCCGTGCCCTGTGATACCCTCACCCTGTCACCTTTCCACCAGCCCAATGTCACCATATCAGGCCTGCAGGGCACTAATGCAACACTAGACCTGCCCATACCCAATGCCACTTTGATGGACCAAGGCCTGTATGCTTGCCAAGTGGAAAACGTGGGCACCAGTGAGAGAACCTGCTTACTTCATAACCTCAAGCTCAGAGGTTAGTCGATAGCTTTACATACGTAGTGTTCAGGGAACTTGTTGAAAAACATTAGTTGTCATTAATTAAAAAAATTACATACTTAATGGACTATATTTAATTCCTGTTTGGTTGTTCAGATGGGATATATTGCAGAAATCATGTGCAAGCTTGAATGTACATCAGTTTCTATCTTTCCGCAGCTCTTGAGATGTCAAGAATTGTGACCAATCTGACTAACCAGAGAGTGAATGTGAGTGACTCTACCACTCTAGAGTGTGAGGTGACCGGCACACCAACCCCTACTGTAGTTTGGACTAAAGACAACCAGACCGTCATGGAGGGATCAGGTGCGCAAAATAAAACGTCTGTAGATATACCAACAAATTATAGGTGTAAGAATAAAGAACACTCTCTACATTCTCAGTATTGTCAGAAAGAGTGGGACAATTCTCTTAAGGCTGGAATACACTATGGCTTTTACACAGAATGTTTGCCCTAATTTGGAGTGCTATTATAATGCTATATACTGTAAATAAAACTAAAATAACACGTGTCACCACAAGTTGCCGAAGGCCAGAGCCAGTGTGCAGATTTTGAGCAGATTTTACAGAAAATCACGTAGTGTATGAAGGGTAGAGACTATTTTTAATCTTCAGTCTATGAATCCACACAGTTAAAGGATATCAAACATGTTAGATATTTTGTTAGAATTGAATTTGTCATGCATCTCCTTACACTCAGGCATGTTTCTGTGTGTTAGGGATGACTTTAAAGTCTGATAGTGTGTGATCTTCTGTCTTTTTTTAGTGTACGATGCCCAGTTTTTCTCTGTAACCATTTACAAAGTTGATAAGTATACGATCCTTAGACTCTTAAAGGGATACTCCACTTTTTTTGGAAATAGGCTCATTTTACAACTCCCCCAGAGTTAAACAATTGAGTTTTACCGTTTTCAAATCAATTCAGCCGATTTTCTGATATTTAGAAGGATATCAGTAACCAGACAGTTTCTGGTCTCATTGTCTTCCATAGTAGGACAAAAAAAAAATATACTATGGAAGTCAATGAGACCAGAAACTATCTGGTTACTGATATTCTTCTAAATATCAGAACATCGGCTGAATTGATTTGAAAATGGTGAAACTCAACTGTTTAACTCTGGGGGAGTTGTAAAATGAGCCTATTTTAGGTGGAGTATCCCTTTAAAATCTGTTCATAGTGTATACCAGCATTTACTTTCCTTCTCAGATCTGTTTCACATGTTGAAGGCAAATCTGATTTAACATAGTATTTTAGTTTGACCACTATTCTAAGGCTTGAGTCAATTATTTATTTATTGTAAAGTTTCTCTGAATCTCGTCATAAAATTAGTTGGGTGTTAGTGTGTGCTTTACAGAAAAAAAAAAGATTGTCTGAAACTGTCTCTGAGGGGTGACTAGTTTAGTGACTTGTCATGCTTTTCTGTTGTCAGGTGTGATTCTGAAAAGGTCAAATCGTGTCTTGACCATCCAACGGGTGAAAAAAGAGGACAGTGGTCTTTACATATGTACAGCCTGTAACCAGCAGGGCTGTGACTTTGACGAGGCTCATATTACTGTGGATGGTGAGTATATAGACAAAGCTCACTGCTTGATTTATTTTAGTTTTTTTATTTTTTAAAATAGGGCCGTTTTCGGTAAAGTTTTGCAGAATTTTACTATAATTTATTTTTGGAATATTACAATTGCCCCCATATGTCTAACACTAATAGATCTTGATTATGATTTAGTCTCTATCTTTGCAAATATATTAATGGTAGTAATTGGGAAGGGGGGCCCGACCAATTTATTTTGCATATGGGCCCGGGGCTGACTTGCTACGCCACTGAGCCTATTACTTATTCATTTTGATGTTTTTGAATGCAAAAAACAAGCGAACGTCATAAGTTAACCTCAGACAACAATATAATAAAATTTAAAAAGCCAGTTCATGACCCCTTTAAAGATCCCATTTTAAGAGGCGACGTTTAGAGACGTCTCATGGGTGTGAGGCAAGCTCGGTCTCACACTGACTTTTATCCTCCTTCAGATTTTGTTTTAATCAAGACCCTGTGGCAAAAATAGCTCTCTTTTTAGTCCACCAGGAAAGGGGCTCTGTTAGTGTACATCCTTTAGTGAGTGCTGAAAGAAAACAAAGAAAAATCCCAGAACACAAAAGAGACGCCCCCCCCCCCCCATCTCTCTCTCTCTCTCTCTCTCTCTCTCTCTCTCTCTCTCTCTCTCTCTCTCTCTCTCACACACACACACACACACTCTCATTCATATGTATATATAGTAGTCAACATTTGAAGTGGATCAAAACTTTTCATCAAAGTTGCACATGAATTTTGAACAATATCCGTTCTTGTCTTAGGACAACTTTGATGAACTTTTTTCATCCAGTTCATATTCAACACACACATCTATCTCAGTGACTTGCATTGTGGTATGGTTCCATCTCTTCATGGTATGGTTCCAGAGAGCAGAGAGAGACACACAAATAAAAGAGACATGCAAACTCCTTGTGTGCGCGCCTCTCTCGCCATCACTCTTTCTCATTGTCACTGAAAATGCGACTGTCAGGCGCCAGTCATATTCACTAACAGCTCCGTTCCCATAAAGCAAAAGAAAGAGGAAAGGAGAGGAAGGGAGAGAGAAATAAACTAAATAATCCATCCATGTAATGATTGATTGACCAGTTACATGTTCTTGTATAGAAAAGAACATAGTACTTTTTGTCTAATGTCAGTCGGTTCCTACTGGTGGACTTCATGTTGCTATTCGCCCTTCAGGCTTATTTTGATTGGATGTAATATCAGGTCAGCAAACAATTCACATTCTTTGCTCCTCGAGCCATCATACACGCCCAACAGCATACAAATATTTCCTGTAAATTAGGTTTGTCCTTTGCTACTAATATAAAACTGAGAAGCATTTTTACAGTTCCTCTATCTATCTATCTATCTATCTATCTATCTATCTATCTATCTATCTATCTATCTATCTATCTATCTATCTATCTATCTATCTATCTATCTATCTATCTATCTATCTATCTATCTATCTATCTATCTATCTATCTATCTATCTATCTATCTATCTATCTATCTATCTATCTATCTATCTATCTATCTATCTATCTATCTATCTATCTATCTATCTATCTATCTATCTATCTATCTATCTATCTATCATCTATCTGTTTTGGTTAAATCTTTTTTTAAATGTCTTTGTGTGACATCTTTGTTTGTGATCCCACAGGTGCAGAAGAAAAGATGAACGTTGAATTGATCATGCCTATCGGTGCCGTTGTCATCGCCATGTTCCTCTGGCTCCTCATCGTCTTTGTTGTCCGCAACAGGAAGCGGGTAACATTCCATCTATTTCCCTTTTCCTTGTTTTCTCCCGCTCTCTCATTTACACGCACAGACGCTCTCTCCTCTCTACTCTGACTGATCAGATCTGACTACCCTGACTTGGCTTACGCCATCTCTATTGTATGCTCAGTCCACATTCTGCTGCGATGCATCACGCACACCAGCCAGCCGTTGGCCCCAGTGCCCACTGTACCCCAGCCTTAATTCTGCCTCTGAGTATGATAGTGGCTTCCAGTAACTCATTAGTGGGTGTCTTTATAATGAGGGCTTGATTCTAGGAGACGCAAACAGGACAGTGGTAGATGTCTCGTTCAGACAAGCTCTTTCTCCCCTTTTGACCTCATTCCATTTCGTCATCCATCCTTCCTTCTTCCCTCTCTCACAGCCTAATGATGGAGATCTGAAAACCGGCTACCTGTCAATCATTCTCGACGATGATTTGCCAATGGATGAGCACTGTGAGAGACTGACCTATGATGCAATCAAATGGGAATTCCCACGTGATAGACTGAAGCTAGGTGAGACTTGGCTTAATCTGAGAAATAAAACAATCCCAAATAAATCTAATTAAATTGAGCTAAGATCAATCCTGAATGGCTTTTCAGTAGTTTGGATTAAAAAGCATGGTTTTCATGGTGCGGTTAGAAATACTCTGTCTTAATTTAATGAGTTTATTTTTGAAGTTCATTACATTACCATAAAACGCAAGATTCATACTACTGGACCAATGTATGCTGTATGCAACAGACGTCAGTGATATGTTTTTATTTATCTGTATTATATAAGCAAATATATATGCATTATGTCGCATAACAGTGTGTTAAAATATTGTGGAACAATTTATGCATGTTTTTTTCTTCTTTGGTTTGTGTACCTTGAATCACTATCCAATTTTATGCTTTCAACGTCTTTAAAGACCCAATTTATCCCCTGCAAACAGCTACAATCTTTGTTCAAAAATGTGACTACGTGTACTAAAAAAATGCTGGGTTGTTTTAACCCAAATTTGGGTCAAATATGGACAAACCCAGACCTTGGGTTCAATTTTTAAATCACATCTTTATTCACACGTTTGGGTTTGTCCATATTTGACCCAAAATTGGGTTAAACCAACCCAGCATTTTTTAGACTGTATTTTTAGACAAGTGTTCACAAACATATAATACCATATTTTTCAGGAGAGCCGCTGGGCAGAGGGGCATTTGGTCAAGTTGTGGAGGCGATCGCATATGGTATTGAGAAGGCCACCACCTGTACTACAGTAGCAGTGAAGATGCTCAAGGGTATGAGGCATCTGTTGTCTGGCCTTAAACTGGCTTCAAATATCTTCCATTTACAGTAACACAACTGACTGCAGTTTTCTCAATCTCCGACAGAGGGCGCTACCTCCAGCGAGTACCGCGCTCTGATGTCTGAGCTGAAGATCCTCATCCATATTGGTCACCATCTCAATGTGGTCAACCTTCTAGGAGCCTGCACTAAACAAGGGGGTGAGTTTCCCTTTTAAAATCCTCAGATATTGACAGAAATGACTTCTGTAATCTTTCCTTTCCTGTGAAGTTTGTGGCAGGCATGCTCTGTGTACCGTAAATGTGTATGGGTGACAAAATGTACAGTCATAGTACGAAATGTGTCAAAAACACCACAAAGTGGTCGTGCATTGTTGAGAAGAACACGGTGTGTCCACATTAAAGGCCTCTTCTTCCTCTCTCTCTTTCTTACACCTACAGGGCCCTTGATGGTGATTGTAGAATACTGTAAATACGGAAACCTCTCCAGCTATTTAAAAAGCAAACGAGGGGAGTACAGTCCCTATAAGGTAAATTCCATCATAACTTAGTGTAACAAGGCTACTTTACCTTGACAACCACCTAATTAACCAACTACCATGACAAAACTGATCCACACATGTATTGTTTCCTCAGAAGCGGATGCCACTGACTCCGTGCAGAAGGGAGGTAGAGCCGGAAGAGGATTTACATGAGGGAGATCTGGGTCTGGGAACCAGCACTCGACTGGACATCTGCACCGGCACCGCAGTGTGCACCAAGATGGGAGAACAGACCTCCACGACCCAGCTGCAGAATGAACAAGGTACAGTATATTAGTTTGTTGGATTACACTGTATTGTCATTCAAATGTTACGACATGAACTATTTTTTACAAAACCTTATTTATTGTACTGTATGTGACATGAAATACATTTAGGTGTGGCATGCTGTACTTCCTCTAAAACGTATTTAACAGCAAAATGAAAAGATATGGTACATAAACAGCATAACTATTTTTATTATTGATAGATAGTTATTCTAATTCTTAAGTAGCTTTGATGAGCTAGTTACTACGAAACTACATGGACATTTTTACTTTTAATTTAATTTGTCAAACTGCAAATTAAGAAAGAAATTAACAGCATCATTATTTTTAATTATTATTAAGTATTTGTATTAAGTATTGGAATTATTTCTTTGGAATTGGAATTATTGGAAATATTTTTTTTCTAATTATTACTTAGCTTTAATGAGCTCATATTGTGTGAGAAAATAAATGGGATATTTGTACTTTTAAAATAAAAATGTCACGTAAATTAAGATATAAAATTGCCTGCAAAGGAATTAATAATAAAAAAAAATAAGATAATTATTTTATTATTAATAATAATTATTCTAACTATTTAGCAGCAGATTCAATAAACTCATTATTTGAGAAACTGTATGGAATATTTGTACTCCCAGAATCAAGCCCTCATTTACAATGTAAAAATGTTAAATAAAATTAAATAAGTGAACAGAAAAAGATGCTTACAGGACCTATGATGTATTTA
Source organism: Cyprinella venusta (assembly GCA_038021265.1). Classification (NCBI taxonomy): domain Eukaryota; kingdom Metazoa; phylum Chordata; class Actinopteri; order Cypriniformes; family Leuciscidae; genus Cyprinella; species Cyprinella venusta. Next base: position 18,069,348 of record CM075876.1, on the reverse strand, counting down.
TATTATGTGTCATGTATAGAGAGTTCAGACTGGGATCACCTGACAATGGAGGATCTCATCAGCTATAGCTTTCAGGTGGCCAAAGGCATGGAGTTCCTAGCCTCTCGAAAGGTAAAATTGAAACACTCATCCAGGGCCCACTTGTGTGTGTGTATACAGTACATTGATCTTGAGTATTTACTAATCATTGAAGTTAACTGCTTGAGTCATACTGCTACTTTGTGTTTGTAGTGTATCCACCGGGACTTGGCAGCCAGAAACATCCTACTTTCTGAGAACAGCGTGGTGAAGATATGTGACTTTGGGCTGGCCAGAGACGTCTATAAAGACCCCGATTACGTCCGTAAAGGAGATGTGAGAACTCTTAGTACACAAATAGACAACTTCATTTCATTTATTTCTCGCAATAGACCAGGGGTTTTCAAAAACAAAAACAGCATGCCTCCTTTCTAACGCAACATACTCAACCCCCCATTTAAACCGCAAAGTATAACCTGCACTGTATGAATTACATATACGGATTTTTAATAAAGCTACGAAATATATTCATTTAAGAGCAGTGAATGATTTCCTTTTTCTATTGTTGACTGATTAACATTAAGGACAGGCTGCTGTCACTTTAAGACCTTATGCATGAATCCAGTTTAATTATAATTTCGCCCAACAGTTTACTTCACTTTAAACTGACTGTGTTTACATGAAATCTCACCAAGACAGGCATTTTGACACATAAATGTGTGTATTTGACCATTCAAGTGAACTGAATTTAGCACTTACGTGCGATGTGCCGCCTTGTCAGTACCAAATTCGGTTCTTAGTTGTGGTTTATTGTGCTTTCATCAAGCAAGTCCCACTCTTTCTCCTCATTGCTGCTCTATCGAATTTAAGCAGTCCTGCGCTACACGGATATATTTACATACCGACTAACTATTGATTGACATCATCATATCATCCAACCCTAGTCCGCGCGTCCCCTGACATGCTCTCGGCGGGCCCCACACTTTGAAAACCCCTGCAATAGACCAACTTAAACTTGAGCATTTCCTCTCTATCATCGCAGGCTCGTCTTCCTCTCAAGTGGATGGCTCCTGAAACCATTTTTGACCGTGTGTACACCACACAGAGTGATGTTTGGTCTTTTGGCGTGCTGCTCTGGGAGATCTTCTCACTTGGTAACAGAATAGTGATATTAACATGATATTATCACAGCACTTACTAGACAACATTCAGTACACCTACTCTAGTTTGCTGACATGTTCTGATGGCCCATCTCCTTTGGTGCAGGTGCATCTCCATACCCAGGTGTGTGCATTGATGAGACTTTCTGTAGGCGACTAAAGGAGGGAACCAGAATGAGAGCTCCAGATTACGCCACACCTGAGATGTAAATATTCTTCACAGTTTTAGTATCGACGTAAAATTGAAGAATCTTTTTTTCTGGATCTAGATTATTGTAGTTCTGGTGATGCCAGTCATAGTGTTTCCAACAGAAAATGGTTGCAAGTAGTACCTAATTTTGTTGAATTCTTTTGGAGATAAAGAAGTACTTACTTTTTTGTGTGGAAACTTGTCAAATTCTTCCAGATACCAGACCATGCTGGACTGTTGGCTTGATCGACCTAAAGACAGACCAACCTTTACTCAGTTAGTTGAGCATCTGGGTAATCTGTTACAGGCTAGCGCTCAACAGGTGAGACTTGACTCCAAGTGTTTTGTTTGTTTTTTTTGTCTACTTTATGTTTTCAGTAAATTTAAGTATTTTGTCAAAGCAAATATATACAGAATATAGTCAGTATTTTTGTCTTGTTTTCCAGTAAAAATATCTAAACATCCTTAAACCGAGATACATTTACACGCAAAGTGCATTTAGATACGTTTTTAATTCTTGTTTTTTTTCCCATTTATAAACTGAATTGTAATTTTCCTTACTCCATTGGTAAAGCCTCAATGGAGCCTCAGCCAGTATTATTTTAGTATTATGTATATACTATTATAGTATTCATCAATATTTTGCATTGGCTTTTATTTTATTTTAGTTTAAGTAATTTTTGTTTTGTACTTGTATCACTTTTTATTGATTTTTTTTAATTTAAATTTTACACTTAAATTTTTATTGTAACAAGGTTCGTTATGGGAAGAAGGAGGTGGGAACCAGCGAACATTTCAAAGATTTTAATAAAATAAATAAACAAATACAAAAACGAAAATAAAGACGGCCCTCACGGTCGACTGCCGCCACACATAATAAAACAAAACATCAAATAAAATAGTCCAGGCCTGGTCCTCTCTCCACCTTCACGATCGTCGCTCCTCCTTGTATGCTCCGCTCCTCTGTGAAAGATATCCCATTCCCTCACGGCCCTCGGCCTCATCCTGCTCACCACAATCTTTTTTTTTTTTAGTTTTAGTACTTTTTTAATACCTGGAATTACACTTATTTCAGTTAGTTGCCACAGTTAGTAGCAACATTATTTATTTTTAATTTCTATATTTCATTTTGTTTATTTATTTATTTTTTGCATTAATGCCTTTTTATTTTGATAGGACAGTAAGTAGACTGGGGATTGGGATTTAGGAAAGGTCCGCGAGCCTGGACTCGAACTCAGGTCATCCGAAGTGCCACAGCGCTATATGTCGCGTGTTATGTTATTATAATATCTTATGCAGTTTAAGAAAGTTAAGAAAGTAACTTTTCCACTTAATGGAACATGATTCCATTTTTCATGTGACAATTTGAATTATTTTACTATTTATTATTGTTTGAATTATTATTTGTTGCCTGTGTTTAAGGATGGAAAGGACTACATCCCACTGACAAATGGAGAGATGGAAGAAGAATCATCTAAAAGAGCACTCTATGCAGGCAGCACAGAGGCGCAGCTCCACTATGACAATGCTCCAGCTCTGGGGTTAGTTACAGTAACTATTCTGTCTGGTGTTTTTGAGCTGTTGTTGGCGTAATCAGATTTAATTATATACTTTGAAGCACTCATATTTATCCCTGCCCGAGTTGACTTTAGTTGTGTCCACACTACATTCAAGAACTGACATTTGAAGTTATAACGTGCTTAACCTCTCCTATGACAAACTAATACAACGGCGGTCCCACCCATACCTCTTCTGACAGGTTCCCACATCAGATGGACAGTTGTGGTGTGCCAATAAGTATGATGACTTTTGTGGACATTCCTCTGGAGCACACTGCTGTAATGGTAAATAAACTCTGTGTACTTCTAGCATCTGGTCATGATCCATAACAAACTTTGCTGCTACAAAAAAATAAAATATACATTGCAATTTGATCACAGTTAATTGTACACATTGTAAAATGAAGCATACATTTATCTTGTTTAATATGCTATTTTTTGTCATCATTTGCTATATCCAGATAAATAATCAGATTGAAGGGTGATTCTCACAACAATGTATTTTCTGAAAGCTTTTTTCAAGGTAAATTTAGGTGTCCTGAAAAATTCATAAATATATGCACACTGAAGCACCCATGAAAAAAAATAAACTTAAAACTTATATATACTTATTTTACATATATATGTATACAAACTTCAGAATTCACAGAGTACACTCTAAAAATCCTGTCTTGTTTTAACCCAATTTTGGGTCAAATATGGACAAACCCAGCCATTGGGTTACATTTTTAAATTACATTTTTTACCCAATGTTTGAGTTGGTCCATATTTGACCCAAAATTGGGGTTAAAACAACCCAGCATTTTTTAGAGTGTCTAGTAAGTATATAGTGCAATAGCAAATATATGCAAACTGCCTTGACCTGACACATATAAACACACTACTACAGTTACAAGGATTCATTCTGAATGACTTAACATGACATATCAAAACATGATCTGAATTGTGTGTGAAAACAATGCATTGAATGTAGTGAAATGTGTCCATGCATAAATACGATGTGCAATCATTGCATCGAGAACACAGTTTCATGGTTTGTTTGCGCATCAATATATTATTCTATAATGATTCCCTCATTATTTCATAACAAAATACTTTTATTTTAGCAAAACCATTTAGATATTACAAAATGTAGGTTATCTGATAAATAATTCACAGAGTGTTCTTCCATCCCAAAAATCCCATTAACGAGGATGAAAACGGTCAATTTTGTATGATCTTCCATTCCTACAGAATGGTCACATGGACTGTGGAGTGGGCTTATCACGTGAGCAGATGAAAGCTTTGGAAAGGCAGGTGCAAAGACCATCCAATTTCAGGTGACAATTCATCCTGATCTCAGTACAGTCACAAATGAGGACAATTCCACAGTCATATAAACATGGTCATGCTTTTATCCACAGCCCACTAATGCGGTGCAAGAGTAAGGAGTCCTTAGCTTCTGAATCATCCAATCAGACCAGTGGTTACCAGTCTGGTTACCACTCTGATGATGCTGAAGCCCCGATATATGCCAACGAAGAGATGATCCTGAAAAGAGACAATCGGAAGAAACCTCCACTGCCCAAGAGAAACGACAAGTTCTGTGCAGAGGTTCGTTATAGTGCACCTCCAGTTTAACATCTATAAAGCTTCAAACAGTCTTCCTTATTATGTTATTCAAAACTTTAATCTAGTAGTTCAGTCAAGAATGAAAATTCAGACATGATTTTCTTCGGTTATTTATAAAAGAACGTGCACTTTTCCATGAAATGAAATGAATAGTGACCACAGTAACAACTTAAAGGGAAGCTTCACCCAAAAATGTCAATTCTGTCATTAAATTACTCGCCCTCATGTTTTTCCAAACCCAAAAAGACTTTCGTTCATCTTCGGAACAGAAAGATCTTGTTGATTAAATCCGAGAGCTTTCTGTTCCTCCGTTGACAGTCCACACAACTACCACTTTGACACTTTAAAAAGTTCACAAAGAGATTGTAAAAATAATCTGTATGAATCAAGTTTAGTCCAAATGTTCTGAAGAGACTGTCGTTTTATATGATGAACAGATTTAACTTAGGTTTTTATTCACATACAAACATTGATCAGTGAACACAAATTGGTACTTGCGGAAGCTCAAACATGCTGTGTAACACTTGAGAATGAACCTCAGTGGTGCTCCCACATCAAGTGAACATGCTTGAGCTTCCGTTTACACTCAAAAAAATTATATGTTGGCTTTAATTAACTTTTTTTGCATTAACAGGTTCCATAAATTCACTTTTTTTTGTCAACAGGTTCCACATAACTGGGTAATGTTAAACAAACATAATTTGTTCATGTAGCTTCAACATCATGGATGTTGAGGTCATTTTAGACGAACCAATAAAGCTCTGAGCTGAGTGTTAAATGAACACTGAAGCAGTGTTAAAGTTGATTAACAGCCCAACTAAAAAACACAATGATCACCATAATGGTGACTTGCAAATTCCGGTTTTCTCCTTCAGTGATTTTGCTTGTTACCATCAGGTATCTTCAATAATGATCAATCATCCCTCAATTATTCACTTAATTATCTCATTAATTTTAACACTGCTTCAGTGTTCGTCGCTTAAAAGTTAAATATTAAAAAGTCCAATTAAAAGTCCATAATGTTGAAGTTACATGAACAAATTAGGTTCATTTAACGTAAGTTATGTGGAACCTGTTGACATAAAGTTAATTATAGCCAACATATCATTTTTTTGAGTGTACCACAACTGATGTTTATATGTGAATAAAAGCCTAATTTCAATCTGGTCATCATATAAAGCGATTGTGTCTCTTCAGAAAATTTAGACTAAACCTTTCAGTTCATGTGGATTACTTTTACGATCTCTTTATGAATTTTTTAACGCGTCAAAGTTGTTTTGGGCTAAAAAGAAGGATTTTTACGATGCTTTTAAGATGTTTTTGTTCATTTCACTTTCATAGTCTGGTAGAATGCCACTTTTTTGTTTCTGGGAAAAAACACAAAATGAAGGTGAATAAATTCTGAAGAGCAGCCAATTTCCCCACCTAAAATGAGTAGCAACCTTTTCATTTTTCCCATATTAGGCATTTCCTGTCATTACTCATAATGACAAAGCACATGACTACATTATCCAAAAACAACAAACAGTTTAATTGTCCCTCAAGCTTCAGTTGAGGTGCACCGTTATCGCTTCTTTCGTAATTGTATGCCTAAAAGAATCACTGACTTTGTTAAATGTTTCTTTTATCATGCTCCCTATAATGAAATAAATGTAATATATTGTGTTGGAACAGACTGTTTTGGAGCAGATAAGATGTATGTTTTAGGTTTATTCTTCTAAATGTCAGGGGGGGTTGGCGAGCAAGAAAGCCTTAGCAAAACAATCATGTTTACACAGACTGCGGAGCAAGAGTGGTCTCTCAGTGTGTTCCCGAGCAGAGGCATGCCCTCTTCCTACCGCACAGGAAATAGCAACTGGAATGTTAGACAATTGAGTGTGTGAATGTTTTCCATTTTTGTCTTCATCTTTTGCATTGTCTTAATACGAATCGTGACTGGACTAGTTCTCCCCTAAGCAACAAACAGTCTTCCAGCTTTTTTTCTTGGTTGGCCTTTTGATTGTACAGTTTATAATGAGGGCCTTCTTTGTCTTTGTAAGAAAACTGTCAGTATTTTGTCATTATGATAACTATTTAGTTAGATATCCGTTAATGTTATTAGTTTTTTTTTTAAATAAACACTCTTGCCAGTTAAAATCAACATTTATGTGTGCTTCGATGTTTTGTGACCCCTCTCTTCCTCTATCTGTTTCTCAGTGACCCTGACGAGACAATGCATTCATATTTCCATTTATTTTCCACGCTATTTGTGTGTCTGAGAGAAGGGGACAATGCATGCTAGCCTTTGAACTGGACTTGCCTTTTTCCACATGCGTGTACATTGTGGTTTTCATGCATTTTTATTTTTTTTGTGTATGTGAACAATCAGGCCTGAGGAAACAATGCTCATGCAGCCTTGGGTGTTTTCCTAGGAGTGCTGGTTTCAAAATGGCTGCCCAGAATAGCATGCACAAGGCCATCAAAGCATAGTGTGCTCTGCACTCTGGGCCTGATTTTTCAGCCAGCTATTGTTTGTTCTCATGATTGTATTAGCGATAATGGAAAAACTAGTGGAAACGATGGAAATAGAGCAAACAAACTTTTAAATACAAGTGAAAATGCTTCTTTAAAGATCAAATAATAATATTTAGTTGTGAAATGTTACAGTTAAAAATATTTCATGAATTTTAATTTTATTCAATTCAATACATTCAATACATAATGTTTCAAAGCAGCTTTACAGAAAGTGTATTTCAGAAATGTACATGGAAAAACACATTTAGTTAATCATTAGTGCATAACATTTGATCTGGTGATGTCTGTTTATTTGTTAGTCTAACCACGGTGTTAAATATAGAAACCTTAGATTATTTTGGCTATTTTTTATTTGAAAATGGGGACATGCTCAGCCGCTGGTCCACTTTGGAAAACGTGTAGATGTCACGGTTTAACCCCCTCAAACGTGAAACATACACGTCTGCGTTGAAACGTTCCAGTGGAGAGATACCCGGATGTTGACCTATTTTACACACAATCGCCTTTGCCATAACGACCTATTGGTTTTCATTAGACCGCGAAAAATGGAATTTTGTTTTATTGACGATCACTGAGAAATGTTCTATTATTTAAAATGCAAAAAACATTTATTATTTTCAAGGTGAAAAGGATTCATTTGCCTTGATTCAAAAAACGTCTAAATGTAATGTTTTTAAGTAGACTAATGTAAAATATTTTTTTTTCCCGGCGTCCCAATAACAATAAAATCAAACAAAACAACATTCAATAACCCTAGATGGGGTGCAAGGAAAAAATAAATAAAAAAAGTTTTAAATCTTACCAAACTTAAAAGGAAATAGACATTTTACTCATTATAAGCTACTTCATTAAAAACGTGACATTTAGACGGTTTTTTTCTTCTTAAGTTTCACGTTTGAGGGGGTTAAACCGTGACATCTACACGTTTTCCAAACTGGACCAACGTGATTTTTTCACGTCTTGTCGTGATACTGGGTTGTACATTTTGTAATGAGAATAATTTAGATGCTCAATGTCCCTAAAAAATGCCTCTGTGTGAAGTTTATATCTGGTGTTTGTGTAACTAGATTGGAGGTTGTAACCCTGCTCTGATTCCCCACCCGCAATCTTATTTCCTTTGGAATAGGGGGATTTGGAAATGTCCTGCAATGATGTGCCATGGCAGGAAATATCTTTAAACTCAAACTCTGGCACATTGGATATTTCAGGAAATTTCTGGATGTGGGTGCGCATGTGCGAAGTCACATGCACACACACACCATAAACACTGGAAAAATTTGAGAGCTCTGACGGGCCCCAAAGTAGTCACCCTATAATAAAAACATAAAAAAGTCTATTTAACAGAGATTAATTTGGAAGAATGGTTGCCTCGAGGCTCTGGTATCCTCCATTACTCCCATTCCTTTGAGTTTTGAAATACACCAAAAATATTACCCACAACAAATTGAACCACCTCCTAAATATTTGTGATCCATATGATCAATGTTATTTTTCATAATATACTCATCACTAGCACATTCCCAATAAATCCATGCACCCAAGTTCTGAAAAAAGAAGGAAAACAAAGTTTTGCCGCCACTTGGTGGTAGATATTGGGAGTGAAGTTGGGTAACAACAGGTCCAGGAGCAGTCCTGTCAAGACTGCACAAATAAACTTAAATAAATAGCCTAAATAAATAAATAAAATAATTTATCTACTAAACATTTTAATATGAAGTATAATGTAAATACATATTAATTTGCAACACACTACACTAGCCATGCCCTTACTTTTCTAAATTAACCTTAGGCTATAAGTGAGTTGCCAAATCCTCTTATTACACGCAATTTAGACTATTTTTCTTTTTCCGGTAAGTAGGCCTATTGGTAGGCTATATACATTGATTGACACGGTCTGCTAACAGGTTAAGTAAAATATATTTGATATATAGGCTAATTTGGTGTTTGGTTGCATATATTTAGTGAAAGAGGTCATTTCTTTGGAGAAGCTGCATGTGGACACTGAATGATTTGCCTGAGGTAAAGTAAAATGTATGTTATGTGAATGTGATAATGTTTACAAGCTGTTTTATTACTTGAGATACATTTTTGAATCTCTCAACATACCTTCAAATGTTAACTCATGTTTATTAGCATGTTTCTGGTGCCCACAGGGCCTGAGTTATACATTTTCAAAAATTAGTTAAAAATTAAAAAATCAAAAAGCGCCTCATTTTTGGGAGGTTTATTACAGCTCAGACAACACATACTTAAAATGTTTACCACTTTTATCACTGTTTGAAACTGCAAAGGGTTTGACACCAAAATTGTCTATTTTGAAAAAAATAAAAGAAAATGTGGGAATATGAGGCTTTTCAATTTTGATAGGCAAATCCACGCGGAAATCCCCAAAAATGGTCCTGGTCCTTAACAGGTTAATGAGAAATTTAACAGGTGTTTCTAATAATCCTTTAGGTGAGTGTACGTTCCAGGTCATGCAGTACCCAATATGACCACAAGAGTGCAATAAAGCATCATTTATTACAGCTTTATTGGTAAGGGAAGTAGTTTAGAAACACGAGCTGGTGTTCAGAAGAAGAATTTACTCCAAAAGTATACTTATGTCATTATATGCCTTTTCAATCCCATTTTCTTTATTTTTGTTTTTAATACAACTATTTAGAAAAAAATATTATGGAGATCTTGCCATAGGCCTACAGTCAAAGTTCTTAATGACCAAGGGCCATCATGCTCCAAAAAAGGAAAAAAAAAAAGAAAAAGAAAAAATCCAGAACATGGACTATTTTCCATGGGGAAAAATAACAGCATGTTTGGGATGTCATGAGTATGATACAATTATGATTGGGAAGAATGGGAAGAATGGGAAGGAATGGGAAGATATTCAATGGGAAGATATTCAAATCTCCATTGGGAATGAATAGCACTATTCCTGATATGTAGGCTACTTTTGTCTTTGCTTTTTGTACACATTTTGTAGACAAAACAAAAATGCATTCCAGTGGAAGGTGTCTTTTACATTATATTTGGCATGTTTGTGTGCTGCCCTAATATTAAAAGTAAAAGAATTACTGTACATACCGGCGTGATTACTTCATCTTCCAAACAGATGGGAATGGACAAATACTCTTAATGTTCCCGTCCAATTTGATTTGTAATGCTGCCCGAATCACACACTGTTCCTGCGTTGGTCAGAGGGGAACTGGCCCCTGACTGAGCCTGGTTGCTCCCAAGGTTTTTTTTCCTCCATTATATCACCTGATGGCGTTTTGGTTCCTTGCCACTGTTGCCTTGGCTTTTGGCTTGCTTAGTTAGGGACATTTAATATTCAAAAATATTATTGATCTCCCGCTGCCATTCTCTTTCCAAAATAAACCCTCAACTGTTGTCAAGGCAACACTCCACGTGCGTTGTCAAAACGCTGCAGAACAGAGGGGCGGAGTGAGCGAAGTTCATTATCATTTAAAGGCATATGCACTGAAACTGTTTTTGACCAGGTAAAATTAGCGTTTTCTTTCAATACTAATGAGAATTTTTAATTAAAGTATATTACAGACTTTTCATTTAGACCCCAAAGAATCAAATGAACTTGTATGAAAATGGCATTTTATGACCCCTTTAATGATAAAAATGTTTGTTTTTAATGTAACCTTCTCCTTTTAAATAATTTGGTCAGTTCAAGAATAATTTATGCAACTGTATGCAATTTATTTGAAATAATTAAGAGCAGGTTCAGATATCCTTATATTGTTCAACTGGTCGAGGTTGAAATGGGATTTAGAAAGTAATTAATATAATTACACCATTGCAGATGTAAGTAAGTAATTACTTTTTAACTTACCCAACAATGTCAAAATCAGTTATATTGTGATTCCTTATTACAATTTAAAATGCTACTATTACTATTTTTGTTTCTCAAGATAATGGAGCTTTAGCTGCTTTTAAATAATCCTTTTGTATGGCAGCTCACTTTAACTGAGCAGCAGTGCATGGACTGCATTTGTGAGCATTCCAGGTCATGGACCGCCTATAGAAACATCAATTTCACAGGAATGACCAGGCTGGGCTGATCAGCAGCTGGTGAACAGGACAGTGTCTTTGTTGTGCATCTCACATTACACCCATCAGCAATCAGCCATACCTCAATCACGGAGGCGCCCTAGGCTGTAAACTAGAAAATGGTCTAGTGAGTTGTAATCGTATAATCATGCAGTGAATCCCCTGAGCCAGCCCTCCTTGGACTATTGATAAAAGTGTGCGGGGCAGTGTATTAAATCCTGCAGAAACTCTTTTCTATGCAAGTCAAGTCACCTACATTTATATAGCGCTTTTAACAATATTGTATCAAAGCAGCTTTACAGTGATAATAGGAAATTAAAATAACAGATTGTTTTGGCTTTAACTCTAGAATAAAGTTATTGTCCAGCTAAAGTTAAAGTGCATTTAAAATGGGCCATTTATGTAAAAGAGATGTGAAATTGTTTTTGAACTTGGAACTTTCTAGACTGAGAAAAGCCAGAAAATGTATTTTTGGCTTATGTGGATGAAAGACAACAATTCCCAGAATGCACTTGCTTCGCTGCCCTAGGAGGCCACGCCTAACGGAAACAGAGCGCAGTAGTTAAACAACAAGTCTAGGTTACAATGAGTCTCCGCGATAAGTCTGCCCGAAAATGTGTTTCGAGATCGCCCCAAATGTCCAGGATTCGGCTTTTGCGTTCGACATTCATTATGTTTACTGTTGCGAGCAGGATGAAGCTGGGAGAATGCCACGAGGCCGGTGGCGTGATTACCGATGACGAGCGACACCATGTGAGACGCATTGGTCTCGTATCCCTCACGGATGAGCAGGAATTTTCTTAGCAATGTTAATACCCGACACATCAACCGATCACTTGAGAGTTCGTGTATAATGCTACATTCAGATTCACCAATCGGAATGAATTCAGTTAGATTGAAACTGTGAAGGGATCAGAAATAGGATAGTCATTTTTAATAAATTCGAGAAATGAATCCAAATCCTCAGCTCAGCCTGAGAACTGACAGGACGCAGATCAAAAATCCACACACGACACGAGTGTCCTCCTCCATTGGCGAGTGAATGATAACTCAGTCCAGCAGAGGTGGAAAGGTCTCTCTATGTCTCCCACAACCCCTCTCTTATCAGTGACCTCTCACACAAGCTATTGCCCAAGACTAAAACCTTCATGGAGAAATACAACACATGGAACGGTATGTTAAGTATGTGTCCAACACTCTGAGAAACACTCTGGTTTAATGCCACATTCAATGAGACTGTGTTGTTCACTTTGGACTTGGATATTTTGGACATAATAAAAATAACTGTATATCCGATTGCCAGCAGGTAACAACAACTGCATGTTTGGCACATTTATGAGATCTGATGTTTTAAAACATACTATTATACATATGTACAAATTCAAATATTTGAGCAACAGTAGTAAAATCTGTGGTCTTGCCTTACTCTGATTTACAATGGTAAACATACAATATCAATTCATATTTTGAGTGATGTAGGTCAGGTTTGTTTCATGCAACTTTCAATATTTAGTATTGATTACCCAGACACAAAGATTTCTTCTTTAAAATGCACTGATGAATAAGTGCAATAAACATTAAATAAAAGTAGTAATATGGGTCAAGTTTAATTTCACCTTGGAATTAATAGCAGCATGGTGGAAAACTTTACTGCAGCATTGTAAAAACAAGTAAGACATTTACAATAAAGCAGTTTGTGAAAATTATTATATAGTAATAGTTTAATGTTGGTGCTGGTAATCAAGGAAGAGAAGAGAGTTGTCAAATATAGCACATCTTTTTGATGACGGTATAGACTGTTAATCTATTGAATCACACAGGTGAACAAACCGAAGACATGAAGGAGGAGAAGAGAAAGGAGCTTAAGGGATGCAGGTAAGAGTCCTGTCTCAAAAACAAGACCAGACAATGAGGGTGAGGTTTTAGCTTATATGTGTGTCTTGATATGTTGATCACCAATGGCAGGTGTGGTTGAATGAGGGCAAGTGAGAACCAGGAGGGATGCTGGGAAGTGTAGTCCAGAGTGTGAGTGAGGGAGAGTAGCAGGGAAGGAGGACCGGGGCGTTTGTGATAGTGGTAAGCACAATTTCAACACAGTGTTCCTGATGCTAGTATTTATATTCACTAATCTTGTTTTTTTCTCCGTCTCTGCTGTGTGCAAACACCTGTCCACAGTGCTGTGAAATGATGGCTTTGGTTCTGTAGTAAGATCCTGCTCTTTGATCTCTCAGACAGGTGTTCTGCCACACAGATGTGTCTGCTGAAATAGTTTTAGAAGCACAGCTGGTTTCACATAAACATGCCTCAATTCTTTGAGACAAAAAATACTTATTCTATGTTTATTCTGCCGAGTTCTGTTAATAATTTGAATAAAATGATCAATGAGCCAACAGTGCTGTCTGAACAGCTAATACATTATTTGCCTCAAGATTACAGGCTATCACTAAACGCATCATAATTTAATAAACCTGAATCAACAAATCCCATCTGGTGTTTGTGGGTTATTAGCTATTTCCCAGGCCTCATGCTGTGGTAAAAGTTTTGGTTTTATGTTTAGACAAAGATTTGACCAATAAACCTTACAAAAGTGTCATGCCACCTATAGAGTCCGAAGCATAAATCATTCAATGTATGATGTTAAACTGTCAGTGATAATACATTTTGATTTATTACAACAACTTCTTGACCTCTCGACCGCAGTTCTTCTGGGATTTGACAAACGCGGACTTTTGAGACCCAACGTGAGACCCGGTGTGACTCCTTGATGCTGATGGGGAAACACGTAACTGTTGGAATAACCTCAGGTGGGATCTGGTCCATTAAAGGCAGGTATTTTCTTTCTCTCTAGATTAAATTCCATTAAAGGAGGTAAACACAGCTGCTCAGCGGTCTGAGCTGTCAAGTGGACGGCAACGAAAGATACACATCCTCTTTAAATGTGGATCCATGTAACTCATCAATTGACTGCCTTGAACAGCTGACTTTTGGTAATGGAGCTGCTCTCAAGAAATCGAATTTAGTCCCATCCCTCCTCCTCTCATTCAGTCCACTCTGAACCATTCCACTGGAAATATGAGTTTGAATGTCTATACCCAATTTACAGTATTTTCATGTTTTATTCTATGACATCAAATACATCAGTAATACTCTCTAGATAGATAGATATAGATAGATGGATGGATGGATGGATGGATGGATGGATGGATGGATGGTGGGTGGGTGGGTGGAAAGATGGATGGGTGGATAGATAGATGGATGGATGGATGGATGGATGGATGGATGGATGGATGGATGGATGGATGGATGGATGGTGGGTGGGTGGGTGGGTGGGTGGGTGGATGGATGGTGGGTGGGTGGATGGATGGATGGGTGGATGGATGGATGGATGGATGGATGGATGGATGGATGGATGGATGGATGGAAGGGTGGGTGGTTGGATGGATGGATGGATGGATGGATGGATGGATGGATGGATGGATGGATGGATGGATGGATGGATGGATGGTTGGATGGATGGATGGATGGATGAATAGACAGATCTTTACTTCACCATCTCCATATGCATTGTTTTTCATTCCCTTTTCATGTGCTGTTTAAGAGAAACCAGGTCCACAAGCCACAGTGCTTGATCTGATCTGGGATGTATAAACCATAGCCTCTAACTGACGGATTCATTTTACAAACCATTATCAAAGACCATTAACCTGATAAAATCTCTCCTTGAACTTTTCATGAAGGCCCTCCTTTAATGTTTGTATTTTAAGAAAAAACTGAAGACATTCACTGTCTCCTCTGTGTCTTTCTTTTAATATGTGGAAAACCCCTGGCTCCCACGTGTCTTCTTTATGGATTTATCCTGTCCTGAATGCACAAAGGCTGGATGCGTTGAAGCTCCGGGTGCCTGTACGTCTGGGAGCCATTATCCTTCTGGCTATAAAGAACACAGAAAATGAGAAAAACAATTTAAAGTGTCACATTACTTACACACCAAATTGTGAATGATATGAAAGTGCCTCAAGCATCTGCTTTGTACAATGCATGTGAGAGAGACCATCTTCTTACAGCATCCAGTGATTCACCCTGTAGCGAAACAACAGCTCCCTTCTAGCTGAAAATACCCACAACTTCACCCCTTAATTTAATATGGTGAGGGAAGAGGCAGAGCAGCAGGAAGGAAAGCCATAGCAAACAAGGTAATCTTGTAGTTAAGAAACAGCAAGGGAAAGAAGCGAGGCATAATTTAATAACAAATGACAAAAAGAGCTTGTTAGCTCCTCATATTTTCTGACCTTTGCTCATAGAATATGCTCCTAAATAATGCAACCAAATAATCAGAATATAGACTAAATGTTCAATCATTTCAAATCAATCATTTGAGAAAACCATATTGATTGACTACTAACTGAATATGTATTTTCCATTGAGCATGCCTTCCTCATTCGCTAACTGTCCTGTATGCTACTTTTTAAAAATGTCAACAATGACTGGAAAAGGAACACATTTAATGAAATTTATAAGCAGGCTTACATTTTTCTGATATAGATAGGCTATAGATGACAAAGATAGCCTATCATTTTTTTTTATTTTGTTTTAATGTCATCTGATATTTTTTATAATACATTATTATAACTTGTATAAAATAATAAAATGTTTTTTTTAATGTTTGATTGCATTATATTTTGTCATAGAGACCATATAATTTATTATACTTTAATTTTACATTTTCAAATTGTTTCATTTGAATATATAAACCATGTACAGAAACTATAAACGTTTACACACTTTAACCAAACTCATCTGACTCGTAGTACCTGACATCACCCACCGGCCTACATCTCCCGTTAGACATCAGTACATCTACCTTGTGTGATCATGCGCACTCGCTCGCCCTGGTCGAGTGGAAATGAATGATGACGTCAGCTCATTCATATGTCTAGTCTACCCAAACAAAACAGTGGAGTTTTAAATGAACAATGAGACCATATACGAGGTAAGAACAGACTTTCAGCGGATTATGTTGATGAATGTGTAAATTGTGCATGCTTATGGATTATGTTGTTGTGACACGAGATGTATTATCACCGCTGTCCCGGTCAGTTTACGGAAGGGTAAATGTGACTGATGGTTATATGTACGGTAAACTGTTTATTCAAATAGCCCAGTGTCATACTAGACTGAGATGGAGCTGTTATAGGAATCAATGGCTGATCGCACAGACCGGCGAATCCTCAAAACTAATGCGAAACAAAGAGTTGCACACACTTTTGCATGTGCTTTCCTTGATATTTTTCGTTGCTTAGCTTCAAGGATTAAAACGAACGATTTGCATATTATTTGCTTGTTATGTTCTTTCCTCTTAAATAATGAAGCCGGTTGTGTTTTGTGTCATGATGTCACTTGTGCTTGATAGTCCAGAGCACAGCCTGCGCGCGAGCATGTAAGTTAACCGGCTTCCCAACAATGTTTCACTATCAGTGCAGTACCATTAAACAATAAGTTAGACAAAAATAAATTATATATATATGTATATATATATATATATGTATATATATATATATATATATATATATATATATATATATATATATATATATATATATATATATATATATATATATATATATATATTCTACATCATTATTTACAGAAGATTTTAATGAATAACGGTTCAATATTTTAATGTAACTTTTGAAATTTTATATTTAAAAAAATTAAATTTTTAAGTCATCATGAGTTATAATTACGGACTTGAAGTGATTTCTTTGTGTTTAGCTTTTTTCTCTTTTTTTGTTATTTTACCTTGTTTCTATATAAAAATGAAAATTCTCTCATCATTTCCTCATCCTCAAGGGATGCATATGATTTTTTCTCTTCAGCTTTACAATGTGGTTAGATCACAGATCACACGTGACAGTTGGTCAGACGTGATGGTTTAAAGGTATAGTTCACTTTGAAATTAATTTTTGGTATGTTTTAACTTACCTCAGGGGCATCCAAGATGTATGTGTTTCCGCAGTAGTTTCAATGTTGATATTTTTAGGTCAAACCGTTCTTGCCTTGTAACCACAGCCACAAAGTGCCCGCGCCCTTAGATCGTTTGGACATGGCTGTGGTTACAAGAGGTAAAACAATATAAATACTGTTCGTTTTCTCACACAAACTGCTCGTTTCGTGTCTTAGGCCATTATTGTGCACTTATATTTACGAGTCATTAAGTCATGTTTAATTTGGACCTCTCTGTGCATGCTCTTTGAGGTGGTGACCATAGACCAGCATTACATGACTGATACACAACAACGGTTTGACCTAAAAATATCAAAATTGAAACTACTGCAGAAACACCTACATCTTGGATGCCCTTGAGGTAAGCTAAAACATACCAAAAATTAATTTCAAAGTGAACTTTCCCTTCAAAAAAGTTTGAAATATTAGTATTTTTCTTACATACACACCTATATTTTCTCTTCAGAAGATTGATTCACTGGAGTCATATGGGTTATAGTTGTGATCACCTTTTAAAGCATACATTTATGTGTTATTATAGACCATTTCAAAAGATGTAAACAACACTGGTCCAGAAGCACTTCCTGTTTCAGTTTGTAACTGTTTTCTTTATTTCACATGTAAAGAAAACTTCTTAAAGATGTTTGTTTAACTTTTTGATTCAGTTTTAAATGTTCTGTTGGTTGTATTTTATCCCAGCTTTTATGTAGTGTTAAAAAACTGAAACAGGAAGTGCTTCTGGGCCAGTGTTGTTTACATCTTTTGAAATGGTCTATACCCTTGCATACTATATTATGGACCCACATAGACAGATTTTTTTTTTCTAAAAATCATCTGGGATAGCAGGAGGGTGAGTAAATGATGAGAGAATTTTCATTTTTGGGAGACTGTCCATCCAATCCCACCTGATAATGGTGATGATGGATAATGAGGAAATAAGGCTGCAGTCTATTGTTTGGTCCCTGTCTTTCACTAATCATGCTTTCAGGACCTAAAATCCTTTTTTATATGACCATCAGCTGACAACCACATATTGAGAACACGTACTCGGTTCTCTTGAGTTCGAAAGCCCATGTCACTCCACATTTTCATCAGTCTCGGCCGGTTCTCCATTGTAGGGCAATATAAGCTGTGTGCACTGCGGGGGCATCATGAGTGATGGATTTACTTGACTCGACTTGTATTCCTCTCAGACTGAGCAGATTGTGCCCTCATATGGGGTAGAGGTCCTGCTTTTTCTCTTAATATAAGGTGTTGTGGTCAACTTCAACAACAGTTGTGCGTGACTCCCCTAACAAAGCCTTGTTTGCATTTTTGGATATTGTAACTGAGATTGTTGTTTTCGTCATGTTAAGTATCCCTTTAAGACTGAAGTTTTGCTATTAATATGTATCATCTGATTCTTTCCTGGTTTTATTCAGATATCATGACAATAAATTCAGCCTCACGAGAAACATCTTGTGATTTGGGGATCCCCCCGACTCTGGGGTCTTAGCAACTGCACACTATGACAAGTTACATGCCACCCCTGTTAGGATCGAACTGCTTAGATTTAAGTATAAATGGATAGTTCAACCAAAAATGAAAATTGTGTCATCATGACCTTATTTCTTGTGTGGAACGTTAAAGAAGATTTTTTTTTTTTCTTTAAAATGTTCTTGTTTATGTTCCACAGACAAAAGAAAGTCATACAAGGTTTGGAATGACATGAGGGTGAGTAAATGATGATGGATTATTTTTGGGAGAACTAAATAAACAACTTAAAGTTTAAGTGTCAGATTGTAGAGGGTTAGGTTTTGTGATTTAATAATAGGAGTTACATTGACTGGGATTGAATCAACGCAAGGCACAAAAACACAATTTCGGGGAAATAGAGTCTAGCGATAAAGCTCTCATTATTAAGTCTATTGAGCTCTCTGTGAGCATTCAGTAATTGTCTTTAGTGCATAAAACCAGACTGTTTTAAGAGAATAAGTGCCTTCCAGTGCATCATTTCATTTGTAATTCATCACTGACAGTGTACATTTGTTTTGGTTGTACGGCCTTTGAGAGTCCAGTCAGGTTTACAGGACTGTCACTCATTTGATGTGTACCCTTAGTAACCACACGAGTGAACGTTTTGACGCTCTCTTTGTACTGTATTGTGAATGAAGCATTTCTTTTTTGTAGTTTGAGATCAGGCTGGAAAATGGCACTGAAATTGAGGGATAATAAACAAGACGTGTGTTAATCTGTGCTCTGTCCTTCTGTTTATGGAGGCATTCATGGGTGGTTGTGTGTGGCATGTGTTCTCTTTTGTCTGACTGTGCCATCAACAAACCGCCTCTTTTGCAGAGCCACGTGCCTGGGTGCAGGTGTAGGGTGTGTGTGTTTGGCGCAGGGTTACTCCGGCCAGTCAATCAAATGATTGCGGCTGCTGTTGCCTCCACAGCTCATGTTTGTTAATGAGTAGAAAGCTGAGACACCACTGGGAGTCGTAATTGTTTCCGCTGGTAAAAGGGTGGTCCCGGGACAGCTGGGGGTTACCCCACACCAGCACTGCACATCACACTAGACTGTGTTACTCTGATGCACAATGCAGTCTTGCCATTTATAAACACTATTGCTCAAAAGTGTGGAATTGGTAAGATTTTATTTTATTTTATTTTATTTTTTGTTTTATTATTTTATTATATTTTAGAAAGAAGTCACTTTTGCTCAACCAAGGCTGCATTTATTGGGTCAAAGGTCATAGAAGATTATTACAATTTAAAATGACTGTTTTCTATTTTCATATATTTTAAAATGTGATTAATTCCTGTGATAACAAATGAGTAATATGCTGAATTGGAGCTTAAGAAATGTTGTTTTTGGGCTGTTGATTTATCGCGTCAAATGATTAATCAAATGATAAATAGTTTGTGTTTACATAATATATGTGGGTGCACTGTGTATAATTATTTTGTATATATAAATACACACACATGCTTGTATATATTTAAGAAATATTTTCATGTTTATACTGTATATAGATTTATTTTATATATAATTTATATTATATAATATTATATAAATATAATATATTATATATATATTATATTATATAAATATTGTATATATAAATAATATTTTTTTCTTAAATATACATGCGTGTGTGTGTGTGTATATATATATATATACACATACATATACAAAATGATTATACACAGTGCATATATTATGTAAACACAAACTTTTATTTTGGATGCGATTAATCATTTGATACCTCTAGTTGTTATCAATGTTGAAAACAGTTCATCATTTAAACCAGGATACTTATTTTTCAGGATACTTATTCTTTAAAAAAAACACCATTTATCTAAGAATAGAAATCTTATGTAACATTATAAATATCTGTTCTGTCTTTCTGGATCAATTTAATGCATCCTTGATGAATAAAATTAAGTATATTACAAAAAAAACATACTCTCCTTTAAACGGTAGTGTACAACATCCATGAATTAATTAATGCAGGGAAATTTGTTGAGATTTTTTATAATAATGTCCATATAAAAAATAATTTATTCTAACTGCTGCAGTCTAGTTGCAAACCGCATCTGATGCAGGTCTAAACAAAGTCTGCACTGCAGTCTACAGTTTTGGCTTCCCTCCCAGTGTTTCTTCCTCAAAGTTGGGTCATAAACATTGAAGAATTTTCTGTCGTTTTTGTCATGCTTCAAACTCTCAGCACTTTCTAGCCCCCTTTCCATCCTTCTGTTTTCCATTTTTTGAAATATAAACATGGTAATAGTCACTGCAGTCTACAGTTTGGGCTTCCCTCCTAGTATTTCTTCCTCAAAGTTGGGTCATAAACAAGTATTTTCTGTCGTTTTTGTCATGCTTCAAACTCTCAGCACTTTCTAGTCTCCTTCCCATCCTTCTGTTCTCCATTTTTTGGAATATAAACATGGCAATAGTCCAAGAGCTAGAACTTAAATGCATGGCTGCTGCACTTCAGAAGATGCTTTTCACTAAAAGATTTGTGAAATACTAAAAACCTTTAGCTATCACCATGCCAGATATTTATGTGACAAATAAAACCTTAAAATTTGTCTCACAGCTGAGGTGCTCAAGCTCAGAGCTAAACCTCGGCATTCTGTGGAAATGTATTGCACACAACTTGGATCTCTGTTGTCTTTGGCAGAATTGGATGAACACTTCGTTAATGGGGCTCGAGAGAGATCGCAGCATGGCAATGCTCTACGAGCCTTTCGGCTCCGGCCAGACCTTGTGAGATATAGGACCCCACTCAACTTGGCCGTAACAATGGGCCTGTGTGACCATTTGAATGTCCTATTCTCTGAGTGGTGTGGTTCACTTGGATCAGACAATGGCTTCACTTTGCATCATTTATTTCTAGAGGCCCTGCATGTCACTAGGCCACTCCTGTTCGCTCCGTTCTGAACCAATTGTGCTGCATACACACCTTCAGCAATTTTTGGATCTGAGATTTGTTTGTTCTGTTGTCAGCCACGCTAAAATGGAAATGACTTGTGTTCGCTTGTTATATGAGCTCTTATTGTCTTTTTGCCACTCAGTCAGGTGTAATCCTGTTTCGGTTTGTATCCTCAAGTTGTCCTTTATCTTGATTCAAAGAAGATTATGTGAATAGCAGGGTGACTGTAATTACTTTTGATCTCTTCCGTGCTTCACTTTCATTCCCCTCGTTTTTCTTTTGTGCTTCTCACTCCTTCTTGCCTAAATCCTACTTTGCACAGATTAGGACTTTACATGCTCTTCATGCTTGGTTAGTGTAGGATTAAACCTAACTTACCTAATAGATCTCGTACTCTTCTCCATGATCCATATAAGCTATTTTCCAGGCAACCAAACACATTTCACTAAAACCTTAAGTACGACCACTTGCCGTATTCAGGTCTGGTGAGAATAAGGGAAAGTTCACTAAAAATTAAAACTCATGTTGTTCCAAACCTGTATGGCTTTCCTTTGCAGAACACACACAAAAATATATTTTGTAGAATGTTTCTGTTTTTGTCAATACAGTGAAAGTCAATGGGGTCCAAAACAACACTAAACCCTGGTGACTTTCTGTATAGGCAAAATCTTATTTTGCGTTCCAAATAATTCTGGTTTGGAGTGACGTGAGTAAATTAAGATAGAATTAAAAATGTTAGGTAAACAATCCCTAAAAGAGCTTTTAACATGCACTCTAGCTGAGAGATGTTGCTGAGGTAAAATCAGTGGTCTTTCTTCAGGACCTCGAAGCCATGAGGTCTTGAAGGGCCCCTTGACCTTCTTTATTACCTCTGGGTCAAGGAACAGGTCATTCTCAGGGTGCCTTTTGAATAGTTGTAGTTTTCTTAATTCATTGAGGGTTGCTGGTCCATTCCACAACTTTGCTCCCAGGATATTGAGAATCTTGGCGGTTCTTTGGTGTTTTATTATTAACACTTGCTGAGACAAGAAAGCGTGTCCTACACAGTAAAAAATATTCTTGGTTTAACTTAAAAAAGTAAGTAACCTGGTTGCCTTAAAGGGATACTCCACTTTTTTATGGAAATAGGCTCATTTTACCACTCCCCCAGAGTGAAACAGTTGAATTTTACCGTTTTCAAATCCATTCAGCCGATTTTATGATATTTAGAAGAATATCAGTAACCAGACAGTTTCTGGTCTCATTGACTTCCAGAGTAGGAAAAAAATATACTATGGAAGTCAATGAGACCAGAAACTGTCTGGTTACTGATATTCTTCTAAATATCATAAAATCGGCTGAATGGATTCGAAAACGGTAAAACTCAACTGTTTAACTCTGGGGGAGTGGCAAAATGAGCCTATTTCCAAAAAAGTGGAGTATCCCTTTAAAATTTTAAGTTCATTGAAATGGAAAAGGTGAGTTAATACAATGAAGGAGAATGATTTAATCATCAGAAACTCAAAATTAGTTGTTATCTGAACTAAATAAATTATTTAAGTTGATTTGACGAAAGAAAAAATGTTGTGATTACTAATCATGAAAAGATTTTTTTTTTTACAGTGTAAGTTCACTGACTGTCAAAGAGCTCTTATTAATTTAAAATTAATATCCGGGCATCAACAAGTCAATCTCAATCACCAGGATTTGTGGCATAATATTAATAACCACAAAAATGATTTCACCTGGTCCCCCAAAAGCAAAAATTGTCAGATGTTTAAATCCATTCCTCTTGAATGTATTGTTGCTGTTATTATAAAGTTGGCAGCTCACAGGACTTGTCATTGAGTTCTATGAATTCTAGTGTTGTTACACAGACTGGTGTAGACAGGTGGTCAGCGTTGAAATGCCCTTTTCATATCCTTTCAATAACTTTCATTACTTTGGCTTCCTGGTAAAGTAAATATTTTAGTAACTTTACACCAAGTGCCTCACACCCTTAAGAAATGTGCACTTTTTTTAATTGCTGCCATATACATTTAGCCTCGTATGGAAAATCGTACCTGCGTAAGGATCAAGATTTTAAATGCAAATTAGAACCGTGTTTTTTGTTCTTTGGTGAGCTCGGCCTTTATATAAATGCAGTTGTTTACAACAGGTTTCCTCGTTTGATAGTTTCCCTCTGTTTGACCTCCCTAAAGCAGTTTGATTTGTTGCAGAGATGTCCAGCAGTGTCTATGTTTGGGCCTGTGGTTTAAGTGGTGGTGTGCGCTCTCTACAGCGCTGATGTTGCTGTCTCCAGTGCACTGTAATCTGAGAGTCACAATCTAACTATGGGAAGGCATATAGACATGGTGCTTCCTCGCCCCCACACTGCTGAGGCTGGAACGATAAAACGAGGCCAACAGCCAAAACAAACCTTAGCATCATCCTCCCTCACGACTCTTTAGGGAGGTGAAGTGTGGCTGAGGGTGCTCTGGCCCCCCTTATAATCATTTGAGATGTGAAGAGACTGAGAATGGGGGCAGAGGATAGAAACATGTTTATTACACAGGTATGATTAACGCAGACAGCCTGCTGGCGACACCTGAGTTGTAAAGTTCCTCATTCCTTCCACAAAGAGCTCCTTTAGTGAACATCTTGTGTAAGTTAAAGGGATACTCCACTTTTTTTTGGAAATAGGCTCATTTTAACAGTCCACTAGAGTTAAACAGTTGAATTTTACCGTTTTCAGATATACAGCCGATTTTCTGATATTTAGAAGAATATCAGTAACCAGACAGTTTCTGGTCTCATTGACTTCCATAGTATATTTTTTTCCTACTATGGAAGTCAATGAGACCAGAAAGTGTCTGGTTACTGATATTCTTCTAAATATCAGAAAATCGGCTGAATGGATTCGAAAATGGTAAAACCCAACTGTTTAACTCTGGGGGAGTTGTAAAATGAGCCTATTCCCCAAAAAGTGGAGTATTCCTTTAAGAGCATTCCCTTTTTTAAAGGGATAGTGAGTTGAAAACTGAACATTCTGTCATTATTTACACATTTGTGATTCAACGTATAATTTAAAACCACATTCCACGACTTCTGAAGTCATACAGTAAATAATCTTTGTGTGAAGAACAGAACAAAATGTAACTTTTGTTAGGTAGTATGGTGCAGCTATGTACTGTAACTTGTCATTTTTTAGGTCTTGGAGTTGGAACATGTTTCCTGAAATGATTCCTTTCTGATTAATTTGGGTATATTTCAGTTACAAAGTTAATTTTGCTTACAAAATAAATGTTCTCTCGTCTATTGCGGTAAATTATCCAGAGAGCCTTCCAACTTGGCACATAATTCAAATATAAATTTTTTAAATTGAACAACAAACCTCAAACTATACAGTTTAATTGCTATTAATTTAACAGATGAGTTTTTAACTACACTGGTTGTGCTGTATGTTTTAGCGTGAGGACAAATCAATAGAATGAGGTTTTCTTGCCAATATTTTGTGGTGCATGGCCTTTTTAATGTCATTACTTTTAATTCAGATTCCAAATTAGGGTAAAATGTGATTTTTGCCTTGGGGCTGTAGTTAATGACTGAATATTTAAAGAAAAACAGCAAGACTTTCCACACACTTCCATTCCATTCCCTGTGTCAGAACCACTGAAAGAGCTTCAATTAAGTCTTTTGTTCTGTGGTGACTGAGTGCTTATTAGATTCCATCATCGTCCTGTCTGAAAAACACATCCTCCTCATTCATCAGAGAGGCCCAATTTCTGTTTTTAACATGCTGATGTTCATACACGTTCTTTTGTTCCCTGCACAGTCATCCCTGTTTCCATGATGTGGCTTGGTTTGGAGGCAAAGAACAGCTGATGCTCCAGGTGTGCTGATAGTGGGTGGGCTAAAACAATAGTATTTTTTTACCAAAAAAAAAGAACATCAGGAGTATTGTCTTAAAAGGCTTACGTGGGTATTAAATAAAAACCATCCAGTGCCATAGTGGTGTGGGGTAGAAGCAAAGACAAACTCTAGAGTGCTGTTATCTGAGAAGTTTTCAGAAGATGTGTAGAAACAAATACTACTAATTGTATCGAGATATTTATGGCACTACGGTGTCTTTTCTTATACGATGCAGTGCTGGGGTGAACTCAAATGTTTAGAGTTGCCTAAGGGTGATAAATGGAAGTTTTAGAGTCAATATGGGCTCGTAAATTGTCATTATGTCTCCTTAACTCAAAAAATGTGTTTGGTGAAGTGACCAAGTAGACCATAATTCCAATCTTAAAGGGCTAGTTACCCCAACAATGAGGTTTGTCATAATTTACTCACTCATGTCGTTCCAAATGTAACCGAATGGTGACCGTGGGGTTTGAAGCTACAGAAAGGGGAAAAAAATCGCCATAAAATAAGTCTATGACTCGTATTCTGAAGT
Source organism: Cyprinella venusta (assembly GCA_038021265.1). NCBI lineage: Eukaryota > Metazoa > Chordata > Actinopteri > Cypriniformes > Leuciscidae > Cyprinella > Cyprinella venusta. The sequence continues at coordinate 18,043,421 of CM075876.1, read as the reverse complement.
CATACAATAGCTTTGAGAACAGACCAAATTTTAAGTTGTTATTTATAGGAACATCTCAAACTTCTTGTATGACAGTCAAACGCTGTGTCATTTTAGTGTTATTTATATATACCGGTAGCATTATAACTCATTTGATTAGCTTTTCCATTTCAATTTAGCTTTATTTTATTTTTATTTCTGTTATATGCATTTCAGTTAGTTCCCAAGGGTACATTTCAATTTTTTTTTTCATAAAATATTTATATTTTATTTTATTATTTCAGCTTTATTTCATGCTCCTTTCAGCCTTTTTGAATAGGATACTCTCTCAAACTTCCCTTATGGAGCCATAGAGCTGTGCTTGTACAGTGACTTTCAAAAGTGTATTCATATTCTTATAAGAATATCACATTATTACAGCATATCATATTCTTATATTATAATAAGTACATACATATTCACATCTATAATCACTTCATTTAGGTCTGAAAAGTGTGATAATAACACAAATTTAACAGATTTGCTTTATTACTGAAAGAACATCGACCATCAAGAGCAGTAGCTTCTCTCTCGTGGTTACATGCTGTTTGCATAGCTGTATATGTATATGGATGTGTTTTATAAACTCTTCCTGTTTTGGTGTTTACTTCACCTTCACTGAATGTCTTCAGACCCTGGTGTATGCAAACGTTCTGTGTCTTTCTCGTAACTTCTAATACAGAATGCAGAACTGGGTTACTTCTGACCCAGAATCTGTGCTGGATGGAACTCATTGCTGATGTCCCCTGGAGTGTCAGCACTGCCTGTTCTAGTTCCTCAAAATAAGGCCATTTTCTGAGGTTTCACTCCAAGCATCTGCAATGCAAGTTCATTAGAAAAAGAACTTTGAAGGACAAGGTCTTTGGCATGCTTGTTCATTAAAAAGACACCAATGTGTTTGCTTGTTTTCCAAGGGTCTGTTCAATGTCAAATCCTGCTTTTGTTTAATCCTCTTCCTTACACAATGTGTTTTAGTCCATTTCTAATTAAATGAATGTGAGGGAAATCTTAAGATCCACTTGTGTGTTTAAGTTTAAGACTTTGGGGACCAGCCTCTTTGCTTTCTGCCCAGTGACAAGCAATGACCTATTTTTTTCAGTCTCCAAACAGCACTGCTAAAACCGTATCCAAACCAGATGCAGTGCACTACATCGATAAAGCAAACAATGAATTCTATTTTTATATGCAATATAGAGCCCCAACGAGCTGCAAGACATTTTGTTTTTCACTTGGCTTACTGGACTTCTACTGTGTCACACTGTGTAGCCCTGCCCACTGTAGAATCTTATTGATCCTAAATCCTGCTCCATAACTGTATATCAAACATTAATTATGTTCTGATTGAGTCAGAACACATGATTTCACTGGTGATGTATGCATTTTTTTATTCCTTTTTTTTCCTAAATCATAAAAATTATTGCAGATATTTATGAAACATGCTCACATACTTGTTTCTCTGAAAAACAGTGCTACAGCCAGGTATTCTACTTTCGCAATCTGGATTTTGCAAAAGTAAAATAACTACATTTGCAATCTGAATTTCATAGTTATTCTACTTTTGCAATCTGAATTTCATTTTTTCCATACTATATTCTGCCTAACATCTTATGTTTCGTGGAGTAAAGTAAATAATACAGGGTTGGAAAAACATTTTTGAGCCTAGGTTCTCCAGAGTTGTCAAGTTGTGCTGGTTCTAAATGAATACTTTGTGTGCTTAATGAACAAGGTGGAGATGGTTGAAACCTGTACAAGCAATACTGCCTATAATTAAGTGAAACCATATTTAGAAAGGGCGATGCTGCAGTTATTATCAGCTTGAACGTGTTTTCTCTACTCTACTTTTGCTAGCCCCCACCATGTTAGTCTGACTAGGACCTCGGCTTGTATACTTGGCTTTGTGCAGCAGGTTTGGTCTGGTTTTGAGCGAGCAGACATGGTTATGAGTGTTTCTTGTTTTAAGCTGCATACCTATAAGACAACAAAATGTCCTGTTTCTCACAAATAGACAAACAGGTCAGCTTGTTCAGGCATGTTTAAATGGCAGAGGTGAGTCTCTCCTGCTGTGCTTTACTCTGCTGCCAAGTTCAGTCCACAGGTCCTGTTCAGTAGGAGGTCTTGAATGAGCTGATTGGCTTTGATGTTAATACAAAAAAAGGACATATGTAATTTTCTACCTGAATTAAATCTTTTAAAACTGTAAATGTAATATATATATATATATATTGTTTAATTTTAGAATAATTAAATAATAATAATATTACTATTTTTATTTAATATTATTATATTATTATTACTAAGAATAATTTAATATTGTTTTACTTTTGACTTTATTTAATTTTAGAAATTTCATTTAATTTTAAAAATATTTATTTTAATTTTAAGAATTATTTTTAAATACAGTATTTCTTAAAATAAAATACGTAGTTGTAAAATATACAAATAAATGTCTTGAGATGTGTTTAATTTTACTTTAAGATATTTCATGTAATTACAAAATAAATAAAATATTTGTTTGTGAGTATGTTTGCAGTGTTATACAATCTTAATCTGCCAGTGCCAAACTTTTGTGTGTGTGTGTGTGTGTGTGTGTGTGTGTACTTTTGTTGGTATAGGCTACAACGCTGTGAAGCATAAGTGATCACGTCACTATTTAGCCTCGCTAACATCACATGACATTTCTTGACAGTAATCATGACTATCTGAAGGCTGATCATCTTACTCAGCAGATGGGTGGAGGAGCATCTGTGTTGTTCACCCGTCTCACCTGGGTTTATCACCACACCTGTTAAAATATCATTACAACTTGTTATTGCTGCATTTACCTACTAATTTGTATGTATTCAGAGGTGTTTCTTCTCCATGTTTTGAGTTAACCATGTGCAGCTGAGCAGGTTTTAAACGCGTAAGAGGATAACCGGATTAGGCAGCACTTTGTGAGTCAGCGGTGGCCAATATGTCTGGGTTAGTTTTCTTTCTCCCAACAGTCACATGGTTAAATTTGTAGCCACACTATGTCTCTCAGCGCTCGTCGGAAGCATGCGGGTCTGGTTTGAGATAGGAAATGCGAGTGCTAATGGACTTCCCACCACAGTTTCTCATTATCCATCCAAGCACAATCCTGGGATGTTTCAGGCTTTATGAAAAATGCAGGACTGTGTTGGGAATACTGATGTTGATGTTTCACATGGATGGCAGAATAAGAAACCTCTGATCCCCTCATCAGCACAGCCTTTTATTGGCTCTCAGTCTTATCTGAGGATAACGTAGCATGACTGAGCCTTTAGCAGGCCGTTCCCAGCACGAGAACATCAGGGACGTGTGAGATTGCTGCGGTAAGGTTTCACCATCTAAAAGAACAGCACACATCTGGGATCAACAAGTTAAACCAAAGTTGTTAACCTTCAGATTCCAGTAATCTGGCGTAAGCATGATTCCAGCTTTCACAACAGCTGCAGAGCAGTGCAGCGAAGAGTTCAAAGTTCCACAATTTGGCACCATTTGAGTAGAAGTTCTTATGGTAGTTTATCATTAACCCTTTTAAAGCACTGTTCTTAACTTAGATTCTACTGATTCTGGTCCGTTTTTTTTTCTTTTTTTAAAAACAGTACCCATAGGCGAATTAGAGTAATGATGATAATGCCAAGCGCTTTCCAGATAGCAGAAACAAGCTTGGGTCAACATCATTGGCTTGGAATGCACATTGGAAAATGCCTGTCCCTCTTAAACAGATTGGAGCTTAGTGAAGTGCTTGAGCCCAAATTATGGTTTAGACTTTACATGTACTGTATGGTTGCTAGTGTATGCATACGGTGATGGAAATATGCACGTGCAGATGCCAGTTTTTCTAACTGTACATACTCGCATATGTTCTGAGTTTTGTTGCAGCCCATGTTGTTATTTCAAATTTGGCAAAGTAACAAAGGGGACAGAATAAGAACAACAACATGCTCACGTTTACAAGCACTTGAGAGGGTCTTGTTTAAACTAATAGAAAAGACTTTTATCAATTATAATAACTTTTGGAGAGAAATTGTGCCAACACTGGTGACAATTGATGAATCGTTCTAGTGCACGTGTGGAGTACCTGTTCACGCATGCTATCAGGTGGAGTAGGCTATAGTTTGAAAGGCTGTGTGTTCAGCTGTACGTATACGCTAAGTGATGCGTCAAAACAGAAGTATACTTTAGGCCGATTTGTAATTCTGTACGCAACTCGCAATTCATTTCATTAGTTTAAGGTTAGCATATTGCTATGCAACAAAAAATAGTACACAAATATTGGGTAAAACAAACAATTTAATTTACACAAACTTAATTTACACAAACATTAATTGATACTCAGGTGCAATTATCTTGCCATCTTGAATTAGAGTTCTGTGAGGATGATGTATGTTTGTAGGCCATTGTGAAAGTTAGCAAAAAGTTTTTTTCCTATGACGTATAATTACAGAAAATAAGCTCTGTGAGCAATAAATTTTGTTTTTTTTTCATAATGATATGAATTTATCCATAATTTACTTCACTAACGAACACAACCTTTATGATATTTGAAGCCTGTTAAATTGATAGAAATAAAAATCTAAAGTTGGATACTATAAATGAACTACACCACTGTTGCATGACTTCAATGTCACCGTCACTAAGCTTCCGACAACTGTCAGGTTTTATTTAAAGTCTACTAGTTGGATATTTTGAATATTTTGCAAGAGCCTGCACATAAATACAACGTGCTGTAAAAGCAAACTAGATGACTTTATCTGTTCGGGATCATGACATTTAATGTCCCTAAGAACTGAGTCTCATTTAGCCACTTAGCTACGTTTTTCAAGACGTGTAAAGGTCAAAAATAAAATAAAAATCATGGACACAAAAAAGAACAAGGAGGATTAATGATGTATTTTGTCAAGAACATTTCTTGAGCTTGTTTTAACCACAAACCTTATTTCAGCCATTTAACAAAAAACCCTTGTAAAAAACTTTAGAATGATGGATCCTAACTAAAATGCTAACTTCTTTAAGGACCCCATTTCTGCTGCACTTTATCACTGCTTTATTTACATGCATTTGGCAGACGTTTAGTGACTTACATTGTATTTTAAGGTACACATTCACATTCTTATCAATTCTTGCTTTCCCTGGTAATCAACGTTGCAAGCACCAACGCTCTACTGTTTGAGCTACAGGAAAGCTGTAGCTCAAGCTTTGTGTCTTTGTCCATTTCATTGCGTATTCTGACTAAAATTTGTGTGGTAGCTCAATTTTAAAATGATTCCCTTGTTCTGGTGAGTGAGAGTGATGCTTTTTTCTTATAGGGCTGGAGGACAGAAGATTACAGGACTGAGTGATCGAGAACAGTCCATAAGAGGCTGGTCTGATGATGCCACAAGTAATTAGAAGCTTGTTGAGGGTGGGTAGAGCCTTTCTCCAAACATTTAATTTGTGATATGAAGGGGTCTCTCAAGGCAGGGACAAGTAGATCTGCGGTTTCTGTGGGAATAACACATGCCTTTAGAAGATGTGGTTGTCGTGTGTGTGAGTGTAATTGTTGGGATGAAACAGCAGCATGCATGCACAGTTTTTCTTAGAGTTTGGATATACTAAAATGTATTCAGAATGAGATTTGCACATTTTGCAGCATAAAATGTTTAATTAATGCCACGTGTTAAACATTCACAGTCCATGAAATGTTCTGTTCTTACATGGTGCTTGCTTTTTTAGAACAGTCATGAGTTTTAGAACAGGTTTTTATTTTCATTGATGGTATTAAAATCAAACTCCATTCTATTGTGAAGGCATCAAGACACATCCGAATCCAATATTAGCTTCACCTCATGTTTCCTGAAATACCTTCATTTAATGAATGCATACATAGATATATCCTTCGCTGCCTTTGATATCCCACAGTCCTGTGCTTTCCATTCTGTGAGAGTTGAACAAAAAAAAGTTGAGCAATTGTTTTTTTTATTTGAAAAAAACAAAACAAAAAAAAAACATAAATGCAAACTGAAATTAAGTTAAAAAAACTAGTTGCCAGGGAAACATTTGTTATTTTCATTTATTTGAACTTGTAAAAACTTATATTTTATTAATAAAAACTATACACATTTTTTTTAAAAATGACAAAAACATGCAACAAAATTACTGAAATTCAAATGGAAACAGAAAAAATAATGCTAAAAACTAATTTGAAATATTGCTAAATTATAATTGTATCTTAATTGTCCTAAACTATCTCTGGTTTGATAGCCTTTCATTATCCATTTGTTTCACATTTTGTGAAAACATAGCTCTGTGTGTGTGAATAGTAAATAGACCTTTATCTGCTGCATCATGCAACCACATTTAAATGGTTTTACCACCTTATGAAGTATATTACTTCCAGAGGTCACAAGGGATTACCAGACAGGGTAAAAAAATGGTTTGTGGACCGCTCTATCAGATAACTTTGATTCAGCTCACTTACAGGCAGAAACAACTCCATAAAAGTGAAACAGAATGACCCTGTGTCTGCACAGCTGCGGCCCAGACATGGCATTGTGCTGCAGGCGTGCGGGGTGTTCTGGAGATGTCGATCTCTGAGAGAGGAGATTGAGATCTCGTTACGGCTTTGGCGGCATGTATCCGAGCCTGTTCGGCAGCAGATATGGCAAAACATGCCACTGATTTTGGCAGCGAATTGTGCTTCAGGAACTGAGCTAAATGATCCATTTCACTGCACTAAATAGACTGTGGTGCATGTTACTTTTTTTTTTATTTTTTATTTTTATACCTGTCGAAAGCGTCTTGCAAAATGATTTGGAGGGGGTGTTCCACTACACTACATATACAACAATTAAATTGGCCACAGCTCTTTAAACCTGAATTTCAATAGAAACATGGCTACTTCTCCTAGATATTTTGAATTAAAGGGTTATCCTGCTGAATTTTGATGGGGTACAATGACCTAATCTGTTTGAGGTTATCATGATGTGTTTTGTCATCATTCATAACTGAGTAGTCAACCATGTCGGTCACATACAATGTATTGTGAAGTGGTTCTGCAACGAGAGCCTTGCCCTCATCATCATATCGGACGGAGCTTGCAGGAAGTGCAAGTTGGCTGATTTAAGCAGATTTCCAAAAGCAAATCCTTTTCATAGCCACAATAACGGATGATAATAATCTAAAGTAGCTTAAAATGGGCAGCTTCCTACTTATTTCAGTGGCTTGACCTTATTTAGACAGTTTACAGTTTTCATCTAATACACAGTCAGAATACTAAAATAAAAATGGATTTTAATATTAGGATTTGTAAAAGATTCAATTTAACCGTTTGCTTCATTTTCTTACTTTTATTACAAATAAAAGTTATTAAATACATTTTTACAATAAATAAATATAATCACAAAAAAACTTATCTAATTGTTTTCAATCATTCATCGTTTTCAAATACCTCCGGCTTCACAGTCCACACTACAACGTGAAAACGACGTTTTCAAATTTATCCGTTTTGGGAGCCCGTTCTCATCCCAAGGCGTCAAACACGACGCTTTTACCAAAGTGTAGACATCCAACGCACATGGCACCCTTTAGCGTCAAATGAGACGCAGATATATATGGGGCAGAAGGCGCCTCCTAGTGGTCTAAACCTAACCCTACCCCATACCTTAACCTACCATAACCGAAGCGTCTCATTTGATGCTAAAGGGTGCCATGTGCGTTGGATGTCTACGCTTTGGCAAAAGTGTCATATATGACGCCTTGGGATGAGAATGCGTTGATTTTGTAGAGAGCGTTTTCCAAAAGATACTGTACGTTTTCGTTGACTTAAAACTCTGTCCAAAACGGAGAGAAAAATATACGTTTTCATACAAAAACGTATTAGTGTGGACATGGCCTAAAAGATCTGCACCCTGGCTCAAAATCTCCCAGCCCGATAGTCCACCCTCTCCTCGTCAAGCTTTCTTCCAGTCTCTCTCATGGATATTCCGATGGGAATGGGGTTCGTCTGTTATTGCAGCTGCTTGCGGTGCTTCTGCGAGGGAAGCAGATGCCTGCCATGTTGCTGTCTAGTTGATTAAGCAGGTGAACTGAGTCTATCTAGCATATTCCTTACACATTGTCTGTTATTAACCAAGCCCTACGAAGTGGAAATAAACAGTAGAGTAAAATCTTTGCCAGAGGTACCAAAAACAATCATATAAAGTAGGCTGTCTACACTTCCAAAACCATGTCTGCAAGTAAAATTGTTTAGCAGTGTGTGTTTTTGAATTTCTAACTTGGAGACTCCTGTACACGTCATGATTAATTACGGTAAAAACAGTAGGACAGACGGGAAGAGGACACAGTCTTAATTATTAGTTGATTGACAGCTACCTCACTCGCTCCACTTTTACAGGCTGTCGTCAGTTGATTATCGAGGGTCAGCAGAGGTTGTGGGTACTTCCAGACAAGCTTTCCACAAGCTCCATGGGAGGGTAGCTTCAGTGTTTTGTTCCCTGCTCTCCACGTTTAGTATGTTTGCAGCTGCCACATGGGCTTCTCTGCCAAACACCAACAAAAGAAATTACACCCCCTGCCATCAGATTTTCCCCAATTAGCTATTTAACCTATGAATCCAATTTTCTGCTGATTGAAACAATAATGGATGCTAGACATGGTGATTCAAACGCAAGGGGGAGAAAAAATTGATTTGACGGAGAACTTGAAATGTAACCACCACCATGAAATGGTTTGATTAACACAACTTTCAGTCCTCTGGTATGATGTATATTTTTATTATTTATTTTATTTTGTTGTGTTGAAATGGGTATGGTTTAAATGATATAAATTGATTGCTCACAAGATATTTGTGATGATTTTGCTGCTGCTATATTTAAGCATTGATTTTGGACTACTTTCTGAATTTGTCCTTGTGTGTCTGAGAGCACTAAGATGTTTAAACTTCAGCAGCAAGAATTTCGTCAACGAATTGGTCAAACAGTTGATTCAGGGAATCTATTTAGATGTAATTCCTGCTTCGACTGCTCTGTTAGTGCGGTTCATTTGAATGCTGTAAATGCTGCCATCTGAACCCTGGTGTGCACCAAACAACCTAGTCTTGGTGTGGACCAAGACTGATGAAGAGATCGGTCCGCTTCCAAAAGAACTCTGGTGCAGTTCTAATGAACTATTAACGCAACACGGACCAATTAATGAACCAAAAACGGGAAATGTCACAATATGTGACTCTAAAGTGGACAGAATGCTCAAGTACCTGTTTTTTCTTGTCATAGAAGCGATGTTGCCCATCACATTTCGGCACATGCATCAGAACCGGATCTCCTCACAGCAGATCTCTGTTGACATCTTTACACATTTTAAGAGCTCTTCACGAGTTCTCACCAGGTCAAAATACCATGTATAGGCTATGCACATACAATGAGCACATTTAACCCAGCACACAACAGTGTTTGGATGTCCGGCAAGTTGCGAAATATAAATAATAAAAGTCAACCAATAAGGTTGTGAACGTATCCTATGCCTTTAGGTTCGGTATCTTTAGGTTTGGTGTTAAAATGCCAATGTGAATGCTAAACGGACCAGGACTAAATGTGTTTTGTGTGTGTATGTATATATTTATAATTTGTTTGTTTTTATTTTGTTTTGCTCCAGTCCAGTATGTCACAGCCCTGGAAAGCAAGATGCAACTTGCTAATGCAGTGGCAGGTGGTATTAGGGGGAGGGGACATTGATATTTTCCCTGGTCCCTATTTTTGGTCCCTTTCTCTAGAAGAGATTGATTGATTTATTGATAGTTTTCCCCTACAGAATGTTTTTGTCAATTCTCAATTTTTCCCCTTCAGCTTGAGTCCTTTGGACACATCTGTTAACATACTCTGAACAAAAGAGTTTAGATAATGCTCAGGCTGCTAAAACAACCGATTCATTGACTCATTTACTGTCTCTTAAACCGCTCCCCCAGACACACACACACCAACACCTGGGTTGTCCATTTCACAGCTCTTCTCTAAACAAACTGTAAACAGTGCTGCAGCAGAACACAAGGAGCGATAGAAAGAGGGGGGGAAGAAGTGAAGAGCAGTGGGCGGAGTCTAAACTCTGTCCTATGAGAGGCCTGGGTGTTGAAAAGAGGCATGGCTTGTTGATAGTAACATCTGTGCCTGTGTTCTCAGAGAGAGAGAGAGAGAGAAAGGAAAAGACAAGGGGGTGGTGGATCATTTGTATGAGATAGGCTGTTGAACAGCAGGGAAACGCCGCATGTGTGTTTACCGGTGAGCCGAGGAGGATCGCTCTCGCTGTGTGATATGGAGGCATTCTGGGACTGATCTACAGCACGTGTATGTTCAGAATGACTCCAGTTACCAAAGTGACAACCTTGAATTTACATGCTTTTCAAGCCTTTTAGAAAAGATCCTTTGCTCTCCTGGAGCCAGTCTTGTTTCCTCTTGAGGGATGTAACATTAAACGGACCGTAAGCGAAGGCATAAAGGGTAAGTTAACGCAAGCAGAGGTCTTTCCGTCTCATGACATTCTGAATGAACGGTTGTGGTTTGATTTTTGTGATTTTTATATCCCTGTGTTGTTCTTTAGCTTTGACGGCAGCTGAGCTGTTGTAATAGCTTATAAAGCCTTGAAGGGCAGGTGTGCGTTCGCTCTCTGAGTGGTGTGGACGTGGATGGCTCTGCAGTGCTGATAAAATGCTTGCTTGTCCACCGGCTTCAGGCCTTGAGCTATGGTTGATGTGACAAGGCATGCGGCTGTCCTTTAATTGTGCAAATTATGCGTAAAAATTATAAATGAGGGTCGTAGGCATCCATTTTAATGTGACTGGACTGGGTGAGCGGAGAGAAGGAGGGTGGTAAGAGCAGAGATCACCTTGAAAGCAAACTCATCATCTTATCACAAATTGTTGAGATTTCTGTATTGCTCTCTGTATTGCTTTTCTTGAATGTGGCTGTGTTTTTTCTCAAGGGTTGTGCTGAAAGAACCAGTTTGTTTTTTGCTTTAGTACAGCATAAGTGATACATTTCTACTTTATCTTTTGGTTTAAAATTCTGTTTGGATCACTACCCCACTCTCAGAAGTGTCTAGGTTAAGATTGAGGCAGTTATGGTCAATGCAGCAGCCTCTGAAGCTTTCTCTCTCGTTATTTTTTCACCTTTTTATTCTTTGATTAATTGCCGTCTTTTGGCTGTAGAGATCTGAGAGGGATCATTCTTAATTAATGTGAACATTCGGGCTGATATTAAGGGGATTTCTGCTGACCTATCAACTGTCTCATATGCTAATGGATCGTTTAAATATTAAATGGTTTTTAATAAGAAGGTGTGGCTCACCCTATGGATTGCTGGTTCTCGTTTAATTAAGCTGACAGATTCTTATTTCACTTGCTCATATGAACATTTCTTGGTAGATGTCATCAAATGTAAATTCATATTTTTTTGTGGTTGTCCTTGGATTAGTGCAAGAAAAAGAGGGTTTAATGCCGGCCGGGAATACATGTGCTGGTTGCCATGGCAACAGCAGGGCGAGGGAGGGATGGATAGCATCCTCAGCTCAGCGTTTTTACACGTGCCAGCTCTGTAACATAATTCACTGACATTACTAAATTAATGATTATTTTGTGTCTGTCTTGCTGTATTTGTTGAAAGCTATAGTAATTTAGTTTTTGGCGAATGGAAGAAGATGGCTAATAAGTGCATAAAATCTTTCTCATCATATAAAATCATATGAGTTAAGTGCTTAACTCATCTTTGTTTCCATGAAAATGACGTTTTAAGGATGTCTCTAGTCTGGAGGGAAGTGTACTAGGATCAAATTAACATTCACAGTGGTCAATGGAGTCAGCGAGCCACCATACAGAGTCAGGTGTCATTTCCTGTCATTCAGGGTCTCAGAGTTCACAGCTATCTCTCTGCTGAACTCCTTCCGTCTCTTATCCAGGGCCAACGCAACTCTCATGTCCCCCAGGCCGAGGCAAGTTCAGACTTCCATCTGCAAACATGTTGCCTGTTGTCGTTGAGCTCATTGTGGGTTACATTGACTCATCATTTCAGGGTTTTATGCATTTAAACCAGAGCAGTAAAACGGTGAAACAGTGAAAATCTGAATTTCTCGAAAATGCAAGGTGGGGTATTGGCCTTTCAAACTGGGCTGTACAATTGGTACCAACAAAAGTGCTAAAAGTACCACATTGTTTTATTTAAAATTCGGGTCTATACTGATATTTATTTATCAATAATGAAACGGCTGATTACCAATAAGTAAATTAAAAATAAAACACTAAAAAATAAAATTGTGAAGAATGAAAAATTGAATTGTTTTGAGATCTGCTAAAGATACTGTAGCTTTAAGTATGTAACTTATATGGATAGCTCACCCAAAAATGAAAATTCTGTCATCAAATACAGTACTCGCCATCATGTCGTTCCAAACCCGTAAGGCTTTGTTTCAACTTTGGAGCACAAGTTAAGCTATTTTAATGAAATATGAGCTATTTCTGTCCCTCCATTGACAGTCTATACAACTACCAATTTGACGATTCAAAAAGTTCATAAGAAGATCGTAAAACGAATCCATATGAATTGAGCGGTTTAGTCTAAATTTTCTGAAGAGACACAATCATTTTATATGATGAACAGATGTAATTTGGTCGTATCCTTTAAGATTAACTTTAACTACCATTATGTTTGGCACGTGTTGCTTTTTCGAATGCACACAATGGGTTTCATTCATGAAACATTCGTAAATATACGAGTTAACAGGAGAGTGATTTGCACGTAAAGAGACCTTCCCGAAAGCTCTTCTCCTGATTCACAAATACTTCGTAAACATCAGATGTGATAATGAAATGTGTGTGTGTGTTAATGAATTCCAATCAGTCGTAAATGGAATGCGTGTGCACGTTCATTCTCAATTATCATAAATCCCGCCCATTATATTCGACTGACATCTATAGGCATATAATAACATGAATGCGAATGACAAAGAAAGGTTTCTCCGATGCAGAAATTGAAGTTTAGGCCAATAACAGATATTGTGCATCCCAAGGAAAAATTAATTAATTAATATGATCTAGATGACCGTACATTGAATTTAACTTGTTTTACATGGTTTAGGATTGGGTTTTGGCCAGGGTATAGATATAGTGAACCCCTGATAAAATGATCACCATTCTGTTAAACCCAGTTTAGCCTGGTCTCTAAGATGGGAGTGTCGGTGTGGAGAGGAATGCTCATGCTTTTGACTTGTGTGTGTACTTGTGTGTGTGCTTGTGTGTGCCGTTTGTGCAAGTGTCGAGAGGGGGGATGGTGGTCTCATTGTCTGTAGAACATGTTTGACAGGCTGTCTGCAAGGGGGAGCAGCTATTCAACCTCTTCATCTTCTCCTCCTGTTTTTCCTTCTAAATTACCCCTGACAGGAGGGAGTGTGGAATCTGAACCCCAGCTTTGGGTTCAATTGGAAGGAATCCCTGCCCGGCCAACGCCATGAAGCTCTCTCCGCTCTTCCATCCAGATACTGTGTTTATTAAAACATGAGGGGGAGACATAGCAGTTAGCCTGATAGCTACCACCACCCTCATGATTAATAAAGGGCTTTTCTCACAAACGTAGTTACTCAACACCTCTTTAGAAAGCTTCAGTCTATATCTCACTTTCAGGCCTGAGAGTCCCACTCAATGCCAGTCCCCAGTGCTCCTCTCCACAATGTTGATTTAAGAAGCTATTTTAGGCGCGATGAGCATTACGAACTTATCGGTGTGTGAGATGTGTTGGACTGAGAAACATTGTCCACATCCCAAAGGACTCACTTGATGTGGACTGGCCTCGTGACCTTCACTTTTGCTCGATCATGAAACACAAGACCGGAGTCTTTCCCATTTGTCATTTTATGTTTCAGAAAAGTGTTTTTTTTTTTTTACCCTTTTGCTAACTTTTCTGGACTTCACAGCGGAATGTTACCCAGTGCCAGCAATCCCATTTATCATAGTGTGGGCATCATACTTTAAGGATGGCAAGAACTGACATTGTCCATTATTTCTCGATTTCTAGGCTTGGTTTGACCCCTTTTGATTTAATTGAGAGTTTTATACAGTATTTATTGACCACAAAAGCTTTTATCAACGAGGCATCACTGCTCAATCTGCTGCTCAATAATATCAATGTATAGTGGCCATTACTTAATGGCTGTTCACATTTACATCAGTTTTGCAGCAACACATTGAGTGAAAGCTATGTTTTTTCACTGACAATGGGTGATTTGTAGTGACATTAGCAACATGCAACCATCAACGATGCATCTAAGTTGAGCGTATGATAACTTTATGCAATGGCCAATGAATGCAGCGAGCATAAGTGGCAATGAAAACAGAAATTGAGTAGCAACTTCTGCTAGCAACCAACAGTATAGTGATCCTGTGACCTTTGCGATTTATTCAGTGTGAATACTCTTTAGTTGTAGAATTGCATTAATAATAAGTAAATGCTTCAGACAAGTGATTTGGCATTCTTACAGCCATAAAACGGATTAACACATGGTCAGTAAAACACTGTTTACCCCTGAATGCCCTTGTGTCAGCATCCTGAGAGAAAATCTGATTTGCTAGTCACTCCCAGAACTGTTCCAGCCCAGAACGCAGTGATAACTGCACCCCAGAAATGATCTTGTTGACGGGATGTACAGCATCCAGGCAACTGAATGTAAACATTGCCTACAATAACTCATCGAAACATTTTGGCAGTGAGGCTACATAGTATTTATTTACTGGTGCTATTTTATCTTTTATTCTTGCAAGTGCTGATTGTTCTTTATTTATGATTGGCAGTTGTTGCTGTGTGTAGTTAATGTTTTTATTTATTTATTTTTTCTTATTTTATAAGAACTGTAAATTGTGGCAGTCGTGTCCTCTGCTGCATCCTTTGTGTATGATAAAGTCTTCCCTAGCTAATCTGGGCATCACTCCAGCCAAGTTATATCTGATAAAGTGCTCTTAGTTTTTGCTGAGTAAGAGGTGAGAAAATAAATGAAAAATGGATGGAGAGAGAGAAAACTGAATTCTGAAACAGTGGGACAGAAATGGTCTTCTTTTGTACAGGCCTTTCTGTTGCGGGGAAAGACAGTCCAGCCTGTCGCAGTGGATAAATGAACACATGATATGTCCTGACACATGGCTCTCATTCCTGTCATTCAACTTTTTTTCTTTCATTTCCCTTTTATCCTGATGACCTGACTGACTGGAAGGATGTAAATGTTGATCTCCAACCCAACAACAGACACTAAATGTCACTGTATCTCCTCCCTTTCTCTGCAGGTGTAGTGTTGCTATAGTTGGTTTAGAATGACTTGGGTGTGTGCGATAATCTCTTTAAGTTGAGTCACAACACATACAGCAGTATGCAATGAAATATGTAAACGGATGCATACAAATACAAAGAGGCTTGTGACACAAAAACAGCCCTTTTCTGTGAATCTGACTAAACCCAAATTATTTAAGTTGTTCATTCTTTTTTTGTGTAGATTAAACGGTATATGGTAAAAATTCTCAATGAGCATTCCTGATAACCATTTTATAAATGTATGGCAGTTCAGACTCAATGTAATAGCCCAATATATCTCTCTTTTTCATAGAAAGTGCATAGAAAACTTTATGTTGATGCTCTACTTGTGCATGTGCAGCCTTTGTTAGAACAGCATTGTCTTTTACAAGGAAGATGTGACATAAAAACAACAGAAGCAGTCTAATGGGTGTTTGATTCGAACGCAGGCTTGAACCCAATTACCATTAGTGCCCTGAGGACACTTGAAGAGTGACAAGAGTGTGCATGATGAGATGGCAGTGGTGCTGTGTAGAGTTCGGCTGACTATGTGTGGAATGTGGCCTGTCAGGACAGGCCCACGGGGAAGTTAAACCCTCAGCAAGGCCAAAGGTGATCCGAGTTGGAAGATAAATGCAGTTATATGCGAACTCCAGTGGGCTTACAGTGGCGATCAACACTAAACTCTTTTGTATAAATCCCTTGACATTACCACTCCCCATTTTAATTGCGTCACAAACAAA
The DNA here is from genome assembly GCA_038021265.1 of Cyprinella venusta. NCBI lineage: Eukaryota > Metazoa > Chordata > Actinopteri > Cypriniformes > Leuciscidae > Cyprinella > Cyprinella venusta. Next base: position 18,027,364 of record CM075876.1, on the reverse strand, counting down.
CAAAAGTTCTGAATTCTTGTGAAAAATGTTTGGTAACATCACACATCTCCACTTGTCCACTGAAAATGTGCTTTTTGATGATGACAAAGAAAATTATATTTGTGAGATCAGTAAATCAAGTACTCGTGAAATGCTTAAACTTCCTTCTCTGGAGTTGGGGAAGCTACTGTGAAACTGTAACCTTGGAAGTTATGAGCTATGTGTCACTTTCACAGACCTTTACCTAGACTGTTTCATGCTGGTCAAATGACCTACCTAACTCAACCGCAGAGTCCATTTTCAAGAAACTGCTGAAGATCAGCAGCAAAAGTGTTGCATCTTTTTCATCAATACTTACACTTACTTATATGTATTTAAAAAAACAACAACACACACGCGAACTATCAGGCTAGAGTAACTGGGATTTGTCAAAGCACTTATTGTTGGTTTGATTTCTTATATTGTTCTCCTCATTTGTAAGTCGCTTTGGATATAATCGTCTGCTAAATGATTAAATTTAAATCACAGTATGGAGTACAACAGTCGTGTTCTGAAAGTAAAAATCTCATTAATTTTCTCCATAGGGCAATTGGTTTCGCGCGATAACTTTGAAACCTTAAGAGACACGCTTACTGTGAGCTATGAGGTTGTTAACCGCTGGTGTATGCTTTTGTTGATGGTGTAAGCCATCAGCCTTGATTATTTCTCTTTTTTTTCTCTTTTTTTAATAATCGTGTTCAACAGCGGAAATTCTTGCAGAAACAATACATAACCCGTGAGTCTGCAGAGAAATCTCCACTTATCAGAGTATCTCAACTAGCATTCCCAGTGCCATTCCCAGTGCTTCATAGGATTGCAGAATGGATGGTTCTTTCCCTCATTAAAGCCATTAAGAACACAGTCCTGTATTTGTCTCAAATTGTTTTGCTTCAAATCAAAGTATTTCGCCTCATTTACACCTCATGTGCTTATAAATTATAAAACTCATAAACAAAAAATACCTTTTCCATTGTAAAATGGACTGGCACCTTTTCATTACTAAATACATAAAAAGTTTGAGTCAAAAACAAACTGTCAGACAGCACTTTGCAAAATATTAGGCTTTAAAGAACATGTAGGCATTGCACAGGGACTCGGGAAGTGAATTGTTGAGTCATTTATTTGAACCCTTAGCCTAGCCGTGCTTAGCCTTGCTAGGTGTGAAGCAGACTGCATGAAAAAAAACAACAACAGTGAAAAGGTCATTTGGAAAAGTTGGAACGTAACAGTAGTTATGCTCATTTTAATATAGTCTATCAGTAATAACGTTATACTTTTAGCTATAGTTACTCCTCAACCCATGGTTCAGAGAGCTGTGACGTCATAAAAGTCTTTTTCTCTCTTCACCGACTTCCTTTTTATCTTCTTTGGACTGACTGTTTTTTTTCTGGTGACTTTATTTATTGTTGTAATTCTTTCCATTTTGTTTGAGACATAACAACATGGTTAATGTTTTGAGGACAAGGTAATTAGATTTTGATCATATTTCTTTTTGTGCTCTGTGTTTTAGGATTACTAAATTGATTCAGTCAGTAGATAATTTCTGATTCTTCTGATAGTATCTGTGTGTGAAGTCTCAATTGTCTCAGTAAATTCTTCGGACTGCTTGTTCCTGCTCATGTCTTCCAGATAAGTACACCTTGCATTTCCATGGAAACAACAAGGAAGTGATTTACAGTAAACTCTCGACCCTACTGCATTTCGCTCTAATGCTGCAGGCACATACTGTACATGCAGTCTTTATCGCATTTTTAGTCTTTTGCATCAGCAGTAATTACTTATTGCTTAATCATAATCCACCTGCAAAAGATTAAGCGGTGACCCCTGTGCCAGTCACATGGCAAAGTGGTTGTTTGTTTTTTTTATTTTATGCAAAGCAGTCAGGTCACATGATCGCCTCTGTTGTGTCGGCTGAATGGGAAGAAAGAAGAGATTATGTTGTGTGTCAAGTCATAACTCCTTCAGTTTCAGTTTGTAATCTGGACTGTAAAACATAACGGTTACCTAACGTAACCTCGGTTCCCTCAAGAAGAGGGAACGAGTATTGCGTAAGTTAGCTTACGCTTCGGGAAAGATTAATCTTTCCGAGATATTGAAGCCAAAAAATTATCCTTAATTTTTGTACTCCTTGTCAATGCAGTGCAGCAGCTAGCCCGCCAGAATGGGCGTGGCTTAGCGTATATAAGCGGGGCTCGGCGGCTCTCTCCCTGGTTTTCAACGACTGAAGCAAAAGTCAGTCTTGGTGCGAGCAAGGCAGATTACGCAATACTCGTTCCCTCTTCTAGAGAGAACCAAGGTTACGTTAGGTAACAACTACGTTAGGAACTTCGTAAAACTCTTAGGAGTTCCAGCAGAAAGGCCCGGATAAAGCAGCTGTCACCTCGGCATCCTTCCGCCTCGTTTCAGGCGATCTCCGTGAACGGCGCTTTTGGTTGCGTGGTCTAGCAGAGAGCAGAGTCTAGCATAAGAAGGCTTGTTTCTGTCAGTTTTATTAATAGTTTGTGACTTTGCACTGATAGAACTAGAAACATGGATTACCAAGAAATGATTTTGCAATTAACATTTCTTAAGTTGTAGAATTGCATTTTTATCTTAAAAAATGTTTGTCTTAGTGCTTGACTGATGACTGTGAGAATGTCAGACTTTGTAACGGTTATCTGTTCCACTTTGGTGAAAATTGAGGTAATTTGTATGTGCATTGAATCCTCATTCATTTCATTGTCTCTTACTGTTGCAGTTCCAGCCATAACTACCTTTCTCTGGTCAGGGCCAATTGCAATGCAGCTCTCCAATCACCACTTGGAAATAAACCACAGCATAGATTTCCAAAGACTAGGCAAGATAAAAAAAAACAAAAAAACAAAGACAGGCTGGATTGGCTATATCTGACTCGAAAATTCAAAATCCACCCAGTCTGTGTTGACCTACAGTACACCACAGTACACACAGACCCTTAGGGCGGGGATACACCAAGCCGACAGTCGGCCGTTAGCCAACATCGGGCAGTCGTGAGTGTTGGTTGGCTGATTGAGCATGTTGAATCAATGTTGGACCGTTGGGAAAAGAGATCACTCTGATTGGCTGTCAGCTTTGTAAACCAGTGCATGAAAAGAAAAATTAAAGTGACAAAGCAAGCAAATGACAAAGACAAGAGGGCACACAAAGAAGGCACTTATAAATTGACCTACATCTTCCAGCTCTTCAGAGCATTCCAATACGCAAATATTTTCATAACAACATGGTCATATAGCAGCCTAAATATTATGAGACAAGCTAATCAGCATGATTTATATTCAAAATTGTAAATGAGCTCTGCTTTTTTATGGTTTGTTAATTTGCATTCCTAGTTCAAATTCCATTCTTTGAATGACAAACAGACTACTGTCATCTGCTGTTGTGGACGGTGATTATTTCTCATGCAGGTGAAGAATGTACATGGCCGTCAGCTGTAGTTTTTGCGATGTTCAACTGCAACTTTTTGCAGACTCCGTCTTCCGTCTAGTTTTTTGATTTCGGTTTATTGTCTACCAGCCTTTTTAGAGCAATAAATAAATGAATAAATAAATTCTTAATCAGTATTTTTGTTTAAAACATCGACTAAAATAACTAGCTTTCACCAGACGGCCGTACACAAGTCGACTTGCGCCAAAAGAGTTATAGTTGACCCGATGTTTGAAGTAGGATGTAGGAGTAGCGTAAGCTTTGACGCCTCTCGCATCAAGTGTTACTCTTTTGGCGTTAGTTGACTTGTGTACGGCTGTCTTTTGGAAGCTAGTTATTTTAGTCGATAAAGTTTTAAATATGGATATTTTTCTTACACAAACTCATGGCTTCACTTCAGAAGGGCTTTATTAACCCCCAGAGCCGTTTTGAGCACTTCTATCATGGATGGATGCACTTTGATGGACTTCCCAAAAAATATATCCATTGACTCCCATTATAAAGCTTGGAAGAGGCAGAACACTTTTTTATATATATTTAACTATTGTATTTGTCTGAAAGAAGAATATCTTCATGGGCTTATTTTCATTTTTGGGTGAACTATCCCTTTAAGTGTGAACACACCAGGTCGATAACTGCGCCTCGATGGCATTCCTCTTATCAGCGACACTGATTACTCTCGAGTCAAACTGTTTTGATGCTAACCTTATGGTCGAATGCTGTTAAAAGGTTATTATATTATCAGCTTGGAGTCAGTCAGAGGTTAGACAAGAATCTGAGCTAGCATTGTAGCGTCAAGTTTTCGGACAGCAGGTTAAAGGACTCCAAGGCCGCAGGTTTCTACCACAGGGCACATGTTGTGATATCACACCACAGAGGGGAAGGAATGCAGGGTCTTTCATGGAGTGAGGGATGATCTCAGAGTTCACCCAACCAGATCGTTCCTGTTGGTATGCAGGATGTTAGTAAGTGCAACCAGACGTTGACTGCTGGGTGAGGCGAGTGACAAATCAGCTGGATTAGCTGATGATTTTGATGGTTGATCAGTAAGATTTTTTAAAATGTTTTTGAAAGAAATCTCTTACGCCTCTCTTACACCAAGGCGTTGAACAGTATCTGATCAAAAATACAGTATGAACAGTAATGTTTTGAAATATTATTTTTTCTGTTGATATAGTTATATAGCACATTACTCCAGTCTTCAGTGTCACATGATCTATGCCTTTACTGTCACTTTGGAACAATTTAATGCATCCTTGCTGAATAAAAGCATCCATTACTTCTTCTTCAAACTGCACCTTGCATGTTTACCTCCATGCATTGCTACTTGAGGACGAAACATACAGTATTAACATGTAAAACCCATAGAGATTTAAGATGTATAGTTGGGATTGGAGCGGCTCTAATTCTAGGGAGGGGCAGCTGGGAATTCCACTCTGGCAACGGACTGGCGGAGGGGCGTTACGCTCAGCTGTAATTCCAGCTGTGTCGATTTATATTGGTGACCGACAGGCGGTGAAGGGGCATCAGTGCCAGACTCGCCCACTCAATGGAAGACTTGGCTAGGAGTATCTACTGTATATCTCCTCCTAGTTATTTGAAAACACTTTCTCTCAATCGCTTTATTTTGTCTCCTAAGTTCCTCATTCCTCTTTTTTTTTCCCAGAATAATACTAAATCTTCTGTCAGGTTTTTATCTGGAATTGCTGGACCGTTTTCCCACAATACATTTCGAAGTGACCTCAGGGCAGCCATCTGTGATCAGAATCATCTTCTCTGGCCCACAGGGCAAACTTACTTTATCTGCGCTGAAATGCCTCACAGGTGTTTGCACACACACACACACACACACACACCTGCATGCCTTGTTTGCCTCTCTAAGGCAGAGAGTCTTGCTGGTTTAGCAGATTCAAAGTTGTGAGCGTTGTGTATTCGTTGTTCAAACCATGTGTTTATCTGTCCACACCCAAATGCAAAGCCGTTAAGACAGCTGATGGCCCTTCTGCTGCTGGGCTTGAGTGGCAGATGTAGCTGTGGATTCTGTTGTACACACATTGTTCTTATAGCAGTTGTTCATACTGCATTTTTGGAAAGTATGTCAAACATGAGAGGCTAGTCTTGGATTGTTGAGTTTATTATAGAATGGCAAGAGGGTCAATGATATGAAAGTCTTTTTTGGTTTAAATGTATCAATGTATTGTAAAAATGACATAAATATTTTGCTCATGCTTTAGTACATATGACATATTTGATGTCATATTTGATTATTTCCTTCGGCTGAAACACTTCAGATCCACACTGTTCGCCATGGTTTTAAATTGCTTGATAAATGATTGGAATCACCTCCAAAAAGGAAAGTACAGTTAAGTGCAACATGTGCTGTCATATTGGCTATATAAAATTATACTGGGAGTATAATATAAGGAGAGGTGATGCTTTTGTTTTTGTAATCCGGCTCTCAAAAATTATATAAAAAATTGTATTTAGATTTATCGGCCATTACATCAGTTATTTGCTTTCAAATGTAAAGAGTTATCGGCCTATGTATTGGTATCGGCCAAAATTTTCATATCGGTGCATCCCTAGCATAAAATCAAAATGCCAGAATAATACATAGGCTACAACTGTACTGATAACATAATGAAAAACCAAAGTTGTTAATTTTAATTCTTAAAAAGAAAACCATAAAAAAGTTTTTCGCATAATAGTTTGTTATCAATAGACATTATTTTTATACATTATTTACATATATTTTAAATTCTTCATTCATATTTGGAAAATGTATTATAAATTTGACATAAAATGTTGCCATACAAAGTCATGTTCTCCAACCAGCATGCAATAACATGGAAAAAAAACAATAGGTAAATATATTTATGAATGAATAATTCATGATATTTATAAAAATTGAAAAAAAGTATTATATTAGAATAAATCTGTTTTCATATATAACATTTTAATATAATCCTAAACCTTTTAACACTTTTTTTCATATTATTTATTGTAAACACCTATTGACCCAATAAAGTACTTTAACTTGCAGCCTTTGTTCTCTTATTTGTCAAGTTTGGATTTTATGAAAAGCTTTTTATGAAAAGCCCAGGATTGCTTTCTATTGTCCTAAATATAGATGTGGCCCTACACATGTGGATGCAAGATGTGTTAATTTGCACAGCCTCTATAATCCTATGTAGGGAGTGATGCATTGTGGTCCATAGTCACTCCTGTGATGTGGGTAGTTGGAATGAGCCAATCCGATGATTACATGCACGTTATGAAACTACTTGTGGTGTTGACTAGGCGAAGCGGAATCCTTTGCCGACGTCTTGATTCAGAGTTTTAGATTAAACTGAACTGTTAGATCATTGGTTCGTTGCCTGGACTTTTTATCAGGGCTAATGAAAGTCTTTGTCCTGAAAAGATCTCATGGCTTGACTGTAGATTCTCTTTTTGTCTTCTTACAGGGCTGAGTGACCCAAGCTGTGCTCTCACCTGGGGGAGGACCAGCACTCCCTCATTCCCATCATCCCTGAAGCTCTGAAGCAGCCATGGCGCCACGGAAACGCGGAGGCGGAGGGAATGGCGCGTCCTTCTTCTTCTGCTGCTTCCAGAGCAGTGACCACCCAGAGATCACCTACCGTCTGCGGGAGGACTTCGCCCTGCAGGCCATGGAGCCCGCTTTACCCATCCCCAACTATGACGAGCTGGACGCCATGTTCTCAGAGCTGGTGGTAGGTGCAAACTTATAACATTTCTGTACAGTTTTTTTTTTCTCTTCAGATTTCTGCCAGTGAAGACCAAATGAATCTGAGATTTGTTAATTATAATAACAAACTTTAACAAACCTTAATAACAAAAGTTCCTTTCAGGAACAGACTTGTATATTAATCTACCAGCAATTATCATTTGTATATTATTTTATATTATATTAATTACCAATTTTTATGTTTCTGAAAGACGTCTCTTTAAGCTCTCCAAGGCAGCATTTATCCGATCAAAAATACAGATAAAAAAATACTAATATTGTAAAATAATTAATTGGTGAACAAACAATGAATACATCTTAAGCATTTATTAATCCTAGTTTGTTAATTTCAGTGTTTAGTTACTAATACATAATTCAATTCAAAAGTTGTATTTGATAGTATTTTTATTGGATCTGTCCTGAGCTAACAATAAAGTCTAAAATTGTCTTTTACTTTCATTTTGAACAATTTAATGCATCCTAAAGTATTAATTTATTTAAAAAAAGTAGTGTAAATTTTTTTATATTATATAAAATGATATTATTGTTACATTAATCATTTTTATTTATTTATTTTATTTAACCTGCTATGGATATCACTACACTAGTATTTTTATATGTTGCAAGTATAGCTAATTAATGAAGAAACAAACCATTATTTTCCATATATTTAGTCCTTCCTTGTTTGTTTTAGGGTAATTTAGGGTAACTAAAGAGCTGTAATTGATTAATCATGTGCTGTCTTTAATCCATGCTTGAATAGAAATCGCAGCCCTGTGGCATGCTTCAGTCTCTCTCTCTCTCTCTCTCTCTCTCTCTCTCTCTCTCTCTCTCTCTCTCTCTCTCTCTCTCTCTCTCTCTCTCTCTCTCTCTCTCTCTCTCTCTCTCTCTCTCTCTCACATCTCTTCCTTCATCTCTGCCAGCTTCCACTTTGCACATCAATGGGCCCCATTGAGCGGCCTTGTGTCTTGGACGGCACTGCAGTGTAATTGCTTGTTTTTGGTCTGACCCGTTCTTAACCTCTCTTTCCCTGTACTTGGGTTCGAGTTGATGCTCAGCACAAAGCAGCAGCAGTTGCTCTTTTTTTCACAGCCCTCACAGAAAGATTTCATGCTCTCAGCACGTGCCGTTCTGGCAAGTTATTGTTGAATTTGTAAACCGGTGTTGCATAACTGGCAACCTGCCTGCTTATTCACATAGTTTTGCATGAATGTAATATTATGATTTAGTAGAAGATACCTTGCTAATTATTTGAAGTACTGTAGCTGACATTTATTCGGTTTATTTGGAGGTTATTATGCAAATTTTTCTTCATGTCAGAGCTTGGCGAAGTCTTCTTACAAATGTACCACATTCAGCACACCGAGGACATTAGAATTACAAAAATACACTCAGAACAAAGGAGCATTTCAGGATAAAGTGAGGTACATGAAGGGAGTTTCCATGCGATTTAGCTATGACATGTGTCTTTTTTCAGGGGATTATATCAGGTCTGTTGTGTTAGAATTGGCCCCAGATACATCATTTGAGTCCCGTCCAAAAATCTTGCATTATATTCCTTTTATGAGAGAATAAAAGGGATTGTTCACCACAAAAAAAAAAAAAAAAAAAATTGTATCATCATTTACTCATTCTCAAGTTTTTCCAAACCTGACTTATTTTCTTCTGAACAAAAAATTGAATTTTAACAGAATGGTAGCTCTTTTCCATACAATTACAATAAATGTGGTCGCAGAAAGACACTAAAATATCACAAAAGTGGTCTGTTATATTACAAATCTTCTGAAGTCAGTAACCAGCTGAAATATGTCTAAGAATCTTCTCCTCCAATGAGCTGTGAATCACTGTGACTAAATCATTCAGTGAGTTCCATAAGCTGATCAATCTAAATTGTAAATTAATCATTCGGCCTGTTTTTTAAAAACTGTATAAACCGATACATCGAAAAGAACCAACTCTAAAAGAATGTGTATCAGACATTGCCATTTCTAGTCAAGATCTTCAGTGAGTAATGATTCAAATTTCTGTAAATAACAGACTTTAAATGCGCACAAGCCATATGAACTACATTGATGTCATTTTTGAAGCTTTGACAGCTCTGATTGGACAATTAACTATGGTTCCATCCAAAGTTGCGAATTGTCTCAATGTACGAAAAATGTAAATATCGCATAAAACATTGGGCGAAAAAGCACTGTTTCCATCTCAAGGATCCGATATCCCAAAATATGCATGAGTATGGAATCAGCTTTTGTAATTGCATGAAAAGAGTGACCAGCACATTATTCCAAATTTGGATCCAAGAAAGTCATACAGGTTTGGAGCAACATGCGGCCGAGTAAATAATGACAGAACTTTCATTTTCAGTTGAGCAATCATTTTAAAATCTGTTTAAACCATGAAGACAGATAATGCGGTTTATGGCTTCAATACACCATTATAGTGTTACTGTTTAATAAATGAGTCAATGACCCCTTTCACTTAAACTCTTTTCGTTGGTGTAATTTGAGAGTTATCCTACTCTTATTCTCCATTAGAGTGTGAGTTTATTTTAATCAAGAGTTGATTTGACAGCTCAATGACTTACTGTATTAGTCTACTCTAGAGAGTTCCTGTTCTACAGTGGACGTTTTCCTCATTTTGAGTGCTGAAAGGATTAGTATAGGGCATTGATAGATTGATGCACACGGCCCAGGCTTTAATGTTTGTTCTGTGACTGGACGCTGGGGCTTGATGTGGCGTGTTGGGTTCAGATAAGACAAGGTGTGGTTTTCTGCATGAATGGAACATCCTGGTTATAGTCTGGCTGCCCTTGACTGTAATGAGACACTGTACGCGGACGGGGATGTCTAGACTTCTGCTGACTGTGCAGCTCGTTTCCGTTAAAAGCATAGGGATTCTCAGGAACACGAGAGATAGAAGAGACACCGGGCCGGATGAGAGGAACAGCAGCTCTTCCTCTCCTGCTTCCCTGTGGAGCATCAGGGACATCACTGTCACCAAAAGCTGCCAGACAGGAAGCCATTACCAGTTTTGGCAGGCAGATCTCTGAGTAGCATAACATGCTGGGATTTACTGTGACAGATGTATGCCGAGTGGACTCTTTATTAGCTTCTGCTGCTGAAATAGACTGATCGATGGTGGATCTGTTCCTTCAACGTGGTCCACTTCAGATCGGAGAGCTCAAATTCAATCTACTTTGACTGTTGAAGCTATGTCCTTTTCCCCTATAATGTTCTGCAGGTGTTTCATAGGATTGATAGACATCTAATTCATACGAAATGGATGCAATTATGGATCATTTATATAAGGTTACTAGTGATTCCCAGTTTAAATAAATACTGCTCTATTGAACTTTCTATTCATCAAAGAGTCTGGAAACAGTGCATCATGATTTTCTTAAAAATATTAAGCTGGTTTCAACATTGATAATCATAAGAAATGTTTGAGCAGCTAATCAGCATATTAGAATGATCTCTGGAGGATCATGTGACACTGAAGACTGTAGTAATGATATGGAAAATTCTGGTTCTGAGGAATAAATTACATTTATTAAATAGTATATTAAAACAGCAAACAGTCCCAAGTGAAAAAATATTTTCGTTTGTGTGTGCGCAAGTGGAAAATCTCAGTGGAATCGTAAGTTCGCATGGGACTCCCATGTCGAGAGCAGCTAACAAACAAACCAGGGCTTTCTTTGTGGAAACCTACACCCACTGTGAAGGGCAAACCACAACACAGTGATTGTTGTGGTGTACTGCTATTTCAAGGACAAAACAAAAAGGAAATTACAAGTGGAAGAATTTTATATGTAGTTCTTTCATTGCCAAAGCCGTTGATTGTTCAGTCGTCAGTCCTTTAGTGTTTCCAGCAGAATTCGCAATGAATTTTGATGAAGAATTAAATCAGAGTCAATGAAATAGGAATTTACTGGAATACAATAAATTCAACAAAATGACAGACTTAAAAAATATAGTAGTATTGTGAAATATGATTACAATTTGAAATAGTTCTCTATTAAAATATGTATTAAAATGTCATGCATTCCTGTGATGGAAAGGCTGAATTTTCAGCATCATTTCTCCAGTTTTCAGTGTCACATGATCCATCAGAAATCATTCTAATATGAATATGCTGCTAAAGAATCATTTATTATTATCATCAATGGTGAAACAGTTGTACAGCTTAATATTTTTGTGGAAACATTGATTAATTTTTTTTTCACAAGAACAAAAAGAGACGCTACTGGTGTACTGATGACTCACAACCCTGGCATGCATGAATATGTGTAATTTGATTTAAAAAAAAAAGCATTGACATTTTCATTAGTTAAGAGAGAACTTTTATCATTCAAGATATATCCTGTGTAATCCATATGATTCATATCCTTTGTGTTTTTTAAGCTCAAGTCAAGCAAAGTTCAAGTCAACTTTGATTTATTATCATTCCAACCATATACAAGTATACAGTGGAAAGAAATATCATTTCACCAGGTCTGCAGTGCAAATCACCACTTAGTCTTCTCTTATATAACAGACGTTTTCTTCTTTTTCTGTCAGTTTCCTCTATATCTTCTCTTCTTTAGGATGGGAAGAAAGTATTTGTGGGTATGGAGAAAGTTGAAAAAAACATTCTGTGGTTTCCACATACTGTTATCATTGGTTTGTGGGTGGATATTGACCCTTCCTCGGGGGATTTACAGTTTGTTTTTGCCATGTCCAGGTTCAAAACATCTAATCTGTCTTTCTCTTTCTTTTTATGTCCTTTTCTTTCATTCAGGATGAGCTGGACCTCACAGAGAAGCACAGAGAGGCCATGTTTGCCTTACCAGCAGAAAAGAAATGGCAGATATACTGCAGCAAGAAGAAGGTTAGACCTCCAACATTAGGCCATAGTGTGTGTGTGTGTGTGTGTGTGTGTGTGTGTGTCCGCCCTATCATCCTCAGTTGAAAGTTCAGTGCACTAGATTACATTGTTATCCTGTCAGAACGATGTTTAAACATCTCATATATCAACTTGCTTAATGTAATTACCTCTCTGTCTGAAAGAAAAAGGATTCTGACTTAATGCCCCTTATCTTCACTTTCCCTGCTTTAAAAACCGCTAATCTATTAAGTGTTTCCATTTATCTCTTCATTATTAATTACGTGCCAGCAGAACTTTAGGATAAGTGGACATTTAGACTTCTTAAAGACAAGATGAAGAGACTTTCTCTTACATTATGTTCTTAGCAGATTCTTTCTTACCAAAGCAACCTGAAACAAAGTACTGTACATGCTGCACTTGAGGATGTCCAGATTGTTGCTGCGGATAGAATTTGGCAGTGGTATCAGTCAGTCTGTTTTTTAGGCGTTTAGTTCTGAGAAGTAAAAAAAAATGGTGACTCACGAGCTGAGACTATCTTTTTAAGGTAAATGAGGAGGTGTTTTCTGCTTGTTTTGGTTTCTTTTGGCTAGTAAAGCGACCACAATTTTTATTTTAGATAAACATGTATTTCATTTAACTTTCTTTGCTCAAATGTTATTTACATTATTAGCCCTTTTTTTATTAAATGTCAAACCTTCTTTATAAAATAAATTTAGAACAAATAATTTTTTAGGTTTTTGATTTTCAATAATAGCTGGATATTTTATTCTGCTGTGTTAATAGATAACTATGATCAACAAAATAGTGGTTAACGCTAGACATTGGTTCTATGCCATTGAGCCACTATTCAGCCATGCAAGATGAGTTCACCAACTTCTAGAAAATGCGTTAGACTTGATTAGTTTGTAATGGGAATGGAGGAATTTACTATGTCCTTGTTGTATTTTGAACATTTGCCATAGACAAGCTCATCATATGGCCGTGCTGTTCTCACCGCTTGATTCTGTCAGTTAATGTTTGGTTAGAAAGCAAATCCTATTTTATGAAATCACACTTTTTCATTTATACTGGACATTGCTGCTCGTTTAGGAATGCTTGATACGGTGAGGCCAAATCATACCATTTATCCTCCATGATGACCTAATGGAGCTCAGAGGGGTGGGTGGTGTTTAAAATGACATCAAACCCTCCATGATGCCACAAACACAAGTCCTGCCAGCCTGTTCTTCTGATGTGAATCCATGTGTTTAACTCAAGACAGCATGAGCACTGAAACCTGGCGGACATACACAGCCAAAATCAGTGGGTGGTCGTGGTTACCTGCCAGTGATGTGACAGCAATATAGCCAGGGTGATAGAAAGCACACTGAAGTGGCGAAATCCTGCAGGTCTACAAACTGTTTGTTCTTAGTTAAATGTTCACACTGAAGCGTTAAGACCCATTGAAACTCAGTAAGCAGACTGTAGCTGCATTTGAAAGGGGCTTTTATGTGCTGTATTTAATAAAACTGTTCCTAACATCTGTTCTTTAATTATGCATGGAGTGAATACACTCAGAACGCACTGTGTTCATGCTGGCATTGGAAATTTCAGTGAACAGCAATGTGGCTGATGACATTGTAGGTCACATGACAAATACTCAACCTAGTACAGTGTTGGTCAGATGTGCAGAAGTGTAGAATTATTTAAAGGAATTGAATTCAAAATTTATGTCTAATTATAGTCGTGAAGAAATCCATTTGTTAAATGTTTGGCTACTTGTATCCATGCACTTTTTCACTTTTTCACTTGAAGGGGATATATCATGCGCTGTCATATCAGCTGTCTCTGGGGCTGTACCTTTTCAAAAGGTACACTTTTGTACCCAAAGGCTGCATATTGCTACCTTAGTGGTACATATTAGCACCTAAAATGTACATAATGCACCTAAAATGGACATATTAGGATCTAAAATGTATATTAGCTTCTGAAATGTACACATTAACACTTAAAATGGACATTTTAGCACCTAAAACGTACGTATTAGCACCTAAAATGGACATATTAGGATCTAAAATGGACATATTAGCTCCTGAAATGTACACATTAACACTTAAAATGTACATATTAACACCTAAAATGTGCATATTAACACCTAAAATGTACATATAACACCTAAAATGTCCTTATTAGCACCTAAAATGGACAAAAGGTTACATTTTGAAAAGGTACAGCCCCAGTGACAGCTTTTGTACCTTTTTTTCTGAGAGTGTGCTAAATCCACTTGTTTAGCCCTTAAATACATTTCGTTGTATATTTGGCGTGTTTATAGTATAGTACAATATTAGTACAGAAAAATTGAAATTATTCTCTTTAGGAGCTTTGTTTAAATCTTTATATTCTTGAACATGTAAGGCTTGATGGACAAGTCTTCCGTTGTTGACATTTTGTTAAAAAGTTCTTTGACGCTATATAATCGTATATATCTCAAATCAAACTACAAAAATGGCCGAACGAAGTGGAGTTGAACCGATTGTCAACTCAGCAACCTGGAGAGCGGGCGGGGTATGACACATCTCCTTTGCATTTAAAGAGGCCTCTCCAAAACGAGTTGCACACAGACGCACATCATAAGGAGTAGAAAAGGGGTCTGTGGAGCTATAATAATGAGCAATTCAGACCCAATCATTGCAGTTTCACTTTATATAGACCACAAATGTATGATTTATATATAAAAATGAATGATTTAAAAGCATGATATGTACCCTTTAAGCATTGCGTTGGAATTTACACTCGTCTTCTGTTAACAGTCAGGCCTCGTTTGAGCTGGTTGTCAACTTGTCAATCTCAATCATTTTTTTTTTCATCCAAACAACAAATAGAGCCGTACTATTAAATATTGGGTTGGACAATCTGGAAATTTATTGTAATGCTGTAATTCGATGATATTGCATGATTTTTGAAATTGTTATGGCTGATAACATATAAATAGCTTATATTATAAATCTGTTTATTTGTTTATTATCAGATAACGGATATGGTGCTGATATATTTTGCATCTCGTGTTAAGCTCTGAAACTATTGCAGAGAGATGAACGAATTCTTTTCTCTAGATAAGTGATGTGGAGAGTTTTTTTCTTTCTTTTTTGCTTCAATAAACCATATGAGGCATTAAAAGCAAGTGCCCCACTGGGATTTCTCTTAGACGTCCTTATGTATGAATTATAGTGGTTCAAAAGCTGGTATTGGTTACAGGTTGACCATCTGTCTGGCCATTACATCTATTCCTGTATAGCCACATATGCTGTGTCCCAATTACAGACCTAATTCCTTATTGTCAAGGGACGCTGAGCCGAAAGAGGCCATGACGTGAAGTAGGGCGCTCAAAATTGTCTTTTGACTTCTAGTTATTAAGCGACGAGAAGGATTTTTTATAAATGTTTTGTAAATGACCTGCTTTCTGATCCTGGTTTTTGGAAGCGCAGCAGTTGGCCCGATTGGGATGCCGTTTCTGTGTTTTGATAAGTGTCTCTCAGCCACATTTGATTTAGCTCTACTTGCATCAGGAGGTCATGCTCCACGATCCAACACATGGAACTAATGAAAAAGATTTAAGACGGTGAGTGGATGGATGAGATTAAAGAAGAAGATGTCTGTCGTGAGCCGGCCTGTGGCTGTGCAGCAGCATTCATGCAGACTCAGCACAGTGCCCAGTCTGGGACTAGTAAAACAGGGGCTTGGCGCTCTTCCCCAGGGCTTCGGTCTGGGATAGGAGGGTGGACGGATAAGGGAAGCCATGGTTGGTCCAAAGAAAACAGGAAGGCCTACATTTGCAGGTGCAGATTATGTTATCTGCAAGAGCCGGGAGCTTTTGATGGGTCTGTAAACCCCGGGAAACAGCCGGGTTGTAGCCTTCAATTCACACCAGTCATTTCTTTCATTAGCTTACCTTCTCTTTCCATGTATTAATTAGGTGTAGATCTTGATTTTGACACAAACTAGATGTAATTTGAATGTGTTAATAAATATCTTAAATATAAATTCCATAATAAACAATTAATTTAAAATAATTCAGTCTTTGAATTATATTTACTATCATTTTTTTTCTCATCATATAATAATATTAAAATAAATAAATAGATACCAGCTTTATTACATATTAGTGTTAATTTACACTGCATTTATTTGATCAAAGATCCAGTAATACTGTGAAATATTATTACAATTAAAAATAAACTTTAATTTTAAACTTTAAAATTAATAAAGTAACGTTTCTATTTAAAATGTAATTTATTCCTGTGGTGGCAAAGTGGAATTTTCAGTATCATTACTCCAGTAATTGAGTGTTACATCATGCTCTTTCAGAAGATTTGGCTCTCAAGAAACATTTCTTATTTTTAGCAATGTTTAAAACAGTTGTGCTGCTTAATTAAAAAAAAACAAAAAAAAACAGAATATACTTTTTTTTTGGATTTTTTTGATTTTATTAAAGAAAAAAAAAAAACAGCAATTTTTAAAATATTTGACTTGTTTGACAGTCCATAGCTCATAGGACGTTGATTGGTAGTTATCGGCCAGAGCTGCTATACCGGTTGCAGTCTGATCACATGTTCACAACACTGAGCTTAACAAGGTGAGTCAGAGGTGACTGTCTGACGTCTGTCATATGATATCAATTGGAACCAGGAAATATATTATTACTTGACCAGATAATGCTAACCTCTAAAACTGACATCCCCCAAACTCGCCTTAATTGCTTACACCAGAGTTCTAAAGTTAAAACACTATTTTATAAAGGTGTCATAATGAGGATTCATATTTTCTTTGATCTGGTTTGATAAAAGTGAACATTGTACTATGTGATATGATGTTTTATTAACTTGTCACACAATGCAGGCTCTGCGAATAGGCAGTTATTGCAGGATGGGGCTGTAAAAAACAACACATTTTTGTCAAGATTTTTTTGCAAACCCGCATTCCAGGCCAGAGAGCATGTCTGGTTGCTCATTTCAAAACAAATAGTCTGTGTACAGTAATTCTAAGTGTCAGGTAGAGAATGAAAAACCAAATTATGACACAAAAATCCTGGCAACATCAGAGATCATTTACATTTAGTCTTAAAGATACACCATCATTCAAAAGTTTGGTGTCAAAGTAGCAAACATATTTAATCCTGAGGGTCAGAGGGACGGCTTAAAATTGGCCAATGAAATCTACGACTGTGCACTTCAAGGAAAAGAAAATTTTTAACTAAAAATGTGTTCAAAACGACCTCTAAGTCATGAAAGTATTTTTTTTCTTTCGAAGTGCTTTTAGAAGGGAAGGGTAACTGAAGTATAGGGCTCTTATAACCCCTGTGAAGGGCGAGGACTATTTTAACTTTGATTCCCAAACTGTTTCGCTGACACCTCCTTCTGTACGCTGTGCTGAGCACAGTGATTATTCACCTGTGCCCTGATCTCAATGTCTCAATGCACTCAGGTGTGCAAGCACTCCTGGGTCAAGACCAAAGCTCCAGGTACAGTATCAGCTGTCCTGCTCCTGGGCCCTGGCAAAGGAACATTGAGCATAGTCAGCATGGATATTAATCTCAGTTGCCTCAATTGTCCCCATTGTGAAGGAATAAACATCGGTAATCAGAGCTTTCTGATCACTGCAAAATAAATGGAGGGCGTTGTAATCTTACTCTCTCTCTCTTTGCTGAAACATTCAGTGTTTTCATAAAAACAGTTAATGGTGGATGGACAGAAGAGGAAGAGTGTTGATATTATTTTTTTTTCTAAGTCAAGGGCTGTCAAGCTTTTCGCCTGAGTTCCTTGGGCGGTGATCCAACAAATACATAGACAAGTGGGTTCAAATGAGCAGAGTGAATCTCTGCCCTATTGCCGTCTGTCAGATGTGAAAGATTAGACCTGTAGGGCTGAAGTCAACATTGAAAGTTTCCCTCTGAGTTGTGAATTTAGTCCAAAAATCAGAATATTGCAAAAATTATTTACCAGTAATGCAGTATTTCTATCAAATATCCATTTTAATTCACACGCACACACATTTACATAGATATGCATGTCTTATTGTCATTGAGTAAAATATATATTTACATGCATTTTGGATTTGGTTGTGTCTTTGAACTGCATGTGCAAGTGTTCAGTGTGTAAATTAGAAATCTCACTCAGTTTGTCGATCATTTCTATCTGTTGATATTAGAGCCAGACCGATATATCGGCAGACCGATATTATCGGCCGATATTGGGCATTTTCCAAACTATCGGTATCGGCAGTTATAATGGCCGATAAATGAATTTTTCACAAAGAAAATAAAAACGGACGAAACACTCTTGAACCATATCATGAGTTTTGGAGTTGTATAGTTTGTCCAACAGAGGGCTACACCGTTCCTGTTGGCAACACTGGTTGAGTTGGTCACGATACAGATATTGCTTGAATAACAATTAAAGTTCTCTTAACTCAAATAAGCATGACAAAATTTGTGACAATCATGTCCAGTTTAAAATAAATAAATAAATAAAATATCGGACGATATATCGGAATATCGGATTTTAAAACCGGGCTCTAGTTGATATGTGCAGATCTTTAAGCTGATTCATCTTCCTCTAACCAGATTTCGTGAAATAGTAATTATCTGAACTGAACACATTGAAGCATCGATGGTTCCTAGAAAGAGCGCCTCTCCGTACCGACCCCAGCCAACAATATCACAGTCGTTATGACATGTCTGTCTGAGAATGAAGTGCTCTTGGGAAGAGGGCAGAGGGAAGTCCTTCACAGCATGAGAATGAGTCCTGCCAAAGATCCACGTTAATGCTTTGCTCATTAAGGCCAAATGGTGAGTGGGGAGTTGGAGAAATATGCAGGACGGGTGGAAGTTCACCGGTCTCCAGGCCGGCATTCAAGACTCCCCGTTTATCCCAACAGATGCCCGATTGTGGGGTGCCATCATCTCCCAAAAGGCTTGGTAGAGCCGGTTGTGAAACATCCCACGCAGTTGCTTCAAGGATCTCATTGCTATGCCAGATTTTTTTTTCCTTTCCAGTGTGTTCGGTGAACATGATATACAATTAAACTCCTTATTAGTGGCTGTGCGGGCAGCCCGTGCTTGTTTTGAGAGGGAAGCTGTCACACTTCACAAGTTCCACTCGTTTTTGATTCATTACTCCCTACGTAGCTCTCTGCTTTCCTGCTTTTCTTCTGAATCTTACTGCGTTTTCAGCTAATGCGGCATTGGCTCAATCTGGGAGCTGTGTTGTTTCTCCAGGGCTGTGAATCTCTCTCTGCTGGCCTACTTAAAGCTTGTGCTATTTCTGCCAGTGCTTTGAGCGAGATGTTCTGTTTCAGATCTGCTTTTTCTGAGTCGGTATGTTTGGGAAAGTGTGTACGTGTCGGGGGGAGGTGAGGATCACCTGGGAATATATGCAGTGTGAATCCTATTGCGTGTTTTATCTGCTTCAGTTACATTTAAAGGGGCACTAGACGACAATGCTGTCAAACAGCGACCCCTAGAGTAACTGTGGAGTACTTGTTTTTAACATTACTGTTGTAAATACCACTCACGGAGGGCATGATGTGTTACATAGTATACTACATTGTGTTTATTTTGTTGTTTAATGAGATCTAATATATGTTGTTAGTGGTGAGAATTTTCACGTGATTAAATACATATCCCCATGAACTTTAGTGGTCCAGAGGATGCTTTTGCCATGTTTTTCACAGGTTCTAGGTTCTAATTCTTACCAATAGTATAGTTTATTTTCCTCATCAACACCGATTAAATATTAGTGGCTGTATTTCAAGTAGGGACATGTTTTTTGTGCATTGGGTTTTGTGATTTCACCGTAATGAGTCTCTCAGTCCCCGCAATGGATTGAGCAATGAGCGCGCGTCCGTTTGAATTATATCACAACAGAACACTGTCTGAATCCACTGAAACTGATCGCAGCGGCAACGAGCACTTTGGTCACTTGAATTCAAAAACAACACATTTCAGATCGCCTCTTATTTAACAAACGAAATAAATGAATCTACTAGAGTTACCTGGAGATGTTTTATTTGTTTGTATTGGTACATCCGTGCTTCAATGGGGACATATCACATGCGCATTACGGCTATTCTCGCGTCTGACTCCTCGCTCGGTCAGTCTGCTTTTTCCTCTTTCTCTGTTCCTCCGACAATGCTTTCCTAGCTTTCTATATCTTATATGCCGGCTCTGCCATGACGATAGTGTGACAAACTCCATCCTTGTCGACCTTGTTCCTGGATATGTGCGGTGTTGTCGCAAGACTCGCAAAGGAATATGTTACATCGCGAGAGCTGATATCACGCGATACTTCAGTGCGGCGAGCCGCCGGCCAGAAACTGCAAGTGAGATTTTTCCGCTCACAGGCACCAGGGGGGGTCGAGACACCCACCATTCAACCCGAAAGAAGTCATATAACCATTTCAATAAATCTGAAGCTGTTAAATTAAGCTAAAATAACTGCCTTGTGTCCCTTTAATAGTAAGCA
Organism: Cyprinella venusta; assembly: GCA_038021265.1. Classification (NCBI taxonomy): domain Eukaryota; kingdom Metazoa; phylum Chordata; class Actinopteri; order Cypriniformes; family Leuciscidae; genus Cyprinella; species Cyprinella venusta. The sequence continues at coordinate 18,006,796 of CM075876.1, read as the reverse complement.
ATGAATATACAGATACTTTGGTTAAATACCAGCGTCAAACTACAAAGAGAAAGTATGCAAAGAAAAAGAAATTTGAAAAAAATGTAAAAAATAGCAACAATCTAAAAACTGAAGGAGTGACAGACTAAATAAATGCTTCTCAGATAAGCCGATTCACACTTTTGTCAGCTGAATATTTGGTTTCACTCAACTGGCCGGTATCAAAATAAGATCATTTTCAAGATAAAGATAATTTGTCATTGCCGCAGAGTTAGGAACGTCTCATTCCCACTGAAGCGTCCAAATTATGTCATTCCCAATAACAATCCGAACTCACGTTTTCCTGCCCAGCTCATTCCTGATATGTTGTTTCACATTCCACTATTCCCAGTGTCATGTTCCTGTTGTGTGCACTCTGATCGGCATCATGGAGAAGACAGTGTGGATTAATGGCATGTGCTTGAAGTGAAAACAAGAGCCCTGTTGACGTTGTTTTTCAATATACTCATGCTGACATGCTTGGATAAATGTTTTGAAGACATAATTTAAAGGGTAAAGTTTGTTAATTCTGTGCCTTTTAATGCATTTGTTTTTCTCTCTCAGGAAACGGAGGAGAATAAAGGTGCTACTAGCTGGCCAGAGTACTACATTGACCAGCTCAATTCAATGGCAGCTGTAAGTATGTCATTTTTATTTTCTTAAAACAATGGTTATTGGAGCTCTTAGTGGTTACCTTAAGGCTTTGTGTCCACTAAAGTGTTTTAGCCAGCTTGAAAACAATTGGGGGACACACAGACTAATTATATATTATACATGTTACATTCCAATTTGGCATTGTGGCCTTTAAAACACATGTCGTGTATCAATGCTTAGATGTACATCTTAGCTGGCTAACATGCGTTTCTAGTGTGAGCATGGCTTCTCATTTTATTTTGCAGAGGAAGACTCTGTTGGCCTTGGAGAAGGAAGAAGAGGAGGAACGCAACAAGACCATTGAAAGCCTTAAAACGGCACTGCGAACACAACCCATGAGGTCTGCTATGTTTTTTATAATGTCAAGACTTTTATATTTTACATATGGTTTTAAGTGTAACTCTACAGATTAAAAGTGTGGGGTCTGAAAGAAGTAATACTTTTTATTCAGCAAGGATGCATTAAATTGGTCAAAAGGTGCATTAAAGATAAAGTGTTACAAAATGCTTTGTTCAATTTTGATAAGAATAAGAAATGTTTCTTAAGCGCAAAATCAGCATGATTGAATGATTTCTGAAGGATCATCTGACACTGATAAATAAATGACATTTTATAGCATTATTTTAATTGTAATAATATTTCACAATATTCTCATTGGTCTCATTGACTACCATTATATATTTTTTCCTACTATGGAAGTCAATGAGACCAGAAACTGTCTGGTTACTGATATTCTTCTAAATATCAGAAAATCGTCTGAATTCATTCGAAAACGGTAAAACTCAACTGGGGGAGTGGTAAAATGAGCCTAATTCCAAATAAAGTGGAGTATGCCTTTAAATAGTCCATATTCGATCAATTGTAGACTAGACATTATTGACTTTACTTGAAGCTATGCTTGAAATATTGACACATCAGCTGTCTTAAGGCAATATTTTATTTAACGCGTCATTAATTTTTCCGTTCCCAAGTACCTCGCTCTCTTATTAAAAAAACGCTTCCCTTGTGGTGTTTTGGTTCTCATTATGCAAATGAGATTACTTTCATCAAACACACATGCTCACAGACACATGCGTTTGATCAGTGGTTCCTGCTCTACCCATTTGATCCTGAGGTCAGGTCATCAGCACTGACCTCTGCAGGGCTCGGGTCAAAACACTCCAGCCCTCTTTGTGCCTAATAACGTTCAGGCTACATATCAAGTCATTCCTTTCACTTTTGGCAATTGTATTTCAAGTCAAGTGTTTTATAGAGGCCATAAATCAGTCTAGTTACTGATGTGATATATTTTTTAGCATTCATCACCTCCCTGTGGAGTTGATCATTTTCACATGTGCTAATTGTTTTCAAAGACATGGCCTAGCGGTTAGCACACATACGCCAGTCACATTGAGTTGTGGTGTTCATGTTGCAAATTATATATATATATATACATATATATATATACACACACATATATATATATACGTACTACAGCGTACTAAAGTGTTTTTTTTTTCGTATGCATTCGTATTTTCGTAAAAAAAAAAAATGTACAGAAAAACAAAAAGCGTTCATAATTTATTTGCCTTGCCAAAAATAACGTCTGTACAGTTTGGCATGTTTCATTGTGTTATCACAAACAAAACAATTGACTCCGAGCAGAACTATGCAATATCAGAATATAGGGTGAAGATGTCAATTTGTCTTGGCTAGACATCACTTTTGGCCACTACTTTCAGTACTATAAGTGAAAAACATTATAAATAATAAAAAAAAACATTATTAACTTTTGAAAAGATAAGTTGAGTAAGTTGAAAACATAAGTTAACATCTGGAAAAAATAAATACATTTTGAAAACATTTATGATATGACGCCTTTAAAATTAAAGTTTGTTTTTTTGTCATTGCTTATAAAAATTAATATGAGTGTGAAATAACCTTAACAAACAGCTCAGTTTATTCCTCATAGGTTTGTAACGAGGTTCATTGATCTGGACGGCCTGACGTGCATCCTGAACTTTTTGAAGAGTATGGATTACGAGACCACCGAGTCTCAGATCCACACTTCCCTCATCGGCTGCATCAAAGCCCTGATGAACAACTCCCAGGGTCGCGCACACGTCCTCTCTCACACCGAGAGCATCAACATCATCGCTCAGAGTCTGGCCACCGAGAACATCAAGACCAAAGTGGCGGTGCTGGAGATCATGGGTGCTGTGTGTTTAGTGCCGGGAGGCCACAAGAAGATTCTGGAGGCCATGTTGCACTATCAGAAGTTCTCTTGTGAGCGCACACGATTTCAGGTGGGCTACTTTGTTTATAACCTTTAAGCCAAGCATCAAGCGAGTGTGTATCAGGATAATTGCTAATCTCATGATGTCTTTTTTGTCACAGACATTGCTGAATGATCTGGACAAGAGTACAGGGCGGTACAGGGACGAGGTCAGCCTGAAAACGGCCATTATGTCCTTCATCAATGCTGTGTTAAGCCAAGGAGCTGGAGAAGTAAGACATTTTGGCTGTTTCCACACCCGCCAGTTTTTAACACATCTTAATTTACTATTTGACCAGATCTGTGCTTTACTCTATAAACATCTACCGAAATAACTCGCCTATTTGTTCTTAAAGGAATATTTCATCCAATAGTTTAAGAAAGTGTTGTGTATAAAAACTGAAATTCATCAAGTGGTTCTTTCTTTAATTATCCTGTAGGCCAGCCTTGAGTTCCGGGTTCATTTGCGATACGAGTTCCTCATGTTGGGGATTCAGCCCATCATTGATAAACTCAGGTCACATGAAAACTCCACATTAGACAGGTAAAGTCCACATTGCTAACTTTACATTTGTTGTCTCATCTAGCAAATTTGAGCTTTTTTGACTTTGCTTTATCTCTTTTTTTTTGTGTGTCCTCAGGCATTTGGATTACTTTGAGATGCTGAGAAATGATGATGAGCTCACGTTATCTAGGCGCTTTGAGTCTGTGAGTAGATCATATAAAATACATAATATATAATAAAACAAATAAAACACATAATATATAATAAAACTGTAATATAATAATAAAACATTAAATTATAAAATTATAATTATAAATAAACTATAAATAAAATTATACAGTGTAAATATCATATATATATATATATATATATATATAATATTTACACTGTATAATTTAATGTTTATTTATAATTATAATTTTATAATTCAATGTTTTATTATATATTATGTATTTTATGTATGTATGTATTTTATATTTCAATAATATAATATCAATGTTTTTAATAATTATGTATTGTAATTCAAAGATGTATATTTAAAATAAAATATCCTGTGACTGAAGACTATTGTTTGAAATTTGTGTATTTTTTCCACAGATGCATATAGACACAAAAAGTGTGACACAGGTTTTTGAGCTTGTACGGAAGAAGCTGGCCCACACAGATGCATACCCGCACTTTATGTCTATTCTTCATCATTGCCTGCTCATGCCTCGTGAGTGCTTTCCTGTCCCTTCTAATATCATCTCTTTCCCCATTGTGACATTGTGACAGCATTTGCTTTCATCAGATAGTGTTCAAACAGGTCCTATTGCTTACCCACTGTAATACTGGGAATTTATTGTTTAGACTTAGTTTGTAAATAACTGAAACCATAAGCTATAAAGACTTTTTCCACCAAATATTAAAGGATATGTACTTTCAGCTTGTCATTAATGCAAAAACTGTTCGGTTTTTGGCAACTATACATTACAAAATTATTTGAAAGTGGAAGCCACAGTTGACCAATAAGAATCAAGTATGTATTTAAATATATTTTTCAAATGATTTTTAGTGTTTGAATATGCACTTTGTTTTAGATAAGAGAAGTGGGAACACAGTGCAGTATTGGCTGCTCTTGGACCGGATCGTCCAACAGATGGTCCTGCAGAATGACAAAGGTCATGACCCTGACGTCACGCCATTAGAAAACTTCAATGTAAAGAATGTGGTTCGAATGTGAGTTTTTTTAATACTCTCATTAAGTCTTTGCCATATAAACCAAGATTATCTGTACTGAAATAATGAGTTTTTTCCTTTAATCTCAACGCTTAACCTCCTTCAGGCTTGTCAATGAAAATGAGGTGAAACAGTGGAAGGAACAGGCGGAAAAAATGCGTAAAGGTCAGCATATGTTCTACACATTGATGTTTCTTTTACAGCTGGCTGAGTTTGCCTCCAGATTTATTGCTCTGTAACTACTGGTGCGTTCACATCATGTAGGAATTGCCATTCTAACTAAACAACAATGGAAAATGTCTGCTAAACTTATAAATTGCAACTTAAAATTTTGTATTATTATTTTTAATAAATAGGCCATCATAACATAAAATCATGCAGATTGACATCATGAAACTATTTGTTAAATATACTTTTTAGCATTGAATGAAATGTTTATTTATTTTTTTATATTTTTAATTTCATTAAACTATTTTTATCTATTCTTTTTTACATTGAATAAAATATTTATTCATTTATTTTGCATATTTATAATATATGTGGGTGCACTGTGTATAATTATTTTGTGTGTATATAGTGTGTACATATATATATATATATATATATATATATATATATATATTTATTTATAAATACACACACATGCATGTATATGTAAGAAAAAAAATTAGTTATATGTAAAATATTTATATAATATAAATTATATATTAATCTATATACAGTATATAGATGAAAATATTTATTAAATATATACAACTGCATTTAAGTATTAAATATTACATATATACATGTGTGTAATGTGTATATTTATATTTATAAAATAATTATACACCCACATATTTTATGTAAACACAACCTGTTATTTTGGATGCGATTAATTGTGATTAATTGTTTGACAGCCCTAATTTATATACATTGTTTTCATAAATTCATTTAGGAATTACCATTTTGACTTAACAATAGAAAACGTATTTGTAAAACGTATAAATTACTACTTACATTTTATGTACATTTTTATGCCTTCGCCATCATGACAACATGCAAATTGGCTTAAATACAGTGTCTTCATTGTAGAGACGTGTGACCTAAAATTTTAACGTCTTTGTCCTGCAGACCACCATGAGCTTCAACAGAAGATGGAGAAGAAGGAGCGCGAGTGTGATGCGAAAACACAGGAGAAGGAGGAGATGATGCAGACGCTCAATAAGATGAAAGAGAAGTTAGAGCGAGAAATGGGCGAACATAAAGTAGTCAAGCAACAAGTGGCGGAAATGACTGCCAGACTACATGACCTCAGCACGGTAGGCTGATGATGTCACAAAACAAAACAATATAAATGTGTTTTTAAAGAAGCAAACATTAATTAACACATCACTTTTTGTAAATCTGAATTTAGAGACAGATAGCTAGTGTTCCTGGAGGTCCTCCCATCCCTGGCCCTCCAGGTGGACCGATGCTACCCCTTCCGCCTCCTCCACCTCCACCTGGTGGCATGATGCCTCCTCCTCCACCTCCTCCACCGGGCAGTGCTATGATGCCGCCACCTCCACCACCGCCCCCTGGTGGACCCCCGCCACCCCCTGGTCGCCCTCCTTTCGGTGGAGCTCCGCCTCCACCAGGAGGTCCCATGGGACCATCCCTTAAGAAGAAAAATATTCCTCAGCCGTCCAATCCACTCAAGTCCTTCAACTGGGCTAAGCTCTCTGAGGTGAGACTGGGTCAGAGAAGAAAATCTTGTTTCTTAAGCCTCTGCTTTTAATCAAGAAGTCCAGTGACACAAATTAGTGTTAAAATTGTCCTAAATTTAACGTGGTTGTCAGCATTTGTCATAGATTGTAGTGGACTACATTTTAAAATTGTATTTTAATGAAAAAAAGTATATTGTAAACATGATGTTTATTTCTATATACTTTTTAGTGTTTTATTTATTTATTTATTTAAATATCATGAATCTAGTTTTATCTATACATTTTAGCATTTAATAAAATCTTGATCTATCTTCCTCATATGCATTTCTTTCTCGTCTTCATTTTAGATTTATTTTATTTTCTCAATGCATTATTTACTTTAGATTCAGAGTTTAACAATGAACTAAATATACCATGTGACTTAAAACTAGTGACTGTAAAGTGGATGGTGATTGAGTTAAAATCTCTCCAACAGAACAAGCTTGAGGGGACAGTCTGGACAGACGTGGACGACAGCAAAGTTTTTAAAATCCTAGACTTGGTGGACATTGAGAAGACCTTCTCTGCCTATCAGAGGCAACAGGTCACTAAACAATGCCTCTTTCTTTTAGTTTTCATTTTTTTCTATCCAGGATGATCTCACAAAGCTGTTTCTCATGCATGCTATTCATACATTTACCCATGGTAATTTTGCATCACAGAGCATGGGGTTTGAATTAGCAAACTGTAAAATGCATTGATATCACCAGCAGCTTTCTATGAAAAGCAGACATTGGCAAACCGTCCTCATTACGCCTGGTAAACCACACACTTAGTTGCATTATAAAGTGATTATGTCAAACTGCTTTACAGTCAAATTAGAGGGGGAAAAAAAGAGGTTTGGACCTCATTGGGTTTGTATAATCATAACCGTAATTTTAAACAATGCATTAAGTACTGTAAGCTGCTTTTAAAATAACTTTTCGAAGGCATGCGTAATACAATAAAATGTATATTCATTATACCTCTCCAATTTCATCAAATTCTCACAACTTTATCGATTTAATTGACTTTTGAAGCATTCTCACGGTATTAAAAATAATTAAAGGGGTGGTTGACTGCTTTCTTCTTTGCATGATTGTTTTTATGGGGTGCAATATAACATGTATTCGTGGTTTTTCTTTTTTAAAAAGTCTTATTTTTCATAAATTTCACCTTTATCGTAAGCCGCTTTCTCCTCTGTCATTTGAACGACCGGTTTACATCCTGACTCTATGAAACCACTCCCCCAAAAACAAACAGTGGGCTCAGATTGGTTAGTTTGGGCCGGTGTGTTGTGATTGGCTAAACTGTGTAGTGCAAGTTGTTCGGATACTTCACACCCATTACCTTTACAGGCGAAATTTGCATATGTGTTCCTGTCAAATGTAAATAATGGTGTCGATACTGCAGTATCAGTATGAGCCAGGATCAGACCCAGAAAGCGGTGATTTTCTTTTTTAACTTTTTTTTTAACTTTATCATCTTTTCTTTCTAACTTTGTGACTATATCTCAAAATCACGATACTTGTAACTGATTTAATTTCCTTCACTATTGGCTATTTCTCAAAATGACTGCTACTATTGCGGAGCATCTACTGTAGATTTTGATACACTCTTGTTAAGGTGAAATTGGAGAGGTACAGTAACTTGTTTAACCTTTCATTCATGATCAACTAGCATGCATCTTATAGTGCACACACACACACACACACACATTTACACTGCATTTACAAACCTCCCATATGACTCTGTTTTCATGCACCCCCACGCTCACCATTCATTACCCCATGTAATGTCATCATGTGCACATCATGCCTGTTTGAGTTTGTCTTGGCTGAATTCACTAGACTACTCTGTCTCTCTAACATGTGCTGCATCTTCCTTGCTTCTTGCCTGCATTGTAGGACTTCTTTATGGTCAATAACAGCAAGCAGGTAAGTGGTTGAACAGATCTTAATAGTCTTTGCATCATCTCTAGTCTACCACTCTCACTCTTTCTGTCATTCATTTTGCATTCTCAATGCATTATTATTCAAAGTTTAACAATGAAAATACAGCATCTGACTTTAAACTGGATGGTATTTCTGGATATTTTTTTTCTCTCAATTTTGACTTTTTTTCTCTCAATTATTTTACAGTTAGGACTTTCTTCAGAATTGCAATTTGGAATTTATAAGTCAGAATTCCAAGTTTATATTTTGCAAGTCTGACTTTATTTCTTGCAATTGCAAGGAATAAAGTCAGAATTGCTAGATAAAAACTTGCAATTGTGAGGAGAAAATAGTGAGATAAAAAGTTGCAATTAACTTTTTTTATTCCATGGCAGAAAAAAAGCTTCTATAGTATCTTGACAATATATAAATGGGGAAATTGGTTTTCTTTTGTTCCAGAGTGACTACTTTATATAAATTATGACTAGTTTATTTAAACTTTACATTGCAACTTCTTTTCTCACTATTTTTTCCTCATTATTGTGAGTTTATATCTCACAACTCACAATTGTGAGTTTAGAGTTCATATAAACTTTCCATGTAAGTTTACAAATTCTGAGTGTATTGATTCTTTTATTTGAATTCTGATATTTAAAGTAGTTTTTGAGTGAAATGTATCTCCTTTTTGACTGCAGAAAGAGACTGAGGAAGATGTGTTGAGCTCCAAGAAAGTCAAGGAGCTCTCTGTGATCGATGGCCGCCGGGCTCAGAACTGCAACATCCTTCTCTCACGGTGAGTGATGTGTCTGACTCGGCTTTGAGTTCACCACCGGCTGCCAAGTGTGTGTGTGTGTGTGGACCTCACTGACCTCCTGATGTAATGTCTTATCCTGTGGGTTGAACCTTGTGGTTCCTTTGTCCTGGTTTAGTACTGTAACCTCCACCTTGGTTATTGTATTTCCTATCAATGATCGAAATACCACTCTTTAGTTTCTTCATGTATGTACTGTACTTGAACCATTCCTCATTAATTAAAGTTTTAAGTCGTTTTCACTCTTGAAAACCTGGTTGTCAATGACAGGAAGGATATTTGACTTGCACAAGGATTCTGTGCTCCATAGATCGCAGTGGTTTGGAAGTCAAACGTTTTACACATCACCGCCCTTTGGGTGCTCATTCATTACATATTTTGGCTAATTTGATTATACTTTCAGGTACCAAAATATAGTTCATTTTAGAAATTCTATGTATCAAGGAAATACTATACTGTCATTTGAGTATTTTTCTTGGATTTATTTGGCAATTTCACATCCTAAAGAGAGCTATTACCATTTCTCTTGATATGATTGTGCACAAAAGCATCAGCTTTGTTTTATTTTAATTTGGCATGTCTCATTACCTTGATTTCATCTTTAAAGAATAGTACGATCAAGCCACTCTAACCCAAAATCAATGACATACTGAAGGAAAACACTACTTCAGGTCATAGGTTCTAGATCTCCTGGGTTGGTGAATATTTATTTTCAGGGTTTACATTTCTCCCATTTGTAGCTTTATACATATGTGACTGAAGTGTGAAAAGAGAGCTTGACACTTTAATTATTCTGGGTTTCTCTTCTCAGTGGTGATGTTGTCTTTTTACTGGAGGATCAAATTCTTATTTTAGGTTAAAATATCTATTATTTTACCTCAGGACTGCCCTTTTACTATGAAACGAATCCCACAAAGCAAACTGTAACAGTTGATGACAGCTGCCAATCCAGACGGTCTCAGATATATGACGCTTCACTTAACTGACTGTGGTTTGGCATGGGACCCAAACACCAAAGGTCCTCGTAAAGCTAAAACCAAAACAGACCAATTCCAAAATCTCTAGATTCACAAAAAAAAAAAAAAAAATCCCCACTGCAAAATTTTATTAATGACAGTTTGTGAATAACCGACATTAATACCCTCTTTAGCGCACATTAACAGCTGTCTCCAACATCTGTAGATCACGGCCTGTGGCTCTATTACACTCTCATCCTTCCTAAATGGTCTCTTAGGATTCTCCACAAGCAGAGATTGGGGTGTAATCCATTGTACAGCCACCGAACGGACCACCCAAGCTGAGATTCACAGGGATTTAACTAGTTTCACTTGTAGCCTGTAGAGTCATTAGTGTTGGTTTAGGAATGGGAAATGTGGGGCCGGACGACGAGGTGGCGGAGGGTGAGATGGTGGTCTGGATATGGAAGGAGATGAGACTGAGGAGTAGTATATGTTCAATAATTGCTAATTAGAGCTCAGTTCATATCAATCTACTTGGTGTCGAATGTTTTCATTTAGAGGAGGAATTGAAACCTAATTAGCCAGTTGCACAGGAATAGATCAGAAAGCACTATACACTGCAGGAAAAAAGTAAAAAAAGATTAAATATATTTGAGAAGCAACAATGTATAAGAGATTAAGAAATATGAGAGTAAAGACATTTATAATGTTACAAAATTCTATTTCTAAAGAATCCTGAAAAAAAAAAAACATTAAGCAGCACAACTGTTTTCATTGACAATAATAAGAAATGTTTCTTAAGCAGGAAATCAGCATATTAGAATGATTTCTGAAGTATCATGTGACACTGAAAACTGTCTCGACAGGACTAAATTACATTTTAAAATATATCAAAATGGAAAACATCTATTTTAACAAAAATATTTGACAATATTACTGTTTTTACTCTGTTGTTGAATAGAATAGAGTAGAATAGAAAACTAATTAAAAAGAGACCAATCAAAAACTCAAGTATCCGTGTTTTAGGTTTGTAAATAACAAAAATGTATTCCATTGTTAAAGGACACTTCTTGACAAATCTGATGTATGTTATTTAAACTTTTTTTTTAGATAGCCAATAACTTCAGTGAATTCATTTGTGATTGCACATGGCATTAGAGCATCATTTTCATTAGAGAGCATTTAATTGGACAGAAATCTATAGTATATAGAGCAAGATGAGTCATAAATACTTTAGTCTGTTTTCCTGGATGAGGAAAATGCCTATTATCTGCTGAAAGTGAATTTTGTTAGCATCGTCACTAGCATACAGATGGCCTCAAAGCCAACACACATGGACTAAAGGTTAAAAAGCTTTGATTTTGATTTCATTGGGTCTTTAAAGGTTTGATAATGGCATTTCACAATCCTGGTAAAATATCTGTGACCACAAGAAATGGAAAGTCCTCTGCAATATTCTTCCACGGCTGTGTCTGCAGCTTATTATTTGCTGATTAAATAATAAACCAGGGAGTCCTGCGGTTACACTAATGACCTCCTAATAATGACGTTGGGTTGCCTCTGAATGAACCGAGGCTGCCATTATTTCATTCTTTTCCTTCCTGAGTTCAATTTCACTGACCCTGTAAGCATGTGAACTTTGTTAGAAAGAACTTAGTAACACAGAATGCTAGGAATTGGAAGCGCTGCTTGGCACAAACAGCTACTGTAGACTTCGAACATGGAAAGTGCTCTGGCCGTGTTTCACGTCAGCTCTGTGGTTTGCAGTCTCTCTGGATCCTGGCAGGGGAACGAAGGCTCCTCTCCAGCGCTGATCTCAGACCCGTCAAACACCTGTTCTTCTTGGCCTGAAGTTCGAACATAGCTATCCCTGGATCAGATGCATCTCTCTATCAGTAATTTGTTATAAATGATGGTGGGCTTGACTGGTGGATTTTCCCCTGGGCTGTTTTGACCGTCTCTGATTAAAAAGATTGTAAATCATAGAGGAACTTTTTGTATCTTGCTTAGATTTTCAACATGTTTTAACAGCATACTTCTCATAAATATTTCAAACAAATTGGTGGAAAGAGCAGGAACTCGTATACGAGAAACTGACCACAAATGTAATGTTACTGTCGAGACGTAACCAGTGATGATCGCAGATTGCTGGTTTAACTTATACGAGTCATTCTATAATATCACTTCTTCACTCCAGTAATGATATATAGTGTTAGCCAGGAAATTCCTGGTAACTGGAACAAACACATGGGTTCAACATCGGGCCGCAAGATTAATAGCTCTTCTAAATAACATACACTAATTTATTTATACTGTATGCCAAAGGAAAATTGATGCAAGCGGAGGAAATTCCCAGCAATTTCCTTTTCTCTATGTGATTAATTTGAGTTCACCGAGTTCTGTGCTGATGTGGATCTATCACTCAAATTTCATCTGTGAATTCATTTCAAATGTATTTATTTGTCCCAGGTTGCTTGATCTGTATATCCTGTGCTTGTATTTCAGGTTGAAACTTTCCAATGAGGAAATAAAGAGAGCCATTCTGACCATGGATGAACAGGAAGACCTGCCCAAAGACATGCTGGAGCAGGTGAGTGTCTAGGCATGAGCAGACTGCAATGTGAGGGACAAAAGAAAAGCATAGTGAGACTGAGTTTAAAATGAGAAATAAGGTCACATTATGAGATATAAAGTCACAGTTATGGACAAACTGTTATAATTGCGTCGTCTACTGTGAAATACAACTGCAAGTCACAATTATGGGAAATAAACAATCATGGAAGAGTCACTGCGTTTGTAAGATAAAGTTGCACTCAATTGTGAGATAGAAAAAAGCTGCATTTGTGAGATGTGAAGTCACAATTATGGAAACGGTTGCAATTGTGAGATATAAAGTTGCAGTTATGAGATTTAAATTGACAATCCTGAGATGAAATTGCAATTATGGAAAAACGTCACATTGGAGAGATATACATTTGAAATTGTGAGATACAAAGTCACACTTTTTTTGTCACTTTAATTGTCACTATAAAGTTGCATTTGTGAAATATAAAGTCGCAATTATGGATGGAAGTTGCAATTGTGAGATATAAAGTCCTAAATGTAATTGTGAGATATACTGTAAAATTGCAATTATGGAAAATAAACAATCATGGAAAGTTAAAATTACAGAAAACAGTCAAATTGTGAGGTATAAAGTCGTATTTATGAGATAAATTATGTAATTTAATAATCTGAAACAGAAACCGCCTTTCAAAATATTGTCACAAGAGGTTGAGGATTATTCTCTATTATCAGTTCTGTTGTAACTAATGGTGTTTCTTTGCTGCTCCAGATGCTGAAGTTTGTCCCAGAGAAGAGTGATGTGGACCTATTAGAGGAGCACAAACATGAGTTGGACCGCATGGCAAAGGCAGATCGTTTCCTCTATGAAATGAGCAGGTATGGCAGTTAATCAAATATAAACTGTCTTTGTGCAATGACAAATACAGAAACGTGCTGCAAATAGCACTGACCACAATGGAAATGTTTTATTTCCCAATAAGTGACGACTCATGCTATGTACAGCCAATGTACGATCAACGGCTGTCCGAATTCACTCTCTCGTTTTCATTCACTCCTTCAAATGAACTGTATTACTGGACAAACGTAGGGATTCGTGAATGAGGGTTTAGGGGGCGATTTCGGATTCAGCCAACGTAATTTCCTCATTATTTTCTCCTGGGATGTTCCCACAATGCAGCACGGTGTCCATGAGTTACTGAATAGCTGTTCTTACGACAGACATGACTTACTATTGCTGTTCACATAACTGTCGTACATAAATACATTTTATACAAAAAGATTTTTATAATATGCTTTATATATCTATGTGAGTGTCTCAACTTATCTACATAACCTGTCTTACCTATGAAACTTATTTAAACATAACATTACAACAATTTTTTTTACTGATATATAGATTTATATCTTAACCTGTTCTTTTTCTCTATATTTTTAATTTTTCAGCTCTTTGTACAATACATTTTGTATTTTGTATACAAAAGTTGTATCTCATAAACAATCTCTGAATGTTTTGCATGAAAATAAAGTAAAATAAAAAGTAGACATTGAGAAATAAGCATGTCCTATCTTGGTTCGTCATATATTGGGGTCCCCTGGAAACATTTTGGTTGTGGTCAGTGCTATTTGCAGCGCGTTTCTGTATTTGGTAGTGTTGTGAGTATTTGGAGCACACATGTGTTGTGAAATTGATGATGTTTTCTTAATTTGCAGGTGTTTTTCTCTTTGCATGTGTTTTCTTCATTTGCACCGCATTGAGCCACCATTCTTTTGCCCATTCAAAACAATACGAGTGAGGAGCCTTGTGTAACTCTATAGTCTTTGCTTGTATTCTGTTAAATTTGCATATAGCGCAGGAATTGAAGATTGGAATTCTATTAATTTTGTGTCACATTTAAGAAGAGAACATTTTACAGAACAGATAGCTATATCCCATCATTAAAAAAATGCATGAAGTGACCGATACCCAAAAAGGCCCCGTTGCTGATTGGCATGCATTCTTTAATGATGTTGGGCTAGTACATTGTGTGTGAAGAATATCTGATCCATGAAGGCCACCCACCACTGTACAGTGACTTATTCAGATCTGTTTAGTTTTTTCCACACACAGTGTCAGGAGCAAATGCGATTTCCTGCAGGAAGGAAGGAAAAGGGTTATGAATCCTAGGTGACACATTGATCTGGTCAGGCTGAGGATCCTATTCAGCATCAATATTTGCTGTAACTAAATAAGTACAATCTCACCGTAGCTATGCAGCTGCCTTACACTTTCTAACAGAGGAGCTGAGCCAAACAAAGCACAGGTGCCTTGGCTTGCTTTTTCTTTCTCTGTTTATGAGACCCTGGTGAATTTTTTACTCAGCTGTGGCTGATGTGTTTGTAATATAGAGGATTGAAGAGAAATCTTTCATAGAATCAACTTGGTTGTCAGATTTTAGTCCCTAGGCTGTTTGGTCTCTCGGCAAGTGCGGTCACCAAGGTTATTGTCCCCGGCACAAGAGTGCTGAATGTAATGCAGCAGCGTCAGTTTCAGATCACTGGTTCAGTGCTGTTTGTTCTTTATTCAGTGGAACCATTAATGCTGTGTATACAGATCATATCTGTTTTATCGTGTCCTGAGCGGGACAATAAAGTTCTCCAGCTCATTTAGAATCTATTATGGGTGATGTAGTGTGCGGACTTTTTAATGGGCCTTGCTTTTATATTTGATGTATTCTCCCTTTTCCCTGACCCAATCCTTTTCTTTGTGCTTCCAACAGAATAAACCATTATCAGCAGAGGTTACAGTCTTTGTACTTCAAGAAGAAGTTTGCTGAAAGGATTGCAGAAATTAAACCTAAAGTTGAAGGTGCGTTCATATGCTCTTTAAATGCATTTGCATTGGGCTGTTAGTAGATTACATTTTCTAAAATTTATTTTAAACTGCCCCATTTTTAGCTTAAAGGGATAGTTCACTTTGAAATTCATTTTTGGTATGTTTTAGCTTACCTCAAGTGCATCCAAGATGTAGGTGTTTCAATTTTGATATTTTTAGGTCAAACCGTTCTTGTCTGTCAGTCATATAATGGAGGTCTATGGTCAATACCTCAAAGAGCATGAACAGAGAAGTCCAAATTAAACATGATTTAATGACTCGTTAATGTAAGTACACATTGATGGCCTAAGACACGAAATGAGCGGTTTGTGTGAGAAAACGAACTGTATTTATATCGTTTTTACCTCTTGCCACTTACAAGTGATCTGATGGCGCGGGTGTTTTGTGGCTGTGGTTACAAGAGGTAAAAACAATATTATTACTGTTTGTGTATTTGCATTATATGAGTGACAGACATGAAGGGTTTGACCTAAAAATATCAAAATTGAAACTACTGCGGAAACAAAGACACCTACATCTTGGATGCCCCTGAGTTAAGCTAATACATACCTGAAATTAATTTTAAAGTGAACTATCCCTTTAAGAAAATACTGTATTCAAATTTTCAGATTAATTATAATATATGTAATATATTATAATATACCATAATATATGTAAATTATAATGTTAAAAATAAGGTGATGAAAAATTATGTTTCATGCATTTTATTGTTTTTAGTTTTAGTTTATTGTGAAATATTATTATAAAGTATTATCCTAAAATGCATGTCAAATAGGTATTATCAATTTAGGTATCAGTCAAATTTTATAAAATATATATGTATATTATATATATATACATTTAGATATAGTTCCAGTAGTTCATGAGCATGAAACATGAAACATTTAGGATTATTTTTCCCCTTGCGTGACTATTTGTATTTCATTTTTGCAGCACTGATCAAGGCCTCAAAAGAGGTGCTGCACAGTCGGAATCTCAAGCAGCTGCTGGAGGTGGTGCTGGCGTTTGGCAACTACATGAACAAAGGACAGAGAGGCAATGCATACGGCTTCAAAATCTCCTCACTCAACAAGATTGCCGACACCAAGTCCAGTATTGACAAGTGAGAAAACCTATCTTTGTGTTTATGGAAGAATAAAGAACACAGTTATTTATATTCAAACTTGTATTGTCGCCTTTGTCCCGTTGCAGGAATATCACTCTCCTACACTACCTGATCACTATTCTGGAAAAGAAGTACTCAAAAGTCATGCTTTTCTCAGAGGAGCTGCAGAATGTGCCGGAAGCTGCAAAAGTCAAGTAGGTATTGCTGCGGATGGACTATAGCGTGCGCTTCTTTCGTCAGCTTTACGATTTACAGGCCTGTAGGGTCTACTTGTGCTAAATGGATTTTGGAAATAGTTTTTTGCGGTGTCACTCCCGCCCACCACTGGGCTTAAATCCATGCTGTGGGTCATACAAGCTTTTGGTTACTCGCATATGCAGAGGAAACCCCTAAATTATAGTCGGAAGAAATGGGGCCCTCGACTCCCCTGGCTCTAGGTGGTGAAATATATAAGTGGAAGAGAGATACATGGCCAGCATAGCAGAGAGAGTGTGACTACAGAGCCACTCCACGACCTCTCGAGTTTTGTGTGGGTGATACACGTGTGACACTTTCCCCCTTGGAAGATAGTTTCTAATTTTGGGTCATTCCTCATTACTTTGCCTTAAAGGGACCGCCCAAATGTACAGTACAATGTCCACTAAATTAGTTTTTAGTTGCGCCAGCGAGACTAATGTGATCATGCTCGGTCCACAAGTGAAGTCACAAGACTAATTCTGCCTGTGATCTCTGAAAAAAAGGACTCTTGTTTGCCTCAGGAAAATCAGTCAGTGTCATTTATTCAGACTACAAATGAAAAATAATATGTTAAATGGGTCACAAGCTACAATGAGTGGACAGGTTTTTTCCATAACCACACAAGTATGTCTCTGTGTACTTTGATAGTTCAGTCTGTTGTGTGTAGGGAGGAATAAAGGCGGCACAGAGTGAAGACAAGCAGCTATCAGTCCCACAGAGAGGTCATTTCTGCAGCTATGAATAGATCAGCTCAAAACAGAGCCTTTCACACACATTATATTATTAATGGAGTCACTTTAGTGCTATCACATGGGTTAGAGATCAGATGAATGGCTGCTATATATATATCTGTGGTTCTTATCAGTGTCACTGGTTTGGAAAAAAAGGCTAAAAATGGTTAGCCTGTATTGCATATGGATATAATTGTGTTATATGGCATAGGGGAGAATGGGGTAAGATGTGCCACCCTTTAATATAGCAAACTTTGCATTGTGTCTGTTACATGACCATATATTTAAAAAGGGCCCATCCTATGCAGCTGACTGTGATGTACATATGAAAAAAATTAAAATAAAAAATGCCAGATTTGTATAAAAAATTTAAAAATGTTTTATTTAAAAAAACGTATATAATGTGTTAATTCATATTTAATGTAATTGTTTAAATTTTAAAGTAATTTTATATGGCAGGTACAATGAATCTTATGGTAATATAAAATAATAAAAATACTTTTACATTTAATACATAAAAATATAATAATTAAAAATATTTATAAAAATGTCATACTTGTTGGTATATTTTAAGATTGTTTTAAAAAAAACTATCTTAAAAAAGATTAAATTATAGGAAGTTGTCATGAATGCTGTGGGGTAAAGTGTGTCCGGTGCTACATTAACTTATAATAATAATAATTGTAAGCTTTCTCACATATTGTTTAACCATTAAATTAAAACAATATTACAAAACTGTTTCGAAACACATCTATTATTAGTTTTGAACTAATTTTACTGATTATATTAAAATGTGCTGCAAAATAAGACTTTGGAATGGGCATTTAGAATTATATTGTTCACATTTTCCTCAATTATTCAAATTACTGCTTGACATGGCACTACTAACCCTCAATTAGTTGTCACTGGATTTCCATATATTATATTATATATATTTATAGCATCTATACATCTAGTTTTCCTAACTAGAAAAGTGGCGCAGCTTTACCCGCTCTCCCCTTAGACTAGAGGATGCATTCTTGACTACACATTAAATAACAAGATTGTGTGATTTATTTATTTTTTCTAGCATGACTGAACTGGAGAAGGAGATCAATAATCTTCGCAGTGGCTTAAAGAGCGTAGAGAGTGTAAGTGCTGCATTAATCCTCATTGTTCACAAGCTTAAAAGCAAATCATCTACACAAGCTCTCTCTCATGCAGGAGTTAGAATACCAGAAGAAGAGTCCTCAGCAGTTTGGGGATAAGTTTGTGTCTGTAGTCAGCCAGTTCATCACAGTGGCCAGTTTCAGCTTCTCTGATGTCGAGGACTCCCTCAGTGAGGCCAAAGAACTGGTGAGTGTGTGCTTGTGTGTGCAGGACTGCGTGTGTTTGTGTGTTTATCTTTAAGATGCACATCCTGGAGCAGCTGAGCTTCTTTCAAAGGCCAGCTGGAGAAACAGGCTGCAGTTACCCTGGACGTCCTGCAGTGCGCAGGAGCTGACCTTCAACCTCTTACTGTGAACGCTTCCTATGTAGTGACCCTGGCACTTTCACTGGCCCCTGGGGGCCCTACAGGACATCGAGGAGGAAAAGGACATACAACTGTTACTGCTTTCGCAAGCTCCATCTGTGCAGAGGGAGGCACACCCACCTTATATTATCTTCCAGTCCTGTGAGGGGAAACGAGTATATGAAATGTCAAGGTTTTTGAAAGCCAAAATGCAGAAAATTCATGATATTATGCTTTTATTGACAGGATTGTGAATGTTTCGTATGTCAAAATCTTGGTTAAATGGGACAGCCCACCTCAAAAGTTCTTAGAAATGTACTCTTTGTATTCATGTTGGTTTCATATTTCATAATATCATGGTTACTTTTATTATATATATATATATATATATATATATATATATATATATATATATATATATATACATTTATTCACACACATACATTTATTTTCAATAATCATTCACTAATAATGTATAGATATTATTTTCATCAAGTTTTTGGGGAGTCACAACACTTGACAACCTGAATTGACAAAACACCAGGATAATAACTCTGTTATTTTAGAATTATTTATATACTATTGGAGTAATAATTAATGATTTGAATGGGCTTTCATTCTTCAACAATTTAGTTTGAGGTTTAGTTTACATTTTAGTAATTTTATGTTTTTGTCATATACCTTTTTTTTTTATTTTTTTTTATTCTTATTTCACTCTCAGTAATTTAGTTACTCAACTTAAATTATTTCAGTTAGTTGCCAAGGTTACTTTTTTAATTCCTTTTGACATTTTAAAATTACTAATATATATGTCTTTATTTCAGATTCATTTTAAAGTTATTAATAGTTGTAGTTAACAATAACAACACTGCAAATCATTTGACATTTTAAATTGACCTTTATATACAGCCATGAGGGTATGAAGGGGTCGTCTATGATATCATTTTCTAATTTGTTTTGGGGGATTTTTCACCTGCATGTTAGTCGCAGCAGACAAAAGTTTAATTTTTTCAAATATTAATTAGCAATGAAATAGTTTTCTATGTCTTGATTATTCCATCTTGACAGTTGACATATTTATTTTATTTTATGCCTATGTATGAACTGCTTTTGATAGAAAGGTCATGCATGTAAATGCACAATAACATGCCATATGCACTCAACAGTAGAACATCTTTACCTCCAACATAACCTAGGCCTCCTGCCTGAAGTCTGAGACCGATAAGAAGAGATGTAAAAGCAGGGCAAAGGAGAAATAAAAATGTGCCCCTTGGCTCTCAGGCACGTACAGGCCCGCGGAGGAGCTGTTCCATATGGCAGTGATAAAGGCACATCAAAGGCATTGTGGGAAGGCTAGGCCTCCTCCCCTGTGGTGAGACGGCACGAGGCAACAGCAGTGCCATGGCAAGGCTCCAGTCCCCTGTGTTTAGGCTGTAATCAGTCACTGGAGAAACCTTGGTTAACAAGACCACTTTATGCTGTGCTACCGGTGACCGGATAACTAGCAGTGCATCACACACTTCATTTACTGGAACTTCATTAGACCCCCACAGTTTCTTATGCTACTGCTTGCCCATTACACTGTACTTTGTTTTTCCTCTCGGTTTGCCCTTTTTTTTGGATTTTTTTTTAGGTTTGCCGCTTGACAATGTTATTATACATCTAACATTCACTGATTTTAATGACAAAAGTAAAAATATGGCTTTTTGTGATCAATTGAATATTGTTGTTGAAAAATGTGCTGTACATATTACTCTGCTATTATAACATTATTTATGGAGCAGTAACAAGCTATTCATTTTAGCTATTATTTTAAAAACTGTCCACAAAAATATGTTGCAAGAAAAGAAACCCGTTGTTGTGCCACAGTAGGCTTGTGCCTAGAGTGTTAAAGTGTTTTCAGGATTTTCTTGAGGGAATCATGTTCATGTCACTACTCTGACAGTAAAGATAGCAGAAAATGGCTTTCATATGACCAGTGCTTCTGTTCTCCAGTTCTTAAAGGCAGTCAAGCACTTCGGTGAGGATGCTGATAAGATGCAGCCTGACGAGTTCTTTGGGATTTTCGACCAGTTCTTGCAGTCGTTTGCAGATGCCCGTCAAGAGAACGAGAACATGCGCCGACGTAAAGAGGAGGAGGAGCGCAGGGCACGAATGGAGGCTCAGGTCTGTGAACGTGTTATATAAATATACTCACCGGCCACTTTATTAGGTATACTGAGCTAATACTGAATTGGATCCCTTTTGTCTTCATTTTTCGTGGCATATATTCAATAAGATGCTGGAAACATTCCTCAAAGATGTTGCTCCATATTGACATGATCACATCACTCAGTTGCTACACATTCATGATGCAAATTTCCCATTCCACCACATCCCAAATTTGCTTTATTGGAGTGAGATCTTGTGAATGTGGAAGCCATTTGAGTCTAGTGAAGTTATTGTCATGTTTAAGAAACCAGTTTGAGGTGATTTAAGCTGATTGAGTGATTGAGCCAGGTAGGCTGTGGCATTTCAACAATATTCAATTGGACCAGAGTGTGCAAAGGAATATCCCACAGCAGAAATCGAGACTCATCGGACCATGCATTTTTCAATCTACAATTGTCCAATTTTGGTAAGCCGCTGCGAATTGTAGCCTTAGAGCGCTTTTCCATTACTAGTACCAGCTCACCTCAACTCGGCTCGCTTTTCGCTCCGTTTTCCATTGCAGACAGTACCGCCACAAATAGTACTCGGTCGTCATAGCGACGCCTTTCATTCCTCGCTAGATCCTCTCTTCGGCAACCAAACAAAGGAAAGTCTGCACCTCCTCGCTTGACCACGGCGTATTCTTCCTAGTTGCCATAAAAATAATAGTAGCAAGTTTAGAAACTATCTCTGGCCAAACTATTTAAAAATGGCGGGGATATAGAGAGCCTAAGTCCCTCCCCTTCCGGTCGCCCACCATGGGACCTTATTTCGGAAAAATATTGAATGGTAGTCAATGGCGAGAGACAACAAATATTTTGATCTCGTTTGAATTGTGCCCTGAATTACACATATGATGTTTGCCAATTTAAAAGATACATTTTAAAGTAAAGAAAGTCGCAGTTTGATGTAAAACCGTTGAGGTATAAGAC
This sequence comes from Cyprinella venusta, assembly GCA_038021265.1. Classification (NCBI taxonomy): domain Eukaryota; kingdom Metazoa; phylum Chordata; class Actinopteri; order Cypriniformes; family Leuciscidae; genus Cyprinella; species Cyprinella venusta. The sequence continues at coordinate 17,984,613 of CM075876.1, read as the reverse complement.
TGTGAAAATACGTAATTACAAAGACTACAAACCCCAAAGGCGCACATTTTCTCTCAATGAATGGAAGCTAACTTTACTGAGGCTGTTTGTCATTGTTTCTACAGTCCTACGTTATAATCGTAACGTTACGCCGTCCTACCTGAGTGTTTTGTACTAGACTGCACACACACGAGCAACGGATCTCGTTTCGCTTCCCGGGAGATGTAGTTCACAGTGCGATTTTCACATAAAACTAAATGTTACTCTTCTGTTTTATGACAAACTGCGACGTTTTTGACTTTCAGAATTATCTTTTAAATTGACAAACATCATATGTGTAATTGAGGGCACAGTTCAGACGGAATAAAAAGATACGTTGTCTCTCGCCATTGACTACCATTCATATTTTTTCCGAAATAAGGTCCCATGAGCCGGAAGCGGAGGGGCGGGACTTAGGCTCTCAATTCTGGATACTCCATCTGGCGCGTGCAATGATGACGCAGTGAATGGTGACGATTCTCTCTGACCAATCAGCAGACGGCATTGTTTTCATGTCACATTTTAGTATCGGCTTAGCTCGCTCAGAACCTCGTTGGAGGTAATACTAAAAAAAGTACCCAAAAGCAGGTACTGGTACAACTTTTACACAGTGGAAAACCATACAAAGGCGAGCCAAGCCAAGTTGAGTTGGCACTGTGTAGTGGAAATGCACCATAAGTTTCCTGTTCTTAGCTGACAGGTGTGTCTTCTGCTGCTGTAGCCCAGATTCTCTACTGCAGACCTCAGTTGTAATGATATAATACTATTTGAGTAACTGTTGTTTTTTTATCAGCTCAATCCAGTCTCGCCATTTCCTTTAACCTCTGGCATCAACAAGGCATTTTTGCCCAAAGAACTGGCGCTCGCTGGATATTTTCTTTTTTCAGTCCATTCTCTGTAAACCCTAGAGATGGTTGTGCGTGACAATCCCAGTAGATCATCAGTTTCTGAAATACACAGATCCAGCCGTCTGGCACCAACAACCATGCCACGTTTAAAGTCAACTTCAATCACATTTCTCCCCCAGTTTGAACATATCAGATTGTCTTGACCATGCCTGCATGCCTAAATGCATTGAGTTGCAACCATGTTAAATTGTTAATGGCAGTTGAACAGGTGTACCTAATAAAATAACCTGTGTGACTATATATATTTAACTACTGACAGCCTCTGCTCAAGACAAACAACTTAACTCATCTCATCGGATCCATATCTCATCTCTTCATTCTTCACCCATTTGCTGCTAAATATGATGTCCTCTTTTTTGATGTCTTTCAGCTCAAAGAGCAGAGGGAAAAAGAAAGGAAGGCTCGAAAAGCCAAAGAGAACGGAGAGGACGACGGGGGAGAGTTTGACGATCTGGTGTCCGCTTTGCGTTCCGGAGAGGTTTTTGATAAAGACCTGTCAAAGATGAAGCGCAATCGCAAACGCATAAACAGCCAGACATCAGACACCGGCAGGGAGCGTCCAATTACCAAGCTTAACTTCTAAATGGCAGTCATGCTGATCAACCACTGAGACGCAGTTCATTGCAACCAAATAGCCTCCTTGCAGTGGTGAATGTCTCTGGAGGACACTCATTAGCTCCTCTCCTCATATTAAACACAATCATTGGTAGCGGAGGAAACCATGCTTACCCAAAGACAGTCTGTTTATGTTGCGTCATGTGACCGTGATGGGCCACCTGTCTAAATGAACTTAAGAATATGGCTGCCAAATGAACCTAATTTAATGATTCATTTCATCAAGTGTGCTGGAGCACCAGGATTATTATCAGAGATTGAGATAAATGTGAGTTTACTGATTGGTTATGAGTCAGTAGCTCACGTTCCTTTGACCACATGAACTTGCAATTCTTGTCGACCACTTTTTTCTTACTGTAACAAAACAAATCGTCAGAAGCGTCAATGGCTCTTGACGCCTATGTAAACTACTCCATTTCTTGCTTTTCTGACTGCTTTTTTCTCAAAGTGGGAACGGATGGTTATTTAAAGACGTTTAATGACAAGTGTCTGTATATAGGTCACTGAAAAGCTGTAAATTGACTGTACCCCTTTAAATGAGGGTTTTTCTTTCATACATATAGAGTGTTTTTAAGGAATATTACTGACATCAATAACCTGGGCTGTGGGTTGCTTATTTCAGAAAGTTGACTGCATTGTGATATCCAGTACAGGCTGACTGGGAATGATTTTTTTAAAGTGTGATTTTTAGGGGCCTCCGGTGCCCATGTTGTGTCTTAAACACTGTGGACGGTTATTGTACAGACTCTATGCAGTTTCTGATGTCAAGTGTTGGACTCTCTGTTTGAGGATGTGAGATGTAGTCATATTTAAAATGATCTGCAAGTAACCGGATCAAGGCAATACTCTTCTTCCCTTACATTCATCCTTCCTGTCTGGAGTCTCTCCCGGTTTTTTATGATCAGCCTAGTTGTATGACAAAGTTTCCTTTTTCACTGCAAGATACCTCCATTGGACTTTTATAATTTTAAGGAAAATACAGCCTTCCATTGTAAGATGAATCATAAGAGAATAAATGGAAGAACCTGAAAAGTACTTACTGTTACAGGCTGTCGATTTAAGTCACACAAAAACAGAGACAATACTTTTTTAGTAAAAACTGTCACTACTGTTCATTGAGTTTTTGCTGGATCAAATGTAGTCAGACGATGCCTCCTGGTGGCCATTATTCACAGTTCAAACAATGTCAAAAATATAATTTAAACCAGAACTGATTATGTGGTACCATTTTAGGGAAATTGTAGCTTTCACAGCACAACATTTATTCAATATCTGACAGTGGTTTGATGATATCCTTTATAAAACATCTACATCAGATGATTGATGTGCTCCCAACCTCGGAAACCGTACCTGAAATCAGGCAGAAATTGATAGAAGATTAAATCAGCACAGAAGGAAGCCTCCACTGAGGGGGTCGTCACACTCCTGGGTGAAGCTGGCCACACCGCTGTAGTGAGCATGACCTTTGACCTCTACTACCACAGCCCTGAAGTCCCCACACATGGTCTCCTTTAACAAGAGAACAGCTGCTAATGACTGATTTTGTTAAAGAATCAGGACTACACTCTAAAAATGACTGAACTTTATACCTCTTTATACTTATTTACAACAATTAACAGAAATGAAAACATGTTTTTGTTTGGTACAGGTACCTCTACTGCTGTTCCTGTAAATACTGATCCCGTAGCTCCGCTCTTGAAGCTTCTGGCCTGGTTCAGTCCAATCAGGCCTTTATGGTACTGAAGAGCGATACGAGCGGTGACGCCAGACCCCGTTGGGCTTCTATCCACCTGACAAGCCATATAACAGACATCGGTCATAGACTGAAGAGCAAAAGACAAGTTGATATCATTTTAGGATGAGCAGTCTTGGAGGAGCAGAACTTCCTGTCACCTGTGTATTGATACAGTAGGTAAACATGTCAGCCGGTCACAACTGGTTTTACCTGCGCATCAGCAAACACACACACATTGGTCGTGGGTTCTTCAGAATAAGCATCTTTGCTGTCGGTAATGATTGTGCCATAGAGGAAGGCGAGATCCTCACTGACTGGATGGTGCAGCTTTACCTAGAGTCATTTCAATAATTAGTACAACAAATTATGCTAATTGATTAATAAAACACAATGTGGATTAAAGTAGGCTTGTGTATCTTAAAAAGATGTAATTAAAGAATTAAATAAGGTCCTGTTCAAAACCGAAATTCAGAAATAAATGATTGATAAAGAAAATAATGTGCTAAAGCTCACCTGAACGTTGATGTGATTGGATTAATTTGACCGGTTCTCTTTATTAACCACTTTTATATTATATTTTCCAGTTTTCTTTTTAGTCTTATTTAAGAGTAACAACACTGGGCCAGTTACCTGGGATTTGACAGCATCACTCACAGCAGTCGCTGCATCCACCAAATCTCTGATTTTGGACTTGTTGACATCCAATCCAAACTTCTCAGCACTTACAAAAGCATAAAGAGCTCCACCATAACTGATGTCCACAGTGATGGACTCATATCCTGGTACAGAGACACTCACATCTAGAAAAACAAGGATGGCAAATAATTGAATTGATTAACATAATAATATAATTCAAACTTGCAATTTATTGTATGATTGCATTGCCATGCTCTGATCATAGTGGTCACCTGTAGCGAAAGCAAAGGCTGGCACACTGAGAAATCTCACAGCTCCGGTTTTCCCATTGGAATATTGTGTAAAGGCCTTCACTAAGCCACAGGGGCAGTGTATGTTTATCTGCGTCTCGGGTGAAGTGGGCTCTTTAATCAAACCATAATCCACTGCAAAGCGCCCGAGCGCAATGACAGCGTGGCCACACATGGTGCTATACCCTTCATTGTGCATGAACAAGACGCCGAGATCAGCTTCTGCTAACTCACTTCTGACCAGAAGGGCTCCGTACATATCATAGTGACCACGGGGCTCAAACATTAAGACCTTGCGAAGATGATCGAGATGCTCTCTCGTATAGCGTCGTTTGGCAAGGATGGTGTCCCCCTTCACTTCTGGAAACCCGCTCAGGATAATGCGCAGCGGCTCTCCACCTGTGTGCATGTCCACTACTGATAAAACAGACCCGGAGTGAGGGGGCAGCTTTGGGAACTCCATCACTCTGTAGTTAAAAACAAATAAATAATGAAAAACAGATTTGCAATAGTCTCAAAACAACTGCACCTTTCTGATCCATCTTTATTTAGGGTACTTTGATTTAACATGCAATTGATTTAACATAAAAAAAATATTGCAGATATTGATTTATGCTAATGAGAAGAACTGTCAAGTGAACTTTAAGACAAAAGAGTGCAGTTTTTTGTGTGCATGTTTAAGTATATATAAAAGAATAAAAAAATCTTGAAATGTCTTGAAGTCTTAAAATATAACGTAATTCTACATAAATACATAAAAAAATCAAACATGCGTAAATAGTTTATTAGCTTAAAAATTAATTGGTTAATGGGACACTTTAAAAAACGGTACCTTCGTTAATGAATAACTACACAAGAACCGATGAATAACACGATATTAACAATCTAGTAACTAAAATTAACTAACAAGAAACGAACTAGTAAGTAATAGCGCACAGATGATGGTACTTCACTATTAACTAAACAAATCATTACTATTTTTAATGCTCAATTAATAACAACTATTATTATTATTATTATTATTATTTTTATATAAAGCTGAGGGGTGACATTGTAAAGATAACTCAATACTGAAGAGGTGCATTTACTAAGATTGTACGTATGATGTTCATTGTAATGGACTCTCAACTTACAGTAATCAAAACTGTACTGTCAAATTGATAAATGTGATTAATAATAACCCTGCTAAAACTGTTTTCCAATCATCACAGTTAGATTATTATCAGCCTATTAACAAAAGTGGTCAAATATAAAAATGTATTCGGAAAACTGTAACAAGCTATTTCGATACTTTGACTCAGCATTGACACTCAACCTTATACGAGGCTGTCACATGATACATCAAAGCTGTCGGTGAATGTGATACTGCTTAAAATCCCTGAGATCTAAGAAGACCATACGATTTTAGAACTGCATCTCTATTCATGCATCAATAAAAAATAGCATGTTGTTTCATCTTCATGATATATTTTAGGACCATAAACAAACAGATTTTCCTTAATGGTAACTTAGCCCCAGTGGACCCTAAATCATTTATGCAGAAACACAGAAAGTTTAGAATACAATTCATCGGAAATATTATCGAATGTTTAATGGTTTAGGTCTGTTTACTGAAAAAAATGAAATGTCAAACTTACTTTTAAAAGGAACAACCAGGGAACAACTCTTACAAATCTGCTCTTTTCACCACTTTCTTGGATTTTGTTTTTCCAAATTTCAATGTGCACTGCAGTGGCTCTTTATTGCCTCTCTGTGGCCTGGATGAGAATGCCACGCTTTCGGTTACATTATAATAAAGCGTATCAAAGTATATCTTATTTATTTCTGTGATGATAAAGCTGAATTAGCTTTATGCACAGCTGCACTACTTTCGAACTTAAGCCAGCTCCTTGTTTCCTGTCTGCCATTATTGGACAAATTGATTAATTCAGGTGTGCCTGACCTCAGTAGTCACGGCAACAATAAACAGACACACCTGAATTAATCAAGTTTGCCCAATAATGGCAGGAGCTGGCTTAAGTTCAGGGAGTAGTGCAGCTGTGCATAAAGCCCATTATCTGGATTTGCATTATTTTATTGCTGTGTGAATGACAGGTTTAGCTGTTGAGCAAAACAAATGCAGTATTAAGATAAGACATGTGCTGTAAATAACAGCCAAGATTTTTTTTCTTCTAACTGACCAGACAAATCATTAATAATTCACAAGGTCTGGCAGCATTGTAGCAGCTTAATTCGGCAAAACAACCTACAGGGGGCTTTGTACAGGAGGCTCCGATTACACTGTTTCCAAACCAATGAACAGAGATCAGAGGTTGGGTTTGACTCTCACTATGCTACCAAAACAATCTAACTTATGTAGGGTCAGTGTTACAGGCTATATTAAGTGGCACATGGGGTTGGTTTCTGAATCCCTTTGCCACCTAGGACTTACTGATGCCAAGAACGCTATACAGACAAGATATGGCTCAAGGAAACACTTTTAGGTTAACCTTTTCGCCCTCTTGTCTGTCAGACACGTCTGTCCAGTGTCCAGGTACTAATGCAATACAGCACAGAAATCAGTTTAGTGTAGGGATGGGTCACTCAGTGCATCTGCTGAGTTTAGCTCCAACCCTAACACCTGAACCAGTTGATCAATGTCTTCAAGATTACAAGAAAGACTAATGTATAGAGTATATATATCATTGACATTAAGACGTGCTGCAGATAGGATACCAAAGACAATGTAGAACTCATCGCAAAGAGACTAACCAAAGGTCTCTTCTGCAGTTTGTACACTGCCACCTGCTGCCTGGTTTCTCAAACCACAGGACACGTGTGTGGTTTTATGTTTACAGTGTATTCAGCCATTTCCTGAAAATGGCAGGGTATTCCACTAGCTTGGAACAGTCAAGGTTTTTTTTTTTAAATTAAGTTTTTTTTTTTTAATTTTAACTGAAATTTTGTCACTTATTTTTAGCTGATAATGGGTATAAAACTATTTCCCATAAAACAGGTAAATTATTTTACACCCTATGTAAATCTTTCTAATATATGGAGTAGTATTAGGAGGATAGTGATTATGCTTTGCCTTCACAAATGAAATACCTTTGCATTAAAAAAATTATAAAATTAATTCAAAATTAAGGATGTTTTTTGGCTTCAATATCTTATGGAAAAGAGGTTCATTTAAAGAACACACACACACGTCACACACACGTCACACACACACACACACAAAAACAGATGACCTAAATTAAATGTCACGCGCTCACAAGTGAAGATTCAAACGAATCTTCTTTTTGAATCTGTTCACTATAATGAACCGTTTGGACGAGCCGATTCTTTAAAATGATTTGAACTTCGTGTGGCTCAGAAAGGTGGTTCCATGGGTGGTTCTACTTCAAGTTCGAGAGGATTGAAAGGCGGAGTTAAAACACTTCAAACAAACCATTGCCGCGACGCCGTTTAGCGTTTGTTTTCATTTCGATTTCCAATTCTTCCAGATGTGCTATTGACAAACACTTGAGAGGAATCGTCAACAACTTGAGACAGCAAACAGCGTTCATTCACTGTAAGTTCGCAAAACATTTTCTCAAATGAACGGTTGAACTGCCATATGTGCCAGTCTACCTTTACTGTCAGGTACTAAAAGCCAATGCATTCAAATGAACCATAACACCAGTTCATTGAGGTTTTCACATCTCGTGGTTTGAATAGTACTTTTGAAGGATTATTATTTAATTGTATGCAAAAGTTTTGACTATCTGTGAGAGGTGACTTGTATTTTGCCTGACAGTGCAAGTTGCAACAATGTTAATGATCTGTATTATACAATTAAACCGTATGACAGAGCATACAGGTTGTCATATAGTTTCATATTAATTGACTAATGGTGCTTTCCAATATCCTTTGTGCTTATTTTCTTTTATTTCACATTGGCTGTATGACAATAATTTGTTGTGACATCAACAGTAGTTGAGTGTTAATGCTCATTTATACAAGAAAAGTGACAGTTTAGAAATGTATGTCCGTAATGTCTTCTGTGCAGGTTATCAGCTCAGGTGTTAAGATAGTGTGAACAGATTGTACCAAACAGGAGTGGTCAGCGGTCACCCACCCCATGTCCTATGAAATCCTGTTTTATTATTTTTGCTGGGGCATGAGTTAAAAACAGCACTGTCCTTGTGTCAAAGTAATGTGATTCTTTCTAACTGTGATTATCAATGCTATCCCCACCCATGCCTGCATTACACCGCACCTAACAGGTCTTTTCAGTACGAGGCTTTGTCTGATCTTGCTGTTTCTTTAGCTGGATGTTTTGGGGCGCTGTCATTGTTATGTCATAGATGTTCTGAGAGGGTGCACAAGCAGGATTTCTGCTTTTGCATTATGACCCAGAAATGTGTGTTTAGTTGTGTGTGAAACTGAAGCCACCTTTGAAAGAGTGTCACATTGGAAACCGTGTCCTTGCAATAATAATAACACCACAGGCAGTGTCATCTGATACAGTTTCACTCATAGTCGAACAGTAAGAATGAGGACGTGAATGTCATCCTATGACACTGCACGTTATGAGTTGCATTTACGAGACCCCAATAGCGTATAGCTCAGCTCTTGCATGTAGATGCCATTTGTTTGACTGAACATTAAGAGTTTTTTAGTTGGTGATTCTTACAAAGCCTGTCAAGAACATTTCTGGTTCATATTTTACCCAAAAATCCATAAAGAAAATGAAGGCTGTTTTAGGACCATTATGAGTGGTTTATTATTTTGTTTTGTTTGTTTTTGTTTTGTATTTTACTTTTTATAAATAAATGAAAATATTTTATTGAATAAATTATAACATTTGCTGGACTTCCGTTGAGTGCTGAATACTGAATTATTAAAACACACACAAAAAAAGAAGAAAGTTGACACACCAAAGCTCCAAAAATACAAAAATATAATAATGTACTCCCACACGAGTAATTAAATGTTACAAATTGATCATCGTTTATTGGTAAATTAAACATTTGATCAAACTTTGATAATTGCCTTAATCTTTTAAACAACTTTCCAAATCTTGGAAAATCAAAAACATATCACCCAAGATCACTAATTAACAGTTCCTCTATTGCTAAAATTTGAGAAAAAAGATCAGTCAAGAATACAATATTATTGAAAATATTTAAATTGGGAATGTCAGAATGCGCAGTTTGTGCATAAAAAAAATGTTCATTCAAATATAACATACGCTACAACTTTCTGTTCCTGTCAGAAACCAACACAGATTGAACAATGTTCATGTTCACTAAGTTTTACATTTGTGTTGGCGTTTATTCTCTTTTGCATGCAGTGTGATGTATTTCACTCAGTTTCTTGATCATTCTGATTCAGCCAGCAAAGAACAAAATATAGATTTATACTTCTGGATTAGGTTATCATCTCTGACAGACAGCATGTTAAAGCCCTCTTCTCAGAAAGCAACGACAAAGTCAAAACATCTGGTACTGCGGGCTTTCAGGTAAAGTAAATTAAAGCTGGACCTCTGCTTGTAAATATTACAGTGTATTTTGCATTTTATTTTTGACAGACATTGAAGTTGTAAATTGTGATCTCAAACAAAGGTTTTGAAAACAGATGTTTTGTGGCTTAAATAAGTGACCTCTTACTCAGAGTCTGGCATTACATTCATCTGTCGCAAATTCATAGACTTTTTTACCAGGCAAGGAGTGTTTTTTGATGACCCTCTTAAGCAGATTTTGACTCATATACATATTACATTGATTTGTGGGTGTAATTAAGTGTTTAATGCAGCTCGTATTCACCTGTGTTTTGTTTAATCTCAGTGTCAGTTACCAGGTTTGGGGTTTGGATTACAAAAATAATACAATTAGGTTTAGTGTCAAATGGGTATTAGGTAAATGAAGGTGATTCACATTTACACATATGTACTACTCACATTGCAAGTATTGGCTGACACAGAATGCTTTTTACGGGTCATCAATCTATCCTATTAATAGCATCAGATTCCTCGCCGGTCTGTCCATCTATTCTTGCTCTTCCTTTTTCTCCTCTCCCAGTTCATCTGTGCATGTATATGGAAAAAGTACATGGGTTAACATTGTACATTGTCTGCATATTCCCAAGGCTGTTTCCACACCTCTTTGGTTGTTTTAGATGGTGACTCTGAATCTCATCCAGAAACAACAGGTGTGTGTGTGTGCTGAAAGAGTCACTGTATTCTGGAAGAATCAGAGTCATTTAGACAGTGCCTTTTAAGAACTATACTTATTAATTGTGAGTGTTCAGGACTCTCCTTCACTGTGCCACTACCTGTTGTCCTTAAAAGTAACCCATTCAAAGTTTATATGAAGGATGCGCTAGCTTTTGTTTCTGTGTTGGACCATTTTTTTATCTGTTATTTAATATTCGGTTTACCTGGTGGTTCTTTATAAATATAAAAGAATTATATTATATTATATTTATTATATTGTAGTGAATAATAGTAATTTAATAAGTATAATACAAATGTATTATATTATAATGAATAATAATAATATTAATATTTTAAAATAATAAGTACTATTAAATTATGATGATTATGATTATCAGTAATAAAAACATTATGGAAACATATATTCAAATAACAATTAAAAGCTAACCAATTACAATCATTTAAAATACCATTTGTGTAAATGTTTAAGCGTATAACCCGTCCTGCATTGTCAATGTAGCATTTCAGCATTGATAATGATTAGATTAAGTTATAAGTCCTCAGGCTGCCCGTGTGTCTGTGTTTGTTTTTGTACTTCCCTAGAATCATACTTCCGTCTTAATTCACTTAGTAACTAACTGTTCTGTATTCATTTATTAGATAGCCAGTATTATGTGTGGGTTTGAAATATGATTAGCCTATAATCTCCCAAGGACACTTCCTTCTTTATGTTGGTACTTTATGCTGATGTTGTTTATCTGTTCATTCGTCCCTTCTCCCTCAACCTAATTCACAGTACCATTAGAATTATTTGTGTAATTAAGAATCTGTTGACAGAGCTCTTCATGTTGTATCACTGCCATGTAATATTTGAGACACTGCCTCAGATGTTTGGTTTTGGCATTTTTAATGTATACATTATTAGACGGGTAATACTCTGTGTCATATGAAACTACTGCTGTCTTTGCTGACTAATGCTGAAGTCATTTGACACTTATCAAAACAGGTTAAGCTTTATTTCAATTGTCCGCTTTAGACATTGATTCTATTAACACTAAGTATCTTTGCAACTAACTTTCATTAGAGTATTAGTAGACTGTCTGCTAATATCTAACACTATGTTGATGCTTCCCAATCGATATTCAACAGATATTGACTATAAGTAACTTTGCAATTACATGTCAGCTTATTCTACTAACCCTAACTTTAACACGGTCCTGGAGAGCTGCTGTCCTGCAGCGTTTACCTCCAACCCGGAAAAAAAAATGACCTGCCTTGCTGATAGGCCTTGCTGCCTTATCAGTCAATGACTTTAGGCATTGTTTGCAGACGAAGGTCCGGCTTCTATGGCAGCGTAATGATTTAATGATGTACAACAAAATAGTGCCGTTTTTTTTTTATCAAGCAGCACTGCGTTACGCCACAGTTTTAATTCGTCAAATTTTTGCAACTACATTTTTGACCTGTACGATTAGTAATTCAGAACTTGGGGCTATTTCATTAGAGTTAAATAAATAATGTGAATTTAAGTGATCAAACTTAACTGTTACAAAGTTTATGTTCAGGGTGACCAACAGTCTTGTATTCCCCGGACCTGTCCTGTTTTCACGTCCTGTCCTTGCTGTTTTTTATAAAGTGATGAAGATGTTCATGAAAAAGATGAGCTCTACAGCTAAATATTGATGGGCAAACAAGAAGAATGAGGAAGAAAACAGGATAAAGAGGAAGAAAACTTAAGATTTAAATATATTTTGTTAGTTCCTTTTTGTGAGAGGTATTTTTGTTAAATTTGGAGGTATTTCTTTTAGTTATTTATATATTTATTTTTCTAATACAGAAGAGACATTATTTCTATCATTATTTCATTTATTATTTTTGAAACCTGTCATAATAAAACATGTTGAGAAGCCTATCTGAATTTGTGTGTTGCATTATAAAATGGTTAATTCTAATCCTTGATTCTGATTGGTCAATAGCTGTGCTTTATTCATGATAAAAACACAGCTATGACCGCTTCACCCAACGATTCTATTTATCACTGTGCAACACTGTGGTTCCTATGTTGTTTTTATGTTAAATCTTACTTTCTTTGCCTTTATACCAATTGCGGTGTGTTTATGATAATAATAGCTGAATGCTCTATATAAATGCACACATCATCATTTTGTTTTTTCTGCCACCATTTCAGTGGGAATGAGTGTGTGAGAGTGTCAAGACAAGTCATGGCATCAGGAGGAGAAACCTGTCCTCCTGCTGAGGATGAGAGGGGTTTCCTGCTGGACATTGATGATGTACACTTGCTCTTACAAGGTCAGTCTTAAGTCTATACTCTTTTGGTGTTTGTTTTTTTTTCTATAAATAATGTTTTTCTTAATCGGTTTGGTTAGATGTGGTGTGACAAAAAGTCACGCCTTGGCAGTTTGTGGTCATAATTGCCCGACCGTAGGAAATGAATGGGAAAGACCCTGAGAAAGCAATTATTTGTAACGTGTAAAAAACTATCTATCAACATGTTGAACAAACACAGTAACGAAGGGGTGACACAACCACCCACACACACTGACGGAGAGAGTGAAATAATTGGGCCAATGTGGCTGTATGACTTACTGCATATACCTGTATACATACACTAAACTTTAATAAGATGTGGGGCTGATTTTCATATATAAAAAATATAAATGAAATCAAGAGAATAAGCATTGAGATCAAACAAAAAGAACTAATTTGAAATGAACGTGGAGTCTTTTACTGAAATGATTCTCCGATGTCTTTTGGGTAAAATATCTATCCCATCATAAATGCGCTTATCACCACCTGAGATAGACTGTTTGCTTTGTTATTTATTCTATAGTCTCCTTCCCATTTGTCTCCTCTTTCTGAGGTTTAGGGCGGATTCCAGGCTGCGGGAGACATTGTAAACTGTTGACTCACTAAGTTTTCATACAAAAACATGTTCTCAAAGGGAGTGCTAGAAGTTTATCATTTTCACACCGCACAGACAAACGCTAACAAACGCAGAGAATTAAGTTGGCTTTCGGATTTAGAATTTCATGAAAAATAACTGTCATGTTCACACTGTCCCAACAGACAGGGAATAATATTGAGTCAGAATGTCTTTACGTGTAATTTTTTTCGCCTGAAAAGACGGCAAACTAAATGAAAGAGGTTGTGGGTGAATCCCTGTTTGCTGTGACGGAAAAGACAGGGTGCTTACTTGAATTTATACAGCGAAACCCTAGTTACACATATAACTGTGGTTCTGTGAATTCTGGATGACTGCCAGATGCAGTGTAAAAACTATGGATTATCGCTGTGCCAGCTAGATAGGTTGAGAGAATATACCAACAAAGTCACGTGGAGGGTTAAAAGTTACAGTTGCTCTGCACTCTACCTTGGTACGCGTCTCACGTGACTGAGAACTCTGGTGGTCATCCAGAATTCACAGAACCACAGTTACATTCGTAACTAGCATTCTGTTTCATTCTTACTGACCACTAGAGGCAGTGTAAACACTGGAAGACACATACCAACATAGTTATGAGGAATACCACCCACCTGATAAAATTAAGGCTGCTCCAGAAAAACCGCAGAACTAACGGCATGATGAGCAGCAATGTTGACCTTATAAAACCAGATAGACGTACATGGAGAAGCCCAGGTAGCAGCAGTGCAGATATTTATAACGTTTGCTATGACGACAGTTTGTCTGAAATCATGTTTGAGTGACATCACACGTTTCTCTTTTTAGTGCAATAATGAAACTTTATGTCATTTGAATAAAAATGAGCTCACATTACTTTCAACAAGTTAGGTTAATTATATATAAGTTTAATTATACATTGGCCTACCCTTATATCGACATATGTCATGTTGACAACTCCCTGAAGATTTATAAAGGTTATGGATATGACATTGTTAATGTATTTGGTCTTGGCAGAATAGATCTGTTACACTGCCGTTGCTGTAGATTATTGCTGCTGCAGAGCAAGTACAGGAACTTGCTACTGCCAATGCATATACCGATACGCTGCAGTGAGCATTTAAGACACACTGCTTTTGCACAAATAGCATATATAAAATTACCCATATCTATATATATATCTATATATATATATATCTATATATATATATAGATATATCTATCATATTTAGAGAATGGGCCAGTCTACCTTTAATAGCATGGGAAGAAGTTAAAATTAAATACAACCGTGCTGGGTGGGTGGTTGAGCCGACTGAGTGCCTTCAGGGAAACACTTAATGAAGAAACATTTCATACAGAAACAAAGGAATATGGTCTCTCTCAAACCCTTGTTTGAGGTGGAGTCTGTTGGTGGCTCAGAGATCGGTAAGTCGTGCCAGGTTTCCAGTTGTCATGCAATGTTCTCTGCTTATAAATAGTTATGTATTAAGACATGCTGTGTTTTTGATGTGCTATAAACCAGAAAGCCCCAAAGCTGTTCTCTGGCAAGATGTGTACATATTTTTGCATGCATGTATTCTAGTTACAGTATGCTGATGTACTCAAACTGATTTCTACACACACACTGTTTTTCAATGTGCGAGCTAGGCGAATATAATTGTATTTTATTTTACAATGGACAATAGAGGATTTTTATATAAAAAAAGAAAACACACCCTCTCTACCCCAACAAGATAAAGGTATATTTACACATATTAAAAAAAAAAAACATCTGGATCACATTAAATATTAGTCAAGAGTCATTCCATTATGTTCTAGAAAATGAAGGAATGAGTCCCAAATCCTGTAAAATGTGCATTTTTTGTTTGATTGATTGAGTCAGTCTTTCCATTGCTATACAAAAAGATGATCCAGAGTGATAAAGATGGACAGGTACTTTTCCAGTGTATGGCAATCAGGTGTTTTGCTTGCTATAAACAGATTTATAAGCTTCCAATAAGTAGCCACCTGTTCTAGCAAAACATTTCACACAGAAGACAATATTCCTCCGCCCAGGCGAGCAACCACCAAGAAAAGGTGTTAAAACCAATTCCCGCCCAGGACATCTGGAAGCTGCTAGAGACTGGAAGATGCTGGCTGATCTTGATCAACAGCTTATTTTTCCACCTGAGATTGCCACCACTAATCTCCGACCGGATATTGTTTTTTTTTTTTTTTTGTGGTCTGGATCAGCAATCATTGTTCAACTGATTGAGTTAACAGTGCCATGGGAGGATGTGGTAGATGAGGCATATGAGAGGAAGAAACTGCAGGATGCTCATCTGCAAGGATGTAGAGTCCAGGTTTATCCAGTGGAAGTGGGTTGTGGAGGATTTGTGGCGGTTCCTCAGAGATTCAGTGGCCAAGAATTGCGTCGCAAGTGGCCAAGCATTGCATTGCCCAAGAATTAATCATTTCTGATGTTATTATTATTATTTTTTTTTTTACAGTGGAACAGGAGCAGATTCAGAAGAGGACGTTCACAAACTGGATCAATGCACAGCTCTCCAAGGTAAACCCAAGAACAACTCATAACTTATGTTAATGACTCTGACTGTGGAGTCTTATCAGGTTAAGCTGAGGCAGTGGCTGAATCGCTGAGTCACTGGTCAGTACGGAAGGTCTTTTCTGCTCCGTGTGCCTTTGAGCTTTGCATATGGCAAGGAGCTTGATTTATTTATAGCTTCCCGCTCAGCAGCGGTGCACTTCAACAGGCTGTAACATGAGAAATGTAGCCCATCCATTACCTCTTGGCCGTTTTTTAAACACAGATGCCCTAAACCTCCTGCAAGTGATAACCTGTGGAGATCTCCAGTGATCTGCAGAGCAGCTAAAGACTGTTGCATCATTTCACATCAGATTAACTCATTAATCATTCTCAAACTGCTACTTTTTTTTGAGTTTAATATCAGTCTTCTGCAACAGAAGATAGTAGTAGATATTTCAAAGGTGCTTGCTGCATCAGCACTGTTGTTAGTCAGTTTGCACTTGCATTTATTACAAAACAGTGCCAAAAAAATGTTCATATTGAATGAATTATTATGGGTTATTATATTTTCACATGGAAAATATTATACACTTCAGCTTTTAAATACTAACCATTTAAAATTAATTTATTAAATAATAAATAAATTATATTTAATTAATAAAATTATATAAATGTTTTCTACAGTTTTTTTTAATCCTTGCTCTTTATTATTATTTTTCTACTTCTGCCACCATAGTTTGACATCAGAAATGCTCGATGTATTGCCATGTGAACACTATCAACACTTCCAGATAAAATGCTTATGTATGTTTCAGAGGAGCCCTCCAGCCGCTGTCCAGGATCTGTTTTCGGATCTTCGAGATGGGACTCGACTACTTGACCTACTGGAGGTGATGAGCGGTCAACGCATGGTGAGTGCTAAATATTACTGTCGTAACACTGAGATTAAGCCAAGAAGGTATTTATTTACAGCGCGTCATATAATTGTTTTGCATGCAGTCCCGATTACCGTACAGTGGAGTTTATTTGTTTCTTTGTAGAAGCGCGAGCGGGGTCATGGTGTGTTTCAGCAGAGAGGCAACGTTGAGACCGCTTTGAACTTCTTGAAGAATAAATCTGTAAGAGGGTTTTTCTGATTCTCTCTTGACTAATTATTATTTTCCATCTGTTTGGACATTAAGATTTATATACAAATGGCATAAACAGCTGTTTATGTTCTCACAGATCAAGCTGGTGAACATAAATATCCCAGACATCATCGAGGGGAAACCTTCCATCATTCTGGGTCTGATATGGACCATCATCCTGCACTGTCATGTGTGTATAACAATGAAGAGACAAAAACATGCATATCATATATACATGCATCTTGCTTTGCCTTGAGCTGTTTTTTTCATTGTTTACTTGAAGTCCTTTATTTGAGTTTAGAGAGGGGCTGAAATTTGAGATGGTTTTATTCCTCCAGAGGAGAAAAGAACACAGAAATAATGACGCATACATGTAGTATTATGTATCCTTCAGAAGATTATTTTATGTCAGGGAACATGGTTTGAATGAGTTTAGTGGTTTTATTTAGCGATATAGTGCTTTTTGTTTAAGGTTGTGCGCAGTATGAATTTTATTCTATAAAATTAATATATATATATATATATATATATATATATATATATATATATATATATAAAATGTATGTCAACATATTTTATATACACTGCAGTTCGAAAATATTGGGGTTTGTAAGATTTCTTAAATGTTTTTGAAAGAAGTCTCTATGTTCACCGATGCATTTATTAATCAAAACTACAGTAAAACAGTAATATTATTACAGAAATATGATTACATTAATAAAAGTTGTGTACAGTCGACATGTACAAGAGCAGTCACTGCTCCAGGCTGCTGCAGCAAAAACTGGCTGCCCATTGCTCCAGGTGTGTGTTCACTGTGTGTGTGTTTAGTACTCACTGCTGTGTGTGCACTTGGATGGGTGAAATGCAGAGCACCAATTCTGAGTATGAGACATCATACTTCACTTTTACTTTCACTTACATGCAATTTTTTCCAGTGATGGGAAAGCTGAATTTTCAGCTTTCAGCATCACTCCAGTCTTCAGTGTCACATGATCCTTCAGAAATCATTCTAATATGCTGATTTGGTGCTCTAGAAACGTTTCTTATTATTATCAATGTTGAAAATGGCTGTGCTGCTTAATATGTTTTCAGAAAATGTAATAATTTTTTTCAGGATTTTTTGACGAAAGTTTAAAAGAACAACATTTATTTGAAATCGAAATATTTTGCACATTTATAAATGTCTTTACTGTATTGAACAATTAATATATCCTTGGAGAATAAATGTATCAATTTCGTTTAATAAAATAAAATGTTACTGACCCCAAACTTTTGAACGGTACTGTACAAATCAATGAAGATGTATATTATATGCATATTTTTATGAGAAAGTGATCCAAAATCTACTGCAGAAATGATGATTATTCCTCATTGCCTTCCTGTGAATGTTTTCCTGAAAATAAATCTTCTGGTTTGCTTTTTGCCAATACATCTGTATTAAACATGCTCACTTCTCCTCATTACAGATAGAGGAGCTAGCCAGCACTCTCTCATATGGATCCCGTTCATCCTCCCTGGACTCGTTGTCCAGTCTAGATTCTGGTACTGGTTCTCCAGGTAGTAGTCCTGTTCCGCGAAGAGCATCACCGCTCCACAACCGCTTCCGTCTGTCTGCTAAGAAGGCTTTGCTCCTATGGGTTCGGGACCAGTGCCAGAAGTGAGTTTCATCAAGCGCTTTGAAAGTTTGGTCAAATTGCTTAATCTATTTGATGGCCACTCCAATTGTCTCTCTAAATATATTCTTTCTCCAGAGTTGGTTGCTCAGCCAGTGTGAGGGACTTTAAGTCCAGCTGGAAGAGTGGTGAAGTGTTCCTGGCCATCCTCTGCTCCCTTAGACCTGACCTGGTGGATCTCTCCCAAGCCCAGACCAGCAGCAACCTGGAAAACCTGGAGAAAGCATTTCACCTTGCTGAGAAGGAGCTTGGAATTCCCAGACTGCTTGAGCCAGAAGGTGAACACTTACTGTAACCCTAGCAGCATCCCAGTTTGTCTCAGTCCCAAATGCCACCCTCAGTCCTTGCTTCCCTCCTTCAAGTCCACACTTTGCACTTTTCAAACTGGAGTCAGCAATGGGAATGAATGAAAGGGAAAAAAGGCATTGATTAAGTGTAATAAATGTTTGACTGTATTTAGTTTCAATCTTCTTTCTAAAGACTGGTCAGAAGTCATGTTATTAATATGATAGCTGTAAAAAAGTGTTTTTTTAGCAATTCTTTTTTTATTGTAATTCTATGGTTCACACTTCTAAGTGTTATTGGCCTCAATATGAAATTCAAAACAAGACAAAACAAAACAATTTAAAATAAGCATTATTTTCTATATTAATTTACCCTCTCAACGACTCGCTTAAAAAACCTGAATATGCTGAATGAGGTAGCATAATTTTAAAAGTGATTTCCTAGAAAAAGTCACTTCTGGAAAAGCTGTGTATATTTTAATAATTTACTAAATTATAAAGACTGTATAAAAGCAACCCCCAAAAATATAGGTAGGTATCATCGTGTTCATGTTATCATGTTCATGTTAAAAAAGCTAAATGCTTCTTTAGTGTTTTTGAAAGATTTTAAAATCTCTTCTCAGACATTGATGTCAGTAACCCTGATGAGAAGTCCATCATGACATACATTGCTCAGTTCCTGCAGTACTCCAATGATCTGCCCTTAGCTGATGATGGTTTTGAGGTGAGGCCAACTGAATCTCCCAGCCAGGTCTGTGCTTTTGCTGGTCTGTCTCTTTATATATTCACGTTCTCTCTGTTTCTAAACCCCTGGCTTTCCTTATGGCCCTCCAACTTTGCTTCCTCTTACTCTGTCACCTCCTCCTGGTTGGATGCAGCTCCAAACTCTGCTCTTTCCCACATGCTTATCTCCTGTCAACCTCCCTAAATACTTCACTCCTGCTGTACTGGCCTCCCCACTGCACCAGGTATAGGCATCACAGACTGCTTGTGAATTCCTCCTCAATATCATTCCAGAGTAAGCCTTTACTTGTTTCAGCATGTTTTCTGATTTTAAATTAATCTCTGATTCGGTTCTGTTTCCTTGCCCTGCCTTCAGGCTTCACCCAATCAAAAAGCCAGAGAGATGAAATGCTGGCTTCAGCAAGCCTATCAGGAATTACTGGAGACATGGGCCTCCACAGTGGGGGAAGGATATGCTAAAAGGCATCAGGTATGCTGAATGTTATATCATAAATCATCACTTCCTTATGTATGACACAAGTCTTATGAATAGCACTGAATGAGTGACTTTGTTTTTATACAAGGCATTTCAGAGCTTTGTTGGAACTTATTATGATCAGCGACGCCCAGTTATTCCAGTGATTAGTGCGATGAGACGCTGCACTAAACCAAGTGAGGAGCAAATGGCACTGAGGAAGGCCTGGGACACAATGGAGGAGAAGGTAAATTCTGATGATTACATATGTCTCCTAATACATATTGAAACTGTGACAGTTCTGATTTGTTCGAAATTACCAACAAATCACCATATACCATTTATTTCCTGCAAAAGAGTTTATGAATTTAAAGCTGTCATGGAAAAAAAACATTTAGTAGTATTTATTTGCTTTAAAATGTAAACAAAAGATGATTCATGTAATAAACATAACAAGTAACAACCTAAATAAAATAATCTAAAACATTAAATGAAAAATAAATTAAAACTCTAAAAAAATTTAAATCAACACGACAACCTACAGTAGCTAGTAATCTAGCTTTCTAATAAACTTGACATTGTGTACTATAAATATTGTTGGGACTGTGATGAATTACTTGTTTCTCCATTGATAGTTTGGAAATGCATGACTATAAATGTTAATAATAAATTATTTAGATCTAAATTAAATTCTGTTACATTTAATTTAAAAAAAAAAAATCTAATATATTCTTAAAATGAGTGTACTGTATATGTGCGAAAAAATAATATGCATCACTTATTTTTTGAATTGGGACTAGTAAAAATACAGCCAGATTATTTTGTAAACTTTTTTTCTTCCTTACCAGTTACAAGAGTACAGAACAGAGCTCGATGTTGGTTTGCCAGCCCCTCTGAACACATTGGGTCGGTGGCTCCAGCACATGGAGACTGTGCTCTCTGAAGACAGCGGGAGAACAGAAGATCATGTTCTTGCTGCCAGAGATGCCAGACTCAAGCAAGAGCAGCTGAAGGTCAGTGTGCTGCCATGTATTATTATGCATTAATGTGTATTTCTGAATTATATGTCTCTGTTTTTATGCTTTCTATTACTTTAGGTCTTGGCTGAGGAATTAAGCCAGCACTTGAACACCCTTAATCACTACTGTAACACAGATGAGAATGGCTGTCCTCTAGTTCCAATCGAGAAGCTTGAGGAAATCAAGAGACGGTTGGAAAACAATATCTATTTAGTCTTCCCTGCTGAAAAGACCAGCATATGTTGTTTTTTGAACATGGTATTCTGGTGTCCCTATCAGGCTGACAAAACAGCACAGTTTGCTGATCTAAAAAGATCTTTTCAGCAGGGTCATCCTTCATTTTTTCTCATGTTGTCCTCTTCAGAAATCCAGGTTCCTTGCTAATGTTCCTTATTCTCTCTGTTAGTTTCACCAGTGCCAGAGTGACAGCCAAATACCATGGCATCAAGCTACAATACAGAGAGCAGATGCACTATGTTCTTGACCTACTGGGACAGTTGAAGTCTAAGCTGAGCTTGTGGAGAGGACCTTACGGCTCCCAGGAGTCTGTGCGCTCTCTGCTACAGGATTGGCATGTATGTGGCCATTTATGGGTTTCCCTTCAGTATTTTGAAGCCTAAATACAGTTGTCAAAAGTAAAAATCTAAAGTTAGACTATAACTACACCAGTTGCCAACTTACCACAACTTACTACATCTCTTTTAATCATCGCGAGTAGAGTAGTTTTCCTGTTCACCTGATGATGTTTAATGTCCCTGACCACCGCTATAGTCCCGGTTAGCCACTTATTAGCAGCTGCCTTTTTCAAAGCATTTAGCTTAAAAAAATCAGACTATTACTGATGTATTTCGTTAGCTTGTGTTATAGCTTTGCTTGTGTTTGCCACAGACCTTTCAAGCATTTAACCAAAATCCAATTAAAAAACCCACTGATTCAGTAGGTTGAATGAACTGGAAGTGCTAAAATGATCAATTGTTTCCAGATTTTAGGACTTATTCCTACAGCTCTATACTGTATGTTCTTTAATTCCTTGACTTGTAAGCAGTGTGTATATGTCCAATTAGGACACTGTTGACAAGCGAGGCCTGGTGTGGATGTTGAAGGAAGCACTTCTTAAGTTGAAGGACACAGCAGTCAGTTACACAAGCAAAGCAGCTTTGGGTAAGAATGTGTTGATGGAAGTTCTGTTATACTTTGGTTTAATGAAAGCTGTTGGCTGCTTCCTGTTGCTTATGTCTGATTTGCCCTCTCTTCTCTTTCTTTTTTAGCAGACGATTCACCTGTGGTAAACAGGGAAGTAAAAGAGGCTGATAGTGAAACAGGTGTCAGTGTAGAAGCTGCAGAAGTTGTCAAATCCACCATGGAGCGTGTGCTGGCTGCGTGGGAGTCCTACAAAGACTGCCTGTATCTGTTACAGGTCTGGTTGGGGCAGGAGGGCCAATCACAGGCTCAGGGGAAAGAGGTACAGCATTTGTCATTAAAAAATATCAAAAGTATTCAGTGGCCACAAAAATATTTAGACACCAAAGCTGCGTTTAAAATGTATTGATGTCTTTTAATTAGACACCAAAATATTAAAACAAATGGTATTTATCTTTGTTAGGATTGTTTGGTTCAACTCATAAGGGTGGTAGTTTAGGTTTGGACATGATTTTTGTTCATGGTTGCTTTTTTCCAGAGGTTCATTTGTCATTCATCTTGTGATCTCTTTCATAATCCAGCCGAAGCAATTTTCCGCCAGCCTGAATGAGTGGAGTTCACATCAAGCACAGTTGAACGAGGCAGGAAACTTTCTCATTGAGATGAGTGACGCCTCGACCAGCCAATCTCTGATTGAAGAACTCCGCAGACTCAACATGCAGTGGGCTGACTTCATAAAAAGGACCAAGTTTGTGAGTTTGTAAAGACAGGCTCCTCTAGTTTTCAGCAGGGTCTAAATAACACTTGCCAAGCACCAAGGTGTGAGTAAAAGTTGTCTTTGACAAAGAAATAAAGCAGTTTCTGCAACATGATACACTATCTCTCGCTACATGAACTTCGCAACCAACATTTCAGTGGAAAGCTTACAATGCGTTTATCTGCCGTTTCCATTTAGAAAAATTAGCACAGATTTCTTACTTTACAACACCAATTTAAGAATATAATTTGAGTATGATAACAAAAGAACATTTTTGAATTAGCAACTGCAAAACATGATGACACAATGGGCTGAATTGTTTCTCACAATTATTTAAGAAAAAAAGCAAAATTATCTTAATGTCAAGGACGAAAATAATACAAAAGAAAATGTCATAGTTGGTAAGAATATTAATGGCTGGTGAATCATTTAGCAAATGCCTTTGTCCAAAGTGACGTGAGGAGAACAATAGAAGCAGTTGTACCAAAAAAAAGAGTAACCATATGTAAGTGCTCTGACAAGTCCTATATGTGTCTTTAGCTGTTTTTTTTAAACGGCTAAAGACTCTGCTAAGCTGCGCAGGTGGAATAGGTTGATTATTCCACCAGCAAGGAAGTGTCAAGGTAATGGTCAGTGAAAGTGCCTCATTGTGATGGCACCACAAGGCATCATTCACTTGTAGAACGCAAGCTTCCGAAGGGCACTGAAGTCTGAATTAGTAAGTTTACTGTAGTTATAGGGGCGCAGAGCCAGTGGTTGTTCCGTAGGCAAATTAATTCGCAAGAAGGTGTGGCAAAAAAGGTTATTTTGGATCCGGTCAATTTTTCAATTAAAATTAGTTCTGCTGGATTGGGTAAAGAGTTTTGTCTTTAAACCTCCAAAAACACAGGGGCTTTCTGTTCTATTTCATCATTTGTCCTTACTGATAATCAAAGCATGTGTATGCGTTTTGTTCTTTATCTTTTAACATTCTACACCATTGAAAATATTATGATTGTTTTTTTAAAATATATATTCTTGTTTAACAATGAGGGGCTTATGCTATTCGTAATGGCATGTTTTCAGACAGTGGCTGCTCAGCCCGTCTACGCAGTCCTGGGTGTTCAAGCTGCTCAGGGCCTAATGCAGGAAGCTGGCTGGTTGCTTAGAGAGACTGTGGCTGTGTCATCTGCACCTCTACGTATTTACAGAAAAAAACTACAGGTATACTGATCTTTCTGTCCTATCTATAGTACTTCATGCAGTTTACACTGTTATACTAAATGTTTCTTAATTTCTTTGTTTGTCTTTCTTAATTTTTGTGCTTGTTTTATCCTTTACTCAGGGTATGACTAAGAAGATTTCCCAGTTTGATTTGCAGTCTTTATCTCCATCTCCCGACTGCAAAGAGGAAACTATTCAGAAACTCAGACAAACTCTCCCAGAGGTTAGGCAATATTCTGTCCAGTGTTCAGGTTGAAAATATTAGATGTGTTGTAGATGAACAATGATTTTGAAAAAAATTATTTTGTCATTATTTACTTGACCTTAGACTTAGATCTTTACTCTGTTGAACACATAAATAACATTTTAAAGAACCTTCATCAATATTTTTTTAAGTCGGTCTTTACAAAAAAAACCCCATTTCAAAAAATAAAAAAAAAAAATGTAAAAAAAAAAATGTATAAAATAAACCTATCAGTAAAATGAATCTTCTCTGAGAGAATTTTTTTATGATATTAGTAGCTACACACTGACTCAACGTCTTTTTTTTCTTTCATTTTTCGATCAAGAGTCAGGGTTAAGGTGCAATGCTGACCCTGTTGAATGTCAACCAGATAATTACTGGTGCTTGATTATTTACATTTTTAATATATTTGTAATATTTACGCAATATATTAGTTATCATCAAGGTGGGTAAATTGGCTCACCCTTAATTTGGAACACCGCAAGGTAAACAATGACGGAATGTATGATTTTGGATTAACTATCCATTTAAAACACTCTGTGTCTGTAATGAGAGTAGTTCTTTTAAACTAGGAACTGAGCAAATCTGTGGACATATTTCTGTGTAGATATTTGAAACTTTGAACCGGGTGGATCAGGTGTGCGAGGGACTCCAGAGAGCGGCCTCTCTGCTCGAAGGCAGGCTGGCTGAGCTTGAAAACTGGAGCTCAGAGGCCCAAGAGGTCTGGCAGCTACTAAAAGAAAAGCAGCATAGGGGGGCACATCTAAGGACTAAAGTGAGCAGAATCAACAATTCTTAAGTTCATTTGGTTGATCAGATTGAGATTTCACATTTGTCTTCTCTTTTGATTCCCATTGCAGGCACTGATCTCCAGAGGTCTACAATTGGAAGGACAAGTGGTGACAGAAGGTGAGGACCTGCTGGTGCTTGTGACATCGGTGCAAAATAAATCCTCCTTACCTTACCTTAGCACATCAGCCCTACAAGACCGACTGAAACGGACTGTCTCTCACTGTCAGGTGCATTTCTTTGCAGACCACTATCAGTTCAGTAATGTTTAAAATCATGATGTTGTAAAATCTCACAACTTCTTCTATGTCTGTTAGGAGGTTACTGAGATGCTCAGTTCTCGTGGAGTGAAGCGTGAAAAACAGCCTGAAGGTCAACAGCCAGCAACCAAGGTTTTTGTCCATGCACATTCTCAGCTTGAATCCCAAACTGGAAACTTTCAAGACAATTTGGATCAGGCATTCTCAAAAAGCAGCAAACTTTCTTTAGAGAGTCCATTAGAACCTCAAATCCAAGATCATCATTCCTCTCAGCTGCTGTCAGAATTGGAAGCCACCAGTGGCTTACATCCCCAGGTTCTTCCTCAGCTTCACGATAAATCTCCCAGTGACCATTGGAAAGATATATACCAAGTACAGCAAGCAGAGGTAAAACAGCATTTGCTTTCATCTGTTGTTGTCAGGAAGGTTCAAATGAAACCCCAGGCTGAAGTTCATCTTATCTCTGTAGACTCAAGCAAAACCAGTAGTTTTGGACCATCAAACCTTCAAGATGTCTCAGTAAAGTCAAGCCAAACCAGTGGCTGTGGACCGTCAGGCCCTTTCCAGGTTATCCCTACAGACTCAAGCCAAACCAGTGGCTTTGGACCCTCAGGCCCTTTTCAGGTTATCTCTGTAGAATCAAGCCAAACCAGTGGCTTTGGACCCTCAGGCCTTCTCCAGGCTATCTCTGTAGAATCAAGCCAAACCAGTGGTGTTGAACCCTCAGGCCCTCTCCAGGTTATCTCTGGAGACTCAAGCCAAACCAGTAGCTTTGGACCATCAGGCCCTCTCAAGGTTATCTCTGTAGAATCAAGCCAAACCAGTGGCTTTGGACTGTCAGTCCCTTTCCAGGTTATCCCTACAGACTCAAGCCAAACCAGTGGCTTTGGACCCTCAGGCCCTTTTCAGGTTATCTCTGTAGAATCAAGCCAAACCAGTGGCTTTGGACTGTCAGGCCCTTTCCAGGTTATCCCTACAGACTCAAGTCAAACCAGTGGCTTTGGACCCTCAGGCCCTCTCAAGGTTATCTCTGTAGAATCAAGCCAAACCAGTGGCTTTGGACCCTCAGGCCCTCTCCAGGCTATCTCTGCAGACTCAAGCCAAACCAGTGGCTTTGGACCCTCAGGCCCTCTCAAGGTTGTCTCTGTAGAATCAAGCCAAAGCAGTGGCTATGGACCATCAGGCCCTCTCCAGGCTATCTCTACAGACTCAAGCCCAACCAGTGGCTTTGGACGCTCAGGGCCTCTCCATGTTATCTCTGAAGACTCAAGCCAAACCAGTGGCTTTGGACCCTCAGGCCCTCTCAAGGTTATCTCTGTAGAATCAAGCCAAACCAGTGGCTTTGGACCATCAGGCCCTCTCAAGGTTATCTCTGTAGAATCAAGCCAAACCAGTGGCTATGGACCGTCAGGCCCTTTCCAGGTTATCCCTACAGACTCAAGCCAAACCAGTGGCTTTGGACCCTCAGGCCCTTTTCAGGTTATCTCTGTAGAATCAAGCCAAACCAGTGGCTTTGGACCCTCAGGCCCTCTCCAGGCTATCTCTGCAGACTCAAGCCAAACCAGTGGCTTTGGACCCTCAGGCCCTCTCAAGGTTGTCTCTGTAGAATCAAGCCAAACCAGTGGCTATGGACCATCAGGCCCTTTCCAGGTTATCTCTACAGACTCAAGCCAAACCAGTGGCTTTGGTCGCTCAGGGCCTCTCCATGTTATCTCTGAAGACTCAAGCCAAACCAGTGGCTTTGGACCATCAGGCCCTCTCAAGGTTATCGCTGTAGAATCAAGCCAAACCAGTGGCTTTGGACCGTCAGGTCCTCTCAAGGTTATCTCTGAAGACTCAAGCCAAACCAGTGGCTTTGGACCCTCAGGGACTCTCCAGGTTGTCTCCACAGACTCAAGCCAAACCAGTGGCTTTGGATCAACAGACCTTCACGTAATCTCTATGGACTTGGGACAAACCAGTGGCATTGAACCATCAGAAATCCTTCAGTCGACATCTTCAACTAATTTCAGCCAAAGCATTTTGTCTAAATCATCTGCTATTCAAACCTCTTTGGCCTCCCCAAACAAAAGAGAAAGGGTTCTAGCCAGAAGCCTCAGCTGTCCCCAGCCCAATGAGCCATCACAAACCCAGTCTACATCCTCACCTGTATCCTGTCCAAGCACTTGTTTGGATACACCGGTTACAGTGACTCAACTACAAACACCAATAAAACAGCACCTTAGTTCACCAACAAAATGGCAACCTCAGACCTCAGTGACAACCCAAGACCAGAGACCAAGAGTTCTAGCCAAAAGTCACAGCTTTTCACAGCCATCAGAGGCTCCAGGTGTTCCTCATATTCCAGTACGAAATGAGGTGTATGCCAGAGCTCAGGCTTTAGCCAGGAGCAGACTGGATAAAGCCAAACAGCACCTGCATGAACACATACAGGATGTCATCACTGTAATCAGTAACAGAGACAAATCTAAACAACAATCCAAGAAAAAACAGGTGAGACCATTTCAAAATCTTTGTGAATTTTCAATCCAATAATTATTTGCATTCAAAAAATGATTTAAAAAATAAAGCGTATTGTTGGCCAAAACACTTTCACACGTCTTAATGTCTGCTAATATCTATTTGTACTATAGGCAATATCACGTCTTTTGAGGCCTGCAGTGTTGGAGATGTTTCTAGAAGCCGTGAATGGAATGGGGGATTTCTGCTCTGATGCCCAGCTCAAAGAGATGGACCTCTTGTCTCAGTCAGCCAGGGCCCAATGGGAGGTAAGGGTAGTTTATTTATTTCCAAACCATTGGTATATTCTGACACTTGGTGAACCAGCTGGCAGTCTGGGTGGCCAATAGGATCTGGCTGCAGACTTGCCCCCGCACTTTCCGACTTGCACTCTCAGTCACCTGCACTTCCTCTGCCAGTGACATCACTTGCAAGTCTGCAGCCAGACCCTTCTCCAGGGTGGCCATTGCCACCATAACTCTTATGTAGCCATGTCCCAGCATTATTGAATCAATTAACATCCTTCATCAAGGATTGATTTGTTGTAAAAGGGATCATTTATTGACTGCATGCTTATTTGGGCAGGTCGATATTGACAGTTACATGTTTTACTTTCATATATATAATCAAATTTGACCTGCTTTGTTCTCTAACCAGTTAGTCAAGTTAGCAAGCCTTTTCAGCATTTTCTTTCGAAATGGCATTATATATGCACCACAAAGAGGACTCCTTTGACCTGATCTAGATCTGATACTGGAATATTAACACATATTATCTGAAATGTACAGTAGTTGTACACTATACCAGACAACAGTTGTAGTCAAAGTTTTTATATTTATCGTTATAATCCATCTGTATAGATAATACATTTTAATATATCATCATTATATTATATCATTATTGTGGAAGAGTTTGGAAGTATTTAATTAATGAAGGATCTGGGTTCAAACCTCAGGAGTGTGCCAGAGCATCTGAGCGTTCAGTGCATCTGGAAGCCTTGAGAAGATTTAAAGAGAGTCTGCAGCCTGCAGAGAGTGTTCTTCTTAGCACCGCCCACCTAAGGACAGACACAAAGAGAGCGGAGAGCATTCAGCACCACACAGACTCCACAAGTGATGACAGGTGAGAAATGGAGGGCAAATTTTGGTTTTATATACTGAAAAGTTTTAAATGTTGTCATATTATATTCTAGTACAGTATATAAACATATACTAAATACTTATATACTTAAAAATACTTTCTATATTTAATGCAGATATTTGTTAAAAAAGTAAGTTCGAGTAATTAAAAGAAATTCGGCTAGAATGCTTTACATTTACTAAAATGACAGTAATTACATTTATAATGTTACTAAATATTTAAGTTGCGTAACTTTATTTTCAGAATTGCTAATTTCACCAGCTCAGCATATTATAATGATTTCTCATTAGACACTGAAGACTATGGCTGTATATAATTCAGCTTTGTCATCAGAGAAATAACTTGCATTTTAAAATATGTTAAAATAGTGATCTTAAATTCTAATCATATTTCAAAACATTACTGTTTTTGCTGAATTTTGATCTAATACACAGCCTTGATGAGCATAAGAGGCTTCTTTGACAAATTCAATTGACCCCATACATTTGGACGGTAGTGTATGTCTTCTTCAAAGTCTGGCCTTTCTTATAGCAAGACTACACTAACTAATGTGGGCTCTTAAGTATTTCTATGTTTTTGTGCTGTACATACTTAGTCATAGTATTATATAAACTATAATTAGCTTTATATAAAAGTCTGCTAAGTGAACACGTGCATGTGTGATCTCAGCAGGGGGGGAGCAGTCAAGGATTGTGTCCTGCTGAGAGAGACTTTACTGCTAGATGACCTAAGCCTCGTCCACTCACAGGTACACGTGCTCATGTCTTTGTGTGTGCAACATGACTGTTTTTTTTTTTGATCAGTGCAGTATTACTTTAAGAGTATTTTTTTTCTTCTCAGTCACTCAAACCAACATGACATTACACTAACAGAAACTAAAGCATCTGTTTTAGCATTATATCTGCCTGGTGTTAACATGGCACGTTCTCTTGGCATGGTCGAGTTTGTTTGAAGCCAAACATGGAGCTAAACCTTGTGAGAACTTCTCAGCTCTGATTGGATGTTGTTGACCTTCTTAAGCACATGGACAGCTCAGAGGAGTTAATCTGCTGAGATTGGTTAGGGCTACCGAAGGGTGTATTTGCTTGTTTTGGGGTCGTTTGACCCTACTTGTAATGACACTGAATGTGGTCGTTCTCTTTCAGGCTGTTGTCCAGACCAACATTGTGGAGATTAAACAGATACCAGAGAGAACCATCATCCACCCCTGTTCACCACAGGAAGAGAGGGTTACTGAATCCAAGAGCAGGTAAGCCCTTTTGTCTTTTGTCCCTTAAAGTTGTTTAAAGAATTATATATATTTGGAAATGGAAATGGCTTAGGATATATATATATATATATATATATATATATATATATATATATATATAGCTTATATGCTTCTGCATTTTAAAATGCTCATAATGATTACTTAATGAAATACATAATTGTTTATATAAATAACACGTTTTTTATTTGAAAAAAATATCTTTACAAGCATTTTATATTATTTATTTATGGTTTATTTGGATAGAGTCAGATACACCTGAAAATAGCCATTCAATGCAATTATCATAATGTTTGTTGTGAAAGCTAATACCTAAACATGACTACACGTTTGTAGCTGAATTAATCATATATGCATGTTTTTTTTTTAGTTACTGTGCTGCACAGTCAGTCCTCCATCAGAAGTTGCTTGACAACAGTCAGCAGCTGGAATCAGAGTTTCCCATCAGCCCCGGCAGCAGCACCAGTATCTCTGCTGACTCACTGAGAAGTCAACTCAAGCACCTACTGGTAAGTCTCACGCACCACTTCCCTGCATACAGGGTTCATTTTCTATACAAATGGCTGCTGTGTACACATTTAGGCTCTGAAGGACCAGACGGAGGCTCTGTGGTGTGAGTTTGAGCTTCAGTATTCCCAGAGCTCTCAGCACATGGAGGATGGCTGTAACATGGAGCAGGAGAGAGCTCAGCTCATTCAACAGTGGACGGGACAGCAGATGTGCATTCAGGCTAGGTAAGACATGTGCACGTGGTCTCTTTCAAAACCCGTTGAGCTGCCTACAGATGCTTTGGAATATGAAGTCTGTTTAGTTTTGTTCCAAATTAAATAATTAAATTATCCTGCCTGCTAAGATCTTTTGGCCAAAGGCATCACTCTAAGGGCCAGATTTCCTAACAGGGAATATCAGCGAAAGTGCAATCCCGTAAATGTGCCGATGGGAGTGGAAGGTTGTGCCCTTGATCTACTTACAAATTAAAGAACGGTACACAGACGCTGCCGGATAATTTCCGTAATGACCAACACAATCTACTCAGAGCAGCACAAATTAGGTTTAAGACATGCTTTTTTGGGGGCGGTAAATAATGGTGCAAATGCCAGTAAATTAAGGTCAAACCTTAGTAAATCACCTGGCTTGATTCACTTGGATACTCTCCTCCCGTACATTTTTCGTCTGAAAGGGAAACTCCTACAAATACAAATGCTATATGCAAGGTCAGCCACATCAATAACCTAATTAATAACAACAACAATAATAACGCAAGCTGTCTGGCTCATAAACTACAGTTCAATGTTTTTGAAAAAAGTTTCTTATATTAGCCAAGGCTGCATTTATTGTTCAATTTGATTCTACAATTCAAAATAACTGCTTTATATTTTGATATATTTTAATGTAATTTATTCTTGTGATTTAAAGCTAAATTTTCTTCACTCGTTCACATTCACGTCGTTTCCTTCAGTCGTTCTTCAGTGTCACATGATCCTACGGAAATCATTCTGACATGCTGATTTGGTCCTCAAGAAACATTTCTTATCATTATCAATGTTGAAAACAGTTTTGTCAACATTTGTCATTCATTTCTGAAAAGCATTATTAAAAATAGTTTACAGTAAGTAAAAATAATACACATTTGTTGAAATCTTTTGTCAAGTCTCTCATGTGCTCTATTTGTCTGGCTTACGGAGCTGTTGTCTATGTAAAGCAGGACATTGGGATACTGCAAGGGAGCTCACTAGGTTGTGGAACAGAGATACTGTTGGCACAATAATAATGTTATTTTATATGTTATTCAGGGTGAAGTCCCTTGAAACTGCAGTAAAGCTGTTGGAGTCATCCGACATACAGATCAGACTCATTTCCGATCAGCTCAAACTGATCAGTCAGAAACCTCTGAATATTAGAAACTTTGCAGTTGCTGATGCCAGAAATCTACATGAAGACCTAAAGGTACAATTTAATGATCATGCTTGCAGACACTTGTACATCTAAATGTTTTTTCTCACCTCCAGCTGGTTTATATTTTTCAGAGGTAGTTGTGTATTTTAAATCCTATTGTAGAACATCTACTGTTCACATCATCATATGTGGAAGACATCTAAAATGCTAGACTTTCCTATGAAAAAAGGACATTTGAAATCTTTGTGTAATGTACTTTACATGGATTGATGTAAATTTGCATGTTCAAACTCATTGTGACCTCTTTGTTATTTGTTCAGCGTCTAGATGAAAGTATTGAGAAAGAGCTGTTTTTGCTTAAGAGTGATGGTTCAGTTAGTGACGCTCCTGATCTGAGTCACATTGAGCTCCAAGCCCGTCTGCCTCTGCAGCAAACTCTCCATGACCGCACAAAATGCCTGGAGAAGCAAAGACAATGTCTGAGAAAGAGTGAATCGGCACTTGTGGCCCTCGAGAACCTCCTTTTCCAGCTCCACCAGGTGAATGACGACCTTACTACAGCTCGCAGCACTTCAGACTGCAGCTACAGCTTAGTCTCCATCCAGCAAAGCCTTCAACAGGCCAGGGAGGAATCGGTTCAGCTAGACCGACTGCTAGATGATGCTGGTATGGGAGTAACTTTAAATGATAAACCAGGCAGCTGTCATGAGATGGTGTCATCTTTGGCTCTGCATGCAGAAGAAGTTGAGGCAAAAATGGCTGTAGGGCTGAGGCGACCTGACAGAGGTGGAAAAGGAAGGAAAAAGGGAGAGCAGAGAGTGTTTGGAAGGAAGAGGATGGGCCTGCAGGTCACACTGAGGGAGGTATTGGCGGCACTGGAAAGACATGGACTCAAGGAGCCCACACTTCCTGCACTACAGCACAGGTGAACATAATTTGACTGTTTCTCTTTTTTTTCTTTCTTGTTTTGCATACATAAAATATTTTAAAGCATAGTTTATACTCTAATAATAAAACAAGGTCCTAGTTATGTTATTTGTAATATACTATATTAAAACCTACAATATAATTGAAATAAACTATCACTACAATATATAGACACGAAAAATATTGATGTAAATATAATTAAGTGACTTCTTCTCACAGTAACACTTGATCTGTTTCAGAGAATTAAGATGAAATTACTTTTTATTTTCTCTCTTATATTATATCAATGCATTACAATAAAGTAGATGATAAGTCTCAGTGTCAGTGTCTCTCTCTTTCTCAGGTTGCGCTTCCTGACAGACATGGAGAGTAAACTGGTTGCACTACGCTCAGAGATTCAGGATCTGAGAGAAACATGTGCGCAGACGAGCACCTCAGACACGGGCCTCAGCGAGCTGCAGGCAGAATGGGAAAACGCACACAGAGCAGTCACAGAAAGGTGTCGAGAAATGCCTGTGATTTATAGGAAAGCTCTTTATTAAATACTGTTACGCTGATGGAATTAGACCATATTACTAAATGCACACATTTGTTTCATGCTTCTATTTCAGTATTGAGCAATGTGTCTCTCTGACTGAACTACTTAAGAAGTTCCAGAGCTGCCGAAATCGATTATGCAGCACTTTACAGAGAGCAGAGCAGACTATTTGTGATCAGGCCTACTACATGGGCAAAGACAACCTACAGCTGCTGATCAGCAAGGTACAGGGCTTTTGGAAAGTCCTGGGTCCAGGGCTTCTATTCTTAGTGGACAGCAGATGGCAATATTAACTACATCATTTAGTTGAATTTAGTTGTATAAATGAATTTCTATATTTTGTGTGTCTCTAGGTGACCAGCATAAAGTCAGATCTCAGTGGTCTCGGGGACGGGGTGGAGGAGTTCAGGGCTGTGTGCAGACAGCTACAGTCTGTAATGAGAAAGATCCCTGATTGTGTAAATGCCCCATTTGAGAGTGAGGCTGACACCCTCATGGACCGCTGGCTTGATGTAGGTGCCCTCAATAATATTCAATTAATTTCAGTTCAGATTTGTACAGTGAGTTTCACTATACATTTTGTTTCAAAGCAGCTTTACAGAAAATGTGTGTGTCTACATTATAATTTAGTCCCTGTTGACACCTAGTATTAAGATGCATTTTTGTCGATTGGATCACAAGTAGACAAAGCAGACATATATTTTGTCCACTTTCAATCACTTTTTTCCCTGATTTCTTCGAGGGGAGGGTCTGTGGGCGGGTAAATGTATGTTTTTTAAAAAAAAAAAAATATTTCAATCTAATGAGCAATTTACATTCGAACGCACCTGTAGATGACTGAAAAACACACGGAGAACAGCAGCTTTCGTTTCTCTTCTGATAGCCGCAAGACCATGCCGGACGCTGTGAGTGTGTGTTAGAAATAAGGAATGGTGAGTGGACAAGCTCAAAACGTTTTAGACCCCGCTTACATCTATAATTAGCGGTATACACTTGTGATCCAAACGTCCAAAATGCATGTTAATACCAGGTGTAAACAGGGCCTCATGGTTATCTGTTGTCAGCGGTGACTGTCCAAGTAATGTAATTCAGAAATGTACAGTACATATACAAATCACTCAGTTAGCTAACATTATATATAAATGTAAGGCAAAAACAATTGACTAATTGAAGTAATTATTACAAGCTGTGAACATGATGATTACAATATAGAAAATTTCGCTTTGGTGCATGTTGATTCCGAGTTCACCTGAAGTTCTTGCAGGAGTCATCTCTTCACATACATGTCCTCTCTCTTTCTCTAATAATATTCTGTTACAAATGCTCTTATTTCAGGTCACTGAGAAAACAGACTGTCATCTGGACAACCTTCAAGCTGGGTTTTCTCTTTGGGAAAAACTCCTTCTATTGGCTGCAGAGGTAGAGGCCTGGAGCACCCAAAAACTGATGACACTTGCTCAGACACACCCCTTTCATACAGAACTTGACGTGTCTGCAATGCAGGTAAAACCTTTGTCAGCTGACAATTTTACTAATAACTTTCAGATACACTTATTTTAGAATTTGAAACCAATGTTAATTTTTTTTAGATGTAACTTTAAATGAAAAATGAAACAAAATAGGTATCATTATATCTTAGAACTTGTCATCAAGTGAACATTTATGGAAAAAGTAAACACGATGGTAAAAATTACTAGCCTGCCTTCATCATATTCATACATTTTTTTCTTTTTTCTTATTGACCCCAGATATTTGAACAGTTGTGTATATTTTAGTATAGCCCTTCTTTTGTGATGTTTTATATATTATATTTTTATGTTGTACAGGATGAGCTGAAGGTTCAAGAGGAGAACATTGAACATTTCCATCGCAGATCTTCAGAGATCCAGGAGCTGCTGCAGAGTCATGAGTTCCCACTGGAGCTTCAGGTGATTTTCAACAGACCAGGATCCTTTCACAATGCAAATTTATTTATGAATGCTGTAATGTGTCAAGTTCCCACCATCATAGCTCATCATCATATTTCATCAAATTCACTTGTTCATTTTTAGGTGATTGAGAGCCAGATGAGGAAGAAGATGGCAGAGGTGATGGAGCTCTTTTCTGAGACCAGTGATGTTTTCAGACAGCTGGTGGTTGCCAAAGGCCAGGTGGCATCTGATATCACAGATCGCCTGTCCTCCATCCAAACTATTACAAATGCTCTGAGCACACTGACCACACCTGAAAGTCCACATGCCCTCAACATCATCCAGGTGAACGTTTATATTTTAAAGTCAACATGAAATTAAAGTTGTGATAGTCTTTTCTTCCCTATTGTGGCATATATAAAAGTGAAAACTCTTCTTTAACTAGAAAAAAATAGGATTTTGTCCGTGAGGAATTGATTGGACCATTGTATGGTTGTGTTTTGCAATTGCTGTGATGTCTTGTGAGTGACGGGGTTATAGGGTTAGTTCAAATACAAAATTCTGTCATCATTTACTCATCTTCATGTCATTCCATACCTGTAAGATTTTCGTTCATTTTCGAAACACAAATGAAGATATTTTTAATGAAATCTGAGAGATCTCTAATATTAATCCACATGAATTGAGCGGTTTAGTCCAGATTTTCTGAAGAGACACGATCGCTTTTCATGATAAAAAAAAAAATAGTTTCACAGACATTCACATATAAACAGTGATCGGTGAAAAGCTCAACCGAACCTGCTTAATGCAAAAGAACAACCCTCATTGGTTCTTGCACAGTGGTATTGTAGTTGCGCAGCTGAAAATGGAGGGAACAGAAAGCTCTCTAATTTCATCAAAAAGATCTTTGTGTTCCATAGATGAATGGAAGTCATATGGGTTTGGAATGACATGAGTTCAAACTTTCAATCAGTAGTTAACTCCCATTTTTATGTACAAATTCTTTAATGTAACCATTTCAACTGACAGGGCTTAATGGAGCAGCTGCAAACGGAGACCGAGCAGGCAGATGCGTTACTACAGCAGATAGATCTTCTGGCCAGCATTGCAGGTCTAGAAAATCTCCAGGCACTAGTTGAAGATGGAGCTCACCTTCAAGAAAGCATCTGCACCGCCAGAGAGCTGGTCATAGAGAAGAGAGAGCAAGCAATGAGCCCCAACAGGCCTGAAAATGAGATGGTTCAAGACCCTAAGCACATCAAACCTCAGATTAAAAAAACTGAATATACTGCACCCGAGTTACAGTCTGAATCTAATGGTAAAACAGAGGAACAGAAACATGGAGGGAAGGCACAAGATGCTCCTCTTGAGTTGAAGGACAAAGAGCAAGCCTGCATCTGGGCCAGTGAACTGGATCTCAAGGGGGAATTTCAGATTTCTCAGGATGAAAACAGACAGGTCACACTTGAGGAGAGACTCACTGCTGTACAGGTAATTTTCTTGTCTTTGTCTGTTTTATTGGGAACATATTTAATTTTGAGAACTTTTTTCTGAGTAACTACTGTAGTAAGAGTTACGCACTGACTGTTAACAGCAATTCAAATTCCATTTTAGTTTGTCATATAGTACAAGGAACATCTGACGCACTAAAGAAAATTTATTTTTGAACAGCTGAAATTATCTGGGCTACTGAGACTTGATTTCTATTTGCTTGATTTTGTTTTTGTCAATAAAAAATATATGATATATATATATATATATATATAACCTTTTTTTTCTTTATTTTATTTTTCAGTATTTTATCAGTTTTGGTCTACTAATTGATTAATCTAGGCGTCTAATGTAATAAGACTAACTTGGTGAATTCTTGGTAGGCTGTAGAAGTTGAAAGAAACCCTCTGAAGGTAAAGAAACTGTCTGAAGTCCTGCAGACAAGCTGTACTCTAGAGGGTCAGGATGCTGTCTCTCAGGACCTTCAGACTCTGTTAGGAAAGGCATCAGCCCTGGGGACTTGGGAAGGGGATCCAGTTCAGAGCTCTATACAATGCAATGAGCCTCAGCAGCCTGGAGTATCAGAGGAACTCCATTCAGTTCAGGTTAGTGTTATGTTACTTTTGCACAGGAATTAAAAAAAAGTTACAAGCAGTAATGGCATATTTATTTTCGAGTATAATTATCAGTTGCCTTATTTATATCGTCCCAAACCTGTATGAATATCTTTCTTCTGCAGAAAACAAAATAAGATATTTTGTCTATACAATGAATGTAAGTGTGCTCCAAAAAATCATTGGACCCCACAGATTTTCATCATTTTATTTACAAAACATAGGTAGGTAATAAAAAGACAATGGTTTATTAAGTAAGCTCTTTATACACCACTGAAAGCATAGTTATGGATGTCGTATTGCGTTTCTGTTAATAAATACACATTTTTACACATTGCACCTTTAAAGAGAAAAATATGCCTATAATTATTCCTTGACAAGTCAGGCGTACCTTTGTTTTTGTTTTTCTTTGTTGGTCTGGCTCTGAGGTCAGCAGGAGTGACGTCATTGAGTGTACTAAAATGGTGTGGGCACAGGATCAGTGTGTTCTAGCTAAAGCCTTCTAAATAGCACGCCATTCGCTCTGTACTGACTCTAGACCATTAATGTAGGATGCCTCATTGATTTTAAGTGCTTGTTTTTTACTTTTTGTTTTGTAAAAAAAAAAATGTTTTGCTCTGCGTTTCTAATGTCACAGCTTATCTTTAGACTGCATTTTATCAGCATTATTGTGATCTGCCTAATGGTTTCTCAAAACAGGTTTAAAAATAGTTTAAAAATGGTACGCCCACCAAGGCTGCATCCGCTTAATCAAAACCGTTCAAGAGTAATTATTGCAATTTCAGATGACTGTTTTGTATTTTAATATATTTTAAAGGGATACTCCACCCAAAAATGAAAATTCACCCTCAAGTTGTTTCAAACCTGTATGAGTTTCTTTCTTCTGCTGAACACAAAGGAAGATATTTTGAAGAACCATTGGAATTTTGGCACCATTGACTTCTATTGCATTTTTTTTTGTACTATGGAAGTCAATGGTTCCAAACAACTGTTTGCTTTGGGTTAGCTCATACAGGTTTGGTTAACTCATACAGGTTTGCAACAACTTGAGGGTGAGTAAATGATGATGGAACTTTCATTTTTGGGTGGAGTGTCCCTTTAAGATATAATACATTCCTGTGATGGCGGAGCTGAATTTTCAGTATCATTACTTGTCTTCATTGTAACATGATCCTTCAGTCATTCCAATATGTAGATTTGGTGTTCAAGAAATATTTTTATTACTGTAAATACTGTAAAAACTAAAAAATGCTTAACATTTTTGTGTAAAACGGTTGTTTTCAGGATTACTTGATTAAATAGAAAGTTCAGAAGAACAATTTATTTGAAATATAAATCTTTTGTAACAATATAAATGTCTTTACTGTCAATTTTGATCAATTTGAGTCTTCTTACTTATATATATATATATATATATATATATATTTAATTAAACAATTAAATGTATTTCATGTGTAAATCTTAAAATGAAATAGGAAAGCCCATAAGTTAAATAAATTATGTCTTAAAAGGATAGTCCTGTGTAAAAGGAAACATTCTGTCATCGTTTACTCACCCTCATGTCAGTAGAAACATGTATGGTTTTCTTCTTCTGTTGCACTGAATTGAAAGATCTTCTGAGACCAGTGTTGAACTTACCTGTTTTAGACTATTGAAAACACACTTACAGTATGGCTGAATTATGTTATGTTCTTCAGTAATAGTAGTTAGTTTCCTTGTTTTGCAGGTTACCACTGGCAATGAAGCGGATGACTTGTATCGTATGAATGTAAAGATACCCACAAAGGAAGTCAGTGGAACAGAGGATACATCATGTTTATCTTTCTCAACGCAACAAGCAACTGCAGATGTTGAGAACCTTCCACCAGGCCAAGACACAGATGATCATCAGTCCATATCTAAATCTGAAGAGAGGGATGAAACTGGATCTGTAATAAGGGAAGATGACACTAAATCCTCGCATGGCTCATCTTGTGGAAGCCAAAAGCGAGTCTTTACCATAGTGCTGGACTCTGATCTTACCAAACCCAACCAGAGCCCAGAGACACAAGCTATCCCAGCTTCTACAACTAAATGGGATACTGTTTCAGTTGTTCATGATAGGAACTTAGAGAGATCAGAGGATGGTTTGAAACTCTGGGAACTCAAACCAAATGTTGATGTAGCTGTAGATGAAAAACATGCTGTAATATGCTCTTCTGATGAGCCTTTTCATTTTCATTCCACATCAGAAGTGCAGTTTAATGAAAACCATTACACTGATAATGTTGAACCCACCCATTCTACTCCAGACCTAGATTCCAGGCCTAAATCTGAGAAGAACTCATCTTCTCAAGCATTTTCCCCAATGGTTTCATACCCAGAGGAAAATCATGCAAGCTCTGCAAATGCAAAGAAAATATTTACCATCATCCTCGATGTTGATTCTCCTGCATTATCATCAGACAGGTGTCAGTTACTGTCTGGTGATAATGTATCGGGCCCTGAAGACTCGTCCACAGATAAATTCTCCCAGACAGAGGTAAAACCTGAATGCCAAGGACCTAAAGGGGGCCTTTCAGAAAAGGACAATGTGAAATCAAGTAGTTCTGAGCTACAGCCAGAACGGAAGGAAGAAATACAGCACAAAACCCATGAGATCATGGAGATTTCCATTCAAAAATGTGAGAAAGAGAAGCAACATGAAATTATAGAAGCAGAAACATCAAGCCAAATGGATTTCCACTCTGGAGAAGGCAATGATTTGGGCTCTGTAGTTTATCAGCAGGATGTCACAATGTTGGAGAGTCATGATGAGGATGAGAAAAACAAATTTGCAGAGCCCTCAAATGAAGCAAACAGACCTAAAAAGCCTCCAAATGTTGATAAATGTGGGAAGAAGAACAGGAAATCAGCTGGTGTGAAACAAGCAAGCAATATCAGTAGTAAAGTGCTGAAGACATCTAGATCTGACCAGAAGAATAAAACTGACTCAGAAAACCTTCAAACTTCTGAGGTCAGGCTGCTAGACATCACAGATACTTCACTGACTGTGTCTTCAGACTGTAGTCACCCAAATACTGCAAACCCATTTAGTATAGAAGACAAACTAACAAAAGTCATCAACGCTGTGCAGCCGGAGACCTTGAATATTCTACAAACTGAGACTAAGGATGAACAATTTGAGACCATTAGCATCTCACTTGACGAAGAAGCCACAGGTAGTGTGGTCTTAGCCGCAATGGAGACTGTACAGTCAGCACATACAGAAGACTCGGAAACAATGCTAACAGATGCTTCACCCGTTACGAGAGATGAACGTATTACACAAATCCTTACTGCAGTGCCAACAAAGTCACAGCTCCACCATGCTGAAGCTCAGGGGACAGATGATTCAGATGGCAGTTTCCCTTTGCTGGTAAGATTCACATGGATGTGTTGTCTTGGTGGTCATGTTCAGCACTTGAATGAAATGCTTTTCAAGCACTTTTAATGTGTTCATTCAAAACATTTTTTAACCTTATTGTTTAAGAGGATTCAGAAGAACGGCATTTGTTATAAGCTCCACAATTCACTCTGAGAAAATGAAAAGTATTTTTTTCATATTGGAATATGTTGGTGGCCATAGTTTAAAAAAGTAATAATCTGAAAGATCTTACATTATCTGAATGTGCAATCATTACTCCAAGCTGTGTGAAATGCTGGAATTCATTGTGCAATTTTATGTGCACTCGAAGCCATTTGTTCAACAACGATGAACTTTATTTATATCCTTGCCTATTATATTTTGGTGTAATTGGTGTAAAAATTGTTAAGCTGCAATGGCAAAAACCATTTTCATTAAAAGTTATATGTATTTTATTACATTTTATAATTAACAAATGCTTTTTGCCATTTATTTATTCATTGTTATTATTATTATTATTATTGAAATTATTCATTTGATTGATTCTCCATAGGCCACCTTTGCACATTGTTGCATTATTCATACATCTTTCCATGTGTTGGCATTCTAATAGATTCTAATAACCCTCTACCCTTTATATTGTGGCACGTTTGCATATTTTTTTATTTGATTTCATATATAAGTTGTCTTACAATGAATTTTTTTTCAATGAGCGAGAACTTGGCTCCTTTTTACCAATTACATTTTGTTGGCATTAGGTCTTGCAGTAATGGCTCTCGTAAGTCTGTTTTAGCCCTGAAGGCACACCACGCCTTTTAGAGGAAATACTCAGTTCCCAATGGGGCAGCATTCCTTTTTTTCTAAACTGTGACTTGGTGAATTTAGAACAGAACTGTGTTTCTCTTTTAAAGGAGCTCTGGCAGCAGGTGCAAAGCGGTGTTGTGAGGAACTTTTGCCCTGAAATATGAACTATGATACTTTTTCCTTACATTAGTATGAAGAAATGCATGGAGCCAATTCAGCGCCATCTTGGAGGAACAAATCATCCGAAAACACAGGATCAGGAGCAGTCAGTGAGGATGAAACAAGCCATGCGGAGCAGCCTACAGGGACACATGTGTGGGCCACTTTACTGAACACC
Organism: Cyprinella venusta; assembly: GCA_038021265.1. Lineage (NCBI taxonomy): Eukaryota > Metazoa > Chordata > Actinopteri > Cypriniformes > Leuciscidae > Cyprinella > Cyprinella venusta. Next base: position 17,942,284 of record CM075876.1, on the reverse strand, counting down.
ATCAGTAATATTCAACCACCTCTGGTGACCAGTCACAGTTCTGAGGTACGTATGTGAACACATTATAGTTTTGTTGTAAATTGTTTAAGGAACAACTTGAAGAACTTAAGAAACTTTGGTGCATTGAACTTTGGGGCTTTTAACAGATAAATAATTCATGGAAAATACAGTTTTCATTTCTTTTTCTGTGAAGGTGAAACCAAGAAATACTTTTTTTTTTACTCAAATACAACTGGCTCTTATCAGTTAATCAACTCGTTTTGGTCATTGACTTGAAGACCCTATATTCCCTCAAGGCTGGGAGGAAATTGTACAGGAAGGAAGGATTTGCTTTGCTCTGTGCTGCTTTGAACTGTACCATTTTCTCTGCCTGCATTTTAAATGTCTCAATTTAGCTTCAAATTGTAATACTTTAATTTTTTACAGGAAACTAGACCATGGAAGGATTCTTGGTTTCGGAACTCATTACTCTCAGAGTCTGAGAACAGTTTGGCATGGACTGTCCTGCAAGTTTTCAGATCCCGGTACAGACCGGCCCAACTCAACATCGCACATATGACTCTTCAGCTAGAAGAAGCCGAGGTACAGAACATTACTTCATTGGACTGGTTTCTCCAAATCCTCCAGCTGTGAACAGCAGTAAAATATATCAGTAGTCATGAAGAGCTAACCTAAAAACAGCACAAACAATCCCTTAAACATATAACTTTAAATAAAGCAGAACATAATCAGATTTCGAAGTCACATAAAATCAGATTTGAGGCACTGATCAGGTCAGATGTTTTTGCTTCTTGTAAAGCTCAAGACGATATTTTGATCATTTCAAGTCATGCTGGAGAACATTATCATCAGGTTACAGGGACAAACCAAATACTAAAACCTTTTGAAATTAATGTACAGTACTTTCATATTATGATGTTGATAATGTAATTTGTAATAGGAAAAATGTTGTATTACGTTATAAACATGCAACATATAAGCATTTTCATTAGTGGACTTTTGGACCACACTGTACAAGAATCACTGGGTTCTGTGCCGCGAGCGAGCAAAACTGGCTCGCCAATCAAACTTTCAAACTATAAATATTGAAAATAAAACTAACAAATATTATCACATTACATCCATACATAGATCTGCCGGCAATGTGTCATGGATCAGGTGGCCAGACTGCCTCGGAAGGAATCTTGTACAGGATGCTTTACAGAGCCTGAGCAGAGCATGGAGAGGAGTTGGAACAGAGTACTGCTGGATACCTCAACAATGGCAGAACTTAAAAAGGCACAGCTACAGCTGGTCACACAGTATCACAAACAAAAACGTGTTCTCACGGATACTCTAGACAACCTGGAGGTTGAGCTCAGCACACTGACACTGTGAGTATCCTTTTGACATTTTTGTGTGTGTGTTTTTGTGAATTCATAATGCCGCTCCATAAAGGGATAGTTCACTCAAAAATTAAAATGTTCTCATTATTTTCTCACATTTATGTTGTTCCAAACCTGTATGAGTTTCTTTCTTCAGTTGAAAACACAAGGAGATATTTTAAAGAATGTTCATAACCAAACTGTAGCCATTGACTTCCATAGGTCACAAATTTAGTCCTATTCCTGTCCTGTCCAGATAGGGTTATAGTGTATTTTACTGATCAACTGGGAGTAAATGATTAATTGAATAAATATTCTGAAACCGTAAAATATAAGAGATCAAAGTAAAGATAAAATGACATGTTTTTCATTGATGACTTCACTCTTACTCTAAAACTTTGAGAATAATCATAAGTAGGTGTGTCTAAACCTGTACTGGCAGTATAGACAATGAAAAGTAATCCCCATTTCTCTTACCATTTTGAAGAGATTGCATTGAAAGCAGCACCCTGCAAGCAGAGAAGCTGAGTGCATTCCTAAAGAGCATGCAGAAGAAGAGAGGCTTACTTGAAGAGCTTCTACAGACATGCTCTCAAATCTCAGCCCACCTTGATGAGGCAGAGGGACCTGTGGCCTGCATTGAACCTTTTAGGACTTTACAGGAGAGATGGCGGACTGTGGAGTGGGCTGCTTCCAAAAGTCTGTGGCATGCTAATGTTTGCACAGCGGAAGTTTCTGGACTCCTGCAAGAGGCCAGCGAGCTGCAGCGTGAACTGGATCTTCTGGAAAAGTCAGTTTGTCTTTCGCGCAGCTCTCACAGACCGATAGACTGGGAAAGTGCACTACATGAGATGGTCAGAACTGCAAACCTGGAATTGTTGACCGAGCGCTATTCCTACATTCTTGAGGCCTCTCAGGCTCTTTCCTCAAGTCCGCTGGGAAAGAAAGAGCTTAGAGATGTGGAGGACGCAGTGCAGAGCCTGAATTCTCAACTTGCTCTGACTCAGGAGAAGCGCAGCTCTCAGACTTCAAATGGCAATGATTGTTCACCAATCATTAGGATCATCAGTGACTATGTTACCTGGGCTAAACAAACGGAAAGCAAAATCAGTAGGAGAAGGAGGTTGTCCTTGTACCCTGAAGAGGCAAGTCACGAGGTCAACCACATGAAGAAACTTCAGTCTGAAACATCTCTTAAGAGGTTTCAGTTGGCCTCTGTTTTGAAAGAGCTTAGAGAGGAAGTTATAGGTTTCGACGAGAAGGATTCCAAAGCCATGTTGCCCACCCTCGATTCCTTAGAGGATTTGTATGTTAAGATATCTGAGAAGACTGAATGTGCAGTTGTAGAATTGAACAGAATGTTACATATTAGAGAAAGACTGTGGAAACAAATCACTGACAGCAGCTCTTGGTTGACCTCAGTATTGGAAAAAGAGTCTGGTAAACCGGTGGCCTCTGAACTTAAAATTACTATCCCAGAATTGAGGGTTCAGCTTCAGGTATCCACTGAGGCTTTGAAGAATGCTGAGAGACAAGCAAAAAACTTGGAGTCTTTGATAGATGAAACCAAGACTATGGATAACGTTTTGAGTGTACCCGAAAGCTTTCAGCTTATTAACAGGCTTACAACCTTACAAGAAGAAGTCTCTAGAGTTGCGAACCGTAAGTGGGCCTCGTGCTGGGTGTTTGAAGAGCTCCTTCATTCTCAGGAATCATCTGCTGAAGAACATAACATCATTCAGAAGAGCTTGAGACAGTTGAGTGCTGATGTCATGAGGCACAAGTATCCCGTAACAATAGACTCGCTCTCAGCTCTCGAATCCGCTAAGCACATGCTGATGGAGCTCCTATGCAAGGTGCAGGAAATTCCACACTGCCCAGAAACTCAGAGGAAAGAGATGCTCCATGCTGTACTAGACCTACTGAGGAGAATACATCTTCTGAAGCAGCAAGCCAAAGAGCATGAGGAGTATTTCACTTCAAGGCAGCACATGGAGAACTCCAGAGAGGCAGTAAAGAAGAGCATGTCGCATATTGTAGACTCGCGTGTAGGAACTGACGTTAGGCTCTGTGTCTGTCAGGCTGTCCTTGTAGAGCTGCCTCTGGTGAGAATAATATGTCAAGAGGCTGCTGACCACCTGGAGGCCATTTCAAAAGATCTTTATCCATCCCAGGTTACAGCAGAAAGGCAAAAGATTTGTTTGGTCATTGAGCAGCTAGCTTCTTGGGAGCTCACGGTCAAAAACGAGGCTAAAACCCTCCAGTCCTCTCTGGTGGAGCGACTTGGCAGTCCCACAGACTTTAGTCCACTCTCTGAGCTCTTCAACAGTGTTAGGCAGCAGCTGAAGAAGACCATATGCTTTGAGCCAGATAATAAGGCTATTGATGCAGAGCTGAGAAAGCACCGGACACTCGTCCAGACCGTTGAGTCAGTGATTCAAATGTTGGAGTGCTGCAGGAAAGGAGAAGAGGCTGAAAGCTACCAGATGATAGTTGATCTTGGCCAGAGAACTCTCAATGATTGCGGTGTGCACATGGTAAGTTCCACATGACCATGCATGTTAAAATGACTATCCCCATGTCTACTTGACCAATAGAATGCTGCTTTTGCAAGCATTGTAGTTTTCTTCAAATGTGACAGCATTGTTATTTCGAAGAATTTCTAGTAGGGCTCCATCTTAAAGGGATAGTTCATGAGATCATTTATATAAAAATAAATGATCTCATTATTTACTCACCCCCAAACCATCCTAGATTTATATGACTTCTTTCTTTCAGACAAACACAATCGAAGTTATATTAAAGGGGTGGTTGATTATGATTTCACTTTTCTAACTTTATTTAGTGTTCAATGTTGCTGTTTGAGCATAAACAACATCTGCAGTTAGTTACAGAAGTTCCAACGCTCTAAGTTCAAAGCAAATGGAGATATTTTCTTTTAAAAAAATAGTTTAAGGACTACAACAAATGGCTGGTAGGGACTACACGGCATTCCTCCCGGGTGACATCACTAACCCTAACATTTACATAAAACCCGTCCCCGGGAATACGATTATCAAGACAGAATATGCTAATCAAAGACCAAAAGATAACTACACACAAACTACATAAATTCATCAACTAACCATCATGAAATATTTTCTACATGATTTGAAGGAAACACTGAGACATTGAAATATACCATTTTTTTATTTAATTTGTGAATTAGTTTAGTAAAATTATGAATGTTGTTTTTATGATTTCTAATAATAATATATATATTTTTTGGTTTTCCAGGACAAGCTTCTCCAAGCTCGGGAGGCACTGAAGCATTACAGCCGGGCTGTTCAGGGTGCGGAGAGTTTTTTTCAGCAAATCAGATCCAATCTCATGATTCCATCTTCTGGCTTTAAAGGCTACAAAGAGGAGCATCATTATATTCAGCAGATTTTCAGCACTCTGGTTGAGGGTTTCCAGGTCCGCTTGTCTGAAGTTGGTGCTTGCATACCTCATCAGACATGCCTCTCCATCCCTCTAACTGAACAGCTTCATATCAAGGTTTTTAGTCACCTTCTGGTACAAAATGCCACATTAGAAGCTCAGGCTCAACTCAGACTCAAGGCTTTACAGAGGTTAGTCATACTCTATCAGCATGTTTTCGATCACAAGTATTGATTTATTTTTTTTTAAATCAAAATTGATGAACAATATGCCCTTTGATTGTTTTTGAGATTTTCTTATCAAGTTGGAAAATCATTTTAGAATTATTTTGTGTGGGGGACAGAAAATAGGGGAAACAAATACTTCTACAAATAATCAAAAATGTTCATACAAATAATCAAAAATGTTCTCAAAAAGTTCTTTAAATGTCTGCCGTATACTTTACATTACTTGGAAACATTTTTCTTGGAAACCATGGTCTGAACCAATTAGTTTAAATAAAACTCCCTTTAGTACATTTCATTTAACCAAATAGATGTATTCCATTCAGTTGCTTTTAATGGTTCACTGTTTTTGCTACAATTTAGGTGCATGGGAGACCAAATTGTACACATGAGTCACCATGAAGAAATGAGCCTACTTCTCAAAAATATTGATTCTCAAACCTCAAAATGCTCAAGTCAAAAACTGACTGATTCTGAAGCCTGCCAAGAACAACAACAGAAAGTAAAGGTTTGTGGTCATTATATGCCATTGATAGTTACCATGTAGAAGAACCCAATCCATTTTGTTTATCATACAAGTTGTGGGCCTGGTTTAAAATAAAATGCATTGCAATAATACCCTTGAAACTCTTGAAAATGATTTGGGGACCAATGAAAACCTGCTTGAGAATATACTGTATACTCTATTTATAAACTCTAGTTTTTATGGCGTATGAATGGTTCCTTGTGCTACTTTTCATCTCGTAACAATTTTAGTATGCGATTTATCTGCAGGTGCTCCAGACGGAGCTGAAGAACATTACTAAAAGACTGGAGGAATTGAGGGAAAGCTGCCCAGGTCATCGATGCAATGCTCCTGTGGATCAGATGCTGGGACATATGCGGAGGTTTTGGGCAGTGCTGCAGTATAGAGTGGAATCACTCAAAGCAAGCACAACTCATAAAGAAGCAGAGTGGAGAGACTTTGTGATACGTGTATGTAATTTCATGTATATCCAGCTTGTATTATGATTAATGAAGTAAGCTGTGCTTTAATTCATTTCTCTTCATGTTTGGGTTTGCTGTGCAGCTCAATAAATCAAAGGAAGGTCTTGGCAGTCTGCAGAATAATCTACCTGACTCATCTATAGTGACGGGATCCCTGGTGGATCTTCAGGATGTTCTGAGCCTCACTGAGCACCTTCAAGATAGGATTGAGCAGGAGCATCATACACTTGCCTCTCTACAACACCATGTGGCACGTTTGATTGGGGTCTCAAGTTTGCAGCAGCTGAAAATTTCTCCTCAAATCTGTCAGGACTTGCAGTCTTTACAGGGTCAGTGCAGAAGGTAAGACTTATACTCACATGCACATAAACATATATATGTTGAGGAAATGTTCAGATTCTACATTTACAGACCATCTTTTTCATGCATAGTCTCAGAGATCAGAGCAATAAGATTCGTCGGGAGGTGCTTTTTGAGATCCAGGAGGTGGGTCGTGTGCAGGAGGAGTTGAGTGCCATTCAGCAGAACGCTCTCTCTCTTTTGACCGTTTTACAGTCCGAGTCAGCTGCTGAACAACTACAGGTTGGTGCTTTATGGCCTGTTTTTTTTTTTTTACAGGTAGAGTAAGAGGAGAGTCTGTTTCTGCAGTGTTTCCTGTTTATATTGTATTCGTTGTGTTGTATCACACTGTAGGAAGTCAAAGTGGATTTGGTGTCACAAAAGGCTCGATTGCAGGACGTCATAGACAGAGTGCAGAACAGATGGAGCTGTGTACCATCAGAGATTCAAATCTTGCAGAATGAGCTCATCGTCTCCCTGCAGGAGGCTAAGGACAAAGTATTTACTTTATCTTTTTACTTTAATTTTATTATATTGTGGGATCAAGTACTGTTTTAGCAATAAGTAGAGTGTATTTGATGTTGGAAAAAGCGAGTTGTGTGTATCTATATAGCATGTTTATGTGAATATACACTCTCCTAAAGGATTATTGGGAACACCATATTTATACTGTGTTTGACCCCCTTTCGCCTTCAGAACTGCCTTAATTCTACGTGGGATTGATTGAACAAGGCAAGAATTAAGGCAGTTCTGAAGACGAAAGGGGGTCAAACACAGAATTAGAATGGTGTTCCTAATAATCCTTTAGGTGAGTGTATCTGTGTGTGTATATATATAATATATAACTTAAGTTCAAGTGTCTTTGTGTTGTTTTTAAGTGAAACCTAATAAAAATGTTACTCTGTTTCAGTTGGCCATGGTCATGGAGAGAAGTGGTCCTCTTAGTAAAATGGTTGAGTATGTTGGAGAGGTGACGGTGGGCTTGAATTGTGTGCATGCCCTACTAAAGCAAACAAGTCCTAATTGTCCTGAGGCTGAACGTACACAAAAGGTACTTGTTCCCTTCTTGCCTCTACATGCACCTTATTAAAAAATATCTTTCCACCAATTACCAGTGGACAAAACGTTTAGGAAAAAATGGGATATTACTCAGGCTGCTTAAGTTTTTCTCTCATTACAAAGTTTTGTGTATTATTTAGTTCTGTTGATTCTCTTATTTATTTTTTTCTAATACTTTTATTGTATTTTTTTTATTTTGTAATTTTATTTATATACCATATTTTCTGGAACACAAGTTGCACCTGACAATCAAACAGGTCAAAATTGCATTGGTGAGAGAGAAAAAAAAAAACAACAGATGTATGAGTTACATTTAGAAATATTGTAATAATACTGATAATTAAAACAAAGTATTTACAAACATTATGAACACTATAAACAAGTTTTAGTTCCCCTCACAACACAGTATTCAGAACAAGTATAAAACAAACAGTGGCATTCATTATAAACAACATTAGCTATAAACGTATAAAACGTAACGAAACAACCGACATGTGGAAAGTGTGCTATACAAATAAATTTGGGCTTGCATACATCTCTCATTCAGCAAATATCCAAAAGTGTGCATTTTGCATTAGTTTTACATTGTATAAGTTGCAGCACATTTCAGATGATACAAAATGCAATAAATATTCAGAAAAACAGAAAACTTCTTCAAAGTATAAGAAACGAGTAGAGTCGTAAAAACAAAACATATATTTAAAATAAAACAAATAGTAACATATTAAGGGTTTACTCATGACGACCTATTTAATGAACCATATTTCACATTTGTGTCTAGTGAATTGTGTCTAACTGAAGTCTAATGTGCATGTGTGCATGTTTGTGCAGCGTATATGGGATGAGCTGGACCAGTGGCACACTCGGATAGCTGAGCTGGAGGCTGAGGTGCAGGATCTGGCTGAGCAACAACCTGAAAGAGCCCAAGTCCTCATGGACCAGCTCACGGAGCCACTGCAGCTCTACCAGACCACAGCCAAACAGGCTGAGCAAAGGACCGCCCTCATCAGCAAAGTAAGACTTTACCCATAATCCTTGTTTCACAACATAAGCCAACACGTAATGCCACTGATAGCAACCATGACTTCTTGTGCCTTGTGTTTTGCTCCCATCAGATCCCTGCCTGTCTGCAGGACTATGAGGGTTTACTCAGTAGCTCCAACTGCTGGCTGAAAGAGGCTCAGTCCTGGCTGGTCGCACCAAGAACCTACACCACTGCGAAATGCATCCACAGCCACGCCAACTCCCTCAAGGTCAGGTCAAAGCCTCACACTGAAGCCGTTTAGAGGTCACTTCTAGTGAGACATGTCATACTTTATGTAGATGGTATGTAGCAACTTGTTAGCAACTCTTATGGCATGTCTGTAGATGATGCTGGATGAATCAGAGGGATACAGGGCAGCTCTGGAGGCCTTCCTGCCTGTCCTGCAGGAGATCACACCGGTGTGTGACACCACTCCTCAACAACAGCTCCTCCACCTCTGTATACAAAATATCACACTTATGCAGCAAAGCGTCCTGGACCCTCTCTCCCACCTTCAGCACCTAGCAGCTGTGAGAAATATCTTTACTTTCAATAAAGAATTGTGTATGTATGCTGAATAAAATTATTAATATCTTACTGGGGAAAAACATCTTACTGACCCCAAACTTTTGAACTATAGTGTGGCTGACTGTGTTTGCATTAATATCTCATAAATATGGAAAATTTGACCAAGAATTGCATCAAATTGAGGCATTGGGCAAATTGGGATACCAGAAAAACTGGTCTCATAACATTTTTAAAATATTAGCATTGAGTTAGTATTAGCTGTTTTGATATCCCTAACAATGTATAGATAATTTGGAGGGTTTTATGAGATCTACATAGCTGGAATTACTTATACAAGTATATAATTCTGCCATTTTTTTTTATTATGTTGCCTATATTTAAATTGTAATTCACTTATAACTTATGTGTAGGAGATGGATGCCATTGAAACAGAGGTGAAGAGAATGGACAATAATATAGCCAAGATCAGAACAATCCTTTCCACTACTGACACAGAGAACATTTCTCCTGAGGAATGTCTTGAGGACATACAGGTACTGTGCATCATATATATCTATCCTCTGTTTGGGCTGTATCTCATATCCCTCATAATTTCTGTTACAGGTGATTCTGGATAATATCCAGTCCATGAAGAGGACCATTGATGAAATTGAGAGCTGCAGGCCAGGCCTAGGGCTTCCTGCTGAGGCAGAGCAAACTCTCACAGCCTTCCACCGAGCTCAAGAGCTGCTGCAGCCCATCCAGGAGCTACAGCAGCTCAGTGTGGAGCGGAGCTCAGCATTAAGGGTCTGTCGCTTTAATAGTTTACCAAGAGTCAGAGGTTTCCTGTTTACTGAGCTGGAGTGTGTTTTAGCTTATTTATTTCATAAAAAGCAGATTTCAGTAGTTATGCCATTTAGCCTTGTTTTTTCTATACAACATAAACATTTTAAGTTAGAACTTATAAGGAAGATAATATGTGACCTGATCCAGCAAAATGAGTCACAGTGACCCAAATTTAAAAATTGAGATTTTGATATTAATGGACAGAGCTTTCAAATGACACCTTGGTCAAAGTCATACCTTGAATGGTTGTAAAGATATACACACCTGACTTATATAGGCCACCGCTGACATGTTGTCCGTTCAGACCAAGACGTGGTGAATTTTTTTTATCTGGGGACAAAAATGCTTCAACTACTGTTGTCAGTGATATAAGTATTTGAAATGAACATAATTTCTTAATGTCTAGTGACATCAGGGCCATTTTATGATAATTTGAAATAAATTTCTTACATACTGCTCCTTTAAATGGTGTAATATTGATGAATTTGATTTTGTAGCCTGCTTATCCTTTTTCTTGCGAATGCAATCAAGATTAATAGCTGGTGCTGTCCATTTGCCACGAGAGCCCACACTCTGTTCTGATTGGCTGTGGGTTTTGATTGATTTGACGCATCTCGCAGTCACGCACAGTATGGATAGACAAATCATTTGTCGCTGGAATCTGATCGCATTGCATCTGGTTAGGGAAACCTCTCTCTTTTTTTTTTTTTACCAGTTTTGGCACATCCATTTACAATATTTACAGCCTCAAACACAGACAGTAATAATGAAATATCTAACTAGACCAAAGGTCTTTTTAAATCTAGTTTGAGCCTATTACTTGTTCAAGTTTTAGTGACCGTGACCGGCGGGTGACCTCTCCTCTTCACTTTCATGTCTACTATGGGGATGAGAGGAGGAGAAAAGCCTTGCATTTAAAGCCAACTCGGAGAAGGGATGTGTGGGAACCTTGAAAGTTCTTTAAAACCAGTAAATCATTACAGACATGGCTTTATTGGCAAAGGCAACAGTATGCAGTAAAGATGCTCCCATGGCTTTTCTCATGATCTTTATTATGTAGCGTTGGTTTGTCCAAGCTCTAAGACTTGATGAAACTGAATAGTTTGCTGATTTTATTTTCAGGCCTCTATTGGACAACCATCTGAAATGATTCTCCCGTCAGACCAAACCACAGAATTCACGATGCCACACTTTTACTCTGGAGATGGGATGGTAAGTCAAGCAGTTCAAATAAAAATATACACCTCAAAATCATGCCCACTCAAGCTCAGATGACATCTAGGATGAGGATAAGTCCGCTTTAGGGCTAAAAAAAGACTTAATCAACTTATTAGTTCTGTCACTGTAAAAACTTAAAGAATAATATGTCCTCGCATAACCCTGGTGAAACAGGTTTCAATGGAAGGCCCTTTCAATCAGGAGGAAGATGAAGACAGTCAGTCTTCATCCTCAGGAACTCTCACATGCAGTGTTCCAGAGGTAAAGCCTCCAAAATCTCCAGTCTTGATGCATCCCTTTGCCAAACCCTGAATAAGAGTACATTTCTGTACTCTTGTACACTCTAGACCTCTTTGCTATGGCTGTTCATTTGGATGCATTTAATGTTTTATTTATATAAGTTTATGAATGTAAATTATACGAATATACAAATACAACTATAATTATAAATAAATGTATGTGAATTTTTATGTTTATATATCTCTATGCTATGCTATTTTCACTATATTTTCACAGGGATTGCTCCTGTTACAATTACTTTCATTCTTGGAATTGCATGATCACAATTTTCTCAACACTGCTGTTATTTGAGTTTATGCTATTATTAATGTCTCAATTTGTTTATAATTCAGTCAGCTTTGCGGACAAGCTCTTTTGCTTTTCCTTCTGTGGACTAAGGCTGCATTTATTGCAGAATGCCGAATATAACTCCTCCACTTCTTTCAGTAACAGCTGCTGTCCTCCATTGTCTTTTGGAAGTCTGTTCTTCTATCTGGACCATCATCTCTAATCATTTTTTTCTTTCTCTGTACCAGGACCCAGGTGAGACCATTTTGGAGGAGATGGATGCTGCCTCTGCTGTAACAGAGTGTTCCACTAAGGTATAGACTAGCCCCAATGGAGTTACTTGACTCTCAGGAACAAACTTTGGGATTTATTGGTTAATGGCAGGCAGGCAGACATCATGATCATTCTTCATCATTGTTCTGCATATTCCTCTTTGTGGAATGTGTAATACCGACTTCTGATTGGATGAGCCCTGCTCAAAGGCATCATTTTGTATGCGTTTTGTATGAATTTGATCATTTGCGATGTTGATTGGCAACCACAAACTGCCTGCCATCAGAATAATGGACTGCACTTCCATTCAAAAGTCTCTATGATTTTTTTCTTTTAACAAAGAAAGAAAGTTTCTTATGATAATAATAACTGCAATGTATTTGTCAACTGCAATGTATTTGATGCTAATTTTCAGTATCATCATTCCAATCTTCAGTTTCACATGATCCTCCAGAAATCATTCTAATATTTATTCATTCGAAACATTTATTCTTATTATCAATGTTGAACAGTTACTGTGTATATATATATATATATATATATATATATATATATATATATATATATATATACACATATACATTTGGTGATTAATTTTTTTCAGGAGTTCTAAATTTATTATTTATGATTTTTTTTATCATTTATTTGATATGTATATATATATATATATATATATATATATATATATAAATTGTTATAAATTGTTATAAATTGTAACATTTGAACTTTTGAATATTTATTTGCTGTCACTTACAGTATGATCAATTTAATGTGTCCTTGATCCCACACTTTGTAATCGTAGTGCATATTACAGTAGATGGCGGAACAATTATTTTGATAATTATTATTTATTGAAAATTGGTGTAATATATTATATCATTGATTGAAGTGGTTTTGGTTATTTTATACCATGGTTAAGGTGGTTTTAGATGCCAAAAATACTTGGTTTACCCATGGTAAAATAACTGAAAAGTTGATTCACTGATAAAAGTTCACTGAAAAATCATTATTTCATTTTTAGGAATCATTTCCTGAAGAAGAAACTGATTTTGCTGCATTCAAACATGTATTACAGGAGTCTGACACTGGAAGTTGTTTACTAGAGCCTCCTGGATTCTCTGAAATGCCTGCCATAGATAGCAGACCAGTTTCTGAAGAGACAAGTTGCCTACCTCCACTAACATCCCAACACTTCGAAGAATTTACAAATTGTAGTTATCTGCAGCCTGACAGTGCAACAAGAGCTAAGGAAAAACAAAATGAGTACCCAGAAACCAAGGTGACTGAAGCAGTACCAGCAACTCCAGGAACAGACTCAGAGATCACCATGTTAAAAGCAAGTGATGCCAGTGAATCGATCAAACAGTCTGAATCTGTAGATCTGAACAAAGAATCTAATAACACAGCAATGAGTTCAAGCGATCAAGTGAAAATGGCAGTTCGTAAGGAAGGTTTGACCACAAAGCCTCCCGACACAGAGGCAGTAAATGTTACTGATGATGACCAGCCCCAAATAGAGCCAAAACCCGTAGCTCCTCTATTGCTCTCTTCCCAGCACAAAGAATCTGTGCCACATGATGATACAATGCTGGTAATTCTATGTGAAATCTAATTGTAAACTCACATTTATCTTTTCATTTTGAAGTACAGTCCATTTTGAAATATCTGTATGACTAAAAACTGCCCTTCCAACTTTCTAGGATATACAGAGAGATCTGATTGAGGCCATCGTTCACCAGAGCAGCCAGTCTCAGGAACACTCATTTCAGCACACAACAACTCACAGTGATCTCTCACAGTCTGAAGGAGGAGGAGAATATCAAGAGAGTTTGGTCCAGCTGCTCACCTCTTTGAAGGACACATCTGAGACACCGGGGTCATGTCAGGATATCAGTTCTTCAGAGGTCAGTTTCAGCCCTAATACTTACTAAAACCAACAAGTGAATGAGTGTCTGTGTTAATTTTCTTATGTGTGTGTCACCTTAACATCTAACCATAATATTGTGAAATTGTATTACAATTTAACATAAGTTTTGTCTGTTTTAAAATATTTTAAAATGTTATTTATTTCTGTGATCTAAAGCTGGATTTTCAGCATCATTACTCTTACTTAGGTCTTCAGTGTCACATGATCTTTCAGAATTCATTCTAATTATGTTGATATAGTTCAAGATACATTTCTTACCAATTGAAAGTGTGTTGAAACCATGATTAATTTGTTTCAGGATTTTTTGAGTAGAAAGTTTAAAAGAACAAAAAGCATTTAAAGCATTTAAAACATGAATAAAAGCATTTTTATTTTATCTTAATGACCCTTAACTTTTGAACGGTAGTGTAGTTAACTAAGAAAAGACAACTTGAAGCAGTTAATCTGCCATTTGAGCAAAATTTCTTATTTTTTAAATTTAGTTAAAAAAAAAAAGGTACGTACATTTTCTGATTTATATCAGTGGCAGTGGCTGATAGAACACATTTCTCAGAATCAATGAGACTGATTCTGCCTTTCTTTGTTTTTATTTCCTGCCTACACAGACTAGACAGCATCTGTTAGAGATTCCTGTGTCTGCATTGAATGCCAGTGAAATACAGATGAGAGACACGACTCAACTCTTTTCAAGCATCAAGGTATAATCAATTTACTTAAAGTCCACTCAAAACTTGGTACAAAGCTGTCTCCTCGTAATGTAAATTTAGTTTCATACACAGCATGACCTTCTAAAGGTTTATAAAAAATGAAAAATGAAAATCTCAAGACTGAGAAAACATTGCTTGTATACTCTCTTAGTTTTTTTTTAACTGTTTTTTTGTGTGCATCATTTCCATAAAATTGTGTTTTAAAACTCTTCAAAAACACATTGTACTTTAGAAAGTTCACAAACTTGTCTTATATTAGCCTTAGCAATAGTTGCTGATGTAGGATCGATCATGAACGTGTAAAGCATGGCTTGGCGAAGGGTCCGTTCTGATGTACTAATGCAAGTGTTTGTTCTATAAGAGTTTGCAGGGCAGCACGTGGGCTTTGGCACTTGACCGGTGGAGATCAGCGGGACAGATTAATGTTGAGCACCAGAGATGTTCTGAAGCTCTTCTGAAGGGTCTGCGGGGTCTCCTGGAGCTGGGCTCAGAGCGCCTGCTGCGTAGTCAGGCTGCACAGCCACAAAACTACAGCCAGCTGCACAGTCAGCTCAGAGGACACAAGGTACACTATTTTAACTGACTAATTTTGGAGATAAGTTCATTTTGACCTCTTAAATGACTCTCACAATGTTTGCACTTGACTGGTAACAGAAATACTTCCAAGATTTGGGGCAGAACCTCGTAAATGTAAAGCTGCTATACCATAAGTTGCCAGAGGGGGCACTGCCAGGCCAAGCAGAGGTGGAGCAGTTTATATCAGATCTACAGGATCAAGCACAAAGTCATGGGATCCAAATGCAGCACAGTTTACAGGTACACTTCCACAGACCTTAATCTCATTTATCTTATTCATTTCATTAAACATTCTCATTATCTAAGCACTCTAATGCTGTCATAATCAAGTCTTTTACTGATCCAATTTACAAACAGGCACTCGGCGTCAATTAACACTAGTTAGGACTAATTTAAAATTACTGAACAGATATTTCATAGGAGTATATGACATGCGTATTTATGTTGATCCATTTTACGCAACAAAATCACTCTCTTAGCGCTCTGTATGTGTGTTCCAGGAGTGGTCTTGGTACGAGGAGGTCAATGAGAGACTGTGTGAGCAGTTGAATGAGATGGAGACAGACTTGTCCAGTCTGGATTTAGAGCTGGAAGGAGACCTGCAGGGTCAACAGCAGTCCTATGAGGTTAGTTTCCCACATCTATGGGAATGCTAATGGCTTCCTGCCTCCTGGGTATTATTGGAAAAAAATAATACAGTTCAAAAGTTTGCTGTAAGATTTTTGTTGTTGTTGTTTTAAGAAATTGTATTCGGAAAAGGTATATTTAATCGATCTAAAGTGACAGAAAAGACATGTATAAAGTTACAAAAGAGTTCAGATATTTCTAATAAATGCTTTGTTTATTTACTTATTTTTAAAGCTTAAAGAAAATATCACGGTTTTCACAAAAATATTTATCTGCACTATTTTTCAAAATTGATAATAAGAAGAAAAGTTTCTTGAGTTGCAAAACACCGGGATCATGTAACACTGAAGACTAGCGTAATTATCCTGAAAATTCAGCTTTGCATCACAGGAATAAATGACATTTTATTTCATTAATTATTATTTATTACATTTATTTCACAATATTACTGCATTTTTTATCAAATAATTGCATTATTGGTGAGCATGAGAGACAGTATTATTAACCCAAACTTTTGAATGGTTCTGTATATTTATTTATATAAATCTATTGAAAAAAATATTGTTTTTTACTTTTGGTTGAGGACTACCAATTTAAAGCAGCAGAAGTGATACAAATCTGAGGTGTGTGAGGGGAGCAAAGTGTCGTATATGCCGTCAAGAAAACCCAAAGTTTAAAAGTATGGGTAAAACGCTACAAACCCCGTCAGGTTATGGCAGACGTGTCATTCAACCTATTGTAAGTCGATGTACCATCACAAGAGACTTGGAAATATATTATGAAGGTTGAAAAGCTACCTGGTGTTACTTTAAATAAGAAGGAGAAAACAATGGTGTGTGAGACTCGCTGTATGTCATGTCCATGTACTGAACTCTTGTTATGCAACTATGCCAAGATGAATTCAATTGTAAATTCTAGGGCACTTTGAGGGTCTTCTCCTTTCTTTGGCTATATGTTGCATGACAATCTTTTTTGGTGCAGCACACAATGTTCCTGATTAAATTACTCAGAACGACAGGTGCCATATCTGTGGAACTTCATGTTCTGCTGCCTGCATTGGCCGCACTTTTATGATTGTCCCTCTCACTATCACGAAAGCTAATTTCACAGCTATGCTGACTCACGCGGAACAGTTAGCAGCGTATGGTCGGTTGCGTTCATGTTATTTTCCCCTTTATAACTACCAAAGCTCATTACTCTGGATTGATATTGGAGGAACATCAAGCAACCCCTTTTTGTGTCTGTAATAGATTTATATCTCACTCCCATTCCAACAAGTCGCCTCCATCTGAGCAAGCGGGTGAAGCTGAGAGAGATGAGGGGGTGGAGGAATGAAATGAGATAGAGCAGCGATTCACAAACTTTGCAGTCAAAGTACTACATCTGACCACATCAGTACATCTGAACTCTTAATCACAATCGGTTTGAGTTAATTGAAATATATTTATTCGCCGTGGTTTTCCTAATTTTAGCCATTAACTTCTCCTTCTTCACTCTCTTGTTGTTCAGAAGTTGCACAAAGTCCTGGAAGACACAAGACCTCAGATGTGGGAGTTCCAAGACCGACTCAGGACCCTACAGAAAAAGGGTTTCTGCCTGACCTCCCCAAAATCACAACTGTTAATACGCTGGAAAGATCTTCATAATCAACTACAGCAGAAGATACATTCCACACAGAAGATCCGAAACAATTATGAAAGGTTTGAGAAAAACACAGTAACCAAACAAGAAAAATCAAATTACTAAAATCAACTAAATGTAATTTCGTTGGAAGAAATAAATGGTGTAGTGGTAAATGTGACCCACCAGTTATGTGACCCACATTGTTATATCAGGTAACATTAAGGTGTGTATTTGTGTGTATTTGTGTGTGTGTGTGTGTGTGTGTGTGTGTGTAGGTTTCAGCGTGACTCAACAGAACTAGAGGAGTGGATGAGTTGTGCTCATGAACGGGTTCAGAAGTGGAACAGTTTCTCCAATTCTGGTCTACTGGACTCCAGAATTGTCTTGACCCAGATCATGGTGACTAGAGTTCATCTCTCTTTTTTACATCATGTGACCACATGCCTCATTCCCATAATGCAAAATATGAGACCTTGGTTCTGGTTGTGTCCCACAGGAGTTCTTCAGGGAGATGGTGTTCCGTTCGGCACAGAAAGCTTCTGCAGAAAGCGCAGGCATGCAGATACTGCAGCTGAGTGAGAGGAAAGCTCCTGGTCTGCACAGACAACTGGCTCAACTTGAGCAGGAATGGACGAACCTGAGTAACATGCTACCCACCCTCCATCAGACACAGCAACAAGTACGTATAATGTCTCAGTTTCTCTCTCTCCTTCCATCTCCTCCCTCGTCGATCTATTAGAAGCAAAGCTCTAACAAGCAGATATGTAGTTTTGTAAACATCTTTTTGCCCTTCTGTTAGATGTTGACAAGCCAGTCTCACAGTCAAGGCTTGGCTGATTTGACTTCCTGGCTGGAGCATGTAGAGAGACGACTGAAGGATGAAAGCTCAGGGGTCCATCGTGCCCTGGACTCCTCTGAGCTGCATAGACATCTACAGGCTTTGAAGGTATTGCACCTACTCTTTTTTTATTTCTGGTTTTCTGGATAAAATCCTACTGATTATTTCAAGGTAGGAATGGAAAAAATATTGTTTGGTTCGTCTAAACTCTATATAAATATATTTTACAGCAAAAAAATAACTCTAGACGAACCAAACAATGTTTTTTTTTTTTTTCTTTTTTTTTTCTTTTCCCAAGTTTATTCCCGCAGCTTCAGAAATCATTCAAAAATTCTGATTGGATATTTTTTTCTGGATACCTTCATGAATGGAAAGTTCAAAATAACAACATTTATTTTAAGACATTATAAATGTCTTTACTGTCATTTTTAATCACCCTGCTACTAAAATGAATTATGTAGGGAACTCTGACATGTATCATATTCCATGTTTTTACATATTAGGATATTAAGGCTGAAGTAAGCAGTCGCCAGTTGTGTGTTGACTTTCTGAACCACCAGTCTGTGGAGGGGGTGGGGTCAGTGAGCGAACCCACCAATCGCAGTGAGCGCATCCTCTTTGCTGAGCGACTGAGTGCTCTCAATCTGAATTGGCTTGTTCTACAAGCCAAGATTGACAGTGGGGTGAGTGCAGACATACAACAATGCTGTTTCTAACCTGATGAAGCCATCATATTTGAAACGTGATTGGTTCTTTGGTCTCCAGATACACAGTGTTGAGGACCAGTGGCAGGTCTGCACAGATAAAGAAAAGCGATTGCGCTGTATCCACAGCTGGATCTCTCAACGTATGGAATGGGTGAGAAGCAGCTGGAGACCAGAGAGCTGCTTGCAGATTGAGCAAACATTACTGGAGTGTGAGGTGAGACTCTTATCTCACAGCTAGCTTGATGATTTTATGCTGCAAATGTTGTTTGTGTGTGTGAGAGTGAAATCCATTGAGTCAAATGACTTGCTTTGTAAAAAGGGGAGTAAGAGATATTAGGAAAATCTGACACTGTTTCATTCCAGGAGACAGAGGAAAGGCTGCAGGTGAAGTCCTCTGAGTTGAAGAGTTTGGGAGCTCTTCACCTGTTCGGGCTGCAGGATGGTGAACATCCTGGAGATCAAGCATTCTCCAAGCAGGTGAATTCAGCCATCCAGGACGGCCAAGCTTTGAGTCAACAGGCAAGTTCTTACACCCTGTTCTGGAATGCATCAGTAAATTTGTGCACATTGACCATATACCCTTAAAAGTTTGGGGTCAGTAATATTATAATTATAATATACTTGCATTCAGCAAGCATGCTTTAAATTGATCTGTGTCACAATATCCCCCCAAAAATTGTTAAAAACAATATTTCTGTTTTACTATTTTTTTTTATCAAATAAATGCAGCCTAGATTAGCATAAGATACTTTTTTCAAAAAAAAGTTAAAAACAAAATAAACATTTTAGTGACCCCACACTTTTGAAGAGTAAATACTGCTGCTACATTGTATAAATGTTTAAAGGCAGCATGAAAAACTTTTGGTAATTATTCATATTTAGATGAATTATTCATAATATTTATTTTATCAAAAATATATACCCCATTGAATATCATCAATATATTATTTATATTTTATATTACAATATTTTTTGTACTTTATCACTTTTTGCATCCTTGTGTCTTGTTTCAAACACTGCATGATCAGAAGTGACGTCTAGAATGAAAATGTATTCACTCCCTCGTTTGAATGCGTGTTTAAATTTTTGCAGTGTGTACATGTTTTTTTTAATTCTATTTTCTTCTTTGTTGGGTTACTCAGGAAATACAGTTGTTTTTTTCCATTGTTAAGAATCATACTTTTGTTATACATATAAGAATTCATTTGATTTGTGTTTTATTGATTATGTGAATATTTCCAGTCAGAGTTCGTTCATTATTTTTGATTGACCAAAGAAATGTTTTTCCTAGCAGCATGCGTGTTTTTTTTTGTTCTTAGATAAATGCTCTCAGACTAGACTTGCAGCCAATCAAGGATAAGTGGGCTCATTTTGAATCTGAAATGAGTGCAGCAGAACTACAAACAACCAGGGTGGCCTACAGACTGGAGCTGTGCAGAGTTCCTGTGTTCTCAATTGAGCAGAGCCGAATTCATGTGGAACATCTGCAAGTGAGTAAACAGTCTGACAAATAATCCCGTTGGAAAAAGATTGTACAGAAAGTTAACATTTTAAACATTAATGTTTAGGCACCAACTTTATTCTTCCAACATGGGAATAATATTAATATTCAACATTGCCATCAGTGGTACAGGAACTATGTTATATGATATCATGCATACTTCCTAACAGGAACTTGAAAGGGAGCTGAACCTATCATCAGAGACCTGGAACAACTTAACTGAGGTGTTCTTTGACTTAAGAGACAAACTCAAGCCTTGCGCATCTAAACTGCTGTCCGATCATCTGGAGAAGGAGAGATCTCGGTAAGCAATTTTACTTTCCAGTCCGTCTCCTTTACATTCGCCATTTAATCTAAAATTGCACTTTGAAATGGCATCAAATTGGCAATATTATCAACATCAGTGTTAAGCTTTATAAATTATCAGATGAGTCTGTTCATTTGATGGTTTAGTTGAATAATGAATCATGCAAACCAACTGATCTGGTTGTGTTTGTCTGGCCCTATGTGGGTATTAATGTCTGTTTTGTTTGTTTTCAGACATCTATCAGTGACTGAGGATGTGCGTGCAGATTTACAAATGGCCCAGAATGAATTGCGGCTCTGGCTGGAATACAACCGTCTCACAGGAGAGTGCCGTGTTCTTCTAAATCAGCACTGGAATAGGCTTGAAGAGCTAATGAGTTCTTCAGACAGAGAAGAAAACACTGTAGAGCTTCTTAACAGCAGGATGCAGAGCATCAGTGTGAGTAATTTATAGTATCTAGGCCTCTTTCACGCTGTTTCCCATACGATAGTATCTGACCCTTAAAGGATTAGTTCAAAAAAAATTTTTTTTGCTGATAATTTACTCACCCCAATGTCATCCAAGATGTCCATGTCTTTCTTTCTTCAGTCGAAAAGAAATGAAGGTTTTTGATGGAAACATTCCAGGATTTTTCTCCATATAATGGATTTAAATGAGCCCGAAACGGTTCAAGGTCCAAATGAGAGTTTCAGTGCAGCTGAATTATATGAAGAAAAATCCTGGAATGTTTTCATCAAAAACCATAATTTCTTTTCAACTGAAGAAAAAAAGACATGGGCATCTTGGTACTGGTGTGGGTTGTACCTTTAAGAAAATAACATATTTTGCAAAGTAATAATGCACAGTGTCAAACAAATCTGAAAAAAACATATTTTGAAATAAAAAATAATTTTGTTCAGTGTATATTATTAGAACATATTTTATTGTAATTTATTGTCTATAAGACAAATATATTGTGTATAAAACAAATATCTGTGTATAAAAATTTGAAATAAATAAAAGGAATGATGTAGAAATGCAAAACAGCTATCAAAAGCACAACAGTATGTTTCTGTGAAATGATCTATCCAGAGCCCTTATTGGTGTTTTTTTTTGCTTTCATGACATGAATCTTCCTCACTGTCCGCATATACTCCTCAATTAAATGTTTCTCGAGGTATTTAATTGTAATGTTTTTAGTAGATGCCAGAAGTTCTTGTAATAAAAAAAATCATAACCTCTACCAATTCCTTCATAACTCACAAAAATAGTTAAAGTGGCTTCCTAGATAAGTCAAGTCGAAATGTATTTCTATAGCACATTTAAAAGCAACACTTTAACCAAAGTGCTGTAAAACGTTGAACATATAAAAAGAAAGCACTAAAGGGAAATAGGCAGCGTACAAAATATCATTGAGAATTTATTTCACTCCAGTCTTCAGTGTCACATGGTCCTTTACAAATCATTCTAATATGTTGATTTGCTGCTCAAATATTTTTGTGGAAACTGCATTGAATAGAACATTTTTAAAGAACAGCATTTATTTAAAAAAAAAAAAATGAATGTTATGTTTTTACTGTCGATTTAATGATTTCTGAACAAACTTATTAGAAATCTTACTGACCCTCAAATTCTTAAAAGCTAGTTTAATCATTAAGAAAACAAATGTATAAGATGACAAATTATGACATGTCCTGTGTGGCTTGTCTTTCACAGACTTTGGAAAACGACATGGCGGCCTTACAAAGCAGTGTGGGAAAAGTCCTGGAGGCCTCAAAGCTTCTCATTGGGCAGATGAAACCCCAGTCAGTTTCGCTCATCAAATCAGAAACCAGGTTGCTATCACGGGACCATGTGCATCTTGGTAAGGCGCTTTCTGAGATTGGGGCACAAGTTCAGGTGAGGGCGACAAGTTTTTGTATTTAGACAAATTATTAACACAACTTTATTGATCTGCACACCGATGGCAATCATGATGAAAAAGTGTTGTCCTGTTCTCGGCCCATAGGAGGAGCTAGAGGAGCACTGCCGTTTCAGTACTGATTTGAAATCAATGGAGCAACAACTTAAAAACTTTGAAAGCATTTTGAACTCTGGCACTACAAGCATGGAAAGACTAAAGGTGAATCTGTGGCATTTCTTTCATCCCCTCTTTGTGTTTCACAGGGAACTAAAGGTTATAGTTTTTATAGGATTTTATGTAAATGTTTTTCCTTTTATTTCCTGTTTGAAAGATGGTTCTGTTAGATCTGAGTGGGCTGAACCCTAACCTTGCTGCTCTGAATCAAAATAAACTCAGAATCTCTTTAAGCTCTACGGAGGAAGAGAGGTTGCAGACCCTCAACACAGAGTGGGTTCAGGTCTTCTCTCAGGCTACAGATAGACACAGGCAAGTGAACCTTCACTGCACCAATGCCATTCAGTTCCCAAACATTTTGTTTTAGCCCTGAAATATACAAAAATGTGCTTTATGCATCTATCCATATGGACATTACATCTGTCATGCAAATTCTGTCATTTTCCTCGCCTTTCAAAAACTCTCCTGTTGTGTTCAATGGGGTAAAATAATTTGTAATTACATGAGGGTGAATTTTCATGTTTTGGTAAACTATTACTTTTTCCCCCCAAACAAGCACCCTAACATTAGCTTTAGCCTCAGCCCTTGTGTCTGGTGAATGTCAATGCACATCTCTGTCTGTAGGAAGATGAATGGAGAGATACTGCGTGCTCAGAACTTCCAACAGAAGTGCCAGTGCTGGATGGAGCTCCTGGACAAAATCGAGGCTGGTTTATCCAATCAGACGTCTGGAAACTATGCTACTGTAAGAGAGCAGCTAGCTGCGCATCAGGTAATGAGCACACGGTTAAATACATTAGAACATTATTTTCTATTATTCAGTTTACACTGTTGCTTCACAATGACCATCTGAACGTGCACAACATTTATCAGAGACATGAACCCAAACTTTTGTACAGTAGTGTGTGCTTCTGGGATATTCTTGTATACATAGCAATCTGGTTTGCTTTTCTATTTTTTTTCTTTTACAATCACAGTATACACAGAATTTCCATTTCTATCACACACCACAGAATATCTTGCATTTAGACTTGTGTTCATATAAATGAATATTCCATTGCAGTGGACATTCCGAATAAGGAGTTTACATGATAAAACATTTATGAGAATTTAACCTAATAATTTAGAGTATTTAACCTAATAATTTTATATCATTTGAGATGTTTACAGGACACATACATAATTAGAAGTTTACCATATTCTGATTAACATTGTTATATTCTGATTAATATTGGGATATAGTTAATGTAAACAGTTAATATTGAACGTTATTTCATTTATTATTATTATTGAGTTATTTTTTACTTCATTCCATTTTTTTTTAAAATAAGAGTAGCAGGAACTATTTGTAATAGAGTACTTTTTGAAAATGGTTGTACAGAGCTCATCTGCTCATAGATTAGTAATACATTTTTCAGAGGCTGAAAGTGGAGGTCATCATCAGCCAGCAGCTACAGGATGCCATGATCAATGAGGCTTTACGCTTCCTGGAGAGCAGTCAGAATGAGGACAGGTGAGTTTTTATAGCAATGCACTGAATAATTCATTTTTCAGAATTTTCTTACTAACCTCCTGTGTGGGACTCTGCCATGGATAAGAAATCAAAGAAAGTTGTCTAATAATTTGTTCTGAACTGGATGTCACCTTATGAGTAATTAAAACCAAGGATCTCCAACTGTTTTTTTTTTTCTTTCCTTTTTTTCCACGGCCTTCAGCTGTGGCCATAACTCTTAGTTATGTGGTGTGGAAGAGCTCCTTTGAGATCAGCTCTGGAACAAGCTGGCTCGCACTCAGGAAATGAAACTGCATGTGCTATCAGCATGAAATATTTTTTCTTTTCAGCCGATAAGTGCAGCTTCATATGAAACGCGTGGCAGTTGCATTCAAGATGTTTTTCAGGTCTGTTTTTTTATTGCAAAAACAAATGTCATGTAGAGAGGCACATAAATGTGGTTAGTTCTTGTTTCAGGTGAGTGGCAAAGCTAATGGCCAGTGGAATTGCAGTTATTATCATCTTCGTTATGTGTTGCTCATCTGTTGTAACATCTATGGTCTGTTTTCAAAAATGATTTAAACTTTTAGGGTTATTTCACTCACATATGTCACTTTTGTCATCTCTTGCTTACTTTCATGTTGTTCCAAATATATACGACTTTCATTTATCTTCGAAAGACAAATGAAGATATTTTTTGTGAAACCTTAGTCCAACCCACAAAACTTTCACAGTTCAAAAGACTGCAAAAATGTTCGATGTGAATTGCAACATTCAATCCAAGTCTTATGAAGAGACATGACCTATTATGATCTATTCATATGATTTAAATTTACGATGTTTTTGAACTTTTGAAGCATCAATGTTTTGGATAAATGGACTTTCAATGGAGTGACAAAAACCTCAAAAAAAAATCTTCAGTTGTGTTTTGAAGACCAAAAAAGAAATCTATTTGAAACCACATGAGGGTGAGAAGTCGATGACAGAATATTAACTTTTAGGTGAATTAAACCCTTTTAACCCAAGTAAATGTTCTTCACTAGCCTATGATAACTTGCGGCTCGATTTAACTTGAGCAAATATTGAACACAATTCCCCTGTGAGCAGGAGTCATCTGATCTTGAGGCTTACCCAGCTAAAGACACATTGGCAGGGGACACAGCAGAGGGTCCAGCAGCATGGGAAATATCTTGAGGGGCTTATGGGACATTGGCAGCTCTATGAGGCAGGCTCGAGGAAACTTTCAAAGCTACTCAGACACATCGAAGAACTTCTGCCACCGGCAGGACTGGCACTGTGCAGCTTACAGCAGCTCCAGTGCTCTATAAAGGACTTTGAGGTAAGATCATTTTGTGTTGAGACTTTGTCTTTCCAACTGCATCCATTGAATGATGCACATAGCTTCTGTATATCATATACTGTTTATCTCACATGTTCTGTTTCCCACAGTGGGCTGAGGAGCAACTACAGCTTCATGAAGAACTCTACAGCCAGACTGTGGTGGAAGGCAGACAGATCCTTCTCTTAACAGATGCACATACGCAGACATGCCTGCAGTCTGAGCTGGATGGCCTCGTGGAGATGTGGGAGCGAAGCTGTGGCCTTGTGGAGAAAAGAAAGGTTCTTGCAGACACCATAACTCATGTATGTGACCCAATTCTCACATCTCCCAGACCGTTTTATAGGGGTTGAATTGGCAGTTAACAATCACTGAATAGTCCACATTTGAGCTAAGTGATTGCTTTGATCTGCTGTTGATGAATTATGACAATGTTTACTTCATGTTTATATTGTACTTGCAAACTCGTGAAACGTGAAATAGCATTTTCATTCAGCGCATCTGCCAGTGCAAAGATCGACCCATGTTTTAACGCGCTTGGTTCTAAATGTTAACTTGAGGATCGATAAGAAGCTAATGTGCATTCATAAATTGTAGAATAAAGCATATAGAATATAATATATATAATGATATTTTTGAAATTATTGTATATAATAATTTATCATATTGACATGGTTTAAAGGCTGAAATGTGAGGTTTGTCACTTTATAAAACGTGTATTATTTGAGCTGTATAGTTTAAATGGCTATTTTTACAGTTATTTTATGGTTTAGGATATGATTTATGGTATTAATTTTATTTTGCAGGCCTTAAAAAAGGTATTAAAGCCTTACACACCCTGGAGTATAGAACACAATTTCAAACTCCGTGTTTCCCGTCTCGGATGGGGCAATATAGTTTATATCGATAGAGATGAGTGAGTGAGGTGCTACTGGATAAGTGCACAATCCCAGTTGTATTAAACAGGACATTTGCTTTATATTAATCACTTGAATCTAAATCAGAATTAAATAATGTGTTTATTTCAATGGTTTCAATTCCCTACTGACCTTGTTGTTTAATGCATTAGAGATGTGTTTTCCATCGTTGAATACTTAACTGTTAATTATCCTGACAACAAGTTTGCAGACTTCAATAAACGAGTGCCAGTGCGTGCATGCTCATAAAATAGAGTGAGGTGTTTAGAATGGGACTGCAATCATTCTATCCTTCTTTTAAAATATCTTGCTAACATATTTTGCATCCCAGTGTACGCAGTTCAAATCACATCCCCCAAATAAAATAGCTCCCTAACCGCTTTAATAAAAAATTTAAAGTTTAGCTTTTTTCCCTGCTGTACCATAAACATACCAAACTGTTACTGTACCGTTACACCCCTAGTGACTTTTGAATGTTTTTGACTTTCCAGGGGTCAAATGTCACTAAAATGTCAAACAAGAATTAGCCTGCTAATTAAAACATAAACATAACACATACTTGGATCAGTCTGATTAGTTCTTACAACCTTGTCTTGTTGAACTCGCTTTTTTTTTTATGGACAGAGCAAAGTTGTCGTGGGGCTCTTAGCCGCAATTGACCTACATACCCTGCTGAGCGTTTCACTAACAAAGTGCTTCATTTTGAGGATGAGAGATCAGCCTAATCTCGCCATAATCCATAAATGAGGCAGCTGGGCCATATCACACAGAACACGAAAACCATGTCTCCTAAGCCTTTGTACAGTTCAGTGTCTACATGGATCATCTGTCATTGTTCACAAACAATCCTATAATGCCCTAAGGCCTGAAGTAGAATTAACATTAAGTAAAATCTTTATTAAATTCTATTTCATTTTCAAAACCACAATAATGGAAGATACAGTAATTAAGGCTTCAGAACAAACAGTGCTTAGCATAAGTGAACACACCCATGCTGAAGTTGACGAAACAGAGCAATAACAAATCATCTTTTGGAAGCTGATCTTAATGCCTTAATTTAAAATATGAGGAAAAATCCAACATTTAAGGACACTAATTTTCTTTGTGAATGAATGATGTTTCATAAATAAATGTTCTTCCTTAAAAGCTGGTTTGAATTGTATTGAGAGATGATCTTATGGAAAGTATCCCATGTCAATCTCGGTATGGTGAAGCGTATGTGATGATGTGGGGCTATTTTAATTCCAAAGGCCAAGGGAACTTTTTCAGGATGCATAGTATCCTGGATCCATGAAATACGTTTTTTCCTCATTTTTTTTTTAAATTAAGGCATTAAGATCAACTTCCAAAAGATGATTTGTTATTGCTCTGTTTAGTCAACTTTAGTTGTACAGTTGTACAAACAACATAAATTGTCATCTGGAGTCACACCCACTCATAACCAACTCTGATTGGCTCATCTCTTTTGGAATGATGACGTCATTGTTTTGACTGGCAAAGAGAGAGGGGTTTAGAGAGTGATGTGGGTAGATTTGTGTTTGTGTGCATGTGCTCACAATAGACAGGGGGATGGTGTATCCCCCATGTGGACTGGAAATCCCTCTTCACTGATCTGAGATCTGATATGAGATAAAACGGTGGCAGTCAGACACAAAGTACAAGCACACCAGTGACTCTCATAATCAGCATGGTAAAACAACTTATCAGTATTTTTAAAACTCCAGGATCAACAAAACGAGACAAATCGAAATTATTAAACTTGACATGTTGAACATACTGTTTGTAAAGCTTAAGACTGTATTGAACCTGGAAGATTCCTTTAAATCTAAAATAATGTGATTTTGTACACATCTTTTGCAGTGATTAAGAGATTCTGCTGTTTTTTTGCAGAACTGGAAGCTCTGTGAAACTGGACTGGCGGATTGTGCTCTCAAACTGGAAGAGATCAAAGCAAGAATAAAGTGTCCACTGCCAGAGAAGCTAGACGATCTAAAGACACATGAGCAACTCACTAAGGTAATGTATGCATCCTAAACATTTAGGGATTTAGGAAGTTTGACCATGTTTATAATCATGTTTTATTTTTTCAAGGAACAGTTATGACAAAATGAAGAAATTTTTATCAGTTTCATGTTTCAAATATAGGCTAATTCGAGATGGTATTTTAATTTAATAAAGCCAAGGAGGGACAAACCAAACACTTAGACATTCTGAAATTCATATGCATTACCATTCAAAAGTTTGGGGTTTGTATTTTTCCTTTAAAGGTTCTTATGCAACAGTAGTGTATATTTTAGTATACACCTTGCTTTCACAAATTGCTATGTGATTTGTAATTAAACCACATACTGTAGGCCTACAGTATATATCAGAAAAAAGCAAAATAGATGCATTTCACTAATATTCTCAACACTTTTGTATAGTGTTAAGTCCGCTAACATTAAAGCAAGCAGGCCTCTAAATTGCTTGTGTTTATTTTTTGGCACCTCCTTTAAGCATACAGATCACTCCAAGCTTTGGAAACCTGCTGCATGAATTGTGCCAGTGCCAAGATTTTACACTATTGGGAAATAAGTCGTCAATTGGCAGAAACTGTTTACAATTCCCATTTGGCTTTGATGATTATAATGCTATGTTTTCATGACACTGTTTTAACTGAAAATGAAAAACTTTGTATGCGTTTTGGCCTTTTATTTACATGACTACTTGCTGAAAATGCAAGCTTTTGAAAATGATGCCTTTACTGTCTCCATGTAAACAACAAAAACATGAATTTGTGAAAATTCACGCATGCGCGTGACATTACGCGCATGCGTATTACATGAAGACGTGAACCGAGATCATTTTGACAACATCGTCATCTGATTTTAGTACATCGTTGTTGTGTAAACATGCCCTCAAAGTACATTAATCTCCTGTATTTTAATACACTGAATCTATTTCCAAGGACTTTGTTAAAGAAATAAAACACCTGTTGATATAATCATGTTGCTTTAGAAATGTGTTAATAACATCTGCTTAGACTGACTTGATTTCTTGTTGATTAAGCTATGATTTGACTTTTAATGGAGGTTGGGGAAACTGACAAACAAAAGATAATAAGTATCCTTAACATGTTTGTCTTTTACCCCATCACCCCTTTCCATGCTGTTATGGGTGCTCTGCCCTCCCCCACTCTTCCTCCCACCTCCCCCTCTCCGCCTACAACCCTCCCCCGTCCCATCCAGCGGGCCTTAATCCTGTGCGCTAATGACAGGGACAGAGAGAGAGGGCTAGGGTTAGTGTGCAGAGGAGGCGAGTTTAACTTGTTGGTTGCCGTGTTATGCAGGAATACGAGGGCTCGCTGCAGATTTGGGCTGGAGGACTGAAAGAGCTGAGCACCATGAAGGCAGACGTGTCCCAGTACGTCCTGCCCGGGGACACCGCACTTCTTCAGGGACAGGTGGAAGAGCTTCATAGCCAATGGGAAGAACTGTGCTTGAAGGTGAGTGAGTGAGTGAGTTTGAGAGGAGAGGAGAGAAAAAGAGTGTGAGAGTAGGAGGGAAAGAGAAGCTGTTGTCCAAGCAGCATTGAAAGGCACACAATGATTCACCCCTGGAAGTGGGGGGAACTTCACAGTGCCGCATGGCACAGAAAAAGAGAGGGAAAATAAGAATGTACATGAATTGATCTAGATTTATATTCATGATTAAAAAATTGAAACAGAATGTGCCACAAGATGTACTGAACACAAATGTTTCTGACATGATAAATAGTACAAGTACATGTTTCACCTGTTTCATTTGCACACCCACATGTTGGTCAAAACATTCTGTGAAACACATTGGGAGAAATTTTTAAGAAGTTTTTGTTCACGCAATTACAAATAGGAATGGAAGCACATTCAGCTTTAAGGGAACTCAAAATAAGCATAAAAGTATCATGAAAGTAGTTTATACAGTATGACTCATGCACTATATCCCACAGAATATTTGGAATTATGATGTTACCACTCCAATTGGATCATTTAGCCATTAAGAGTTGATCTCAGTCTGGTTCGTGAACAAATCCTTCAGACCAAATTAATTTTGTGAACTGAATCAATCAGTACACTTCTGTAAACCATTTTGAAGTGTGCCTTGAATGAATACCTTTAACACAAACAAAGCTATTGTATGACTTCAGAAGACTTGAAATATAGTACATGAGTCACATGGACCAGTTTTGGGGGGCTTGACAGCTCCAGTCCTCCTTTAATTTCATTATATTTTAATATCATTAGCCAGAATCGTCCTCAAAATTTGGCTATTTTCTGCACCACAGAAGAACGAAATTGATTCTGGTTTGGTAATTTGAGTTGTCATTGCTGGGTGACTGATCCCTTTAACATCATTGCAACGTATTAACTACAATTAAATTAGTTAAGCTCTTGTAATTATAGTTATAAAATAAAATAAAATACTCCTGTGTAGTGCAAATCTGTTCTAACAGATACATCAATACGCATTACTTATGTAGCTCACTTTTAAAGTTTTTTTTTTCCCAGGATGATTGAGGACTTTTTTTTTTCAAGATGATCCATCTAGCGCAGGTGTCCAGCCTGCCGTTATTAAGTAAAGTAGCTGAATGGCCCGCTGATATTTGAATGGAGCTGCTCTTGTAACTGTAAACAGCCAGAGCAATTAAAAACAGAAAGGCCACATTTAGGACAGATCATTGCATGGCCTATATCCAACCCTTGGACTTCTCACCACATTACGCTGGGAGCCTTGTTTAATGAACCGTTTTTTCAGTTTGTGGAGTTGCTGTTTGAGTTTTCAGTCGTGTTTTTTTAAACTCTGGCCGGAAGCCATGTCAGAGCCAATGAGGTCAGTCTACGTGTTCTTTATTGTCTGTTGCGAACAGGTTGCAGGTGGAAACATTCCCTGGAATGAATGAGTGGTGGCAAAGCTAGACCTTGCTTTGTTTTACTGGAAGGAGGACTTTTATTTGCCGTTGCATATGTTTGTAGTTAGTCGCTTAGGTTTGTGAGCCCAAGGAAATCCATGTATTATGTGTTTGACAACACAACCTTGAATAGAAGTAACCAATTTATCTTAGTGTCCTTGTGCTTTCTTTTAAACTAGCGATTAATATTTGTATTTAGAAGAAAAACTCCTCACTTTCGCTTATAGTTGAAAGAAAGCATTAATGGTTTATTTGTGGTGTTGCATCTGTAGTTTAAGGAAAATGTATAGCCTTCACTGACAGATGTAGCTTGGAAAAAGCTTTCTTGCTTTTTAAAAGGCTGCTTGTAAGCCATGGCTATTTAGGAATGACATGAGCAAAAGAGGAACTGCAAAGCGCTGCCCTTGTCCCCCAGTGTGTCTTGGTGTTAGTACATACGAATAGACTAGCCTCTTTCTGACAGAAAGTAGTAAAAGCGAGCAGGCTTTTGCTGTACTCTTTGCCTAACAGTCCTGTAATCAATCTCACAGCACGAGATGAGTGTTTTTTTTTTTTTTTTTTTTTTTTTTTTTGTTAAAAACCTTTCAGATGGAAAGCTTAAAATAAATTCATAGTTGTAACCTTACACTTTTGTACTTAGTTGGTTTGAAGTCTTTATTCACTCATGAATTAGTGTTATGAACCGGTCTATCAGTTCGAGAGTGCATTACAAAATTCAATGAGGACAAAGAGTGCAAGTTCTTCTGTACTCTCTCTAGAGTTTAAGAGTGGGCCATGTGTTCTTTGTTTAACAGTTTAACACATTAACAGTGTAGAAATCCGGGACTTTCAAACAGTTCTTTACTGTAATATAATGATATTTTAGACTGTATTTTTCATGCTGAAGCATTTTAACCTTTCTCTTGTGTGTAGGTGTCACTACGCAAACAGGAAATAGCTGATCGCCTGAACGCTTGGATCATCTTCAATGATAAAAACAAGGAGCTCTGTGATTGGCTGACACAGATGGAGAAAAAAGTGGCACACAGGGGGGAAAACCTTAGTATTGAGGAAATGGTGGAGAAACTTAAAAAGGTAGGGATGATTTCCTGTCATTGATTTTATTACCTTAAAGTGATGAAAATTAATTATAAGTTTTAAGGCATTATTTACTTTATTTACACAAGGGCTGCACAATATTGAAGAAAAATACACCATGCAATACAATAATGCTTGTGTAATTGTGTAAAATAAGCTTAAATTATTATCTTTAAAATATATGTAAAATTATGTGAAACTACATACGTGTTTCACATTATTTTTGTGACAAGAAAACGTCCCTACAACTTCTAAAAGTGAACTGCAGTGTTTTACTATAACATAAGAAGTAAGTGTTATTTTTATATCAACCACAGGGTTCAGGGTTTCAGGTAGGCCTACATTAGGTTTATTTAACAACAGAAACGTGAAAATAAATCAAACTTGAAAATACACACACACACACACACAGTATATTGTGCAGCCTAATTTACACCATTTTTTTCTAAACCCAAAGATTTTTAAATGTTTTTATAAGTATCATGCTCACCCAGGCTGCGTATGTTTTTGTTTTAATACAGTAAATTATTATGATTATTGTTGTTGATTATTAGGAATATTAGTATAATTGGCAGGATTTGCCAATTGACAGGAATATATAGTATAATTAGTATAATATTAGTATAATTAGTATAAAAATAATAATTAGTATAATTATAATTATTAAGTTGACTTTTCAACAGCTAGTATCACTAACACAATGATTTGGTGCTCAAGAAACATTTCTTATATAATTATTCTTAGATGGATAGAATGTTCAAAAGAACAACATTTATTTGAAATAGAAATTGTTTGTAATGTAATCAATGTAATGCATCCTTGCTGAATAAAAGTATTAAATTCTTTAAAAAAAAAAAATCTACCCCAAACCTTTGAACGGTAGTGTACTTTTTTTCGTGTAACACAGAAGTTGAATAGTGAAAATTCTGATGAATATTCTGAACACTTTATTCTATTTTTAAAATTAAAATGAGGAAGTCATATGAACCACTTTTAGGATAATTTGATTTTCCTTTTGTGTCCCTTTTGAAGCTTGAAAGCTCTTAAGCCCAATCATTATAACTGCATCGAAAAGGGCATCCAAGACATAATTTCTCCTTTTGTGTTCTGTAGAAAGAAATAGTCTTATGGGTTTGGAGCGAGGGTGAATAAATGAGGACAGAATTTTCAGTTTTGTGTGAACTGTCCCTTGAAATCAACCATTATGTAATTGCTAATGTGTTAATATGTAAAATTGCTTGACTATTTGTTTCTTTGCGGTTATATAACCTCAAACATGGATCTGTTTCTATGTGCCTTTGTCATGGTGAGTTTCTGCCGTACATTTGTAAGGAGCTTAAGTAGGTCAGTAATATGGTATTATATGGTATATGCTATTTAGAGTATCTATGAAGGATTAAAACGGTCTCAAATGAACAGCACACTTTAGCGTTCCCAAGGGAGGCCCCACAGATTTTACATTTCACAGAGGCTACATTTTATCCACTCACATACTGTAGCATTTGTTCATTTTTACTGAAATATGTTACAAATGTACATTATTTAAATAACACAAAAGATTAGTGCTAATCTAGCTTACTGCATGTACTATAAAACTGAGGGCAGAGTTCTGTACTGCATAACTGTTGGTTCATTTGTTTACCTCTTTGTTCATACACAACAATGGCCTTATATGTGCAGTTTCTCTCTCACCATCAAACAGTGCCACGTCAAGCGCTTTGCAGTCATTAGCGCATAGTTTACCGTTGAGGTTTTCAGAAAAGTGGCCATTGTCTCTTTCTAGTGCAGTTACTGATGATTTATTTTGTATCATTGAGATGCTACAATTATAATAGGTTTTTACATTTTTCGCATTTGTCTAAAAATATATCTAAAGTTTTTTGTTACTTCTTATTTCATGTTTAGTTATTTGTCGAACTAAATGAGAAATGTTTCCTCTGCAAGAAGCTGAAATAAGATACTTTTCAGTTAACATCTAATTTATTTCAAATAAATTTTAATGTGAGAATTTATTAATTGTGTATTAATTGCTTTTTTATTGCAAATGTGTAAAAAAAATTGCCTATGTCTGTAGACCGATTTATATCTGAAAGACTCGGGATGTTTTTTTCCGGGAAAATCAAAAGGATGTGATGTATGTGCGATCCCGAGAGAGCCTCTCTTCCGTTCTGACGCATGAAACGAATGCTTGTAAAATGATAATATGCCGAAAGAGATATTCTGTAGGCTGTGAGTCATGAAAATAAAAGAGATTAATTCAAACTATCTCGCATAACCCAGATCTATATAGTTTCAAATATACTTTATAATCTTCATAACTCGCCATAATGCTGCGGATGCTGGTAAATTACAGAGCTTGTGCAAACATTTCCACATCACTTTGATCTGATTTTTAGTTTCTGCTTCTTTTTCATCACTGTCATTTTTGTTGTATATTTATTATTATGTTATTACGAGGAAAGTACATTAGATAGAGAGAGAGAGAGAGAGAGAGAGAGAGAGAGAGAGAGAGAGAGAAAACCCATCTGTCAGACCCATCCAGAGACAAAGTGCAGTTAGTGGGTTTTGTTTGGGATGGATGTGTTAATGACTAAAGCACATGAAAGACCAGTGTTCATTGTGTACCTCTCACTATAGGACTGCATGGAGGAGATTAACCTCTTCAGCGAGAACAAGAGCCATCTCAAGCAGCTGGGCGAGCAGCTCCTATTGGCCAGTGACAAGGCTAAGGAGGCCGAGATCCATGGGGCCTTACGCGATGTCAACGACCGCTGGCAACACCTGTTCGACCACATTGAGACCAGGTGAGCAAAAAACAATAGAGCCACACTGAACTGTGTTGGTTGAATAAATGGTTTGGTGAATAATCACTACTTAAATCAATTTCTTTCTTTTCAGCATTGAAATCATTTCATTTCAATTGATTAATGGCTGGTCATTGTATCTCCCAGTGATCAAAGCTATTTGTTTGTTTGAAAGTCTTTCATTTCTGGTTACCATTTGAGTATTGATTGATTCATTCAATAATTTGTGCATTTATTATTCATTTAGACCTTTTTGGTGATAAAAAAAACCTGTTGATTATGCATTTACATTAATGTTTGAGGCATTTAACAGATGCTTTTATCCAGACTGACTGAAAGCACTTTACATTGTAGGCTGTTGTGATCAACAGACTGTCAGCAAGTAGTTCAAAAAGTCGCTGCTGGGAAAATAACTGTTTCCTGTGCAAATACAAACATGTAATAGTGCATGAACATCTACTGTTGTTAGAATGGGCTTATCATATACTGCTATGATTGAGAGATACAGATGTGAAAAGCCTTATTATTTTCTTTAATTTTTTTTGTCATTTTTTTTTCTGTATGGTTAAATGCTATTTTTATGTATATCTCTTATATGCTTTGAGGTCAAAAGTGGATACGAAAAAACTTAGTTATAGTACTAGGAATGCTCCAAATGATCAGCCACTGATCTGAACCAAATATAATATATAATTACAGTACTTTCTTTGATTCTATATGTGGTCTGTCAGGCCAGATTCATCGTGGACAAAAGGTTGGGAACCACTGATCTACAGAACCAGTAAAAAATCTTTCACAGACCTGAAACCAACAGTAAAAATGCATGCACCAAAAATAAATGGCAATCGGAATGGGGTCAGTGCTTAAACAACAATTTACGTGAAACAAATCTTGATGTTGAGGAAAAAAAAATCCATATTGTAATGCATCCCAAAAAAAGGAAAGGATTCTTTTCATATATGGAGTATTAAGATCACTCAAAATTAAATTATATATATATATATATATATATATATATATATATATATATATATATATATAAATAGATATATAAATTTCTTAACTTCAACTAAAATAAATAATAAAAAAAATAAAATAAAAGCCAATTCAGCTTTAATAAATATTATTTTTTATAAATAATATAATTTAATATATTTAATATATATAATATATTTATTATAAATAATATTAAAATAACACTGTTACTGTTACAATGTTTATATGTGTATATATTTTTATTATTATTTTAATTGATCAATGGTCTTGAGTCTGCATATACTCAATAATTCCTTCAGCATTTTACATGATCTTCAGTGATGATGATGGTTACCACAGCTGGCACATATGCTCTCATAATCATTCTTTGGAAAATGGCAACTGACTGATTTGAAATAAATTTAAGTTGGAGTATTCTGGGCACTCAGGTATCTCTGGTAATGAGCAAGACAGTGCTGCCAAAGAAGCATTATCTACTGAACCAGTAAAATGCTCATTTGTACATACTGAGTGTATGAATCATGTGCTCTTAAGCAAACAGGAAAGAACTGATTCATCTCATATTGTTTGTGACGTCAAGAACCTCTCATGTAATTGGTTAGTCCTGCTGCGGTGTGACGTGCTCTGAAGCAGGCAGATGGTGCTAATATTGGAAGGAAGAGGGAATTAACGTAGCCCTCACTAGTGTTGTTTGCTTCGGCTTTGCCATATGGCGTGTTCGGGCTTCTGTAGTCTGTTCTAGTCCCTCTGTATAGCTCAGATTGGGTGGAGGGGGTTGTGGGGGGCAATGGTCTGTCACCTCATATTAGCTCCTATGAACAGGGGCACAATGGGGCTAAATGGACAGTATGTACTCAGGCACGCTATAAGCACAGCCGGCCATCTGCAGGTATGGCCGTTCAGACGGTTTGAGAGGTCACACGGTCACTCAAACAACGTAACCAGAAGCTTCACACTGTCACACTTAAATGGTTCTATCTAATCCCTATGGGACAAACAACCTTTGTCTGGGTTTCACGGTGATCTGACCTGGGGTTATCAGACCAAGTGGCCAAGTAGAGCGTGTTGAACTTTGACATGATTGTATTACTAGATTCCTGCCAAACTGCAGTCTCAGATGCCAAAGAAAACATTTATTTGACTGATTTATAATAGGGTTAGTAGTTTTTCTTCTTAAAAGAATATGGCACACAATATTTGTTTTTACAGAAAATACTTGTTTTATCTACTGGAGAGATTATGTAGGACTTTTGGACTAAATCTGGTTTTCATCAAAACTTTCCTGTATGTTTATGGTAATACATCGTTTTCCAAAATGATCTTAATGAATATGTTGCTACCTCTATCTCTCTCAGGGTGAAAAAGCTGTCAGAAACTCTGGTGACAGTACAGCAGTTGGATAAGAACATGAATAACCTTCGCTCTTGGCTCACTCGCATTGAGACTGAGCTGGCCAAACCCATTCATTACAGTATCTGCCATAGTGATGAGATCCAGAAGAGACTGGCAGACCAACAGGTCAGCAAATCAAATTTTAAGAATTTATAACACAAGATCCTGGTTCAATCAGTATAAATAATACCTAAATACCGTTAAACAATGTGTATATCAATATATATATATATATATATTGTGGAGCAGATGTCAACACAGCACAACACTTAGAAACAACTATTAATCATAAATACAGACAAAGCTTGTTTTCAGATAATATTTATTGAATCAGAAATTTGTCTTGTGGGACTGGCAAATTGGTGTTTATTATTAAACAGATTTTTTATATTAAATGCATAAACAGGTGAAAGAAATCGAACATATGTGCTTACAGTATATGTGCGTTTAGGACCTGCAGCGGGACATTGAGCTGCACACTGAGAGGGTGGCGTCTGTGCTCACCCTGTGTGATGTGCTTCTGCACGATGAGGACGCCTGCAGCAGCGATGGAGAGAATGACTCAATCCAGCACACCACGCAGCGCTTGGATCAGCGCTGGAGAAATATCTGCTCCATGTCTCTGGAAAGGAAGCTGAGGTACAGTAAGGCCATTTACCCAGATGACTCTGAACTGCTTACAGATATTTAGTCTGTTGCATCGCTTTATTGGAAGGAAATCTCAGTTTACTCTCGATCCAGATTAAGACACTGCTTTCTGGTTCACCTACTGTGTCTGGGATAGCTGTAAATGTTCTATTGGTTTGATAAAAGTTGTTATTTTTAATACCCTACATACACACACACTTTAAAGTACATACTATTTGTACTTTAATGTACATTTTAAGTACTTTCAGTTATATCATTATTATATTAGGTATATATATATATATATATATATACTGTATATATATATATATATTTATATGTATGTATATATTTTATAATTAAAGAATATATAATATATATGTACATAATTTAGAATTAAGCCATAAAATAATAATATTTACAAAATAAATACAAATAAATAGAATATTAAATTGTTATTTTATGTTTTGCGTAAAAATAAAATTGAAATAAATGACTTTGTTTTTAATCACTTTTACAGGATTGAGGAGACTTGGAGACTGTGGTGTAAATTTCAGGAGGATTATTCTTCATTCGAGGACTGGTTGAACGTAGCTGAGCGCTCCGCTGCTGAACCCAATTCATCAGACGTCCTGTACACTGATGCCAAAGAGGAACTCCAGAAATATGAGGTTTGATTCCAACAAAATACTCAACTGAGAGCCTTTGAATAGTTGTGCTACAGAACCATCCATCATTTAGTGAATCTCAAATGTTTAATCCTGCTGTTTTAGGAACATGATCTGTTATTAGGAGACTATCAGATCCCTCGAGCAATTGTGAAAGGTTTCTAATGTTGAAAAGTAAACACACATGTTAGTTTTTATGGTCATAGTTAGAAGTGTTTGGTTTCTTGTTTTAGGGTTCTCAAAGGCAGGTACATGAGAGCCTGTCCCAGCTGGAGATCATTAATAACCAATACAGGCGCCTGGTATTGGAGAACCGCATTGATGCTGCCAGCAGTCTCAGGACCATGGTGCATCAGGGGAACCAGCGCTGGGACACGCTCCAGAGGAGAGTGGCTGCAATACTGCGCAGACTCAGGGTGAGGACACTGACAGACTTTTTTATATTATCTATGCGTTTATATTTCCCTGAGTTCCCATACAAACCTCTCCCAAATATTTTTCCCCCTCATTCAGCATTTTACAAGCCAGAGAGAGGAGTTTGAGGGAACTCGCGAGAGCCTTCTTGTCTGGTTGACTGAGATTGACCTCCAGCTGACAAACATGGAGCACTTCTCAGAGATCCATCTTCAAGACAAAATGAAACAGCTCAAGGTTAGTCAACAGTGTTTCAGTCATTCAGTCATTTAATCAGTCCGTTTATGAGAACAAATGAATAAAATGACGACCAAATGTACATTTTAGATGAATTTAATTCAACTATGTTACTCTCCCCCTCCAGAGTTTTAAGAAGGAGATCACTCTGAACACCAATAAGATCGATGCGCTGATCGTGTTTGGGGAGGGTCTAATTCAGAGGAGCTGTCCTCTGGATGCCGTTGTGATAGAAGATGAGTTAGAGGAACTGCACACGTACTGTCAAGAGGTGTTTGGCAGAGTGGCCCGATTCCACCAGCGCCTCACCAGCCTCCGCCTGGTATTATTTATATTCTATACAGTTTGAGCCCCAACTGTCTTTTTGCAAAATTGTTTTCTTGAAAAGTGTGTCTGTGCTATATTACCATTTAAATGTTTGAGGTCAGTGAGATAAGAAATGAATGCTTTTATTTAGCAGGAATGCATTACATTGATAAAAAATACATTTAGGATGTTACAGTACAAATGATTACTATTTCAAATAAATGCTGGTTTCCACAAAAATAGTAAGCAGAAACAGTTTTTTCAGTCGGTTTTTGATCAAATAAATGACTTGGTGAGCATAAGAGACTTGAATGATAGTGTTTTCTCTCTGAAATCACTGCAGGAGCAGCCAGAGCGGTCCAGTGAGAAGAAGAGCACCTCTGCCTCCAGCCAGCCCTCCATGTGCTTGTTATCACTGCCTCAGGAGCACTCAGGCCGTGAAACCCCCGTCAGCGTGGATTCCATCCCTCTAGAGTGGGACCACACCGGAGATGTTGGTGGCTCTTCTTCACATGATGAGGAAGAGGATGCTGCATTCTTCTCTGCCCTGTCAGGTAAATACAAAATTGGCTAAATCCAGTGCCTTGTTCTTTCTTAGAATGACTTATTGTGTTGAACTGGTACCTGTTGACAGCAGTGTTTCCTGGCAGACTGATAAAAATCTGTGCACTAGGAAATGACACACAAAAAAACAGCCAATCAGATGCAACTTTTTTCCAGTTGTATGTCCATTGGCATGTCACACTGCTGCTTTAGCCATTCCTTTTCTCTCCCTCCACATTTAGAGGTCACAGAAATCCCCAAATTTTCTGGTGACAATTTAATCTTTTGGTGAGCCTTTAGGTAGGCCTCCATGTCCCTTTACATGTACTTGAATTTAGTTGTACACAAAATCTTGTCCAGTCCAGTGTCCAGTCCCATACCTCGCAGCCTCTGATTCCGTTTCCACATTATTCTCTCTCTCTCCGTCCTGTTCCGTTCCCACACCACTGTCGATACTTTTATGCATTGACTAG
This sequence comes from Cyprinella venusta, assembly GCA_038021265.1. NCBI lineage: Eukaryota > Metazoa > Chordata > Actinopteri > Cypriniformes > Leuciscidae > Cyprinella > Cyprinella venusta. Next base: position 17,901,376 of record CM075876.1, on the reverse strand, counting down.
GTTTGCTGGATCATCAAAGGCCTGGTATGTTTTTTTTTCCTTTCAGTGCAGAATTTTCTCTCTCTCTTAAATCAAAAGATGCAAGTGTCCTCCCCTCACCCTGCTCTGCTATGTGCTCTTATCATGAAAGACTTGGGCTTGTGATTAGGTTCTGTTGGTTAAGGGGAGGGCTGAGAGCTGGGCATTTCCAGATCTCAGGGAGTTTTTGAGAAGGTTGTGTCCCCAATGCTCATCACAGATCAGTGCACCTGCTCATCCCCCTCCACAGCTTTCATGCTCATGCAAAAGATAATAACACTCATTTAATCTAAACTGCGCACTCTTGAAGTTTTGCTCATTACTGGAGAAGCGTACATGATGTACCACCAGTGTGTCAGTATGTGAAAAATGTTTGTTTGATGCTTTTGCTTTTAAATGGGTTGTACTTTTATCCTGAAATCTATTTATGCTTGATTTTTTTTATGCCAGTAACATTTGTGTAAAACATATTTAATGTTTAATGACCATTTTCCACCTTGTCTCTGGCCCTTTCAATTGAATGGCCTGTTTTTATTTTTTTTAAAAACACAAATTGTGCATGGTGAATGGGTGACAGCTTTGTTTGCTAAGAACAAAAGTGAAGTTTGTTTCCAACCTCACTTCCAAGATCGTCTGAATTCAGCCACCTGGACAGCTGCTGCAACAATCGGTTTGCATAACCAAAGAATTTCTGCTCAAACTGTCAGAAACCCTCTCAGGGATGCTCATCTGCATGCTCGCTGTCCTCATCGGGGGCCTCGGCCTGACTGCAGTTTGTGGTCATAACCGGCTTGAGTGGGCAAGTGCTCACATTGATGGCATCTGGTACTTTGTCGAGGTGTTCTCTTCACGGATGAATCCAAGTTTTGTGTGGGTGAACGTTGTGGATCGAGTGGCCCTGGGTGGCGGTGGGGTTATGAAATGGGCAGGTGTATGTTATGGACAACGAAGAAAGGTGCATTTTAGAAATATTGATGGCATTTTGAAGGCACAGAGAGACCGTGCTGAGATCCTGAGGCCCATTGTTGTGCCATTCATTCACGACCATCACCTCATGTTGCTGCATGGAAATGCACGGCCCCATGTTGCAAGGATCTGTACACAATTCCTGGAAGCTGAAAATATCCCAGTTCTTGCATGGCCAGCTCATCGGACATGTCACCATTGAGAATGTTTGGGATGCTCTCAATCGGTGCATACGACAGCATGTTCCAGTTCCTGCCAATATCCAGCAACTTTGCACAGCCATTGAAGTGGTGGATTCTGATTAAGGAGTGGACCAACATGCCACAGGCCACAATTAATAACCTGATCAGCTCTATGCGAAGGAGATGTGTTGCACTGTGTGAGGCAAATGGTTGATTCTGACTGGTTTACACTACTTGTGTCTATTTATAAGCCTGAATGAAATGTCTGTGTAGAGCATTGAGTTAAATCTCTCTCTCCCTCTCTCACACACTCACAGGACAGAATTGGCACTTTCAAAACATACCTGAACAGCAATCCCTCCAGATGGACGACTCCTCAGTTATAGACACAAGCACTCATTTTAAGCAAGGCTATGTAAGTATAAACCCTTTCCTTTTTTAACTTTTTTTTAAACCTTTTTAATGTATAAGTACATAATTTTGCATGTTGTCCTCTTACCCATACAGACTTTGCTAATATGGATTCTAAAGTAGTATAAGCTTAAAGAGTGATTATACAGTCGATTATTCAAAGTTTTTTGTCATGTGACTGGTGCACAGTGCAGCATAGGCCTGTCAGTGTTCCACGCTAGTATGAACGTATGCACATGTGTAATGTGTATGTGCACTCTGCAGGTCCAGCTGATGTCCGAATGCAGCGGCAGCATTAAGAGTATGAAGAGGGTTTCTATGATCCTGGATGATGAAGAACAGCAGGAGGAACAAGGCCTCACTGGCCTCAGCACTGCAGACAAACAGTCAGGTACAGACACAGAGAGATATGAGGATGTCTGTCGAGTAATGGTCCTTTTTTGTCTAGTGAATCATGTAACAAACTCTTCGCAAATAGTTGGGTACAAGCACTGATCCAGATCACATGCACAGGGGACAGAGCTTGGTTTCTTTTACAAGTATATATTTTTTTCTTTTATAAGTATAAAAGCATAAAGACTTATTAAATCAATAGAACATAACTGCTTCATGCCACCTCATGGCTGGATGGATATATAGATAGGTAGTTGGGAAAACAAATGGATTGATGGATGGATGGATGGATGGATGGATGGATGGATGGATGGATGGATGGATGGATGGATGGATCAGTGGATGGGTAGATAAATGATGGAATGGTGGATGGGTAGATAGATGGATTGGTAAATAGGTGACTGGATGGATAAATTGAAAAATTAAAGAGTACAGTAGGTAGTTGATAGACATGAAGGGATGGATAATGAAATGGATAGATAGACAGACAGACAGATGATAGATAGATAGAAAGATAGATAGCTAGATGGATGGATGGATGGATAGATGGATAGATGGATGGAGGTATAGATGGATGGATGGATCAGTGGAGAAATGGATGGATGGAAATGGGGATAATTAGATGGTCTCCGCAGGAGTGATCGAGCGCTGGGAGCTGCTACAGGCTCAAGCAGTGAGTAAGGAACAGTGCTGCACCAGAGACCCCCAACAGCTGACCTCTGACCTGCATGAGATCACTTCCTGGCTGGATCATGTCACCCTTGAGCTGGATAGACTGCAGAAACCAGAGACATCTGCCAGTGTCAAGGTTTTAGAAGAGAAGGTCAAACAGCTTAAAGTGAGTGTCACAGTTACAGTACTACACTGCATGTAATCACATGTGAATCATTACAGAGACAACTTCATTGATGTTCTTAATGCTGTTAATATTATTGATGATGGTAGATTATTCCTTTTTGTCAGTCACATTACTGGCGCAAAGACCTGGAGGGCAAAGTATCCATTGAACTGTAGCACAGGCCTGTCAATTTTCCATGTTTCATATCTCAAAAGATGAAAAACAAGATAGTGAACACATTACAAGCTCTCAAAATCCAGCACCTGTCATAGTATTACAGTCACTAAAAACAGCTGGACATTCTAAAAACACTTAACATGACATATTTTTTTTTACGTGGCTTAATGTACTAAGAAATATTAACTTCATTATATCATATATATGTATAACTGTTACCAATTTCGCTGTCTTGATACATTAAGCCACATTAAGCATTTTCTTTATATATATATATATATATATATATATATTGCAATTTAGCACTTTCCCTTTATAATCTCTGCTTGCCTGTATCATCAATTAGCTGTATACTGACTTTTAATGTCTTAGTACAAACCGGGTACAAAATAACTGATGGACAGCGGAGGAAAGCCTTTGCTTTGCCCTCACGGAGGGCGCTGCTACAATGGTGTGATGTCACGTGAAGACTGAATATATACAGTGACTAGAAAGAAAAAAATATGATTGTCTTCACACGCTGGTTTGTTTCTCATTACGCAGGAAATGCAGAAGACATTCGCCTGTTATAAGACAATGATGCTGTCTCTGAACCTGGGTGGGCAAGAGCTGCAGCAGGGGTCAATAGGACTTGAGCTTCAGGACGGCCTGCGAAACATGAATCGCCGCTGGACAGAGGCTTGTGCTGGACTTGAGGAATGGGAAGACAGTCTACGCAATACTCTAGGACGCTGTCAGGTGATAGAACCTTCAATGAACATCCAAAAAAATCTTCCATAATTGATCTTATTCTTACATATGCCCCTCTCAAATACTCTTGTGCCTCTGTTTTTGGAAATGATATAAGCAATCATTGTCTTATAGCATCGGTAAGGAACACAAAAATTCCTAAAACAAGGCCGTGAATAATCTTTAAGAGGGTAATGAAGCAGTTCTCATTGCAAGTTTTTTTTTTTTTTTTTTTACATGATCTGTATGATTTTGATTGGGAAAGAATTAGCCTTATTGATGATGTTGAGAAACCAGGCCTGGGTTCAGGCTAGAAAGTCAAAGCTTGAGTCTGACTGGTTGAAAATTTGGCGTTTATGTAATTTTACGTACTGTAAAAATCCGTTATGCTAAATCCGCTGTTTTCCTTTCTGAAACATCAATGAATTTAAATAACCCTCTTAAGTTCTGGAAAACAATTAAATTATTAACAGAAGCAAAAACAGATTCAGAAATACCATCTTGTATTGTTGTTGATGACAAAAAACGAAATTCTCCATAGTTTCAATTATCATTTCATTGCTGCTAGTTCCCTTCATGAAACACTACAAAATCCAATTTCCTGCTCTCTCACTGCTTGTTCTATTGATCAGTTACTGTCAGCACAACCATTTTATTTCAAGACGATAACTGTATCAGATGTAAGAAAGGCCTTGAAGGATCTAGATCCTAAAAAAATCACCAGGTCTAGAGAGATTGGAGCCTTATTTTTTAAAATTTGATAGCCAACCCAGTTGCATTTTTAATTAACCTTTCTTTAGCTATGAATCAAGTACCGGCCATTTGGAAATCTGCCAATGTGCTCCCCCTTCACAAAGGTGGTGATCTTGCAAACATAAATAATTATAGACCTATTTCTAAATTGTCAGTATTTGCTAAATCTAAATTAATGGAATCCCTCATCAGTATGTAATTAAAAGATTATTTAATTAATAATAATATTCTCTATGAATTTCAATCTGGTTTTAGGAAACTACACAGTACAATAACAGCTGTTTCAAAAGTTGTCAATATCCTGGTTAATACCTTGGACAATAAGCAGCACTGTTTAGTTTATTGACTTGTCAAAAGCTTTTGACACAGTGGACCATAAAATACTTCTTCAAAGACTCATCTCTATTGGACTATCAGTGGTGGGATGGTTCAATAGATAATTATCAGGGAGAACACAATGTGTACAAGTAGACAGCATTACTTCTGCTTCTCTTAATATTTTAATAGGGGGTGCCTCAGGGCTCAATCCTTGGGCCTCTTCTTTTTCTTATTTATACAAATAACTTCTGCAATGATATAAAAAAAATAGAAACTATCATTTCTATGCTGATGATACTGTTATTTATTGTTCTGGGTCCACATTAGGTCAAGCAATCACACATTTACAATCTGCTTTTAACATTTTGCAAATTGATTTGGCTACTTTAAAACTGGTTTTAAACAAACAAACAAACAAAAAAAACTAAAGTCAAGACCTTTACTTGACCATTGGGAAAATCAACTAAAAATTGCATCCCAAATATTTGTACACTTTCTGGTTTAGAAATCGAAGACGTGTCACATTACAGATATTTGGGCATCACTATTGATCAATCATGTCTTTTACAATGCATGTCCAAGATTTGGTAAAAAAAAAAAAAAAGAAATCGAAGTTAGGTTTCTTCTTTAGAATTAAGTCCTGTTTATCTTTTGAATCTACGTATTCCTTGAGATTCATCACAAACTTAAAATCTCGCACTCATCACTGTTTACTGTATTCTTGGGTGAATGGTTCTCCCTCTCTATTCAGCGTTGGATACACAGGCATCTTTTTATTTATAAGGCGGTATTAGGACTCCTTTCTCCTTTTCTGAACACTTACGTTATCCCAAGGTCTGCAGGAACATATTACCTGCGCTCACAATTTTTTTTTTTTTTTTTGGCAGTTCCTAAAGCCCGCACTGTTTTAGGAAAAAGGCTTTTAATTTTGCAGCACCATCAGCATGGAATCAGATACAAAATGAGCTACAGTTGACGGAGTTGATTTGATTTTATTCCTTTAAGGCTTTTTAAAGCATCTTACAGAAAGTCAGTCTGTTTGCCTCTGTTCTTAAATTAATTTGATTTATGACCTAGATTTTTTTTATGATGACATTGTTGTTTGAATATTATGAGTGAAAGTGTGTCTATGTATTTACCTGTAAGTGTTTCTGTAATTATTTGTACGTGCAATGCTGCCACTAGCCAGAAAACTCTTGTAAAACTCTATTGTAAAATAGATTTTTCATCTCAAGGAGTTTTTATTCTGGTTAAATAAAGGTTTGAATGAATGAACTTGATGTCACATGAAACTTTACCCTCATCACTGACCATCTGCCCTCATGTAGGAGTTTCACGGGAAGGTCCACTCTCTTCTGCTGTGGCTGGCCCATGCAGAAAGCAGGCGCTACACAGTGAACATGGACGACCCTTCTGTGCAGCCCTCCATGCTTCAGGAACACAGGAACACGCTGAAGGTAAGCCAGAGAAACCGGCTAAAACATCAGCTTCTCCATCTGAGACTGTTCAGGCATGGATACTATCTCTAGTTAGTGTTGTTACTCGTGTGCTGAGCTTTTGTTTTGCACCCCCTGGTGGCAGGATCTGTCCGAGGAGCTGCAGGGCAGGCAGGAGCAAGTGAGTTCCCTGCAGGAGATCGTCTCCGAGCTGCTCCCCGAGGCTGCTGGCGAGGACAGTGCTGAAGCCAGGGAAAAACTCCACGTCATCGGAAGCAAACTACGACTGCTGTCACGTCAGGTCGAACAGGATCTCCTGATGATTCAGGAGAGATTGGTAAGGACGTTTTGCTAAACATTCTCGAGTCATTTACACAACAAAGAGTAACAAAAGGGATGCTAACTGAGGGGACATTTATTTCACAATTGGTAAAAAATGTTGTACAGTGTCACACTTCTTTGGACCCATGAATGAACAATATCCATTTAAATAACACTGTCTTTGCTGAAAAATGCACTGATACCTATGGGACTTTCTGCAAAGCTTCACTATAAGAGGAGATGGAGATTTCCAGTAATCAAGGGTCAATTAATAGTCAGATTATGTTTTACATTTTAATCAAACCTTGAGGATTTAGTAAAACCTTGAACATTTTAAGCCACCACAAGCACTTTTCTCTTCTCCTTCATAAATAGACTTATTTTTTTATCATTCATAAGTTTGGATTTTTTATAAAGAAATGAATACTTTTTCCAGGAAGGACACATTAAAATGATCAAAAGTAAAAAAAAGAATCCTGACAAAAGCTAAAACATAAAATTATAAATATAATAAAAAAAGTTTGTTAAAAATATTATAAAATATTTTCACTAAAATATTAAGCGTCACAACGGTTTTCAACTTTGATAATAATAATAAGAAATGTTTTCTTGAGCACTACATCAGCATATTAGAATGATTTCTGAAGGAGCATGTGACTGGAAATTCAATGTATTACATTTAAAAAGTTGTTGAATTGTAGTATTTCACATTATTACTTATGCAGCCTTCCTTTAAACACATAAAAAATCCCAAACTTTTTAATGACATTAAGCATTAAAATGATTTAATTTAAGAGCACATTTTTCCCCCGTCATGTCAACAAGTAAATGCAGTGAACCAAGATAAGGCAGTTACTGTTCAGTCGTACTATAATTCATGGGCACGTAATGTACTTTTAATTGAAATATTATTTAGAGTGCTAGGATCTGGTTGAGTAGTTTTCATTTGTGAACATGTGCTTGCAGGAGAACACAGCTGATGCTGCAGGAGACAGGCAATCCACAGATTGCTCTCGGTACCGTTGCGCACTCACACAAACCATTTTCAGTTTTTAGCCTTTTTATGTTTTTTTTTTTTTTATCAAAAAATATATTTAAAAAGTGTAGAATATAAAAACATGCACAAAAATACACATACCCAGTATTTTTTTGTGTACCACAGTAATGATTTGGAAAAATAGAGCAGTAGTAAAATTAAAAAAAACAAACAAAAAACGTATTTTTCAGGTCAAAGCGTGAGCCTTCCCCTCAGCGTTCATTCTTCTATCGGGTCCTGCGAGCGGCGTTCCCTCTGCATCTCCTGTTCCTCCTGCTGCTGGTTCTGGCCTGCTTGGTCCCGCTTTCTGAAAACGACTACAGCTGCACCCTTTCCAACAATTTTGCCCGTTCTTTCCACCCCATGTTACGCTACACCAACGGTCCTCCTCCCACATGAGTCCCTCGTCAACTGTTCTCACCATCAATTAATGGAGCCGTTCTCATGACAGCACCACTTTTGTCCAAGCAATATTTTTAATGGTTGTATTTATATAATTGATTTTATACTATTTATTCCCCCTTGAGAGCCATACTACTGAGATATTTTGTTGTTGTTGTTAATGTTGAGTTGGATGTGATCTAAAAAAAAAAAATCTCTTGTCACAATGCTGTAAAGTCAATCATTGTATGAGCTTGAATGTAAATCACTGATCTTTTTTTGTATGAAATATTTCTAGATTTGAGCACATCATGCACTGATTTAAAATTCTAAGAGTTTGTGATGACTTGATGGGTGACTGCTATTTTGGGATTATATGGTCTCTTTTTTCAAATTTGATATGGTCAGAATCAACTGGAATTGCAAAGCCCAAAACAAAAGTAAATGTAAAAATGTCAAATATACATTTTAATTCAACCCAGTGTAAATAACACATTGTTACATATGCGCTGCAAGGTAGAACACAAAGTTTACAGAAATAAAAGTTTGAAAACCTTTTACAAATTAAACACATGTTGTGTGTTTAAAAAATAAACAGTCTACTTAAAAAAACTGTTACATCTGCTTTTTAATTCTTAGTATTTGACAAATTCCAAATTCATATTAACACTTCGTCTCAAAACGATTCAAATTCAAATGGATAATAATACTATTAAAAATTTTAGTCCATTTGTGCAATTATTGAAATGAAGTACTTTTAACATATTTTTTATGCTTTTAATCTTTAACCCATTCAGACCCTGTGTCCATTACAATGGACATCACATGTCAGCCCCCTTTTTTAACTTCTGGAGCATTTCACCTAGTTTAACCCCCTCAGACCTGAATTATGTTTCTGAAAATTATAAAATTTTTAATAATTAAGTATCCTCAATCTTCTCAAAACTCTGGATTCTGATAGAGGGCCATGAGACTTAGACCTGAGTGCAAAAATGGAGGCTCTAGACCCTTCCAGAGCTGAGATACTTAGATCCCACGTAGCATTTATGCCACTATATAAATATCTCAATATCTCAGCTAGGAAAGGGACTAGAACCTCCATTTTTGCACTCAAGTCACATGACCATCTATCAGAATCCAGAGTTTCAAGAAGATTGGAGAAACGTATTTTTTCGCAAAATGAAAGGGGTACCACTCGTTTTTTTTTTTGTTTGCTTGTTTTGTTTTTTTTTTTGGGGGGGGGGGCGAATTTTGAATTTTTTCTGATCTTGAAACTCTGGATTTTGATAGAGGGCCATGAGGCTTAGACCTGAGTGCAAAAATTGAGTCTCTAGTCCCTTTCCTAATCCCTTCCCTAGGAAACATTGGAAAGCAAAGAGGTGGCAGGGGCCATTTCAGGTTTTGCTGACAACTCACACTGCGGTGAAAGTCGAAAAGTGCCAGCTCATGCAGTAGCTGCAACGCAAGATGAATCCCATTCACAGCTTACGAGTACCAAACAGGTGTCAGACTGACCAAAGTTGCTTGTTACTCACTAGAAAACCATCGTCATTGGAGAGAGGACGAATCTATGTTACAGGGGTGCGTTTCCCAAAAGCATCGTTAGCCAACTATGGTCGCAAGTTGGTCGCTATTTCCATTGAACTCTCTTGGGAACGACTTGCGACCATAGTTGGCTAAGGATGCTTTCGGGAAACGCACCCCAGGACGATTCTGCAATTTTAGGAGTAGTATGTACTGAGTCAGGAACTAATACTATCGATTGGTCTAATAATATCGATTAGACCTGCCCTAAGACCAACTATACATATAGTGAAACAGGACGTATATCTTTTTCATAAGAACATTTTCTCACCTGGCGAAGTTGCACTGTGTGGCAATTATGTTACTAAATCTTATCGTCTTAACTAGCCTGGCCACGGGCCTAGCACAGGATGGTAGCATTGAGGTGGAAAAGGGAATCAAATTGTTATAATGTGTGATGTTATTTCAGCAGCAGGACCTGTGTATAATCCAGAGCGTTTGAACAAATGGGGTAAAGCCACATATTTTGTAAGAATCCAAGTAAATGTCAAATTGTGTGTATGTGGATTGTGATTGGAATTTTACATGTACATTTTTTAGATGTGTTTCTTTTCTTTTATATGTGTCCTTTTGAGATGTTTTTAGATGTGTGCAACTTTTATGAACGTTGAAAATGTCAGCAGGGAAACTTACAATAAAGTTAAATCAAATCAAATTATTCTGGAGAGAAATTAATAATATAATATGGCATATAGTCTCAGTAGGATTGCCACTGGAGCCTGGGATTTTCATTATTGTTAAAAATTAATAAGGACACTCAAGTATTGATTGACATGTGTGCCAAACGTCTCATCCCCATTTATTGGAAAAATATAGAAAGACCTACTATAACTCGATGGTTAAAAGAATTATCTTCATGCACTGCATACATAACATATGTTCTTGAAGGTAAAGAAGACCAATTTAAGATTTGGAGTCCCTTTTTATTATTTATTGAGCATGGGGATATGAACAATATAATGGAGGACGAACAAAATGCTTGATTAGATATCATATGTATTTGAAAATAGATTTTAATTTGTATTTATAAAATAATTTGAAAAATAAACCCTATTTGATTTTTCGAATCTGTAGCTATCTTTGATTGCAGTGTATTGTTTACTCTGACTTCCAAACTACATGCCTTATTATCCATTGTTGGTTTGTATTATTGCACTTTTTAGGTAATAGGAGCCCCGGTGTTTGTTTGTTTGTTTGTTTTATTTTTGTACATTATATTTGATGGTACAGATATATGATGTACATTGTTGTGTAAGTGTTCAAGAAAATGCAATAAAAATAATATTCCAAATCAAATCAAATTCGATCAAATCAAACGTTATTATATGCCTATATCGAGGGCTTGGAGCCAGAGGGGTGTAAGTGGCTTTCAACAAACTTTACAGGAGAGACAAAACAAAATTTTGACCATCACCTGTATTATTAACCTTAAACCACAAACATTGCAACCACAGGCATACTTACATGAATGAGTATTTAGGTAAAAAAAAAATCGATGGCATAATAACACAATGAACATGCTCTAAAACATTTTCAAAAAAAAAATAAATAAAAAAAATCGCCTTTTTGTTGCTATATTCAATTCTCAGATAGGTATTTTTGGCACCATTGGATAGAGCTCATCGAGACCTTTATTTTGATATAAAAGAACTCACATTCGCCCAAAATGCCACTTATGCCCCTCTGGCTCCAAGCCCTCGATATATAGATGTCAGTCGTGATTTATGGTAATTGAGGACGAATGTGCACGCGCATCCTATTTACGACAGGTTGGAATTCATTAATACACACATAATTTCTGAACATTAAATCTCAGAGTTTATTCACCCTGTTATGGGCCCAAAGAACTGGTACAGACAAGATGGCCTCTCTAACCATTCCAGCAGCTGATTGGTGATTCAACGGCTGATTGGATCTTGGAACTCCTCCTACTCGTCAGTGGCTCCTCCTACTCATCAGTGGCTCCTCCTACTCATCAGTGGCTCCAGCTGGCTGGGCTCTTTAAAAAGCCAAGTTTTAGTTCTGTTCAGTCACTGCTCTCTGCAGTCTACTCCTGCTGTTGGTGTGCTTTGTAGGTAATGGTCATTGTCATTTGTTGCATGTGCCTCTTTTATTGTCTTGGTTTCTTGTATGTTAACTGACGTTCTCTACAGGCTCCTTGGGTGGATGGAGATTTGGTGCAGAAGCTGAAGGTTGAAGTTCAGGGTCTTCAGAGTGCAAATTCATGTTCAGACGTTACCTTGATCCAAACAGATAAACCTATTTTCAATCCAGGACAAACAGGTGAGCTGTGAATGACCCTTGGTTGAAGCTATAATCTTCAAATGCAATATATGTGAGTTTGTTTGTGTCTTTGCAGGTCATTTCAGAGTTGTATCCATGAGTCCCAAATTTGTGGCTTTTGATCAAATGGTAAGACCAGACGTTTCACCATTTTGAGCGTTCTGACCATAAATGAAATGCAGCTTCTTCTAAGATACAGAAATTTCAACTTGAATGACTGCTTTTAAATGTTTATTGTTCCTTCCTTTCTTGCAGTTCGATCTGGTCGTGGTGGAGGAGAGTTTGCTTCGGTGTAAGACTTTGGAGCCAATGCAGCTTTTTGCGCTTTTCTCTTTAATTTGATTTAATAGGACCAAGATGATAACCGGATCGGGGCTGATGTTGCAGCTTTCTCAAGAGTTAAATCCAGAGGCTCAGATTGAGTTGTACACACGAAAGCAGGGGTTCTCAACTGAAGTCCTCACGACCCACTGCTCTGCATATTGTGCATGTCTCCCTTATTTAACACGCCTGATTCATATCATAAGATCTCTTTATGATCTTTACAAGACATCCACTTTAAGCCACAAAGTTGATATTCTCCACTGTTTGGATTTTCTCTCACAGATGTAATGGTGACTTAATTGACGCAAAGACTCGATTTTAAACCTGGATCTATGGAAAGGCAAGCGTGTCTTCAGTTTTCTCCGGCAATGGCTATTCATATGGAGGGAAAAGTTCTGATGGTTTCAGGATCTTGGAGCCAGGAAGACATCGGAGTGGTGAAATGTTATTTTTGTAAAAATGAAGTTTAAAAAATCTGTAAAAATTAAAGAATTTTTTTTTGTGTTTCTTCTCGTCTTTATTTATTGTATTTTTCTTTAATTTGATGGTAGCCACCAGCCAGTTTTTTGTTGTAGACTGAACTGTCTTTCTTTACATTCTGAAACTTTATTAGAGATGTAGCTGCTTTATTCTGACACTATATTATAGATATTGTAGATTTTATTATAGATGTGGATTATGATACTTTATTGTAGATGTAAACTCATATCTTTAAGATTCTGACAATAGATTATAGATGTACATATTGTAAATGTAGACTCATATTTTAGTTTCTGACACTAGATTATAAATGTACATACTGTAGAACTATATATTATAGAGTTGATTATAGAGGTAGCTATTATAGATACTTTGTTATAGATGTAGATATTTTAGATTCTATTATGGATGTAGATATTATAGACACTGACTCTACAATATAGATTTTATTATAGATGTAGATATTGTAGATGTAGCTTCTTTAGATTCTTATGCTTCATTGTAGGTGTATATATTATATAATTTACTATAGATGTAGATATTTTAGATTCTTACACTTTATTATAGATGTAAATATTGTAGATCTTACTATAGATGTAGATTCTTACACTTCAATATAGATGTAGGTATTATAGATTCAATTATAGTTGTAGATATTGTAGAATCTATTATGGATATAGACTTTATAATAAATGTAGATATTATAGAATCTATTATAGATGTGGATATAGACACTGACACTACAATATAGATTTTATTATAGATGTACATATTGTAGATTTGTACAGTACAAATTGTATCAAGGCAGCTTCACACTGAAAACATGAAAGAAATACAACACAGATCAATAATAAGCCAAAAGCAAGGCAACACTGGCAAGGAACCACAACTCCATCAGACGGTTGAATGGAGAAAAAAACCTTGGGAGAACCCAGGCACAGTCGGGGGCCAGTTCTCCTCTGGCAAACATACATGTTGTTTCAAAGCAGCTTTACAGAAAGTGCATATCAGAAAAGTACATGGAAAAAATACATTTAGTTAATCATGTAATATTAAAGGCGTAATATATCGCCGGTGTTGAGTCGTCTTTTCACAGGCGTTGGTCTTCTTATCACAGGTGTTGGGGCATCTGAAGTCTCCATGAGAGGCTGGATACAAAACTGGACCTGACGAACGCCATTTTTCTCGAGACAAGCATCCTGGGATAACAGCAGAAAAGGCAGATTGGAAATAATTAGCATAGCTGATGTTCATAATGATTTCCATTACACAGGAGTAGGTGTTAGAAAACCACAATCTCACAAACTCTCCGCAACCCAAACATACGCGCCAACTGGGTTGAATAAGGCTGTTGAGCCCAAATGTCGTGGTAATGCTTTTCAGTGGCAACGGTTCCGTATGGCATACAACCTACCGCAAAACACAATATCTGCAATATCTATATATTCTGATAGAGGGCCATGAGACTTAGGCCTGAGTGCAAAAATGGAGGCTCTAGACCCTTCCAGAGCTGAGATATTGAAACTCAAAATTTTGACCAGAAAAAAAAATGACAGTGTTACCCCTTACGTTTTTTTTTTTTTTTGGGCGAAAAATTAAGTATCCCCAATCTTCTCAAAACTCTGGATTCTGATAGAGGGCCATGAGACTTAGACCTGAGTGCAAAACTGGAGGCTCTGGACTCTTCCAGAGCTGAGATATGGAAACTCAAAATTTTGACCAGAAAAAAAATGACAGTGTTACCCCTTACGTTTTTTTGTGTTTTCTTTTTTTGGGCGAAAAATTAAGTATCCAGCTCTGGAAGGGTCTAGAGCCTCCATTTTTGGACTCAGGTCTAAGTCTCATGGCCCTCTATCAAAATCCAGAGTTTAGAGAAGATTGGGGATACTTAATTTTTCGCCCAACCCCCCCCCCCCCCCAAAAAAAAAAAAACGTAAGGGGTAACACTGTCATTTTTTTTTCTGGTCAAAATTTTGAGTTTCCATATCTCAGCTCTGGAAGGGTCTAGGGCCTCCATTTTTGCATTCAGGTCTAAGTCTCATGGCCCTCTATCTAAATCCAGAGTTTTGAGAAGATTGGGGATACTTAATTTTTTGGCCAAAAAAAAAAAAAAACGTAAGGGGTAACACTGTAATTTTTTTTTTCTGGTCAAAATTTTGAGTTTCCATATCTCAGCTCTGGAAGGGTCTAGAGCCTCAATTTTTGCACTCAGGTCTAAGTCTCATGGCCCTTTACCAGAATCCATAGTTTTGAGAAGATTGGGGATACTTAATTTTTAGCCCCCCCCAAAAAACCATAAGGGGTAACACTGTCATTTTTTTTCTGGTCAAAATTTTGAGTTTCCATATCTCAGCTCTGGAAGGGTCTAGAGCCTCCATTTTTGCACTCAGGTCTAAGTCTCATGGCCCTCTATCAGAATCCAGATTTTTGAGAAGATTGAGGGAACTTAATTTTTCACCAAAAAAAAAAAACCGTAAGGGGTAACACTGTCATTTTTTTTTTCTGGTCGAAATTTTGAGGTTCAATATCTCGGCTCTGGAAGGGTCTAGAGCGTCCATTTTTGCACTCAGGTCTAAGTCTCATTGCCCTCTATCAGAATCCAGAGTTTTGAGAAGATTGAGGAAACTTAATTTTTCGCCCAAAAAAAAAACAAAAAACATAAGGGGTAACACTGTCGTTTTTTTTTCTGGTCGAAATTTTGAGTTTCGATATCTCAGCTTTTGAGAAGATTGGGGAAACTTAATTTTTCGACCCCCCCCCCCACCCAAAAAAAAAACATATGGGGTAACACTGTATCTTAGCTCTGGAAAGGTCTAGATATCTTTCGATATCTTAGCTCTGGAAGGGTCTAGAGCCTCCATTTTTGCACTCTGGTCGAAGTATTTTGGCCCTCTATCAGAGTCCAGAGTTTCAAGAAGATCGGAGAACGTCAAAATTTTAACCAAAAAAAAAAAAAAAAAACGACAGTGTTACCCTTTATGTTTTTTTTTTTCGGGTCAAATTTTTGAGTTTCGATATCTCAGCTCTGGAAGGGTCTAGAGCCTCCATTTTTGCACTCTGGTCGAAGTCTCGTGGCCCTCTATCAGAATCCAGAGTTTCAAGAAGATCGGAAAACATCAAAATTTCGTCCAAAAAAAAAATAATGACAGTGTTACCCCTTACGTTTTTTTTCGGGTCAAAAATTGAGTTTCGATATCTCAGCTCTGGAAGGGTCTAGAGCCTCCATTTTTGCACTCAGGTCTAAGTCTCGTGGCCCTCTGTCAGAATCCAGAGTTTCAAGAAGATCGGAGGGGGTCAAAATTTCGGCCAAAAAAAAAAAAAACGACAGTGTTACCCCTTACGTTTTTTTTCGGGTCGAAATTTTGACTTTCGATATCTCGACTCTGGAAGGGTCTAGAGCCTCCATTTTTGCACGCTGGTCGAAGTCTCGTGGCCCTCTGTCAGAATCCAGAGTTTCAAGAAGATCGGAGGGGGTAAACATTTCGGCCAAAAAAAAAAAACGACAGTGTTACCCCTTATGTTTTTTTTTTTCGGGTTGAAATTTTGACTTTCGATATTTCGGCTCTGGAAGGGTCTAGAGCCTCCATTTTTGCGCGCTGGTCGAAGTCTCGTGGCCCTCTGTCAGAATCCAGAGTTTCAAGAAGATCGGAGGGGGTCAAAATTTCTGCCAAAAAAAAAAAAAAAAACGACAGTGTTACCCCTTATGTTTTTTTTTTCGGGTCAAAATTTTGACCTTCAATATCTCGGCTCTGGAAGGGTCTAGAGCCTCCATTTTTGAGCGCTGGTCGAAGTCTTTTGGCCCTCTATCAGAATCCAGAGTTTCAAGAAGATAGGAGAACGTCAAAATATCAACCAAAAAAAAAAACAACAGTGTTACCCCTTACGTTTTTTTTTTCGGGTCAAATTTTTGAGTTTCGATATCTCTGCTCTGGAAGGGTCTAGAGCCTCCATTTTTGCACTCTGGTCGAAGTCTCGTGGCCCTCTATCAGAATCCAGAGTTTCAAGAAGATCGGAGGGGGTCAAAATTTCGGCCAAAAAAACCCAAAAAACGACAGTGTTACCCCTTACGTTTTTTTTTGGGTTGAAATTTTGACTTTCGATATCTCGACTCTGGAAGGGTCTAGAGCCTCCATTTTTGCAAACTGGTCGAAGTCTCGTGGCCCTCTGTCAGAATCCAGAGTTTCAAGAAGATCGGAGGGAGTCAAAATTTCAGCCAAAAAAAAAAATCGACAGTGTTACCCCTTATGTTTTTCTTCGGGTTGAAATTTTGACTTTCGATATCTCGGCTCTGGAAGGGTCTAGAGCCTCCATTTTTGCGCGCTGGTCGAAGTCTCGTGGCCCTCTGTCAGAATCCAGAGTTTCAAAAAGATCGGAGGCGGTCAAAATTTCGGCCAAAAAAAAAAAACAAAAAACGACAGTGTTACCCCTCATGTTTTTTTTTTTTCGGGTCAAAATTTTGACTTTCAATATCTCGGCTCTGGAAGGGTCTAGAGCATCCTTTATTGCACGCTGGTCGAAGTCTCGTGGCCCTCTGTCAGAATCCAGAGTTTCAAGAGGATCGGAGGGGGTCAAAATTTCGGCCAAAAAAAAAAAAAAAACGACAGTGTTACCCCATATGTTTTTTTTTCGGGTCCAAATTTTGGCCTTCGATATCTCGGCTCTGGAAGGGTCTAGAGCCTCCATTTTTGCGCGCTGGTCGAAGTCTCGTGGCCCTCTGTCAGAATCCAGAGATTCAAGAAGATCGGAGGGGGTCAAAATTTCGGCCAAAAAAAAAATATGACAGTGTTACCCCTTATGTTTTTTTTTCAGGTCCAAATTTTGACCTTCGATATCTCGGCTCTGGAAGGGTCTAGAGCCTCCATTTTTGCGCTGGTTGAAGTCTCGTGGCCCTCTGTCAGAATCCAGAGTTTCAAGAAGATCGGAGGTGGTCAAAATTTCGGCCAAAAAAAAAAAAACGACAGTGTTACCCCATATGTTTTTTTTTCGGGTCCAAATTTTGACCTTCGATATCTCGGCTCTGGAAGGGTCTAGAGCCTCCATTTTTGCGCGCTGGTCGAAGTCTTGTGGCCCTCTGTCAGAATCCAGAGTTTCAAGAAGATCGGAGGGGGTCAAAATTTCGGCCAAAAAAAAAAATTAACAGTGTTACCCCTTATGTTTTTTTTCGGGTCCAAATTTTGACCTTCGATATCTCGGCTCTGGAAGGGTCTAGAGCCTCCATTTTTGCGCGCTGGTCGAAGTCTCGTGGCCCTCTGTCAGAATCCAGAGTTTCAAGAAGATCGGAGGGGGTCAAAATTTCGGCCAAAAAAAAAAATGACAGTGTTACCCCTTATGTTTTTTTTTCGGGTCCAAATTTTGACCTTCGATATCTCGGCTCTGGAAGGGTCTAGAGCCTCCATTTTTGCGCGCTGGTCGAAGTCTCGTGGCCCTCTGTCAGAATCCAGAGTTTCAAGAAGATCGGAGGGGGTCAAAATTTCGGCCAAAAAAAAAAATGAACAGTGTTACCCCTTATGTTTTTTTTCGGGTCCAAATTTTGACCTTCGATATCTCGGCTCTGGAAGGGTCTAGAGCCTCCATTTTTGTGCGCTGGTCGAAGTCTCGTGGCCCTCTGTCAGAATCCAAAGTTTCAAGAAGATCGGAGGGGGTCAAAATTTCGGCAAAAAAAAAAAAAAATGACAGTGTTACCCCTTATGTTTTTTTTCGGGCCCAAATTTTGACCTTCGATATCTCGTCTCTGGAAGGGTCTAGAACCTCAATTTTTTTTTGCGCTGGTCGAAGTCTCGTGGCCCTCTGTCAGAATCCAGAGTTTCAAGAGGATCGGAGGGGGTCAAAATTTCGGCCAAAAAAAAAAAAACGACAGTGTTACCCCATATGTTTTTTTTTCGGGTCCAAATTTTGGCCTTCGATATCTCGGCTCTGGAAGGGTCTAGAGCCTCCATTTTTGCTCGCTGGTCGAAGTCTCGTGGCCCTCTGTCAGAATCCAGAGTTTCAAGAAAATCGGAGGGGGTCAAAATTTCGGCCAAAAAAAAAAATGACAGTGTTACCCCTTATGTTTTTTTTTCGGGTCCAAATTTTGACCTTCGATATCTCGGCTCTGGAAGGGTCTAGAGCCTCCATTTTTGCGCGCTGGTCGAAGTCTCGTGGCCCTCTGTCAGAATCCAGAGATTCAAGAAGATCGGAGGGGGTCAAAATTTTGGCCAAAAAAAAAATATGACAGTGTTACCCCTTATGTTTTTTTTTCAGGTCCAAATTTTGACCTTCGATATCTCGGCTCTGGAAGGGTCTAGAGCCTCCATTTTTGCACTGGTTGAAGTCTCGTGGCCCTCTGTCAGAATCCAGAGTTTCAAGAAGATCGGAGGGGGTCAAAATTTCGGCCAAAAAAAAAAAAACGACAGTGTTACCCCATATGTTTTTTTTTCGGGTCCAGATTTTGACCTTCGATATCTTGGCTCTGGAAGGGTCTAGAGCCTCCATTTTTGCGCGCTGGTCGAAGTCTCATGGCCCTCTGTCAGAATCCAGAGTTTCAAGAAGATCGGAGGGGGTCAAAATTTCGGCCAAAAAAAAAAAATTAACAGTGTTACCCCTTATGTTTTTTTCGGGTCCAAATTTTGACCTTCGATATCTCGGCTCTGGAAGGGTCTAGAGCCTCCATTTTTGCGCGCTGGTCGAAGTCTCGTGGCCCTCTGTCAGAATCCAGAATTTCAAGAAGATCGGAGGGGGTCAAAATTTCGGCCAAAAAAAAAATGACAGTGTTACCCCTTATGTTTTTTTTTTTGGGCCAAAATTTTGACCCCCTCCGATCTTCTTGAAACTCTGGATTCTGACAGAGGGCCACGAGACATCGACCAGCGCGCAAAAATGGAGGCTCTAGACCCTTCCAGAGCCGAGATATCGAAGGTCAAACTTTCAGCCAAAAAAAAAATGACAGTGTTACCCCTTATGTTTTTTTTTCGAACCCGAAATTTTGACCTTCGATATCTCGGCTCTGGAAGGGTCTAGAGCCTCCATTTTTGCGCGCTGGTCGATGTCTCGTGGCCCTCTGTCAGAATCCAGAATTTCAAGAAGATCGGAGGGGGTCAAAATTTCGGCCAAAAAAAAGAAATGACAGTGTTACCCCTTATGTTTTTTTTTTTGGCCAAAATTTTGACCCCCTCCGCTCTTCTTGAAACTCTGGATTCTGACAGAGGGCCATGAGACATCGACCAGCGCGCAAAAATGGAGGCTCTAGACCCTTCCAGAGCCGAGATATCGAAGGTCAAACTTTCAGCCAAAAAAAAAAAATGACAGTGTTACCCCTTATGTTTTTTTTTTTGGCTGAAAGTTTGACATTCGATATCTTGGCTCTGGAAGGGTCTAGAGCCTCCATTTTTGCGCGCTGGTCGATGTCTCGTGGCCCTCTGTCAGAATCCAGAGTTTCAAGAAGATCGGAGGGGGTCAAAATTTTGGCCAAAAAAAAAAAATAAGGGGTAACACTGTCATTTTTTTTTTTGGCTGAAAGTTTGACCTTCAATATCTCGGCTCTGGAAGGGTCTAGAGCCTCCATTTTTGCGCGATGGTCGATGTCTCGTGGCCCTCTGTCAGAATCCAGAGTTTCAAGAAGATCGGAGGGGGTCAAAATTTTGGCCAAAAAAAAAAAACATAAGGGGTAACACTGTCATTTTTTTTTTTTGGCTGAAAGTTTGACCTTCGATATCTCGGCTCTGGAAGGGTCTAGAGCCTCCATTTTTGCGCGCTGGTCGATGTCTCGTGGCCCTCTGTTAGAATCCAGAATTTCAAGAAGATCGGAGGGGGTCAAAATTTTGGCCAAAAAAAAAACATAAGGGGTAACACTGTCATTTTTTTTTTTGGCCGAAATTTTGACCCCCTCCGATCTTCTTGAAATTCTGGATTCTAACAGAGGGCCACGAGACATCGACCAGCGCGCAAAAATGGAGGCTCTAGACCCTTCCAGAGCCGAGATATCGAAGGTCAAACATTCAGCCAAAAAAAAAAAACATAAGGGGTAAAACTGTCATTTTTTTTTTGGCCGAAATTTTGACCCCCTCCGATCTTCTTGAAACTCTGGATTCTGACAGAGGGCCACGAGACATCGACCAGCGCGCAAAAATGGAGGCTCTAGACCCTTCCAGAGCCGAGATATCGAAGGTCAAACTTTCAGCCAAAAAAAAAAAATGACAGTGTTACCCCTTATGTTTTTTTTTTTGGCCGAAATTTTTACCTTCGATATCTCGGCTCTGGAAGGGTCTAGAGCCTCCATTTTTGCGCGCTGGTCGATGTCTCGTGGCCCTCTGTCAGAATCCAGAATTTCAAGAAGATCGGAGGGGGTCAAAATTTCGGCCAAAAAAAAAAAAATGACAGTGTTACCCCTTATGTTTTTTTTTTTGGCCAAAATTTTGACCCCCTCCGATCTTCTTGAAACTCTGGATTCTGACAGAGGGCCACGAGACATCGACCAGCGCGCAAAAATGGAGGCTCTAGACCCTTCCAGAGCCGAGATATCGAAGGTCAAACTTTCAGCCAAAAAAAAAAAAATGACAGTGTTACCCCTTGTGTTTTTTTTTTGGCCGAAATTTTGACCTTCGATATCTCGGCTCTGGAAGGGTCTAGAGCCTCCATTTTTGCGCGCTGGTCGAAGTCTCGTGGCCCTCTGTCAGAATCAAGAGTTTCAAGAATATCGGAGGGGGTCAAAATTTCGGCCACAAAAAAAAATGACAGTGTTACCCCTTATGTTTTTTTTTTTGGGTCCAAATTTTGACCTGCGATATCTCGGCTCTGGAAGGGTCTAGAGCCTCCATTTTTGCGCGCTGGTCGAAGTCTCGTGGCCCTCTGTCAGAATCAAGAGTTTCAAGAATATCGGAGGGGGTCAAAATTTCGGCCAAAAAAAAAAAAATGACAGTGTTACCCCTTATGTTTTTTTTTTCAGGTCCAAATTTTGACCTTCGATATCTCGGCTCTGGAAGGGTCTAGAGCCTCAATTTTTGCGCCTTGGTCGAAGTCTCGTGCCCCTCTGTCAGAATCCAGAGTTTCAAGAAGATCGGAGGGGGTCAACATTTCGGCCAAAAAAAAAAAAATGACAGTGTTACCCCTTATGTTTTTTTTCTCAGGTCCAAATTTTGACCTTCGATATCTCGGCTCTGGAAGGGTCTAGAGCCTCAATTTTTGCACGTTGGTCGAAGTCTCGTGGCCCTCTGTCAGAATCCAGAGTTTCAAGAAGATCGGAGGGGGTCAAAATTTCGGCCAAAAGAAAAAAATGACAATGTTACCCCTTATGTTTTTTTTCAGGTCCAAATTTTGACCTTCGATATCTCGGCTCTGGAAGGGTCTAGAGCCTCCATTTTTGCGCGCTGGTCGAAGTCTCGTGTTCCTCTGTCAGAATCCAGAGTTTCATGAAGATCGGAGGGGGTCAAAATTTCGGCCAAAAAAAAAATGACAGTGTTACCCCTTATGTTTTTTTTTCAGGTCCAAATTTTGACCTTCGATATCTCGGCTCTGGAAGGGTCTAGAGCCTCCATTTTTGCGCGCTGGTCGAAGTCTCGTGGCCCTCTGTCAGAATCAAGAGTTTCAAGAATATCGGAGGGGGTCAAAATTTCGGCCAAAAAAAAAAAAATGACAGTGTTACCCCTTATGTTTTTTTTTCAGGTCCAAATTTTGACCTTCAATATCTCGGCTCTGGAAGGGTCTAGAGCCTCAATTTTTGCGCGTTGGTCGAAGTCTCGTGGCCCTCTGTCAGAATACAGAGTTTCAAGAAGATCGGAGGGGGTCAAAATTTCGGCCAAAAAAAAAGACTTTTACCCCTTATGTTTTTTTTTTCAGGTCCAAATTTTGACCTTCGATATCTCGGCTCTGGAAGGGTCTAGCGCCTCAATTTTTGCGCGTTGGTCGAAGTCTCGTGGCCCTCTGTCAGAATCCAGAGTTTCAAGAAGATCGGAGGGGGTCAAAATTTCGGCCAAAACAAAAAAATGACAGTTTTACCCCTTATGTTTTTTTTTTGGCTGAAAGTTTGACCTTCGATATCTTGGCTCTGGAAGGGTCTAGAGCCTCCATTTTTGCGCGCTGGTCGATGACTCGTGGCCCTCTGTCAGAATCCAGAGTTTCAAGAAGATCGGAGGGGGTCAAAATTTTGGCCAAAAAAAAAAACATAAGGGGTAACACTCATTTTTTTTTTTGGCCGAAATTTTGACCCCCTCCGATCTTCTTGAAATTCTGGATTCTAACAGAGGGCCACGAGACATCGACCAGCGCGCAAAAATGGAGGCTCTAGACCCTTCCAGAGCCGAGATATCGAAGGTCAAACATTCAGCCAAAAAAAAAAAAACATAAGGGGTAACACTGTCATTTTTTTTTTGGCCGAAATTTTGACCCCCTCCGATCTTCTTGAAACTCTGGATTCTGACAGAGGGCCACGAGACATCGACCAGCGCGCAAAAATGGAGGCTCTAGACCCTTCCAGAGCCGAGATATCGAAGGTCAAAACTTTCAGCCAAAAAAAAAAATGACAGTGTTACCCCTTATGTTTTTTTTTTTGGCCGAAATTTTGACCTTCGATATCTCGGCTCTGGAAGGGTCTAGAGCCTCCATTTTTGCGCGCTGGTCGATGTCTCGTGGCCCTCTGTCAGAATCCAGAATTTCAAGAAGATCGGAGGGGGTCAAAATTTCGGCCAAAAAAAAAAAATGACAGTGTTACCCCTTATGTTTTTTTTTTTGGCCAAAATTTTGACCCCCTCCGATCTTCTTGAAACTCTGGATTCTGACAGAGGGCCACGAGACATCGACCAGCGCGCAAAAATGGAGGCTCTAGACCCTTCCAGAGCCGAGATATCGAAGGTCAAACTTTAAGCCAAAAAAAAAAATGACAGTGTTACCCCTTATGTTTTTTTTTTTGGCCGAAATTTTTACCTTCGATATCTCGGCTCTGGAAGGGTCTAGAGCCTCCATTTTTGCGCGCTGGTCGATGTCTCGTGGCCCTCTGTCAGAATCCAGAATTTCAAGAAGATCGGAGGGGGTCAAAATTTCGGCCAAAAAAAAAAATGACAGTGTTACCCCTTATGTTTTTTTTTTTGGCCGAAATTTTGACCTTCGATATCTCGGCTCTGGAAGGGTCTAGAGCCTCCATTTTTGCGCGCTGGTCGATGTCTCGTGGCCCTCTGTCAGAATCTAGAATTTCAAGAAGATCGGAGGGGGTCAAAATTTCGGCCAAAAACGACAGTGTTACCCCTTATGTTTTTTTTTTCAGGTCAAAACTTTGACATCCGATATCTCGGCTCTGGAAGGGTCTAGAGCCTCCATTTTTGCGCGATGGTCGATGTCTCGTGGCCCTCTGTCAGAATCCAGAGTTTCAAGAAGATCGGAGGGGGTCAAAATTTTGGCCAAAAAAAAAAAACATAAGGGGTAACACTGTCATTTTTTTTTTTTGGCTGAAAGTTTGACCTTCGATATCTCGGCTCTGGAAGGGTCTAGAGCCTCCATTTTTGCGCGCTGGTCGATGTCTCGTGGCCCTCTGTTAGAATCCAGAATTTCAAGAAGATCGGAGGGGGTCAAAATTTTGGCCAAAAAAAAAAACATAAGGGGTAACACTGTCATTTTTTTTTTTGGCCGAAATTTTGACCCCCTCCGATCTTCTTGAAATTCTGGATTCTAACAGAGGGCCACGAGACATCGACCAGCGCGCAAAAATGGAGGCTCTAGACCCTTCCAGAGCCGAGATATCGAAGGTCAAACATTCAGCCAAAAAAAAAAAACATAAGGGGTAAAACTGTCATTTTTTTTTTTGGCCGAAATTTTGACCCCCTCCGATCTTCTTGAAACTCTGGATTCTGACAGAGGGCCACGAGACATCGACCAGCGCGCAAAAATGGAGGCTCTAGACCCTTCCAGAGCCGAGATATCGAAGGTCAAACTTTCAGCCAAAAAAAAAAATGACAGTGTTACCCCTTATGTTTTTTTTTTTGGCCGAAATTTTTACCTTCGATATCTCGGCTCTGGAAGGGTCTAGAGCCTCCATTTTTGCGCGCTGGTCGATGTCTCGTGGCCCTCTGTCAGAATCCAGAATTTCAAGAAGATCGGAGGGGGTCAAAATTTCGGCCAAAAAAAAAAAAATGACAGTGTTACCCCTTATGTTTTTTTTCTCAGGTCCAAATTTTGACCTTCGATATCTCGGCTCTGGAAGGGTCTAGAGCCTCAATTTTTGCGCGCTGGTCGAAGTCTCGTGTTCCTCTGTCAGAATCCAGAGTTTCATGAAGATCGGAGGGGGTCAAAATTTCGGCCAAAAAAAAAATGACAGTGTTACCCCTTATGTTTTTTTTTCAGGTCCAAATTTTGACCTTCGATATCTCGGCTCTGGAAGGGTCTAGAGCCTCCATTTTTGCGCGCTGGTCGAAGTCTCGTGGCCCTCTGTCAGAATCAAGAGTTTCAAGAATATCGGAGGGGGTCAAAATTTCGGCCAAAAAAAAAAAAATGACAGTGTTACCCCTTATGTTTTTTTTTCAGGTCCAAATTTTGACCTTCAATATCTCGGCTCTGGAAGGGTCTAGAGCCTCAATTTTTGCGCGTTGGTCGAAGTCTCGTGGCCCTCTGTCAGAATACAGAGTTTCAAGAAGATCGGAGGGGGTCAAAATTTCGGCCAAAAAAAAAGACTTTTACCCCTTATGTTTTTTTTTTCAGGTCCAAATTTTGACCTTCGATATCTCGGCTCTGGAAGGGTCTAGCGCCTCAATTTTTGCGCGTTGGTCGAAGTCTCGTGGCCCTCTGTCAGAATCCAGAGTTTCAAGAAGATCGGAGGGGGTCAAAATTTCGGCCAAAACAAAAAAATGACAGTTTTACCCCTTATGTTTTTTTTTTGGCTGAAAGTTTGACCTTCGATATCTTGGCTCTGGAAGGGTCTAGAGCCTCCATTTTTGCGCGCTGGTCGATGACTCGTGGCCCTCTGTCAGAATCCAGAGTTTCAAGAAGATCGGAGGGGGTCAAAATTTTGGCCAAAAAAAAAAAACATAAGGGGTAACACTCATTTTTTTTTTTGGCCGAAATTTTGACCCCCTCCGATCTTCTTGAAATTCTGGATTCTAACAGAGGGCCACGAGACATCGACCAGCGCGCAAAAATGGAGGCTCTAGACCCTTCCAGAGCCGAGATATCGAAGGTCAAACATTCAGCCAAAAAAAAAAAAACATAAGGGGTAACACTGTCATTTTTTTTTGGCCGAAATTTTGACCCCCTCCGATCTTCTTGAAACTCTGGATTCTGACAGAGGGCCACGAGACATCGACCAGCGCGCAAAAATGGAGGCTCTAGACCCTTCCAGAGCCGAGATATCGAAGGTCAAAACTTTCAGCCAAAAAAAAAATGACAGTGTTACCCCTTATGTTTTTTTTTTTGGCCGAAATTTTGACCTTCGATATCTCGGCTCTGGAAGGGTCTAGAGCCTCCATTTTTGCGCGCTGGTCGATGTCTCGTGGCCCTCTGTCAGAATCCAGAATTTCAAGAAGATCGGAGGGGGTCAAAATTTCGGCCAAAAAAAAAAAATGACAGTGTTACCCCTTATGTTTTTTTTTTTGGCCAAAATTTTGACCCCCTCCGATCTTCTTGAAACTCTGGATTCTGACAGAGGGCCACGAGACATCGACCAGCGCGCAAAAATGGAGGCTCTAGACCCTTCCAGAGCCGAGATATCGAAGGTCAAACTTTCAGCCAAAAAAAAAAATGACAGTGTTACCCCTTATGTTTTTTTTTTTGGCCGAAATTTTTACCTTCGATATCTCGGCTCTGGAAGGGTCTAGAGCCTCCATTTTTGCGCGCTGGTCGATGTCTCGTGGCCCTCTGTCAGAATCCAGAATTTCAAGAAGATCGGAGGGGGTCAAAATTTCGGCCAAAAAAAAAAATGACAGTGTTACCCCTTATGTTTTTTTTTTTGGCCGAAATTTTGACCTTCGATATCTCGGCTCTGGAAGGGTCTAGAGCCTCCATTTTTGCGCGCTGGTCGATGTCTCGTGGCCCTCTGTCAGAATCTAGAATTTCAAGAAGATCGGAGGGGGTCAAAATTTCGGCCAAAAACGACAGTGTTACCCCTTATGTTTTTTTTTTCAGGTCAAAACTTTGACATCCGATATCTCGGCTCTGGAAGGGTCTAGAGCCTCCATTTTTGCGCGCTGGTCGAAGTCTCGTGGCCCTCTGTCAGAATCCAGAGTTTCGAGAAGATCGGAGGGGGTCAAAATTTCGGCCAAAAACGACAGTGTTACCCCTTATGTTTTTTTTTCAGGTCAAAACTTTGACATCTGATATCTCGGCTCTGGAAGGGTCTAGAGCCTCCATTTTTGCGCGCTGGTCGAAGTCTCGTGGCCCTCTGTCAGAATCCAGAGTTTCGAGAAGATCGGAGGGGGTCAAAATTTCGGCCAAAAACGACAGTGTTACCCCTTATGTTTTTTTTTCAGGTCAAAACTTTAACATCCGATATCTCGGCTCTGGAAGGGTCTAGAGCCTCCATTTTTGCGCGCTGGTCGAAGTCTCGTGGCCCTCTGTCAGAATCCAGAGTTTCGAGAAGATCGGAGGGGGTCAAAATTTCGGCCAAAAACGACAGTGTTACCCCTTATGTTTTTTTTTCAGGTCAAAACTTTGACATCCGATATCTCGGCTCTGGAAGGGTCTAGAGCCTCAATTTTTGCGCGCTGGTCGAAGTCTCGTGGCCCTCTGTCAGAATCCAGAGTTTCGAGAAGATCGGAGGGGGTCAAAATTTCGGCCAAAAACGACAGTGTTACCCCTTATGTTTTTTTTTCAGGTCAAAACTTTGACATCCGATATCTCGGCTCTGGAAGGGTCTAGAGCCTCCATTTTTGCGCGCTGGTCGAAGTCTCGTGGCCCTCTGTCAGAATCCAGAGTTTCGAGAAGATCGGAGGGGGTCAAAATTTCGGCCAAAAACGACAGTGTTACCCCTTATGTTTTTTTTTCAGGTCAAAACTTTGACATCCGATATCTCGGCTCTGGAAGGGTCTAGAGCCTCCATTTTTGCGCGCTGGTCGAAGTCTCGTGGCCCTCTGTCAGAATCCAGAGTTTCGAGAAGATCGGAGGGGGTCAAAATTTCGGCCAAAAACGACAGTGTTACCCCTTATGTTTTTTTTTCAGGTCAAAACTTTGACATCCGATATCTCGGCTCTGGAAGGGTCTAGAGCCTCCATTTTTGCGCGCTGGTCGAAGTCTCGTGGCCCTCTGTCAGAATCCAGAGTTTCGAGAAGATCGGAGGGGGTCAAAATTTCGGCCAAAAACGACAGTGTTACCCCTTATGTTTTTTTTTTCAGGTCAAAACTTTGACATCCGATATCTCGAATCTGGAAGGGTCTAGAGCCTCCATTTTTGCGCGCTGGTCGAAGTCTCGTGGCCCTCTGTCAGAATCCAGAGTTTCGAGAAGATCGGAGGGGGTCAAAATTTCGGCCAAAAACGACAGTGTTACCCCTTATGTTTTTTTTTTCAGGTCAAAACTTTGACATCCGATATCTCGGCTCTGGAAGGGTCTAGAGCCTCCATTTTTGCGCGCTGGTCGAAGTCTCGTGGCCCTCTGTCAGAATCCAGAGTTTCGAGAAGATCGGAGGGGGTCAAAATTTCGGCCAAAAACGACAGTGTTACCCCTTATGTTTTTTTTTCAGGTCAAAACTTTGACATCCGATATCTCGGCTCTGGAAGGGTCTAGAGCCTCCATTTTTGCGCGCTGGTCGAAGTCTCGTGGCCCTCTGTCAGAATCCAGAGTTTCGAGAAGATCGGAGGGGGTCAAAATTTCGGCCAAAAACGACAGTGTTACCCCTTATGTTTTTTTTTCAGGTCAAAACTTTGACATCCGATATCTCGGCTCTGGAAGGGTCTAGAGCCTCCATTTTTGCGCGCTGGTCGAAGTCTCGTGGCCCTCTGTCAGAATCCAGAGTTTCGAGAAGATCGGAGGGGGTCAAAATTTCGGCCAAAAACGACAGTGTTACCCCTTATGTTTTTTTTTCAGGTCAAAACTTTGACATCCGATATCTCGGCTCTGGAAGGGTCTAGAGCCTCCATTTTTGCGCGCTGGTCGAAGTCTCGTGGCCCTCTGTCAGAATCCAGAGTTTCGAGAAGATCGGAGGGGGTCAAAATTTCGGCCAAAAACGACAGTGTTACCCCTTATGTTTTTTTTTTCAGGTCAAAACTTTGACATCCGATATCTCGGCTCTGGAAGGGTCTAGAGCCTCCATTTTTGCGCGCTGGTCGAAGTCTCGTGGCCCTCTGTCAGAATCCAGAGTTTCGAGAAGATCGGAGGGGGTCAAAATTTCGGCCAAAAACAACAGTGTTACCCCTTATGTTTTTTTTTTCAGGTCAAAACTTTGACATCCGATATCTCGGCTCTGGAAGGGTCTAGAGCCTCCATTTTTGCGCGCTGGTCGAAGTCTCGTGGCCCTCTGTCAGAATCCAGAGTTTCGAGAAGATCGGAGGGGGTCAAAATTTCGGCCAAAAACGACAGTGTTACCCCTTATGTTTTTTTGTTTCAGGTCAAAACTTTGACATCCGATATCTCGGCTCTGGAAGGGTCTAGAGCCTCCATTTTTGCGCGCTGGTCGAAGTCTCGTGGCCCTCTGTCAGAATCCAGAGTTTCGAGAAGATCGGAGGGGGTCAAAATTTTGGCCAAAAACGACAGTGTTACCCCTTATGTTTTTTTTTCAGGTCAAAACTTTGACATCTGATATCTCGGCTCTGGAAGGGTCTAGAGCCTCCATTTTTGCGCGCTGGTCAAAGTCTCGTGGCCCTCTGTCAGAATCCAGAGTTTCGAGAAGATCGGAGGGGGTCAAAATTTCGGCCAAAAACGACAGTGTTACCCCTTATGTTTTTTTTTCAGGTCAAAACTTTGACATCCGATATCTCGGCTCTGGAAGGGTCTAGAGCCTCCATTTTTGCGCGCTGGTCGAAGTCTCGTGGCCCTCTGTCAGAATCCAGAGTTTCGAGAAGATCGGAGGGGGTCAAAATTTCGGCCAAAAACGACAGTGTTACCCCTTATGTTTTTTTTTCAGGTCAAAACTTTGACATCCGATATCTCGGCTCTGGAAGGGTTTAGAGCCTCCATTTTTGCGCGCTGGTCGAAGTCTCGTGGCCCTCTGTCAGAATCCAGAGTTTCGAGAAGATCGGAGGGGGTCAAAATTTCGGCCAAAAACGACAGTGTTACCCCTTATGTTTTTTTTTCAGGTCAAAACTTTGACATCCGATATCTCGGCTCTGGAAGGGTCTAGAGCCTCCATTTTTGCGCGCTGGTCGAAGTCTCGTGGCCCTCTGTCAGAATCCAGAGTTTCGAGAAGATCGGAGGGGGTCAAAATTTCGGCCAAAAACGACAGTGTTACCCCTTATGTTTTTTTTTTCAGGTCAAAACTTTGACATCCGATATCTCGGCTCTGGAAGGGTCTAGAGCCTCCATTTTTGCGCGCTGGTCGAAGTCTCGTGGCCCTCTGTCAGAATCCAGAGTTTCGAGAAGATCGGAGGGGGTCAAAATTTCGGCCAAAAACGACAGTGTTACCCCTTATGTTTTTTTTTCAGGTCAAAACTTTGACATCCGATATCTCTGCTCTGGAAGGGTCTAGAGCCTCCATTTTTGCGCGCTGGTCGAAGTCTCGTGGCCCTCTGTCAGAATCCAGAGTTTCGAGACGATCGGAGGGGGTCAAAATTTCGGCCAAAAACGACAGTGTTACCCCTTATGTTTTTTTTTTCAGGTCAAAACTTTGACATCCGATATCTCGGCTCTGGAAGGGTCTAGAGCCTCCATTTTTGCGCGCTGGTCGAAGTCTCGTGGCCCTCTGTCAGAATCCAGAGTTTCGAGAAGATCGGAGGGGGTCAAAATTTCGGCCAAAAACGACAGTGTTACCCCTTATGTTTTTTTTTTCAGGTCAAAACTTTGACATCCGATATCTCGGCTCTGGAAGGGACTAGAGCCTCCATTTTTGCGCGCTGGTCGAAGTCTCGTGGCCCTCTGTCAGAATCCAGAGTTTCGAGAAGATCGGAGGGGGTCAAAATTTCGGCCAAAAACGACAGTGTTACCCCTTATGTTTTTTTTTTCATCAAAACTTTGACATCCGATATCTCGGCTCTGGAAGGGTCTAGAGCCTCCATTTTTGCGCGCTGGTCGAAGTCTCGTGGCCCTCTGTCAGAATCCAGAGTTTCGAGAAGATCGGAGGGGGTCAAAATTTCGGCCAAAAACGACAGTGTTACCCCTTATGTTTTTTTTTCAGGTCAAAACTTTGACATCCGATATCTCGGCTCTGGAAGGGTCTAGAGCCTCCATTTTTGCGCGCTGGTCGAAGTCTCGTGGCCCTCTGTCAGAATCCAGAGTTTCGAGAAGATCGGAGGGGGTCAAAATTTTGGCCAAAAACGACAGTGTTACCCCTTATGTTTTTTTTTTCAGGTCAAAACTTTGACATCCGATATCTCGGCTCTGGAAGGGTCTAGAGCCTCCATTTTTGCGCGCTGGTCGAAGTCTCGTGGCCCTCTGTCAGAATCCAGAGTTTCGAGAAGATCGGAGGGGGTCAAAATTTCGGCCAAAAACGACAGTGTTACCCCTTATGTTTTTTTTTCAGGTCAAAACTTTGACATCCGATATCTCGGCTCTGGAAGGGTCTAGAGCCTCCATTTTTGCGCGCTGGTCGAAGTCTCGTGGCCCTCTGTCAGAATCCAGAGTTTCGAGAAGATCGGAGGGGGTCAAAATTTCGGCCAAAAACGACAGTGTTACCCCTTATGTTTTTTTTTCAGGTCAAAACTTTGACATCCGATATCTCGGCTCTGGAAGGGTCTAGAGCCTCCATTTTTGCGCGCTGGTCGAAGTCTCGTGGCCCTCTGTCAGAATCCAGAGTTTCGAGAAGATCAGAGGGGGTCAAAATTTCGGCCAAAAACGACAGTGTTACCCCTTATGTTTTTTTTTCAGGTCAAAACTTTGACATCTGATATCTCGGCTCTGGAAGGGTCTAGAGCCTCCATTTTTGCGCGCTGGTCGAAGTCTCGTGGCCCTCTGTCAGAATCCAGAGTTTCGAGAAGATCGGAGGGGGTCAAAATTTCGGCCAAAAACGACAGTGTTACCCCTTATGTTTTTTTTTCAGGTCAAAACTTTAACATCCGATATCTCGGCTCTGGAAGGGTCTAGAGCCTCCATTTTTGTGCGCTGGTCGAAGTCTCGTGGCCCTCTGTCAGAATCCAGAGTTTCGAGAAGATCGGAGGGGGTCAAAATTTCGGCCAAAAACGACAGTGTTACCCCTTATGTTTTTTTTTTCAGGTCAAAACTTTGACATCCGATATCTCGGCTCTGGAAGGGTCTAGAGCCTCCATTTTTGCGCGCTGGTCGAAGTCTCGTGGCCCTCTGTCAGAATCCAGAGTTTCGAGAAGATCGGAGGGGGTCAAAATTTCGGCCAAAAACGACAGTGTTACCCCTTATGTTTTTTTTTCAGGTCAAAACTTTGACATCTGATATCTCGGCTCTGGAAGGGTCTAGAGCCTCCATTTTTGCGCACTGGTCGAAGTCTCGTGGCCCTCTGTCAGAATCCAGAGTTTCGAGAAGATCGGAGGGGGTCAAAATTTCGGCCAAAAACGACAGTGTTACCCCTTATGTTTTTTTTCAGGTCAAAACTTTAACATCCGATATCTCGGCTCTGGAAGGGTCTAGAGCCTCCATTTTTGTGCGCTGGTCGAAGTCTCGTGGCCCTCTGTCAGAATCCAGAGTTTCGAGAAGATCGGAGGGGGTCAAAATTTCGGCCAAAAACGACAGTGTTACCCCTTATGTTTTTTTTTTCAGGTCAAAACTTTGACATCCGATATCTCGTCTCTGGAAGGGTCTAGAGCCTCCATTTTTGCGCGCTGGTCGAAGTCTCGTGGCCCTCTGTCAGAATCCAGAGTTTCGAGAAGATCGGAGGGGGTCAAAATTTCGGCCAAAAACAACAGTGTTACCCCTTATGTTTTTTTTTTCAGGTCAAAACTTTGACATCCGATATCTCGGCTCTGGAAGGGTCTAGAGCCTCCATTTTTGCGCGCTGGTCGAAGTCTCGTGGCCCTCTGTCAGAATCCAGAGTTTCGAGAAGATCGGAGGGGGTCAAAATTTCGGCCAAAAACGACAGTGTTACCCCTTATGTTTTTTTTTCAGGTCAAAACTTTGACATCCGATATCTCGGCTCTGGAAGGGTCTAGAGCCTCCATTTTTGCGCGCTGGTCGAAGTCTCGTGGCCCTCTGTCAGAATCCAGAGTTTCGAGAAGATCGGAGGGGGTCAAAATTTCGGCCAAAAACGACAGTGTTACCCCTTATGTTTTTTTTTTCAGGTCAAAACTTTGACATCCGATATCTCGGCTCTGGAAGGGTCTAGAGCCTCCATTTTTGCGCGCTGGTCGAAGTCTCGTGGCCCTCTGTCAGAATCCAGAGTTTCGAGAAGATCGGAGGGGGTCAAAATTTCGGCCAAAAACGACAGTGTTACCCCTTATGTTTTTTTTTCAGGTCAAAACTTTGACATCCGATATCTCTGCTCTGGAAGGGTCTAGAGCCTCCATTTTTGCGCGCTGGTCGAAGTCTCGTGGCCCTCTGTCAGAATCCAGAGTTTCGAGACGATCGGAGGGGGTCAAAATTTCGGCCAAAAACGACAGTGTTACCCCTTATGTTTTTTTTTTCAGGTCAAAACTTTGACATCCGATATCTCGGCTCTGGAAGGGTCTAGAGCCTCCATTTTTGCGCGCTGGTCGAAGTCTCGTGGCCCTCTGTCAGAATCCAGAGTTTCGAGAAGATCGGAGGGGGTCAAAATTTCGGCCAAAAACGACAGTGT
The DNA here is from genome assembly GCA_038021265.1 of Cyprinella venusta. Lineage (NCBI taxonomy): Eukaryota > Metazoa > Chordata > Actinopteri > Cypriniformes > Leuciscidae > Cyprinella > Cyprinella venusta. The sequence goes on along the minus strand of CM075876.1, from coordinate 17,867,972 downwards.
TACCCCTTATGTTTTTTTTTCAGGTCAAAACTTTGACATCCGATATCTCGGCTCTGGAAGGGACTAGAGCCTCCATTTTTGCGCGCTGGTCGAAGTCTCGTGGCCCTCTGTCAGAATCCAGAGTTTCGAGAAGATCGGAGGGGGTCAAAATTTCGGCCAAAAACGACAGTGTTACCCCTTATGTTTTTTTTTTCAGGTCAAAACTTTGACATCCGATATCTCGGCTCTGGAAGGGTCTAGAGCCTCCATTTTTGCGCGCTGGTCGAAGTCTCGTGGCCCTCTGTCAGAATCCAGAGTTTCGAGAAGATCGGAGGGGGTCAAAATTTCGGCCAAAAACGACAGTGTTACCCCTTATGTTTTTTTTTCAGGTCAAAACTTTGACATCCGATATCTCGGCTCTGGAAGGGTCTAGAGCCTCCATTTTTGCGCGCTGGTCGAAGTCTCGTGGCCCTCTGTCAGAATCCAGAGTTTCGAGAAGATCGGAGGGGGTCAAAATTTCGGCCAAAAACGACAGTGTTACCCCTTATGTTTTTTTTTTCAGGTCAAAACTTTGACATCCGATATCTCGGCTCTGGAAGGGTCTAGAGCCTCCATTTTTGCGCGCTGGTCGAAGTCTCGTGGCCCTCTGTCAGAATCCAGAGTTTCGAGAAGATCGGAGGGGGTCAAAATTTCGGCCAAAAACGACAGTGTTACCCCTTATGTTTTTTTTCAGGTCAAAACTTTGACATCCGATATCTCGGCTCTGGAAGGGTCTAGAGCCTCCATTTTTGCGCGCTGGTCGAAGTCTCGTGGCCCTCTGTCAGAATCCAGAGTTTCGAGAAGATCGGAGGGGGTCAAAATTTCGGCCAAAAACGACAGTGTTACCCCTTATGTTTTTTTTTCAGGTCAAAACTTTGACATCCGATATCTCGGCTCTGGAAGGGTCTAGAGCCTCCATTTTTGCGCGCTGGTCGAAGTCTCGTGGCCCTCTGTCAGAATCCAGAGTTTCGAGAAGATCGGAGGGGGTCAAAATTTCGGCCAAAAACGACAGTGTTACCCCTTATGTTTTTTTTTCAGGTCAAAACTTTGACATCTGATATCTCGGCTCTGGAAGGGTCTAGAGCCTCCATTTTTGCGCGCTGGTCGAAGTCTCGTGGCCCTCTGTCAGAATCCAGAGTTTCGAGAAGATCGGAGGGGGTCAAAATTTCGGCCAAAAACGACAGTGTTACCCCTTATGTTTTTTTTTCAGGTCAAAACTTTAACATCCGATATCTCGGCTCTGGAAGGGTCTAGAGCCTCCATTTTTGTGCGCTGGTCGAAGTCTCGTGGCCCTCTGTCAGAATCCAGAGTTTCGAGAAGATCGGAGGGGGTCAAAATTTCGGCCAAAAACGACAGTGTTACCCCTTATGTTTTTTTTTCAGGTCAAAACTTTGACATCCGATATCTCGGCTCTGGAAGGGTCTAGAGCCTCCATTTTTGCGCGCTGGTCGAAGTCTCGTGGCCCTCTGTCAGAATCCAGAGTTTCGAGAAGATCGGAGGGGGTCAAAATTTCGGCCAAAAACGACAGTGTTACCCCTTATGTTTTTTTTTCAGGTCAAAACTTTGACATCTGATATCTCGGCTCTGGAAGGGTCTAGAGCCTCCATTTTTGCGCACTGGTCGAAGTCTCGTGGCCCTCTGTCAGAATCCAGAGTTTCGAGAAGATCGGAGGGGGTCAAAATTTCGGCCAAAAACGACAGTGTTACCCCTTATGTTTTTTTTCAGGTCAAAACTTTAACATCCGATATCTCGGCTCTGGAAGGGTCTAGAGCCTCCATTTTTGTGCGCTGGTCGAAGTCTCGTGGCCCTCTGTCAGAATCCAGAGTTTCGAGAAGATCGGAGGGGGTCAAAATTTCGGCCAAAAACGACAGTGTTACCCCTTATGTTTTTTTTTTCAGGTCAAAACTTTGACATCCGATATCTCGTCTCTGGAAGGGTCTAGAGCCTCCATTTTTGCGCGCTGGTCGAAGTCTCGTGGCCCTCTGTCAGAATCCAGAGTTTCGAGAAGATCGGAGGGGGTCAAAATTTCGGCCAAAAACAACAGTGTTACCCCTTATGTTTTTTTTTTCAGGTCAAAACTTTGACATCCGATATCTCGGCTCTGGAAGGGTCTAGAGCCTCCATTTTTGCGCGCTGGTCGAAGTCTCGTGGCCCTCTGTCAGAATCCAGAGTTTCGAGAAGATCGGAGGGGGTCAAAATTTCGGCCAAAAACGACAGTGTTACCCCTTATGTTTTTTTTTTCAGGTCAAAACTTTGACATCCGATATCTCGGCTCTGGAAGGGTCTAGAGCCTCCATTTTTGCGCGCTGGTCGAAGTCTCGTGGCCCTCTGTCAGAATCCAGAGTTTCGAGAAGATCGGAGGGGGTCAAAATTTCGGCCAAAAACGACAGTGTTACCCCTTATGTTTTTTTTTCAGGTCAAAACTTTGACATCTGATATCTCGGCTCTGGAAGGGTCTAGAGCCTCCATTTTTGCGCGCTGGTCGAAGTCTCGTGGCCCTCTGTCAGAATCCAGAGTTTCGAGAAGATCGGAGGGGGTCAAAATTTTGGCCAAAAACGACAGTGTTACCCCTTATGTTTTTTTTTCAGGTCAAAACTTTGACATCCGATATCTCGGCTCTGGAAGGGTCTAGAGCCTCCATTTTTGCGCGCTGGTCGAAGTCTCGTGGCCCTCTGTCAGAATCCAGAGTTTCGAGAAGATCGGAGGGGGTCAAAATTTCGGCCAAAAACGACAGTGTTACCCCTTATGTTTTTTTTTCAGGTCAAAACTTTGACATCCGATATCTCGGCTCTGGAAGGGTCTAGAGCCTCCATTTTTGCGCGCTGGTCGAAGTCTCGTGGCCCTCTGTCAGAATCCAGAGTTTCGAGAAGATCGGAGGGGGTCAAAATTTCGGCCAAAAACGACAGTGTTACCCCTTATGTTTTTTTTTTCAGGTCAAAACTTTGACATCCGATATCTCGGCTCTGGAAGGGTCTAGAGCCTCCATTTTTGCGCGCTGGTCGAAGTCTCGTGGCCCTCTGTCAGAATCCAGAGTTTCGAGAAGATCGGAGGGGGTCAAAATTTCGGCCAAAAACGACAGTGTTACCCCTTATGTTTTTTTTTCAGGTCAAAACTTTGACATCCGATATCTCGGCTCTGGAAGGGTCTAGAGCCTCCATTTTTGCGCGCTGGTCGAAGTCTCGTGGCCCTCTGTCAGAATCCAGAGTTTCGAGAAGATCGGAGGGGGTCAAAATTTCGGCCAAAAACGACAGTGTTACCCCTTATGTTTTTTTTTCAGGTCAAAACTTTGACATCCGATATCTCGGCTCTGGAAGGGTCTAGAGCCTCCATTTTTGCGCGCTGGTCGAAGTCTCGTGGCCCTCTGTCAGAATCCAGAGTTTCGAGAAGATCGGAGGGGGTCAAAATTTCGGCCAAAAACGACAGTGTTACCCCTTATGTTTTTTTTTTCAGGTCAAAACTTTGACATCCGATATCTCGGCTCTGGAAGGGTCTAGAGCCTCCATTTTTGCGCGCTGGTCGAAGTCTCGTGGCCCTCTGTCAGAATCCAGAGTTTCGAGAAGATCGGAGGGGGTCAAAATTTCGGCCAAAAACGACAGTGTTACCCCTTATGTTTTTTTTTCAGGTCAAAACTTTGACATCCGATATCTCGGCTCTGGAAGGGTCTAGAGCCTCCATTTTTGCGCGCTGGTCGAAGTCTCGTGGCCCTCTGTCAGAATCCAGAGTTTCGAGAAGATCGGAGGGGGTCAAAATTTCGGCCAAAAACGACAGTGTTACCCCTTATGTTTTTTTTTCAGGTCAAAACTTTGACATCCGATATCTCTGCTCTGGAAGGGTCTAGAGCCTCCATTTTTGCGCGCTGGTCGAAGTCTCGTGGCCCTCTGTCAGAATCCAGAGTTTCGAGACGATCGGAGGGGGTCAAAATTTCGGCCAAAAACGACAGTGTTACCCCTTATGTTTTTTTTTTCAGGTCAAAACTTTGACATCCGATATCTCGGCTCTGGAAGGGTCTAGAGCCTCCATTTTTGCGCGCTGGTCGAAGTCTCGTGGCCCTCTGTCAGAATCCAGAGTTTCGAGAAGATCGGAGGGGGTCAAAATTTCGGCCAAAAACGACAGTGTTACCCCTTATGTTTTTTTTTCAGGTCAAAACTTTGACATCCGATATCTCGGCTCTGGAAGGGTCTAGAGCCTCCATTTTTGCGCGCTGGTCGAAGTCTCGTGGCCCTCTGTCAGAATCCAGAGTTTCGAGAAGATCGGAGGGGGTCAAAATTTCGGCCAAAAACGACAGTGTTACCCCTTATGTTTTTTTTTCAGGTCAAAACTTTGACATCCGATATCTCTGCTCTGGAAGGGTCTAGAGCCTCCATTTTTGCGCGCTGGTCGAAGTCTCGTGGCCCTCTGTCAGAATCCAGAGTTTCGAGACGATCGGAGGGGGTCAAAATTTCGGCCAAAAACGACAGTGTTACCCCTTATGTTTTTTTTTTCAGGTCAAAACTTTGACATCCGATATCTCGGCTCTGGAAGGGTCTAGAGCCTCCATTTTTGCGCGCTGGTCGAAGTCTCGTGGCCCTCTGTCAGAATCCAGAGTTTCGAGAAGATCGGAGGGGGTCAAAATTTCGGCCAAAAACGAAAGTGTTACCCCTTATGTTTTTTTTTCAGGTCAAAACTTTGACATCCGATATCTCGGCTCTGGAAGGGTCTAGAGCCTCCATTTTTGCGCGCTGGTCGAAGTCTCGTGGCCCTCTGTCAGAATCCAGAGTTTCGAGAAGATCGGAGGGGGTCAAAATTTCGGCCAAAAACGACAGTGTTACCCCTTATGTTTTTTTTTCAGGTCAAAACTTTGACATCCGATATCTCGGCTCTGGAAGGGTCTAGAGCCTCCATTTTTGCGCGCTGGTCGAAGTCTCGTGGCCCTCTGTCAGAATCCAGAGTTTCGAGAAGATCGGAGGGGGTCAAAATTTCGGCCAAAAACGACAGTGTTACCCCTTATTAGGGCTGTAACGATATACGATATAAAATCGAAATCGCGATACTCAGGTCCACGATACTGTATCGCGATGTGAGAAGGCAGAATCGCGATACATCCCTTCCACCTCCCAGTTATCTTTCCCGTCCAGATCCAATGCTACCACATCTTTAAATTACTATTTATTTATATTATTTGAAGTTAACATTATAAAATATGTAGACCTACACCACAAAACTAGTTGAGGTTAAATTAGCCAAAACTTAAATCCATCAGACTAATCATTTTCAGAAAATGCATTTAATACCAATATATTTACCCTTCTGTTTATATATCCATATGCTACTCCCTTAATAAAATCAAGTACGTCCAGACATTAGAAAAATATAAGTCTTCACATTCATTTTATATTTAATATGAGGGAAATACACACGCGTACACGGACGCGACACAAAACATCTTTAATATTTAGGTGGCAAAAATATAGCCTATATTTTTTTATAATTCTGTAAATTACACTGTACAAACCAAAAGAAATACTAGGCTGCCCACGGGATGAAGGGTTAGCTCTCCCCAGAACATAAAATATTTATTTTGTTTTTTATTTTTCGTGTTCGAGGAAAAAAAAACAATGTCGTGACAGTTCTCTGAAGCGGCACTTAAACTGTCAGAGAATTCAAATAGAAAGCACAAAGACTTACTTTAAATTGAATTTTGTTTTTTCATTAATTGTATGTCAATTTTAATAAATGTTTCATCAACCAATTGCCTGGATTTAATAAATAAGAAGAAAATATAGCTAGCCTACAGATAGGAATCACGACATTGAGGTGCCGGCGCCTGAATTGGAGCTCGTCTCATGAATCGCAACCCTATAAGCTTATAGACCTGAGAAATAAATATATGTTGAAATATCTACTTTTAAAAAGAACAATTCAAAACGAAAGAAAACAGACCGCTCTCTGCTTATGTAATCCGCATGAAAAGTGCATTTCTCTTTGGCGCGCTCGCGAAGGCTGTCGCGGTTATGGAATTTCCCTTGTGGTAACGTTGAGTGGCTCAATAGCACGATATGCCCTATTACCGCCATTCATTTATTTATTTAATTTATATGTATCTGTTGCTATATAAATATGTTTACGATGTGGACAAAAACAACGACATTTTCAGTAATCACTGTAACCGAAACTTTCTATAACGTTAAAATGATGATGCACGGCCACCTTTTCACGGCTTCAAAGACAGACGCAGGACACGCTCTGCTGATATCATTCATTGCTGTTTAAAGCCTCTGTAGGCTACACAGCATCACCAAGATAAAACACTCTTGTTATCATTACATTATGTACTGGTTTAACATGCAATACATGCATGAAGTTCAAAACAAGAAGGGTATAGCCTTATAAAAAATATATATAGCTGGAGCACAGAAAACAACCCAAAAGCAGCAGCCTACACTGCCTAGTTTAGTTTAATAATTTGCATAGTTATTATTGTTTTTTGGTGTTCAGATTTTTTCCAAATTTTATTTAATAAAAATACCTGTACATTTTTTCCTCTCAAAATCTATTTTTCACACCAAGCCCCGCCCCCGTGATGGAATCGCGATACGAATCGAATCGTGGGTCAAAAATCGCGATACGAACCGAATCGTGGCTTTGGTGTATCGTTACAGCCCTACCCCTTATGTTTTTTTTTCAGGTCAAAACTTTGACATCTGATATCTCGGCTCTGGAAGGGTCTAGAGCCTCCATTTTTGCGCGCTGGTCGAAGTCTCGTGGCCCTCTGTCAGAATCCAGAGTTTCGAGAAGATCGGAGGGGGTCAAAATTTCGGCCAAAAACGACAGTGTTACCCCTTATGTTTTTTTTTCAGGTCAAAACTTTGACATCTGATATCTCGGCTCTGGAAGGGTCTAGAGCCTCCATTTTTGCGCGCTGGTCGAAGTCTCGTGGCCCTCTGTCAGAATCCAGAGTTTCGAGAAGATCGGAGGGGTCAAAATTTCGGCCAAAAACGACAGTGTTACCCCTTATGTTTTTTTTTCAGGTCAAAACTTTAACATCCGATATCTCGGCTCTGGAAGGGTCTAGAGCCTCCATTTTTGTGCGCTGGTCGAAGTCTCGTGGCCCTCTGTCAGAATCCAGAGTTTCGAGAAGATCGGAGGGGGTCAAAATTTCGGCCAAAAACGACAGTGTTACTCCTTATGTTTTTTTTTCAGGTCAAAACTTTGACATCCGATATCTCGGCTCTGGAAGGGTCTAGAGCCTCCATTTTTGCGCGCTGGTCGAAGTCTCGTGGCCCTCTGTCAGAATCCAGAGTTTCGAGAAGATCGGAGGGGGTCAAAATTTCGGCCAAAAACGACAGTGTTACCCCTTATGTTTTTTTTTTCAGGTCAAAACTTTGACATCCGATATCTCGGCTCTGGAAGGGTCTAGAGCCTCCATTTTTGCGCGCTGGTCGAAGTCTCGTGGCCCTCTGTCAGAATCCAGAGTTTCGAGAAGATCGGAGGGGGTCAAAATTTCGGCCAAAAACGACAGTGTTACCCCTTATGTTTTTTTTTTCAGGTCAAAACTTTGACATCCGATATCTCGGCTCTGGAAGGGTCTAGAGCCTCCATTTTTGCGCGCTGGTCGAAGTCTCGTGGCCCTCTGTCAGAATCCAGAGTTTCGAGAAGATCGGAGGGGGTCAAAATTTCGGCCAAAAACGACAGTGTTACCCCTTATGTTTTTTTTTTCAGGTCAAAACTTTGACATCCGATATCTCGGCTCTGGAAGGGTCTAGAGCCTCCATTTTTGCGCGCTGGTCGAAGTCTCGTGGCCCTCTGTCAGAATCCAGAGTTTCGAGAAGATCGGAGGGGGTCAAAATTTCGGCCAAAAACGACAGTGTTACCCCTTATGTTTTTTTTTCAGGTCAAAACTTTGACATCCGATATCTCGGCTCTGGAAGGGTCTAGAGCCTCCATTTTTGCGCGCTGGTCGAAGTCTCGTGGCCCTCTGTCAGAATCCAGAGTTTCGAGAAGATCGGAGGGGGTCAAAATTTCGGCCAAAAACGACAGTGTTACCCCTTATGTTTTTTTTTCAGGTCAAAACTTTGACATCCGATATCTCGGCTCTGGAAGGGTCTAGAGCCTCCATTTTTGCGCGCTGGTCGAAGTCTCGTGGCCCTCTGTCAGAATCCAGAGTTTCGAGAAGATCGGAGGGGGTCAAAATTTCGGCCAAAAACAACAGTGTTACCCCTTATGTTTTTTTTTCAGGTCAAAACTTTAACATCCGATATCTCGGCTCTGGAAGGGTCTAGAGCCTCCATTTTTGTGCGCTGGTCGAAGTCTCGTGGCCCTCTGCCAGAATCCAGAGTTTCGAGAAGATCGGAGGGGGTCAAAATTTCGGCCAAAAACGACAGTGTTACCCCTTATGTTTTTTTTTCAGGTCAAAACTTTGACATCCGATATCTCGGCTCTGGAAGGGTCTAGAGCCTCCATTTTTGCGCGCTGGTCGAAGTCTCGTGGCCCTCTGTCAGAATCCAGAGTTTCGAGAAGATCGGAGGGGGTCAAAATTTTGGCCAAAAACGACAGTGTTACCCCTTATGTTTTTTTTTCAGGTCAAAACTTTGACATCCGATATCTCGGCTCTGGAAGGGTCTAGAGCCTCCATTTTTGCGCGCTGGTCGAAGTCTCGTGGCCCTCTGTCAGAATCCAGAGTTTCGAGAAGATCGGAGGGGGTCAAAATTTCGGCCAAAAACGACAGTGTTACCCCTTATGTTTTTTTTTCAGGTCAAAACTTTGACATCCGATATCTCGGCTCTGGAAGGGTCTAGAGCCTCCATTTTTGCGCGCTGGTCGAAGTCTCGTGGCCCTCTGTCAGAATCCAGAGTTTCGAGAAGATCGGAGGGGGTCAAAATTTCGGCCAAAAACGACAGTGTTACCCCTTATGTTTTTTTTTTCAGGTCAAAACTTTGACATCCGATATCTCGGCTCTGGAAGGGTCTAGAGCCTCCATTTTTGCGCGCTGGTCGAAGTCTCGTGGCCCTCTGTCAGAATCCAGAGTTTCGAGAAGATCGGAGGGGGTCAAAATTTCGGCCAAAAACGACAGTGTTACCCCTTATGTTTTTTTTTTCAGGTCAAAACTTTGACATCCGATATCTCGGCTCTGGAAGGGTCTAGAGCCTCCATTTTTGCGCGCTGGTCGAAGTCTCGTGGCCCTCTGTCAGAATCCAGAGTTTCGAGAAGATCGGAGGGGGTCAAAATTTCGGCCAAAAACGACAGTGTTACCCCTTATGTTTTTTTTTCAGGTCAAAACTTTGACATCCGATATCTCGGCTCTGGAAGGGTCTAGAGCCTCCATTTTTGCGCGCTGGTCGAAGTCTCGTGGCCCTCTGTCAGAATCCAGAGTTTCGAGAAGATCGGAGGGGGTCAAAATTTCGGCCAAAAACGACAGTGTTACCCCTTATGTTTTTTTTTCAGGTCAAAACTTTGACATCCGATATCTCGGCTCTGGAAGGGTCTAGAGCCTCCATTTTTGCGCGCTGGTCGAAGTCTCGTGGCCCTCTGTCAGAATCCAGAGTTTCGAGAAGATCGGAGGGGGTCAAAATTTCGGCCAAAAACAACAGTGTTACCCCTTATGTTTTTTTTTCAGGTCAAAACTTTAACATCCGATATCTCGGCTCTGGAAGGGTCTAGAGCCTCCATTTTTGTGCGCTGGTCGAAGTCTCGTGGCCCTCTGTCAGAATCCAGAGTTTCGAGAAGATCGGAGGGGGTCAAAATTTCGGCCAAAAACGACAGTGTTACCCCTTATGTTTTTTTTTCAGGTCAAAACTTTGACATCCGATATCTCGGCTCTGGAAGGGTCTAGAGCCTCCATTTTTGCGCGCTGGTCGAAGTCTCGTGGCCCTCTGTCAGAATCCAGAGTTTCGAGAAGATCGGAGGGGGTCAAAATTTTGGCCAAAAACGACAGTGTTACCCCTTATGTTTTTTTTTCAGGTCAAAACTTTGACATCCGATATCTCGGCTCTGGAAGGGTCTAGAGCCTCCATTTTTGCGCGCTGGTCGAAGTCTCGTGGCCCTCTGTCAGAATCCAGAGTTTCGAGAAGATCGGAGGGGGTCAAAATTTCGGCCAAAAACGACAGTGTTACCCCTTATGTTTTTTTTTCAGGTCAAAACTTTGACATCCGATATCTCGGCTCTGGAAGGGTCTAGAGCCTCCATTTTTGCGCGCTGGTCGAAGTCTCGTGGCCCTCTGTCAGAATCCAGAGTTTCGAGAAGATCGGAGGGGGTCAAAATTTCGGCCAAAAACGACAGTGTTACCCCTTATGTTTTTTTTTTCAGGTCAAAACTTTGACATCCGATATCTCGGCTCTGGAAGGGTCTAGAGCCTCCATTTTTGCGCGCTGGTCGAAGTCTCGTGGCCCTCTGTCAGAATCCAGAGTTTCGAGAAGATCGGAGGGGGTCAAAATTTCGGCCAAAAACGACAGTGTTACCCCTTATGTTTTTTTTTCAGGTCAAAACTTTGACATCCGATATCTCGGCTCTGGAAGGGTCTAGAGCCTCCATTTTTGCGCGCTGGTCGAAGTCTCGTGGCCCTCTGTCAGAATCCAGAGTTTCGAGAAGATCGGAGGGGGTCAAAATTTCGGCCAAAAACGACAGTGTTACCCCTTATGTTTTTTTTTCAGGTCAAAACTTTGACATCCGATATCTCGGCTCTGGAAGGGTCTAGAGCCTCCATTTTTGCGCGCTGGTCGAAGTCTCGTGGCCCTCTGTCAGAATCCAGAGTTTCGAGAAGATCGGAGGGGGTCAAAATTTCGGCCAAAAACGACAGTGTTACCCCTTATGTTTTTTTTTTCAGGTCAAAACTTTGACATCCGATATCTCGGCTCTGGAAGGGTCTAGAGCCTCCATTTTTGCGCGCTGGTCGAAGTCTCGTGGCCCTCTGTCAGAATCCAGAGTTTCGAGAAGATCGGAGGGGGTCAAAATTTCGGCCAAAAACGACAGTGTTACCCCTTATGTTTTTTTTTCAGGTCAAAACTTTGACATCCGATATCTCGGCTCTGGAAGGGTCTAGAGCCTCCATTTTTGCGCGCTGGTCGAAGTCTCGTGGCCCTCTGTCAGAATCCAGAGTTTCGAGAAGATCGGAGGGGGTCAAAATTTCGGCCAAAAACGACAGTGTTACCCCTTATGTTTTTTTTTCAGGTCAAAACTTTGACATCCGATATCTCTGCTCTGGAAGGGTCTAGAGCCTCCATTTTTGCGCGCTGGTCGAAGTCTCGTGGCCCTCTGTCAGAATCCAGAGTTTCGAGACGATCGGAGGGGGTCAAAATTTCGGCCAAAAACGACAGTGTTACCCCTTATGTTTTTTTTTTCAGGTCAAAACTTTGACATCCGATATCTCGGCTCTGGAAGGGTCTAGAGCCTCCATTTTTGCGCGCTGGTCGAAGTCTCGTGGCCCTCTGTCAGAATCCAGAGTTTCGAGAAGATCGGAGGGGGTCAAAATTTCGGCCAAAAACGACAGTGTTACCCCTTATGTTTTTTTTTCAGGTCAAAACTTTGACATCCGATATCTCGGCTCTGGAAGGGTCTAGAGCCTCCATTTTTGCGCGCTGGTCGAAGTCTCGTGGCCCTCTGTCAGAATCCAGAGTTTCGAGAAGATCGGAGGGGGTCAAAATTTCGGCCAAAAACGACAGTGTTACCCCTTATGTTTTTTTTTCAGGTCAAAACTTTGACATCCGATATCTCGGCTCTGGAAGGGTCTAGAGCCTCCATTTTTGCGCGCTGGTCGAAGTCTCGTGGCCCTCTGTCAGAATCCAGAGTTTCGAGAAGATCGGAGGGGGTCAAAATTTCGGCCAAAAACGACAGTGTTACCCCTTATGTTTTTTTTTTCAGGTCAAAACTTTGACATCCGATATCTCGGCTCTGGAAGGGTCTAGAGCCTCCATTTTTGCGCGCTGGTCGAAGTCTCGTGGCCCTCTGTCAGAATCCAGAGTTTCGAGAAGATCGGAGGGGGTCAAAATTTCGGCCAAAAACGACAGTGTTACCCCTTATGTTTTTTTTTTCAGGTCAAAACTTTGACATCCGATATCTCGGCTCTGGAAGGGTCTAGAGCCTCCATTTTTGCGCGCTGGTCGAAGTCTCGTGGCCCTCTGTCAGAATCCAGAGTTTCGAGAAGATCGGAGGGGGTCAAAATTTCGGCCAAAAACGACAGTGTTACCCCTTATGTTTTTTTTTCAGGTCAAAACTTTGACATCCGATATCTCGGCTCTGGAAGGGTCTAGAGCCTCCATTTTTGCGCGCTGGTCGAAGTCTCGTGGCCCTCTGTCAGAATCCAGAGTTTCGAGAAGATCGGAGGGGGTCAAAATTTCGGCCAAAAACGACAGTGTTACCCCTTATGTTTTTTTTTCAGGTCAAAACTTTGACATCCGATATCTCGGCTCTGGAAGGGTCTAGAGCCTCCATTTTTGCGCGCTGGTCGAAGTCTCGTGGCCCTCTGTCAGAATCCAGAGTTTCGAGAAGATCGGAGGGGGTCAAAATTTCGGCCAAAAACAACAGTGTTACCCCTTATGTTTTTTTTTCAGGTCAAAACTTTAACATCCGATATCTCGGCTCTGGAAGGGTCTAGAGCCTCCATTTTTGTGCGCTGGTCGAAGTCTCGTGGCCCTCTGTCAGAATCCAGAGTTTCGAGAAGATCGGAGGGGGTCAAAATTTCGGCCAAAAACGACAGTGTTACCCCTTATGTTTTTTTTTCAGGTCAAAACTTTGACATCCGATATCTCGGCTAGGGAAGGGTCTAGAGCCTCCATTTTTGCGCGCTGGTCGAAGTCTCGTGGCCCTCTGTCAGAATCCAGAGTTTCGAGAAGATCGGAGGGGGTCAAAATTTTGGCCAAAAACGACAGTGTTACCCCTTATGTTTTTTTTTCAGGTCAAAACTTTGACATCCGATATCTCGGCTCTGGAAGGGTCTAGAGCCTCCATTTTTGCGCGCTGGTCGAAGTCTCGTGGCCCTCTGTCAGAATCCAGAGTTTCGAGAAGATTGGAGGGGGTCAAAATTTCGGCCAAAAACGACAGTGTTACCCCTTATGTTTTTTTTTCAGGTCAAAACTTTGACATCCGATATCTCGGCTCTGGAAGGGTCTAGAGCCTCCATTTTTGCGCGCTGGTCGAAGTCTCGTGGCCCTCTGTCAGAATCCAGAGTTTCGAGAAGATCGGAGGGGGTCAAAATTTCGGCCAAAAACGACAGTGTTACCCCTTATGTTTTTTTTTTTCAGGTCAAAACTTTGACATCCGATATCA